>CM033471.1:59269682-59894682 GCA_019447015.1 Hymenochirus boettgeri | reverse complement strand
TCCTCTATAATTAACTATAGTTCTGTGTAATCTGGGGATGGTAGTGCTATCCAGTACCGAAAAAATGCTGTAGGATATATACAACCCAAAAATGAACTTGGTTATTTGTAAGCATAAGGGGACTGTATATGCTTGTAAACCATGAGATGTGCAATTTAACAATACCGGGATACACTGCATTGAATCAGTCAATATGATAAAAAAAAATCTTCTTGCTATTTGCACATTGTGTAAACTTGTAAACCTTGTATTGCTCACTAGTGAAAACTTGTCATTTTTCCATGTATGTAGATGAGGTGAAAATTCCAAACAACAATGTCAGTTTTAAAATAAGGGAGAGAGATTGTTGCACCCCAGTGAAAACTTATTTTGCTATGTATGTAGATAGATAGATAGATAGATAGATAGATAGATAGATAGATAGATAGATAGATAGATAGATAGATAGATTAGGTAGATAGGTAGTTAGTAGATAGATAGATAGATAGATAGATAGATAGATAGATAGATGATAGATAGATAGATAGATAGATAGATAGATAGATAGATAGATAGATAGAGAGAGCGATAGATAGAGAGAGCGATAGATAGATAGATAGAGAGAGATATAGATAGATAGATAGATAGATAGATAGATAGATAGATAGATAGATAGATTAGATAGAGAGATAAATAGAGAGAGAGAATATATATATATATATATATATATAGAGAGAGAGAAATAGAGAGTGAGAAATAGAGAAAGAGAGAGACAGACAGAGACAGAGAGAGACAAAAACAATATTAACTTCTAAAGTCTTCAAAACATCGTTTCCCTTTTTCTTCTTTAAAGTCACAGACATTACGTGTTATACAATTGCGAGTTTTAAATGTTAGGTTTGTTTTGTTGATATTTTAAAATAAATAATACATACATAAAAGGAAATATTGAGATTTAGTTGTTAACCGGACGAATCCCCGATAGACCTGGAGTTCTTTGCAATTTGTTGTAGTGCGCTGGGCATTTTGCATTGGGCTTTATTATTGTCAAATCTACTGGCGAGGATGTGAACATTGCGGTTTGCTGTGAATCCAACTAATGGCCAAGTAATACCGACTGCAAAACCATTCGGTGCAGATAAAAAAATAATAATAAAACACTGAATTTGGTTTTTATTACAGTTACAAATGTAAATGTCTCTCAGCAGCCCAGCAGGATGACATTAATGGAATCGTATTAGAAACAAAAATTGTTTTTGCAGTGACATCTTAGTTTTATTTTACTAAATGCTGCTGTTTATAAATCATATTAAAAATATATAGACTGGCTCTTTTATGAATAACATTATAAAGCGGAATTAGCCTTGGTATATTCCAGCAGAGTTTTAGGCATAGTTTAAAATGTAAAAACAATTTGATAGGGCCTCGTCCATTTATAAATGATAACGCATCTTAAATGCTATAAAATATCCACTCCCCTTTATTTTGTTTCCAGCTAATAAATTTGACCTATTGTTCGTTTGTTAAAATGATGTCACCATGGAACAGTCCCTAAGCTCAGATTTCCATGAATTACACTCTGATGAAACGTTGCAGCCAATAGAAAAAGCAGAGGCTTGTTTGTTTGCACCAATCAGTAGCGCCGCAAAGACATTACACGCAGAAACTCAAACGTTTCTTCAAAAATGATGACACAAACCCTATCGGGCAGGACTGGGCTTGGCAGCGTTTCAGTCTGATAGACATCAGGGCTTTCATGGATCTACTGTGAAGGAGAAGGACAGTGAACAGTGGAGTATAAACGTTTTTAGAAAGAAAAAAAAGATTTATTAAATTAAAAACAAAGCGGAGAATGGATCAGCCAACTAATACCCAGACGCAGCAACACCAACACGAGCCCATCAGTTTTGGGATCGACCAGATATTGAACAGTTCTGATCAAGAAAACTCTTCTCAGTCTACTCCGAGAGGGTCGGAAAACACAAATTATCTGGGAAGTCCGGTTAACCGAACGAGCGCCCCATACTCTTCCCTGTCCGCTTCATTTCATGGCATTGGAGCAGCTTTTGATGACTCTGGATCTTACAGTGTAAATCTGAGTTTGGCTCCAGCTGGAGTAATTAGGGTACCAGCTCACCGACCTATTCCTGGTGCAGTCCCTCCTCCCATCTCCAGTGCCATCCCAGCCATGCCAGCAGTTCCAGGGCTTGGCAGCCTGAACTTTCCCTGGATGGAAAGCAGCAGAAGGTTTGTGAAGGAAAGATTTACAGGTATGAATAATACACATATTATTTAATGCATATTGTTTATTGCTGAAGATGAATTTACTCAAACAATTGCCATGTACACTGCTGGATGATGGAATTTTAAAATTACAAAAAAGATGTGTTTTCTCTTTGACACATTTTGCCTATAGACTTAGTAATCAATGATATTGCATCAAGTATCCTCCATTTACAGTATGTGAGCCACATAAATTAAAGGCAAAAGAACCACATGCTTTGATTTAAAAAGTTGTTTTTTTTCCCCGGACGTCATGTTGCTATCATTCATTTTCTTGAGTAATTGACCCGTAGTAGATATTTATCTGTGGCCTATAGGTTCATTCAGTTTATTCAGTCCTCTTACCTTTCACTGTCACTGGAAAATCCTCTACTGCAAAACTCTCAAATTCTAAGAATAAAACATCAGCTTTCCTCATACTGCTCTGAAATGAATTCATTGGTTTTGTTTGTCCTCCCTTCCTTTTTCTGTTCCTGCCTTAATGTGCTGTAATTAGAGTTTATAGAAATAAAATAAGATTCTATATTAACATAACAATATAACTATATTAGTTGTGCTCTTGATAAATATACAGCATAACAAACACATTTGTGTGTGTGTGTGTATAATATATATATATATATATATACACCACCCATTATTATATATATATATCTATATATATTATTATATAATATAAATATATTATATATTATATATATTTAATTCGATAGGATACAGCACCCAGGACTTTTTAGTTGTTTATTTGTAGTAGAGATGTTTTGGGGACAATATCCCCTTCCTCAGGCCCTCACAGTAGCGACCGAAACGTCGCTACTTTGTTGCTGCAGGTAGCATGTGATACAAATAAACAACTAAATGTTTAAAAGTCCTGGGTGCTGTATCCTATCGAATTCTATGTTATAGGAGTAAAGCAGTAAATATCCCTTGATACTTGCACTAGGCATCGGATTGCTGGGTGGTGTGCTACAAGCTGAAACGTTTTATATATATATATATATATAAGATATAGGTAAAATCTAAAATTGGAAGAAAAATGGAGTTGTCTGCGTTTTATATATAGTATCCTAATTTTCCGTTGTATCTTTGTCCTATGCTTTACCTGTAATAATAATGTTATTGATGTCCCTAACAACTGACATATCAACCCTTGTGTGTCTTTGGGTGCTCCCTCCAGCTGCGGCAGCGCTTACGCCTTTCACTGTGACCCGGAGGATTGGACATCCTTATCAGAACCGAACTCCACCAAAGCGCAAAAAACCTCGAACTTCGTTTTCAAGGGTTCAGATCTGCGAGCTAGAAAAGCGCTTCCATCGCCAAAAATATTTGGCATCTGCAGAAAGGGCTGCACTTGCCAAATCTCTTAAAATGACTGATGCCCAAGTCAAGACCTGGTTCCAAAACAGGAGAACAAAATGGAGGTGAGATTAAGTAGCCATAATGGACATCATTTGGATTTATTTTGTACCGTGTCATTCCAGTAGTGAATCTCCTTGAAGACCTAAAATATGAAAACTGCGCCAATCCTTGGGATAGTGTCCTGCAGGGAATGATTTGTCCTTGGTAGAAAACTGTTGCTTCCTTCGGTTTTATTTGATTTTGAGGTGGGGGGAGCGAGTTGGATACATTGTTATAGGTACTGATGTGTCTAGTATTAACCTCGGTTCTACCAAGACTTATTGGAGTCACATTGTGGGTTATTTCTATGTAGTTTCATTTTTTTAGCCAATTTATTCAAACCATGAATTATTCTTCCCTAATTAGTCTTATTTTACATGTTTAAATTCCATTATCTAATGGTCAGAAGGGAAATAATTTAATAACAGAGAAATATAGGAATTGGTTACTTTCCTACCCTACTATCTGCTTAGTCATTAGAAAATCTGAATAGTAATAATAATAATAATAATAACAGGAAAACACATTCCCAATGATGTAAACGTCTATCCATATGGCAAGTTAATTTACGGAGCCCAGTAAACACATAGATTTGCCAGAACGCTTCTGATTACACCTATAGATTAATTACTGTTAATGGAATCAGGGCGGCTTCAATGTAAGCCCTATACTGTATATAGTCTTTTTCCATTCACAGACATTTTCCATGAAGGGACAAAAATAATAATAATAATAATTATATATATATATATATATATATATGAGCCTTTTTAACGCTATATCTTACAGTGTATTTATTATATCTATCTATCAATCTATCTAATATTATATTATTTATAAATGCCCTATTATTATAAATAATAACTATAATAATAACCCAAATTATAGCAATTTGTATTTAGGTGAAAATGATTGGAAATAAATAGTATAATTTCGGGTTATTAAAGTAAAATATTTTGCAAAGTTTTTTAATTTTAAACTGCAAACAAACAAACATGGTGTTTTCCAGGTACAGAAGGAATGGAGTTACTTATTAAAGTTCACTTATTAAAGTGTGTGTGTGTGTGTGTGTGTGTGTGTGTTTACCTATATGATATAGTGTCTGGATTAGAGCTGACACAAATTAACACACAGCTGTGCTGTTATAATATCTAGTAATACATACAGCATCTTGGAAACCCCTTCAAAATAATTTCACAAATAGAAATACGATTTTCTTTTAAGAGAAGCCTCTCTCTACACTTAAATAAAATAATTTTAAAAATCGTTTTACTGGCCTATGAAAAAATGGTGAATGCTATTAAGCTCCCAGTAGTTCTATAACATTAAACTATCGCCCCTTGAAATCAACAACTACATCGCCAGGTTCACCAAAAACAACATTTTCACAGTCCATTGGTGCAGTGAACCCGAGCTAACAGTTCTTTTTCCGAAAATTGAGAAAAGTAAACTGGTAAAATAATTCAAAAAAGTGTGGGATGAAAAAGACTAATTACTCTGTGACCCAGGATGAAATGTACTTTGATGGCTGGGCAGTCTTTATGTTTAGTTATAATAAAAAAAAACTGGGGACAATAACGCCTTTTATGTTGTATGACAGGATCAGTAATACAATAGAAAACAGAAAGATTCGAAGTTAGACTGCAGTCCAAAATTTTTACTATACAACCTACTTTTATAGCCAAAATGCTTCAAAGAATAACATAGAGCAAAATAAACCAGGCTGCAGTAACACCACTGATTGTTTTAAAAAAAAAAAAAACCTTTCTAACAATGTTTTTTAAATCACATTTACTGGCCATATTGGAGTCTCCTTCCCCCCCCCCAGCTGTATTGCATCAAGTGCCACTGCTTGTGATATCAGAATCAGTATTGCTAAATCAAATATCATGACCCGTCACCCGAACCTTACTGCTGATTGGTGAATGAGGCGATAACCTTTCCCCGTAGCTACTTGAGTTTGGAACATTTTAGGCAACATACTTGGCTGTGTCTGAGTGGCAAAGAGCATGAGAAGCAAACACACCATTTAGACTATTTCCAAAATACCCATCAGTATTTTAGCACGGATTACTACAATATAAACGCGCTAAATTAGCGGTATATTTTATGTAATAGCTAGGCCCATAATATAAATATTATAGTTTGAATAACAGGTGGATCTAAATGTACAAGAGCTATCAAGTTAAAATGGAATATTAACGTGAAAAATTTCTTTAAGTATTACTGTTTTTTACAGTTTGTCCAGACAAAGATTCTCCTATTACATTGCAACCTCTGGTCAGTTGCTTTAGCTTGGTAGGATACTAATGGGATACATTTTAGCAATCACAGTAATGAGGAACATTGCACCATCTATACAAGATCTTAATAATAGTGTCTAAAAAGATCTATGGGCTTATAATTGGGATTGATTACACTCTGCCACGGACATATTGATTTCTATTTAATTGATTGGTGATTGGTATTGTCACTTGTTGTTATGGGTTAAAAATTTTAAATCATCAAAATTTCTTTTAAATATTATTTTCTTGGTGTTGCTTAGTTACTAGATCTGTTAGAGAAAGAGAAAAACAGAGTTAAATAGATAGAGAGAGGTAGGAATGTTTTACTTCCTAGAATTTTTAATCTACTTGGAAATCTGGTGGACTAACAAGAATTTGGATTATTAAACAAAATATATCATTAGAAATGTGGATTGGTGATGCCATTTATTGTGTGGTTCAATTAATTATGCGATTTACATGACCCTCCTACTTGTCCTTTGGCTTCTTCATTGACTATGGTTAGAACTTTGAAATTGCTGATATTGTACATTAGGGATATATATAGTATACTGTACTTTGTACCATATATATTATTTACATTTTTGATTCGTTTATTTGTAAAATGGAGGATGAATATTAAATGTCTACAGTTAGTAATGATACAATTTGTAGAATGTTATGTGACAGAATAGCTGATTTAGGGCTGAATCAAATGTGGCAAAGATAGTTACAAAGTCCAGACTGTGAGTTTGCTGCAGTTATTCTCCTTCCATCTGCAAAGCTGCATTTTATACAGATGTGTGTGTAACAAGGTGGACAGCGAAAACAAGCGACCGACTCTACTTAATGGGAATTAGGATGCAAATCTGCTGTTCTATCAGGTGTTTGGGACATAGGAACTACACAGGAGACACTAATGTCATATAATGAGGGTTATTGCATTTTTTTCTATTGCATTAGGTGCACTTCAGTAGCTAAAGCAGCACTAAGCAGACTGGCAGAGCTTGCATGATTACCTACTGGAGCTCCGTATACAACAGTGATTCCATAAAAGTTCATATCGTTAAAAATTATGCTAATTTTGTCCCAATCAGACCTTATTTAACATCTGATTGGTTGGGGCAAAATTAGCACGATTTTTACCGATAAGAACTTGAATCTCAGTTTGTTGTTTTTTGTTTGTTTAACCATTTCCATACTAAGGCATCGCTGTTTTTGATTGCAGGAGACAGACAGCAGAAGAACGAGAAGCGGAGCGGCAGCAGGCCAACAGACTAATGTTGCAGCTGCAGCACGACGCCTTTCAAAAATCTTTAACCGATTCGATCCAACCCGATCCTTTGTGTTTGCATAACTCTTCTTTATTCGCACTTCAGAACTTGCAGCCCTGGGAGGAAGAAGCTTCCAAGATTCCATCCGTTACCTCTTTGGTGTAAATAACTGGATTTTTATAAGTTGCCAGGAAATCTACATCCCACACTACTGTATTACCTACAATCTTTGGGATGATTGCAATGTATCGGCTGGTCTCATCAGTTCTTACAAATGACATAAGATGGGATCTCAGTGGCGGCCCAGGAGTAATTGCAATCAGAGGAAACAGATACTTGGAAGGTCGATTTTATTCTAATATGACGGTGGACACAGGATTCTTCAAGGATGGGGACATCGTTGCTCGATTTATTGTTTTACCATATTTATCAACAAATATGTATATGCAAGAGTTTCGGGTGCTTGACTCTGCATTATTAGTGCAGTAGCAGCTAGAAATCGCCGGCCACCATCAAATGGGGTACCAGGGGTGGGGGAGGGGTGTCTGTATCCGTGTTTGACAGGAAGTTAGAAGTTGGCCGCCCCCTAAGCCCATGTGCCCCCTTGTCCTGTGGTAGTTATGTACAAGTACAAAGGCTGCTATGATGCACCGTTCACTAATGGAAGACTTGGAACCCTTCCAGATGAATAAATTAGGTTAAACTAGATTTTCAGGTTTCTATGGACCACACAATCTGTGATGTCACGGGTTCTTTTACATCATTTCCTGCATTTTATTCAATGAAATTAGTAAAATGTATTTATTTCGACCCAATGATTCTGAAGAATACTGGTAAAAGGTTATGGGCTTTCAAAAATATTCTATAAGCGGCTTATTCTGCAACCTTGAAACAGATGGTCACATCGTTTTTTAAAAATATTTTAAAATACACAGGAAGATAGGCAATAACATTTATACTTAAAGGGAACACTCACAAATAATGCTGACAAATTTCTATTTCTAGAAAGTAAGATCCTGTAAGGTCCTGCTGGGAGTTGTAGTTTCCAGACATTTGAAGTACCAAGGTTTGATGTCACTGCTATCCTGTTAAAGGCAGCTTTATAGCTCATGAGTTCATCATATTTTTTAATGCAGTACCTTAGCACAGCAGAGTCAGATGGAGAACATAATGTTTCTATATAATATATGCAAGTGACCACCTATAGTATTTCCCTCATTAAGAATGGTGTATTGTGTGCTACATCAAATACATCATTTGGCCCATGCATAGCTGTAACGAGGCACCAGAATTGCGTAACCATCTGGTAAGCGCAGTCCTGAATTATGTATTGAAAGTTCCCAAACAATTTATAATATGCAGGAGTTATATATATATATATATATATTTTTATATATATAAAGGGATTATTTCTATATAATCTAATGATTTTATTTCACCTAGGAAATCAATGCCCTAAAACAAAAGCACAAAGCCCTTAGGAACTCCTTGGTGACATAATATCTTTATAACCTACCCCTGTAGTGGATTTCTATTGGAGGAACTGTAAGATTATAGCCTTATAATCTTACAGTTCCAGGAGAAGGAAACCAGAAGCCACAAAGGGGTAAGTTATAATAAATAATGCACCCGAACTTTAAATTAAAGGGATATTAGAAGTCACCTTGGAGTTCCGTGCCCTGTATAAAAGGTACTTGGCCTGTGGCCTCGAACTTTTATATGGTTACGGGACTCCTCGGTGACTTCTTATATCCTTATAATTTACAGTTGGGGGTGCATTATCCACTATATAATACATAAGGCTATGAACTTTCAATGGGGAGGTGCAGTTGAATATATCCTTATAAAAACTTCTTGGCTATGTAGATAAGAGTTTTTTATATAGGAATAAATACCACTGCACCTCCCCATTGAAAGTCCTGTCACCATTAACAATAAAAAAATTGAGTTACTTCCATTCCATATAAAAACACGGCACAGACCTGAACAGTTGTATGTCTTCATATAGCCACTGCTGGACCAGGCAGTTAAACTGTGAAAGAAAACGAATGCAGAATAAACCGCGGACACCGGCAGGGTGAAATGCAGCGGCTGGTTGAAAACATGCAACCGTTCAGGTCTGTGCCGTGTTATAGTTTTTTATATGGAAGATGTGGAGAGCCTGTGTTTAAACCTTTAAATTAGGGGGGTTGATTATTTTAAATATAAAATGGCCCAAAACACCATTTTATATTTAAAATAATTAAACCTTATGCATTCTAAGAAATAATACACCCCATTACAGTGTAATATAAGGTGTAAAGTCAACTCTGAGTTCCCTGCCCTGTATAAAAGCACCAGGGAACTCCTCTGTGATTTTATATCCTTATATTACACTGTAAGGGGTGCATTATCCCTTATATAATAGCTTCATTACAAAACTGGCTAAAAGGTAAAACTATAAATGAAAAACAATAATGAAATGACAAGTCTAGAACAATTAATTATAAACTAACACCCTTTCCTTTTGTAAATCAAATGAAATGAAATAATTTCTAGGAGTATAGACCAAAGGAAATGCTAACTGCACACATGCATAGAGTGGAAACACAAGTCTTAAGGAAAAATTACCACACAGACACGCACATTCTGCTCTGCTGCCTTTTTCCTTCCGTTTTCAAGATTTTAATTACGACAATTGAATAAAAAAGGTTGTTTGGGTCTTGTCATTTTATTTCTTAAAGGAACAATATACTAATTTTAAAGGGCATGTCCACCACCAAAACTATAATTTAACCCACTACTGGCCCCTCTGTGTAGTGTAATAAAATCCTTACCTTACATCCCAGCTCCAAATGGTTCTCCTGTAATGTTCCCACAAAGTTCCAAAAACTGGCCACAGGAGCCTAGCAGAGTCCATATAGGACTCTGCCTCCTGTCTCCCCTCGGGGAGAATTTTGCCATGCACCCTGCAGGCCTCCCCTCCCTCCCTCTCCCACTCGTTTTGTTCTCCCTCCCCCTAGTGTAAATCCCCTTGGCCATATAGTAGTGCTTCCTCCCCCAACCCCAACCACTATAATAGATTTATCAGAAAGTCCCCCGAACTCTACTTACTTTCCCTCTCTCCCCTGGCGTTCTGAACTGCCGGCAGCTGCGTCCATGATTGGCTGCCTCTCAGCCAATCATGGATGCGGCTGCCGGTCCGGCTCCCTGCAGTGCGGCGGAGGAGAGAGGGAAGGTAACTACTTGTATCTCTGATTTTTTTTTTTTTAGAAAAGATAAAAACATACATTAAAAGAAATAATGGAACTGATGCAAAAAATAAAGCTTCACGGTTTTGCCCATGCTATTAATGTGCAGAAAGTAATCAGATGTTATCTAACTACACTAACCTAGTTATAAGCTAACATCTGATTGGTAGCCATACATTAATAACATGGGTAAACTTTTGCACTTCTTATTAAGTAAGCCCCAATGTTTCCTTTACTAATTTATATAATGATATTAAAAGTCTCTTTAGAATTCTATGACATATATAAAACAATTGTCCTGTGGCCTTGTGCTCTTTATATTGTCGTGGAACTCCTTGGTGACTTAATACAAGAAACATGTATATCCTGTCTAAATTATATTGTTATATAGTATACGTTTAGCTGTGTCATCAGTAACATGTCTCATAGAAACGTGTGTTGTTATTATAGGCAATAATGTACCCTTTTGCTTTCAAAATTAATAAAAATATTAATGTTCCATGAACTGCATAAAACAACCCAGTAAGGCCGAGGCCACACTAAACATGCACATTCGATTTGTGCGCTTTGGTGTCCACTTACACTGTGATCCCTAACAGCAAAATTCCAAGTATAGAAGGGTCCAGGCATTGATATGGTGCAAAATAAGCAAATTTATTCCTCCATTAAGAGTAAACAGGCAACGTTTTGGGCCCACACTTAGCACTTTGTCAAGCCTAAATTCAAGTGACCATATCCAAACATGTATGTTCAAACAGGGCAAATAGTATCCACCCCCAACTGAGTGTGGGCCCGAAAAGTTGCCTGTTTACTGTTGGAGGAATAAATTCACTTATTTTGCACCATATCAATGCCTGGACCCCTCTATATTTGGAATTTTTCTGTTATGGACTATTTTGGGTGAGGCAGTGTAATCAGAGGGTACCAGGGAAGCTAATGGGAGGTACAATTTTTTATGTTTGATACACTGTGATCCCTGTCATTTTCGGGGATTGGGGCACATGCATATCGCACCACAAATGATGATCGCATGCCCTCTTATCAACGGATCCCAGCAAACGGTCCCATTGCATCTAGTGTGGCCATTTCAATTGGGCCCCACTAGTGTGCGCTTTTTAACACACAATCTTATCGCATGTTAAAACGGCCCGATGTGGCGTAGCCCTAAGGAAGGGGTGCATTATCTCTTATATTAATAGTGAGCACAATACTAAAAATTAAATTCCTTTTTTCAAAACACATCTATTTTACAAACAAAGTAAAATTCACACTTTACCAAGTTTTCTTACAAAAGCATATTCTGATTCCAATCTATTATTATTATTTTATTTTTTTTTTTACCTTTTTCTGAGTAAGCGCCTTATATTTCTTAAAATCAATGGGTTGACTTGTATTATAATTTGTACTTAAATATGTAAATAAATAAATTCTAAAATAATGGACGGAACTGTGTCAACAAGCAAAAGTTCAGTTGAATCTTCTTTCTCCAGTCCATGTCATTTTTTTTGTACTGATTAATGTTCCATCTCATTAACATTTATATAATAATAATACCTAGGCCACCAAATTAACATAAAGTAGTTTCTTAAAAAAAAAAAGTGTATGAAAGATCCAGTGCTATGCATTTAAGGGACATATGTACACAGTGTTTATAAACACTTATTTTGACTGTCTTCAAATAATTTGGCCGAAGATGAATATTTTTCTTTTGACAGAGAAAAATATTTTTTGGTGGGGATAATAATAATAGTATTTATCAGACCAAGGCTGGAAAAAGGATTGTTTAAAAAAAAAAATCAAACCACCTGTTAATTATTTATTATTATTATTATTATTAAGGGGATTTTCCATTCTACAAAGAAACCCTTTTAGCCTATTTTTTCAACCATAATGTAATTAAAATGGCCACCCCTCCCACAAATTCAGTCTGCAGTCACCCGTCCTCCTCGCTGGTCCTCCTTCTGACACCTTTTTCCCGGAGCAGTACACTGCAGACCAAATATCTAACCCCTGGCATGTCAGAATTTCATGGGTTTTAAGGTTGTGAAGGTAATTATGAAGTATTGATATTTTTTAGTCCTAGAATTGTTGTACAGATCTGCAGATCTGCAGCATTTCTTGTTAATTAAAGCAGATAATGAGAGTAAGGCAAACACTGTGGTATTGTTAATTAATTGTGAAAGCTATCAACAACATTTGGGTATAAAATTGTATGTGCATTACATCATGTACAATGGAGCTTCATCATTGTGGTCTAACATTCTAAGTGGGGTGCCAAAGGGTTCTAAACTAAACTAAGATCCCAATTAAATCTTTTAATAAATGACTTACGGGTCCCATATATGTACAAATCCCAGTCGTACGATCGAGTAATTGTACGATAAAACTTTCCCCATTGCACCAATTAAAAAAAAAAAAAAAAAAAAAAAAAAAAAAAATATATATATATATATATATATATATATATATTGTACACCCAAACACGAACATACGTACGATATCAGGATAGTTTGACCGGGATTTGTTCATGTAATGGGCCCCATTAGAAGTGGGTATTAAATACAAGGTCTTAGTTTGCTGATACAAAAGAAAAGGTACAGCTGAACAACAAAGACGGCTTTTATCACAGCAAGCAACTCACCACTCCAGATCTTCTAAAAACCTTTTCTTTTGTAGTGGACTTTGTCTGTGCGGGGAAGGGACGCCCCATGACTGCAAGCACGTAATTCAGCTGGAAAGGGCCAGAGCGGAGAGTTCAGGGAGGACGGGAGCCCCCATTACCATATTCTAAGTGAACTTAAATTGCTGATGACACAAAAATATGTGGAACATTAGAAACTTTAAATGATGTGCAATTTCTGCTGGCAGATATAGATAGTCAATTGGATCCTTTGTCCATTCGACTGGTCGGGACAAAGGATTTGAAGGTGTGTACCCACCTTTAGCTGTAACAGACTTAGTAAACTCTTTGCAAAGCACAAGCTTGTTTGGAATCTGCGGTGTAATTTTGGAATCTCCTATATGAAAGGGACATCTTGGAAATGGAAACAGCTCAAAAAAGTGCAACTAAATTAATAAGGGAAATGGAGGCACTTGACTATGCAGAAAGAATTCACACATTAGGACTGTATACACTGATATTTACACAATATATTAACCATGCAATAAGCATTATGGTGCATTTTTGATCAATAGATCATTTCAGAGGACATCCTCTGAAGAAAAGAATTTGGCTGGGCTGAATAAGTTTATGCAATTAATAAATATTAAAAATGACTGGCTTTAATACATTTGGGTCTTGTTGATTCGGGTATTCTTTCTAATTGCCATTTGGAGTCAGGAAGAACTTTAATTCTTCCCCCTTCATGCTGTGGGTTTTTTTTTCCCTTCCTCTGTATCAACTGTGTTAGGTAGGATTTTTTGCCTTCCTCTGGATCAACTGTTAGGTAGGTTTTATGAGTAGGCTAAAAATGTTGGACCAATACTATGTTACTATGTAACTTTAAATATTCTTTCAATCCAAGACTCTTTTTTTATGCATTTAGAGATTTAGCTGTTACATCAGACAGAACATTCCACAAGCTTATTGTCCTGATAGTAACAGTAATTTTAAATTAACTAAAGGTTATTCTTTATGTAATAAAGACTTGAACTGCTGTATTTTTAACCATTCAAAAAACATCAGTTACCTAAGAAACGTTGGTAACGCCAGTATGGAAGGTCCTAACTAATTACCTTGGGTCAGTTATATGGGCTGACACCTCTGCTTGACTGCATTATCTTGGGTTACCTTGTCTCTTCCTTCCTTGTTAAAAGCCAGTAGGTGGGAGAAAGTGCTAGCCTGTAACACTAATCCAATGCAAGGTCAAGAAAATGCAACCAAGCAGAGGGAGTGTCAGGCCAGAAAAAATACCCAAGGTAATTTATTATTAGACTTTTATTATCCTTAAAGAGTAACTCTGATTTCTATACAAGTTCTCTCAGATCCTTTTCATACCTCTTAAACAAGCCTAGGATGATGTCTTTAGCTTATCTGGATCTTAAAGTGTATGTACACTTTAAATTGCCCATTAGTGGAAACTGTAATTCATCCCAACTATCACTGGTACTGTTTTTTTTTGTTGTTGATCTACCCACTATTTTATTAGATATCCATAATCCAATCTGAAACATCTTACATTTTAGCATTTCGGTAAGCAGTTTTGCTGTAGCTGGAATGGTTTGACAATTGGTGTGCTGTGTATGCAGTTTTGACAGTTGGTATTGTGGGAAAAATAGTCAGGTCAGTGGCCAGAGTATTGTATTGAAGGCATGCAGCAACACACACACACCTCAGAGTAAAGCTGGGTACACACGGTAACGATAAAGCCCCGATACCGTCGGATCCGACGATATCGGGGCTTTATTGTTATGTGTGTACGCTCGTTTCCCGAACGAGCGCGCGGCCGTCAAATGTTCGGGTCGGCCGAACGCTCGTTCGGGAAAGGCCAAAAATTTCCATCGGCCGCGCTAGACTCCCTATAGAGGAGTCTAGCGCGGCCGATGGAAACACACAGTCCCGAGTGTTCTCTCTATGATATTCATAGGGAGAACGCTCGGGACTGTGTGTATGCAGATCTTTGAAAGATGGCAGACAGGATCTTGCAGATCCTGTCTGTCATCTTTCAGAAATCTGGACTATGTGTACCTAGCTTAAGTGTAAGTTATTTATAGATTAAGATGATGCAAAGTCATTTTTTCAGTATACATACACTTTAAATTATAGGGTTGTAAAATTTCTGGTCTGTCCTGTCTCACTCACAGTTACATGATGTTCCATGTAAGAAGCCCAAGCCACCAAAATTGATCTTTTCTGAAGCTAGATTCATACCTACAACAATTCTCTATCCTTTCCTCTAACTATGGACACCTTTGGGAAAGAAAAGGTTTTCTTTTTTAGGCTTTTGGCTAGCTTAAAAAATGATTTTGAATGCTTTTTGATGCAGATGATGCTTTGCCCCAGGAGGAGTAGGACAACCTTGTTGATCGATTTTCACAACATAAACTCTTCCTCTTACCAATTTAGTTGCTTGTCTCTGTAGCCTTTCTAAAACTGTACCCATTCTCAGGCATTGCCAGGAATCTGTGGCAGAATTATGATTTCCTTCTTCTTCTGTATGGTTCATTCTTAAACATAAGAGTTTTTTTTGATTTGGCTTATAATTACAAAGTTAATTATCCACAATAACTCCCCAGTCCTTTTAAATCAAAGGTCATGTCTACTCTTAACACAAAATAAACTGGTCACTTGTCAGTTACTTACTCCAAAGCCCAAATGTTATGTTCAGCACTTTATTAGATTAATTACTTGCTAGATATTTAAGAATAATTATTGCCTCCATTCGGACAGGGTAAGCTGACTCCTCCCTCAATGCAGCGAATCAAAGCTGTGATTGCTATTAACTGCCATTTCCCCATCTCTGCTCATGTTCAACAATGGCGGCTTCAGACCCAGAGTTTTAGGGGGGCACAACATAGGCACAAAGGCTAACATGTAGCACATGAAAAAATACCAATCATAATGTCCAGGGCCGAATTTACCATTAGACACAGTAGGCGCACGCCTAGGGGCACCTGAAGTTGGAGGTGCGGCCGTCAGTCTCCTCCCACCAATCCAACCCCTTTATAGTCTATTTCCTTCCCCAAAAAAGATAAAATGGATGTGGTTTGAGGGTGTGGTCTGTGTTTAGGGGTGGGGCTAAGGGCAGAGGCTCTTTGGGCCTACAGGCTCCTGAGGTGTAAATCCGGCCCTGATAATGTCAGTGTACACAACAGCTATTACACACCTTTTAGTTAATCTGTGTGTGTTTTTAACTAAGAATTTTAAGTTTATAGAATTAAAGTAGAAGATTAGATAATTACCATTGCCTGTGTACATACAGTAAAGACCATTTAAAGGAGTATAGCATACCATTCGTTCCCCAGCCCGAGCCATGAATGAGTTTGGACTGTGTCTGACTGTAAGCAGGGGTGCCCTTAGACCTTAAAGGGCAACTGTGGTTCAAAAATGTCTTTAGGTAAATTGAGGTAAATTGATAGGAATTGCTGAGAATTGCTGCCCCTGAGAATTTTTGCAATTTATTTCCATTGTTTATTTTGCATAGTTTTGAAGATATTTACATTTTTGTGTGTGATATGGCAGCAGCATCACCAGGTCCCCTGCACTTCCTGCTTCCTGCTCTGAAACTGTCAGTCAATCTGTCCTGTGTCTCCTCCTCCCCTTTGCAGCCCCCCTGGTCCCTTCCACTCATGGACCCCATGGCCCAATATCTTACAGCCCCATGCTGTGGCCCCGCCCACTCGCGGGTGCCGTGGCCCCGCTCCACTCGTGGGTGCCTAAGCCCCACCCACTCACAGGTGCTTAAGCCCTGCCCACTCGCGGGTGCCGTGGGTTACTCAGACCCCCGACCCCCCCCTACAGAAAACTCTGTGGAATCAGCCTTTTCAGGCTGTTTTCACACAGTGAAAGAGAAGGGCTGTAGATTTCCTTACCTTCTCTTTAAGGACTTCACACAGCAGAGAGGAGGAGGGACTTCCTGTCTCCCTCACACACTGAGGGAGTCTGAGGCTGTGCTCGCCGGTGGCACTGTGCAGGAGAAGCCTTAGGAATGTCACAAGTCAGCCTCCCACCCATTAACTTTCTGGTCAGTCATTTCTGTATATCTTGGGCTGTGGAGCACGTAGAGAGGTGGTTGATGAGTCGTTTTAAAGGTAGGAAACTGTTATATTTGCTGGACCTTTGTACTTCGATTTCTTCACCATTTACCATGCTATTTCCTGTCTTGACTCCTGCTTCCTGGGTGGATGTCATTCCTCGTTGGTCCCGACTTATATTTCCGAACAGGTAAACTTTACAGTATCTTTGGCATGGAGCACACAAAATTTACTTTTGCATGCGCACAGAAAATATATTTCTGCGCACACAGCCAATTTGAGCTTAGAGGGAACATTGCCCACCAGAGGAAACATTCATGGATTTAGGAAATATATTACAATGTATGGTGGCACAAATGGATTTTTACAAAGATCAGCAGAATAGGATTGGTCAGGCACTCGATACCCTTCTAGCACGGACTCCTGTTGTACCCCCCCTGAGCGAATGCAGCTCCTGCAGTACCACCTCCCCCACTGCCAGTTGGGACCCATAAGGAGCCACGGATTCCACCACCTCCCTGCTACAATGGTGATCCCAAACCTGTAGGGGATTCGTAAACCATAACTGTCTTATACAGTTTGAACTGCAGCCCTCCCACTTCTTGTCAGAACACGCCAAGGTGGGATATATCATTTCCCTTCTGGAAGGGAAACCCCTGGAATGGGCCTCCCCACTGGGGGAGAAAAATTCTCCTCTACTAAATCATTCCTCTGATTTTCTGTCCTCTTTTAAGATGGTCTTTGATGCTCCTGGGTGGACTACTGCTGCCTCTTCACGTCTTTTTCAGTTAAGACAGAACAACCACAGTGCTGCACAGTTTGCCATTGAGTTCCGGACCCTGGCTGCAGAGGTGACCTGGAATAATGAGGCACTTGTAGCTGCCTACTGGCAGGGCCTTTCTGACGAACTGAAAGATGACATGGTCTCCAGAGATCTACCATCCACTCTGGATGAGCTGTTAGTCCCCAGTATTGACACCCGCCTTAAAGAACGCATAGCTGAGAAAGAATGCACCAAGTGAACATTTACCCTTGGCTCCATGTTTTGTCAGTCCTCCTCTTCAATCCTCCACACCTAGTTCACTACCGTCCGGTACCAAGGACCCAATGCAGATTGGTAGAGCTTATCTTTCTGAGAAGGAGAAGTTGCTTAGACGCACTGCTGGTTTACGTCTCTATTGCTGAGAAAAGGGTCACTTTGTCAAGTATTCCCCTCTGAAACAGGGAAACACCAATGCCCAGATATGAGTGGGGTAATCCATCTGGACGGAATATCTAATTTCACCCTACAAGACTCTTTTGATTTTCTTCTTCCGGTTCAACTTCAATTCTATTCTTCAACCTTTGATCTACTGGCATTTCTAGATTCTGTGGCAGCTGGTAATTTTCTGCACTCTCCATTTGTCAAACAGTTAAAGGCAAAACACCCCCACCAAATTTATGAAAGGGGAAAAAATTCCTTCCTGACTCCAAGTGGCAATCGGAAATTTCCCTGGATCAACTCTACTTTATGAATTAATACCAGTAACTTGCAACAAATATGACTGCCCAATTGAGCTGCTGCCTGGAACCATGCCCCAATGCCATGGACTTTGTTGTAGAACTTCCTTCTTCCAGGAATAATACAGTCATTTGGATTGTAATAGACGGGTTCAGCAATATGGCACATTTCATACCTCTTCCTTCGTATTTTTAGCCTCCATGGCCTCCCAGCTGAAATTGTCTCAGATAGAGGTAGCCAATTTGTTGCTAAATTCTGGAGGTCTCTTTGTAAAATCCTTGGAATTTCACTTCCACTTACCACCCCCAATCTAATGGAGCAGTAGAATGACTCAATCAGGCCTTAGAACAATTCCTCCAATGCCATGTTAATAATATGGCCCATTCCTCTACTGGTCACCAATTCTTACAGTCCTCCTTACAGATGTCCCTGCATCCAATGACCACGCAGCCCATATGTCCACTATCTGGAATGCTACCAAATCTCACCTTGAAAATAGTTATTTTGCACAGAAGACCTTTTCTGATAAAAGACTTCCCCCTCCTTATTTTCTTGGAGACAAAGTATGGCTTTCCATGAAAAATATTAACCTCAAACTCCACTTGGCCAAACTGGGACCCAAATTCATTGGAATTTTCCTTATCATCGAAGTCCGATTACAGCTCTCTCCTGAGATGAGGATCCCTCTTTTGTCTCTCTTTTGAAATCTATTTCATCCTCTCCAATCATAGTCCACGGTCAACAGGAATATGTAGTATAAAAGATCCTTGACACCAGGTTCTCTATTGGCACCTTGCAATAACTTATCCAGTGGAAGGGTTTTGGCCCTGAAAAATGTTCCTGGGTCAAGCGCTCAGATGTTCATGCTCCCCTTTTAATCCAAAATTCTACAGATGCTTTCTGTTGAAACCCGGTCACGATGGCCCTGAGGCCTCCCCTGGGGAAGGGGGGAATGTCAAGAAGGATACTTACCATTCCAGTTGTTCTAGCTCCTCCAAGATGGCGGCGCCCAGGTCACTCCAGTTGTTCTAGCTCCTCCAAGATGGCGGCGCCCAGGGCACCGGCGTGCCGATGTCATCTCGCATTGTGCAGGCGCGCCAACGTCATGGTGCAATGTGCGTGAGATCACTGAAGGTCGTCAGCAAAGCGAACATTTATATTTATCAAATCAGTACATACCTGCACGAATCAGGAGCGTCCTCCCACACCTGAAGATCCAGTGCTGCAATCACCTCCCGTTGTATCCTATCTCCCAATAGGTAAGTAGTTAGCACAAAAAAAGGGGGGGAGAGAGGAGAACATCCCCAGCACGAAGGTAGGCAACCAGACTTCTTAGTGTATAGGTAAAAAATCAATACTTTATTGCAACATGTTAAAAGCATACCATACAGGGTCCAGAAAGATCCCACTAGGAGGCACACACACCAAGCTCCGCCCTACTCGTTTCGTGGAGTGACTTCCACTTCCTCAGGGGCTCAAAAAAAAAAGAAGTCCGGTTGCCTACCTTCGTGCTGGGGATGTTCTCCTCCCCCCCCCCCCTTCTTTTTGTGCTAACATTTATATTTAGCCGGATTCTGCTGTCTGAAACCCGAAGATAGCATCACTACTGCCTAAATTGCTGTGCTGGGTTTACTTGTTCCTGATTCTTCTTGTATCTTGTTCCTGGTATCTCCTGCTTGTTTGTGCCTTGAGACCTTTGTGCTTGAATCCTGTTTATAGTTGCTGGACTTTTGTACTTGGATTTCTTTCATTCCTTGAGATGAAGGTCTGACAATACTGGGTTTTGCACTGGAGGCTGACACTACTAATGAACTGGAGGGCTAACAGTACTGACTAATGAACTGAAGGGCAGTTAATACTGACTAATGAATTGGAGGTCTGACAATATGGCTAATAAACTGTATACAAAACAAGGTACCGTATACAAAACAAGGTGAGAGGGTGAACCACATGCTTGTAAAGGGTGAACCACATGCTTGTAAAGGTTCTCATTCATCCAGGTCATGGTATATCTGTTGTATTCAATTAGATCAACTGGACTTGAAGTTTAGTTCTTGAAGACGTTTCGCTAGTCATCTGACTGGCTTTCTTAATTCAGAAAGACTTGTACACGAATCTGTGGCAATTATGTACACTGGAAATTCCCAATTAGCATATCACAGCCAAGTGTTAAGGGCGGGCTTGCATAGGGCTAAGAGGTGTAATAGGAATGCCCAGAGTAAGGTGTCAAAACAGCATTGTACAATGTATGGCCCATTAATATATTTGTATAAGGTTATCATATCCCCACACAAACATCACTTCTCCAATGTAAACAGCCCTAACTTGTCTAATCTGCCTGCATATTCAAGCCCCTCCATTCCCCTTATTAATTTAGTTGCCCTTCTCTGAACTGCTTCCATTTCCAAGATGTCTCTTTTGTATATGGGATTCCAAAACTGCAGTGCATATTTCCAATGAGGCCTTACCAGTGCCTTGTAAAAAGGGAGAATAATATCTTTCTCTCTTGAATGTTTTCCACTCTTTATACAAGACAATATCTTGCTAGCTCTAGACGTTGCTACCTGGCATTGTTTGCTACAGCTAAGTCTGTTATCTACCAGAACCCCCAAATCTTTTTCCATTACAGATGCACTTAACACAGAATTATTTATTTGTAGGTGGCACAGGGATTATTAAATGCCAAATGCTTCACCTTACATTTATCAACATTGAATCTCATCTGCCATTCTGCTGCCCATTTTGATAATCTATCTAGGTCTGCTTGCAACACTTGCACATCATTTGAAGTTTCCAAAGCTCTGCAAAGTTTAGTGTCATCAGCAAACACAGATATCTTGCTCTCAATGCCCCCTTCTAAGTCATTTATAAACAGATTAAATAGAAGCGGCCCCAGTACAGAACCCTGAGGCACTCCGCTTATAAGTTTAGCCAACATAGATGTAGCTCCATTTACTACCACTCTCTGTTTGCGATCCAATAACCAATTCTCTGAAGGTTCTCATTCATCCAGGTCATGGTATATCTGTTGTATTCAATTAGATCAACTGGACTTGAAGTTTAGTTCTTGAAGACGTTTCGCTAGTCATCTGACTGGCTTTCTTAATTCAGAAAGACTTGTACACGAATCTGTGGCAATTATGTACACTGGAAATTCCCAATTAGCATATCACAGCCAAGTGTTAAGGGCGGGCTTGCATAGGGCTAAGAGGTGTAATAGGAATGCCCAGAGTAAGGTGTCAAAACAGCATTGTACAATGTATGGCCCATTAATATATTTGTATAAGGTTATCATATCCCCACACAAACATCACTTCTCCAATGTAAACAGCCCTAACTTGTCTAATCTGCCTGCATATTCAAGCCCCTCCATTCCCCTTATTAATTTAGTTGCCCTTCTCTGAACTGCTTCCATTTCCAAGATGTCTCTTTTGTATATGGGATTCCAAAACTGCAGTGCATATTTCCAATGAGGCCTTACCAGTGCCTTGTAAAAAGGGAGAATAATATCTTTCTCTCTTGAATGTTTTCCACTCTTTATACAAGACAATATCTTGCTAGCTCTAGACGTTGCTACCTGGCATTGTTTGCTACAGCTAAGTCTGTTATCTACCAGAACCCCCAAATCTTTTTCCATTACAGATGCACTTAACACAGAATTATTTATTTGTAGGTGGCACAGGGATTATTAAATGCCAAATGCTTCACCTTACATTTATCAACATTGAATCTCATCTGCCATTCTGCTGCCCATTTTGATAATCTATCTAGGTCTGCTTGCAACACTTGCACATCATTTGAAGTTTCCAAAGCTCTGCAAAGTTTAGTGTCATCAGCAAACACAGATATCTTGCTCTCAATGCCCCCTTCTAAGTCATTTATAAACAGATTAAATAGAAGCGGCCCCAGTACAGAACCCTGAGGCACTCCGCTTATAAGTTTAGCCAACATAGATGTAGCTCCATTTACTACCACTCTCTGTTTGCGATCCAATAACCAATTCTCTATCCATGCACAAATGTTTTCTTCAAGGCCAACAGTCCTCAGTTTATAAATTAGTCGCCTATGTGGCACAGTATCAAAAGCGTTCGCAAAATCCAAGTACACCACATCCACTGCTGTGCCTGAATCCAAATTCTTACTCACTTCTTCATAAAAACCAATTAAATTTGTCTGGCATGATCTATTATTCATAAATCCATGCTGACTACTACTAATAAGATGAGCTCTGGAGACAAAGTCAACGATATGATCCCGTAACAAAGTTTCCATCACCTTCCCTACCACTGTTGTTAGGCTTACAGGTCTATAGTTACCAGGAATATTGATATTACATTGGCTTTTTTCCAATCCAGCAGCAAATCCCCAGACCAAAGTGAATCTGAAAAGATAAGAAACAGTGGTCTAAATAGAACTGAACTAAGCTCTTTTAAAATACGAGGGTGTATTCCATCTGGTCCTGGGGCTTTATTGATGTTAACTTTGTCTAATTGTTTCCGTTCCATATCCTCCTTTAGCCAATGTGAATACTCCTGATTTCTCCCCTGCATATTATTACAATCCCTGCTGTAAGGACTAGGATTCTCTATAGTGAAAACCGATGTAAAAAAATGGTTTAGCAGATTAGCCTTTTTGGCATCCTCTACAACCATGTCAGGCCCATTATTTAATAAACTCACCTTTGGAGTATAACTCTCTCACCTTGTTCTGTATACGATATTCCTGTGCCCCTAGAGGTTAGGGCCTGAGACATCTGCACCCTACCAGGTCCTGTGTGCATTTTGGGACTTTTGTAGCTAATGAACTGGAGGTCTGACAATACTGGCTAATGGCTAATAAACTGTAGGTCTGACAATACTGGCTAATGATCTGGAGGACTGACAATACTGGGTAATGAACTGTAGAGCTGACAACACTGGCTAAGGAACTGGAGGGCTGACTAACACTGGCTAATTAACTGAAGGGTTCACTAACACTGGCTAATGATCTGGAAGGCTGACAACACTGGCAAATGAACTGATGGGCTGACAACACTGGCCAATGGACTGGAGGGCTGACAATACTAACTAATGAACTCCAGTTCATTAGCAGTGTCAGACCTCCAGTGCAATACCCTGTATTGTCAGGCCTTCAGTTCATTAACCAGTATTGTCAGCCCTCCAGTTCATTAGCAGTGTTAACCAGCCCTCCAGTTCATTAGTCAGTGCTGTCAGCATTGCTGTTTATTAGCCATTGTCAGCCCTCCAGTTTATTAGCAGTTATAATCATCCCTCCAGTTCATTATCCAGTGCTGTCAGCCCTGGTTCATTAGTAGTGTTACTCAGCCTTCCAGTTCGTTAGCCAGAGCTGTCAGCACTCCAGTTCATCAGCAGTTTTAGCCAGCCCTCCAGTTCATTAGCCAGTGCTGTCAGCTCAGCAGTTCACAAGCCATTGTCAGCCTTCCAGTTTATTAGCAGGGTTAGCCAGCCCTCCAGTTCATTAGTGAGTGCTGTCAGTCTTGCAGTTCATTAGCCATTGTCAGCCCTCCAGTTCATTAGCTTAGCTAAAGCACAGGTTAGCATCTACCACCAACACACCCCCAAATCTCATTACTGACTACTGCTGTGGTGCATGTAAGCTCCCAGCAGGAATCAGCAGCAGAGGAGGTGGAGTATCCTGATGATCCTGTTCCTGGGCCATGTAAGAGCGGCGCTGTGATGTCATCGCTTACGGACGTGTACCAATTTTTTTAAAGTGTGCGCTGGCCCAAATTTTTACTTAAGAGACCAGCCCAGGGAGCTTTTGCCCCTCAGCCTACTGGTCCAGTTCGTCCCTGGACACTAGAGAGGAAATATAAAGGGGTGCAGCAGGTTGTACAACTTTTAGAGGAGAGGTATGGTATAAACCACTTTTAGTGAAATTTCTTGTTTAATGCTTACCAATACTATACAATATACCCTGAAGCCTAGAAAAAAATCGAGGTGACCCAAACTTTGTTTATCAGACAACCCTGTAATGTTAATATTATAATTTAGACCAACCCTTCCCTAACACACTTGTTTGGGTTAGTATAGCCACTTAACACATTAAAACAATGTGCTCTCAAATATTGTCTAGGGGAAATAGAATGTCCAATATTGAGGAATGCAAATTCCTTTAAGATCAAAACTGACAATTTGACCCATTCGAGTCACTGGTATGGGAAACAAGTATGAGCAAAGAAACAATTACCACAAATCCAAATGCTGTTTGGTAGAGAGGTACCAAACAGTCCCAGAACTGTTCTTTCCGTTCGTCTATAAAAACAAAGTTTTAATCAGTCTATTTTGAGGAGATTCTTGGGGCTCCTTTGATAGTTCATTATCAAATGAACTATGCCAACTAGAGATGGCAGAACAAAGTTTGTTTCGTTTTCAAACTTCCTAACTCAGTTAAAGTTAGGAAATTCGAAAAACGAACTCATTAAAGTCAATAATGAGAAATAGTTTAAATTAAATAAAATTCATGTATTTTATTTCTTGTATAGCCCTACATATTCCCCAGCGCTTTACAATTATTTACTTAATTCACATCAGGCCCTGCCCCGAAGAGCTTACAATCTAATCACTTTATGTACACATATAACCTATTAGTATGTCTTTATGATTGTGGGGGAACCCCCAGAGGAAACCCACGCAAGCACAGGGAGAACATACAATTTTCTTTGCAGATGCGTCAAAGGGTGGAATCGAACTCAGAACCTCAGCGCTGCAAGGCATCAGTGCTAACCACTGAGCCACCATGCTGCCCCAAAATTAAAATTACAATGCTAATTTACTGTAAATACCAAATCTTTTTCCAACAGAGATTTGCTTAGCTCAGAGCCATTTGTGCTATAGGTGGCACAAGGATTGTTAAACCCTAAATGCATCAACCAGTACAGAATTTTGAGGCACTACACTTAGATTTAGCCCACATAGATGTAGTTCCATTGACCTCTATTCTCTGTACGTGATCCAATAACCAGTAGAGATGGACACAAAACCGAACTCGAGCCCGCGTTTGAGTCAAACTTATCAAGTTCAAACGGACCCGGACTTTTCAAACTACCCTGTACACGGATTTCTCAAACCTTTCTCAAATCCTCACCCGATGTTGAGGATGAGCAGGGCTCACGTCCCCCTGTGCCTGAAAGGAGGAGCAGCAGCACTGGAGGCGGCCTTGTGGTTAACTTCAGACTGTTCTTCCAACCAGTTGCCAGGCACATCTAATTGCAACTCTACAAGGCAATACCTCAGCTGATGTAGACACCTCAGAGACTAAGGATCCACTAGATAACTGGGTGGCGAGGATGGATATCTGGCCCGAGTTGGCACAGTACACCATCAAGGTCCATTCATGCCCGTCACCCACAGTACGCCATCAAGGTCCATTCATGCCCATTATTCTACAATTGAATTGATCCTACTTGGCCCAAAGCAAAAATCCATACTTGCTCTCCTCTCTCTCTCCAAGAGGCACCTTTGTGGTGTCAACAACTCTGACCATGTCCTGCAGCCGCAAAAGCTACTCTGTGGCTAATTATTCTTCGATTGGGTTGATCCTACTTGTCCCAAACCAAAAATCCATACTTGCTCCCCTCTCTCTCTCTCCACAAGGTCCATTCATGTCCTTTCAGAGAGGACCTTCAGTGCAGCAGGAGGTATTGTAACGAAGAGGAGGACCCGTGCCTCCACTGAGAATGTGGACTGCCTTACATTCATCAAGATGAATTAGGCGTGGATCACATCTCAGTACAGGACCCCTATTGCTGATGCCCATGACTGAAGGCCTCCTGCCCCTGGCCACCCGTACTGCTCCTTCTGCCTCATTTTCCAACTAGAGGCTTAGCTGGCAAATTGCAATTTTTTTCTTTTTTTAGGGCCATTTATGGTCCTACCTTGCTCTACTGCATTTCAGCTATAAAATTACAAACGCTCTACCGCAACAGCTATTCTGTGGCTAATTTTTCTATGATTGGGTTGATCCTACTTGGCCCAAAGCAAAAATCTCTACTTGCTCTTCTCTCTCTCTCTCCACGAGGCACCTTTGTGGTGTCACCTACTCTGACCATGTCATGCAGCCAAAAAAGCTACTCTGTGGCTAATTATTCTATGATTGGGTTGATCCTACTTGGTCCAAAGCAAAAACCCATTCTACGATTGGGTTGATCCTACTTGGCCCAAAGCAAAAACCCATACTTGCTCTCCTCTCTCTATCTCCACGAGGCATTTTTGTGGTGTCACCTACTCTGACCATGTTATGCAGGCGCAACAGCTACTCTGTGGCTAATTATTCTACAATTAGGTTGATCCTACTTGGCCAAAAGCAAACCCATACTTGCTCTCCTCTCCCTCTCCATGAGGCATCTTTGTGGTGTCACCTAATCTGACCATATCATACAGCTCATACAGGCCTTTTCATGAAGCCTAATCCCTAAATCCCAGCTTTCCCTTGCATGAAGCATTCTCTGAGGGAGAGAAGCCAATGGGGTGTGGGGTCTGTCCAGTGGGGCTAAGCCTGCCTGGCTCCGCAACAAGGGTGGTAAACTGTAGTGGGTCTACTGTTACTTAATGGTGCTGTTCCTACGAAGCCTAACCCCTTCCCCGCTTTCCCTTGCACAAAAAATACTCTGAGGGAGAGAAGCCAGTGGGGTGTGGGGTCTGTCCAGTGGGACCAAGCCTGCAGTGGGTCTACTGTTACTCATGGTGCTGTTGCTACGAAGCGTAACCCCTTCCCCACTTTCCCTTGTATGAAGTATACTCTGAGGGAAAGAAGCCAATGGGGTGTGCCTTCTGTCCAGTGGGGCCAAGCCTGTTTGGCTCCACAAAAATGGTGCAGTGGGTCTACTGGTACTCAATGATGCTGTTCCTACGAAGCCTAACCCCTTCCCTGCTTTCCCTTGCAGGGAGAGAAGCCAACGGGGTATAGGCAAAGCCTGAATAATTATGTTTGTAGTCATTTATAAAGATAAAACACAAAGGTTTGTTTACTTCAACTGATTTACTAAATATAACAACTAAGCGCCACGGAATATGTTGGTGCTATATATATCCATAATAATAATAATAATTTGCAGGAGGTAAACAAAGTGGTGGGGAGGGGGATTATTTTTTTTTAAGAACTATAATTTCCCACTTTATGCAGCGAATGTACCGGTGCATGTTTTCCACATGCCTCTCTTCTCTCAAGCCTCTCCAATACGATACCCTGCCTTGCAGAATGCCAGCACTGGGGGAAAAAGAGCTTTCCAAATTAGTATTATATTGTACATATTTTTTGTGTGTACTTGTCCTTTAACTAACAATTACTAATATTAACTAACAGTTCTATTAAAATTTACTAACACTAACTAACCTTATCTAACATACGCACTTTGAGTCCTTTAGGAGAAAAGCGCTTTACAAATGTTATTGTTTTATATTGTAGCAGTTTTATATTGTAGCAGGTAATTGCTGGGGCTAAAGGCCCCGCAATCATTTGTGGTGGTTTGCAAAGTGCTCTTCAGATTTGACCATCTTTTAGGTAACTGGGAAGGGGTCAGCTCTATATTAAACTGCCTACACAGTTTACACTGCAAAATGCACCTCTTTCATGTTTGGGGTGCCAGTCGGCATCCTATCGTATCCTCTCTTAGTGAGGTACTCCACTAAAAGTCGTTGCCACTCCATGCTTGGCATGTTGACACTTGGCTAACTAATAATGGAATGGCACACCCCTTTTCAAGGCTTAATTTTAGAGCCTGGATTGAAGGTAGAAAGTCAATGGAAAGAGAAGATTGTAATTGAGTGCCGAATCCAGAAAAATCAAATATGCGAGTAAAATGTCAATATACTAATACGCGAGTAAATATCGAATATACAAATATGCGAGTAATATATACGAAGGTACATTCCATGATACAGTCGATGGAGAGTTCAAAATCTGTCCAATAGTTGGGTAGCCCTCGAAATGTTCGTTAACCCTCAAAAAGTTCGGTAACCCTCGAATCTTCAAATCGTTTATGGGATAATTTTCTAAAGTAGCTCGAAAGTAGCACGCATGAGAATAAAATCGATTTTGGGAAAGTTCTGGATATATGAACGTGTTCCCCAGACCATTTTCCAGGTCCAAGAGCCATTTACGTTAAGTTACAATTGTTATTTTAACTGTATTTCATCCAAATTTTTTTAACTATTTGACTCCAATTGACTTTCATTGGTACGTTTTTGAACTTTCTATAAAGTTCGAACATTCAAAAACGAACCGAACTTTAGGAAGTTCAGCCATCTCATAACCAGTTCTCTATCTATGTACAAATGTTTTTTTTCTAGGCCAACAGACCTCAGTTAATACATAAGTTGCCTGTGCGGCTCAGTATCAAAAGCTTTAGCAAAATCCAACCTAAAAATCTAAAAAGTGCCAACCTAATAAATTACAATCATTTTATAATAAATATGCATGTCAAATTAACATGGTTTTATGGTTCCGTTTAAGTGCATGTGAACATAAACTGTGTAATATAATAAAATTATTTGTATGTTTAAAGAGAAAAGGAAAGTCTCATCTTGTGGGTATCTATGAGGAAAAACATTTTAAGGGCTAGGCCACACCAATCCGTGTTAAAAAGTGCACACTAGTGTTGCACAGCAATGCACACTAGCACTGGGACGCCTTATAGTGTGGCCTCAGCCTTACTGTTCATCTAGATAGATTTCAACGTAGGCCTCATACCTCCTGTAAAGGAAAGATGATGTTTCAATTCAAACACAAAGCAATGCAGTTAAAATGGCAGGTTCTGGAGGTGTTGAAACAACAAGCGGTAACATTCAAAGACTGTTATTACAGAGCATTGGTGGATTGACTACCTACAAAGTCACAAAAGGAGATGAATGAAGACTTTAAAGGGCATGTCCACCCCCAAAACTAAAATTTAACCCCTTACTGGCCACATCAAGTAGTTTAAAACAATCCTTACCTTACATTCCTGCTCAAAATAGTTCCCCTGCTGTGCCCCTCCAAAGTCCAGGAAACTGCTGTGTAGGAGCAGTGTGTGACTCATGCTGTGCCTGAGACTTCCTCAACCTCATCAAGGTTGAGGCATGCTCAGTGCAGCCCCCCCTGCCTCTCAGCCAATCACGGACGCGGCTGCCGGTCCCGCCCCCTGCTTTCAATTCCATGCAAGCAGAGGGCCTGAACACTGCAGCAGGGGAGAGAGGGCAGGTAAGTAAGAATCGGGGGACTTTCTAACAATTATATTAATGCAGTTGGGGCTGGGGGAGCATGCCCTACCACATATCAAAAGTAAAATTTTGGGGTGGACATGCCCTTTAATTTAACATGCTTTTTATTTCTAGAAAATGTGTAAATAAGTAGAAGCATATAGGTATTTTATATATATGGTTAACCATGATACTTGAGAATATAGCAACCTTAAATAACTACTATTTATACTAGGGCAGCACGGTGGTTAGGGCAGCACGGTGGCTAAGGGCAGCATGGTGGCTCAGTGGTTAGCACTGATGCCTCGCAGCGCTGATTCCACCCAAGGAGTTTGTATGTTCTCCCCGTGCTTGCGTGGTTTTCCTCCGTGCACTCCGGTTTCCCCCACAATCATAAAGACATACTGATAAGTTGTATGTGTACATAAAGTGATTAGATTGTAAGCTCTTCAGGTCAGCGCCTGATGTAAATTGATTGAATAATTGTAAAGCGCTGCGGAATATGTAGAAATAAGATACATACATACATACAACTAGTATGAAACTATAAGGAAATGAAGTTGCAGCAAAACAAATTTTAATGAAATTGAAACAACATTGTGTCCTTTACAGGAGGAATGAGGCCATCTAGTGGACTATGTTGAAATTTATCTAGATGAAAAGTAAAGGAGTTGTTTCCCATTACGGACACTCACATTATAATACTTTTTACTTTTCTCTCATTAAACATACAGATAATTTTATTATATCACACTGTTTATGTTCACATGCAATTAAACAAATCCTTAAAACCATGTTTATTATTGAAGCACTTCGAAATTTGTCTGCAAGGGTATACTGGGAAGGGGGTAGGGTCAATAGCTGACCAATGATACTTTAATATTGTATCAAAATATGATTGGTAGGATTGGAATATTAAGCAATCAAAATTGGATTTGGTATTTTAGCAGTCTTATATAAAATGGTGCAAACCTGCATGGGATGTTGAAGAAGATGAAAGAAAATCAAAGACCCTAAGATCAAAATGTGCGGTGACACAAGGACTCTGATAAGACCCGGAGCTTGTAGTTTCAAGCTGTGGGACCAGCAACAAAATCAATTTTGAAACAAGTTTAATCCTAGGGTTTAAAAAAGGGTAGAAAAAAAGACATCCTGCTATGTACAGTATATACTCGAGTACAAGTCGAATTTTTCAGGCTTTAAAGTTAGCCTGAAAACTTAACCTCGACTTATACTCGGGTCAAGTACTAATTTAGATCCAAATTCTGCAATTGCGGATAGTAACTAGTAGGTGGCACTGTGTTAACCTGCATAGAAAGTTACAGGAGCTGTTCTTGCCTTTACAATTGTTCCTGCTTCCTGTAGTCTGGCTGCTGGACTCACTCAGCACTGTCACTGCTCATTTGGATGCTGTAAATCTGATTAGTGTCCTCAGTTTGGGGCAAAAAACAGCTGCTAGTACAGTGCAAATGACAGCTTGAAACTACCACTCTCAGGAGACATTTTTAACTATTGGGATCAGAGAGTCCTTTACTATATGGGGGTCAGAGGGCACTTTACTATATTGGGTCAGAGTATGGGGTTCAGGAGAATTGTAAATGATTGTAAGCTTAATTAAAATTTTACTGAACCTTGCCACTCCACATGTTTAGAAACTGAAACTCCCAGCAACAAAGCATGCTGGGAGTTGTAGTTTACAAACATCTGGAGTGCCAGGGAATTGGAGGATTTGAACTGGATTTGGCTATTACTGTATGGGATTCATGTATGGAAATTCTGCTGTCCATTTAAAGGGCAACTAATATCTACCATAAGCTTATACTCGAGTCAATCAGTTTTTACAAATTTTTCAGGTAAAAATAGGTACCTCGACTTACCTTGACTTATACTCGAGTATATACGGTAGTTAGATGTAGAATCACTATTTACATTGTTGGACTGGGTTGTTGGAGCCCAACCAGAACGAGTTTAGCGGTCCATCCAACATTTCAGAACTCTATAATCACTTGTTTAAATATCTATTTTACTACTGACTCCTGTTGTTTATTAAAAGGCATTTCTCACTGTCCCTTTGGCTCTGTATTTAAATGTTACCAGTTTTCTCTGTTTACTTGGGTCAATTGGCTGTGGGCCCCTTTAAACCTGTGGGCCAGCTGCACTAGTTGCATTTTATTAAGAATGTCCTCCAATCCCTGGTCAGATAACTATGGAGTGTATCATTGGGTTTGTTGGGCTGCTCTATGGGGCTACCACTGGCCACTGCCCCTTTGCTTCTTTCTCAGTACAGTCTGATAGTGTGAAGGGGAATCACATTCACACCTCCAATTTAATAGGCTGATAGCAGTTCTTATTATGATTCACTGTAAGACATTTGCATGACCATAAAGCCATCTAATAGCTGGTGCTTAACCCTTTCACTGCCAGGAGAATTTCATTTTTTTTTTTGCGTTAACTGCCAGAAGAATTTTCAGGATTTTGCCCTTAATCGCTTTAGACTAATTTTACAGTAGGAAACCTTGCAGTAAATCAGGAATATTATACATTGTTTTTTTCAGCACAAAGTCTACTTTAACATGGTAATAAAATTTTGTAACTTTTCTGGAAATTTTACTGGAATTATGGGTAAAATATGTAAAAAAAATGAAAAATTTGCAAATTTTCATGGATTTTTCCCATTTTTACTTATAGTTATCTTAAGGTTACGCACAAAAATCTTATTGTTTCTAAAAGCTCTGATACTCCCGAGTACAACGATACCAGATATATGTAGGTACCCGACTTTTCCTGTACAGGAGACCCCCCCAAACTAAAACTGCACCTTCAAGAATATTACACCAAATTAAAATGTATAACCACTACTGACAGTTAACATAGAATATCTACCAAATTAACTAATATATCCCCACAAGTGAGATATTTTTAGAAACTACACACCCGCAGGATTTTACGAGTGAGGTTAGTTTCGATCAAAATGCAGATACCCGGACGCAGCTCTTTGTCAAATTGTAAGTTATTTTCTCACATTTTCCTTTTTTTCCTCAACTGTAAAATCAGAGACAAAATCAAATGCGAATTTCAGCTAAAAACTGTGGAGGAAAGTTCAAACGCATCTCAAATATGAAAGCCTAACCCCTCCCGAATAAAACGGTATGCCACATTCATGGGTGTACTCAGAGACATGGCTACCAACTAACCCAGAGCGTGACCACTGCCAAATGTCAGTAGCAGCAAAAAAAAATTAGCCAATTTTGTATTTGAACAGTCTGCAGTTTTTCCACAAAACACCCCCCCAACTGAGAAATACCCCCCACAAATTATATATTCCTGAAATTTACACACCTTCAGCTATGTAACACTGTAGTTTGTTCATTCATACCATCAATGGTGTGGGCGCAGTTCTTCGTAGAAGTTCGCATTTGTCTGAAAAAATTAACAAAAAACAACTTCAAAAGGTAGAAATCATGCCAAAACCTCATGGAATGTAAAAAAAAGTTACTAAATATCAATCTCCCAAATGTCCTGAATCAAACGGTATGCCATATGTGTGGTTACACATGCGGACGTGGAAGCGAAAAGCCATGATGTGAGACAATGCATGATGGTTGAGAAACAGCGAAAATATTTAGCCAACTCCAAATTTGGACAGTCTGCAGTTTTTTCCACAAAACACCCTGATTACTCAGAAATACCCCACACAAACTATATATTCCTGAAATCTAAACACCTTCAGCTATGTAGCACTGTAGTTCGTTCATTCATACCATCAATGGTGTGGGCGCAGTTCTTCGTAGAATTTCGCATTTCTACACAATTTTCTGGAAAAATAGAGAAAAATACATTTCAAAGTTACAAAATCACACCAAAACCCCATGTAATGTAAAAAAAACTTACCAAATATCAATCTCCCAAATGTCCTGAATCAAACGGTATGCCATATGTGTGGTTACACACGCGGACGTGGAAGCCAAAAGACACAAAGTGAAACAATGCACAATGGCTCAGAAACAGCAAAAATATTCAGTCAAATCTGAATTTGAACAGTCTGCAATTTTTCCCCACAAAACAACCCCCACAAACTATATATTTCTCGAATCCACACACCTTTATCTATGAAATTCTGTAGTTTGTTCATTCGTACCATCAATGGTGTGGGCGCAGTTCTTCGTAGAAGTTCGCAGTTTTAGCAGATTTTCTAAAAAATTTGGAAAAAAACACTCTCAAAGGTAGAAATCATGCCAAAATCCAAAGTAATGTAAAAAAAGTTACCAAATATCAATTTCCTAAATGTCCTGAATTAAACGGTATGCCCTATGTATGGTTACACATGCAAACGTGGAATCAACTAGCCACAAATGAACAATGGCCCAATTACAGCAACTTTTCAGATTTGTCAGACTAAACACCCCTCTATATTAGAAATACCCCCCAAAACTATATATTCTTGGAATTTACACACCTTCAGCTACGTTAGGGTGCCATGCTTTCATACATACATGAAGAATTCCAGACCCAGTAATCCAAAGAACTCCGTGTTTTTAGGAGGTTTTGTGAAAAATAAAGTAAGATGATTCAAGGGTTGAAATCCTACCTAAACCCACTTGCCAAGCAAAAAAACCCACTTAATGTCAATCTCCCGCATGTTCTGAATCAAACGGTATGCTATATGCGTGGATGCACACAGGGACGTGGCCACCAACTAGCTCAAATTGGACGCATGCACAAGTGTAATTACAAGAAAAAAATCAAAGTGCTCTGTAATTTCAAACAGCCCCAAAACTTGGAAATGCCCCCCACAAATAAAACCCCCCACTAAATATCAATCTCCCACATGTTCTGAATCAAACGGTATGCCCTATGTGTGGATGTACACAGAGACGTGGCCACCAACTAGCTCAAATTGGACGCATGCACAAATGCAATTACAAGAAAAAATCAAAGTGCTCAGTAATTTGAACAGCCTACCATTTTTCTAAGGAAACAGTCCCGAAACATGGAAATTCCCCCCACAAACTATATATTTTTGGAATCTACACACCTTCAGCTACGTTACGGTGCCATGCTTTCATACATACATGAAGAATTCCAGACCCAGTGATCCAAAGAACTCTGTGTTTTTAGGAGGTTTTGTGAAAAATAAAATAAGATGATTCAAGGATTGAAATCCTACCTAAACCAACTTGACAAGCAAAAAAAACCCACTAAATGTGAATCTACCACGTATCCTGCATCAAACGGTATGCCATATGTGTGGGTGCACAGAGAGACGTGGCCACCAACTAGCTCAAATGGGGCGCATGCACAAGTGTAATTACAAGAAAAAAATCAAAGTTCTCTGTAATTTCAAACAGCCCCAAAACTTGGAAATGCCCCCCACAAATAACCCCCCCCACTAAATATCACTCTCCCACATGTTCTGAATCATACGGTATGCCATATGCGTGGATGTACACAGAGACGTGGCCACCAACTAGCTCAAATGGGACGCGTGCACAAGTGTAATTACAAGAAAAAAATCAAAGTGCTCTGTAATTTCAAACAGCCCCAAAACTTGGAAATGCCCGCCACAAATAAACCCCCCCCACTAAATATCAGTCTCCCACATGTTCTGAATAAAACGTTATGCCATATGCGTGGATGCACACAGAGATGTGGCCACCAACTAGCTCAAATGGGACGCATGCACAAATGCAATTACAAGAAAAAATCAAAGTGCTCTGTAATTTGAACAGCCTACACATTTTCTAAGGAAACAGTCCCGAAACATGGAAATTCCCCCCACAAACTATATATTTTTGGAATCTACACACCTACAGCTACGTTACGGTGCCATGCTTTCATGTATACATGAAGAATTCCAGACCCAGTGATCCAAAGAACTCCGTGTTTTTAGGAGGTTTTGTGAAAAATAAAATAAGATGATTCAAGGGTTGAAATCCTACCTAAACCCTTTTGACAAGCAAAAAAACCCACTAAATGTCAATCTCCCACATATCCTGCATCAAACGGTATGCCATATGTGTGGGTGCACACAGAGACGTGGCCACCAACTAGCTCAAATGGGACACATGCACAAGTGTAATTACAAGAAAAAAATCAGTGTCCTGTAATTTGAACAGCCTAATCAATTTGGAAATACCCCCACAAACTATATATTTTTGGAAGCTACACACCTTCAGCTACGTGATGGTATCATGCTTTCGTATATACGTGAAGAATTCCAGACGCTGCTATTCATAGAACTCCGTGCTTTTAGGAGATTTTGGGAAAAAATAAAATAAGAGGACTCAATGGTTGAAATCCTACCTAAACCCACTTGGCAAGTAAAAAACCCACTAAATGGCAATCTCCCACATGTCCTGAATCAAACGGTATGCCATATTGGTGGGTGCAAACAGTGACGGGGCCACCAACTAGCTCAAATGGGATCCATGCGCAATTGCAATTACAAAAAAAAATTAAAAAACGCCACAACCCACCCCCCAACCCTATCCCCACTCCCCCTTTTAGTGGTATTTTAGTGAAAACCAGTTAGTACGGAGAGTCACACAAATTTTTGCACACTTTACTGATCCTAAAAATTCAATACGGTCTTTTTTGGTACCTCTGCAAAATTTCCTGCTAAAATAGGCTTAGTTTCCCTTGAAATCCAACAAATAAATGATCCGCGTTTACTTTACTGATATCACCGAGGAAATTGGGAAGCTTGGAGAAGATAAAGTTTTTTGCTAATTTATAGTTTTAGGGTAAAAAAAAAAAAGGTGTGTGTATCACTTTAAGATTTTTTTTTTGTGTGCATTTCCCCTTTTTTTTGGGGATCATTCCCAAAGATGATCATGAAATCATCTTAGGGAATGATACCGTACTTGGAATACGGGCATAAATGCCCGTTTTCCAATTCGAAATCCAATCGGAAAAATCACTTCCCGGAAATCATTTTCCAGGAAGTGATTTTTCATTCATTGGCAAAGATCAATAATTTGGTGATCAGAAGTGATCACCAAATTTTGATCTCTGTCCCCATTTTTTTTCTAAGTCTTCGCTAAGTAGCAAAGACTTAGAAAAAATCCTATTTGTGAATGGAACTTTGAGTTCCATTCATAAATGTATAGTAAAAGCTGTCAGCATGACAGCTTGTACTATACTAGGTACTGCAGCATGATCTATATGGAGATCAGACTGCAGTACCTCAACTAGACCACCAGGGGAAGTCCCTTACCACTTAAAGGGAAGACCCCGGTGAAGGAGGAAGCTCAGTGACATCACCGGGGTCTCCCTTTCCGGATGCAAGCAACTTCCTCCATGTGGGACCGGCTTCAGCTGCGGGGGCCATGTTCAGGTACTGTTATCTCCCGATCCCCCCCTCGGATTTGGACCAAACCGAGGGGGGATCGAGGGGGCTAGGGGGGCAGTTGAATGCTGCCCCCCGATCGCCCCTAGCGGGTAAAATTTTTTTGGGGAGGGGGGAAGCCACAGATCGTGTATTCACGATCTGTGGCAGTTTGGTCATTCACTGCACAGATCGTGAATATACGATCTGTGGCAGTGAAAGGGTTAATAGCTTATGATATTATACAAACATAGAAAAGATAATCAATGCACATTCCTAGGCCCCATACAATATCATATTATCTGCACACTGGCATACTTTATAAACAAAGGAGTTTTAGTATACATTACTGTGATCACATGAATGAAAGCCTTCCAACCACGTCAAGGTTGGCCTTCCATCATTTTTTGCTGGGGGGCCCAGTGATTCCTAGTTACACCAATGCAAAAATGTGTCCAGCACCACCCAGCATTACTCTGCTTTCCCAGGAACAATCCCCCCACATACATGACCACTTTCGGAAGGAGGGGGAATCAGAAAATCTGTCCTTGGAATTCACTGGAACACAGATAGATTCTTTTAAATAGTAAGCACTGCATCCCAATGAATGGGTGTAATATTTAGACAAATTGGATTATTGGATTTTTATAGAATAAATTTAAATAATCTACTATATGGGATTGTATTAAAATCAACTATTAACCATAACTCCACCATATAAGTCTCCACTATAAAGTGCTAAAATAGTGAAGAATAAAACAAGTTCATTCACTGCTTTCCTTTTCCTTATATTAGGAGGTGACAGTGTACCAAGTTAGAAAATTAGTTACTTTTGTTTCTTTTTTGATCCCTTGGAAGGTTTATCCTTTACCAGTTGTTACATTTTACCCCTCTGCTTTTTCTTGACTGTCGCGCGATTCATATGCGTTACCTTGCACATGAGCTGCAATCCCTTTGATTTAACCCTATTGCAGCGCATGTGATGCACACCAAAAATGTTGACCGTATGCACCTCAAAAAGGGTTGGCAGGGCAGTGGAGATAGTGGGTCCACCACCATTGTCTTCTATTGGTGTGCACTGAGCGCTGAGCTAACACAGCGCACACCAAAATAGCCAAGGGTGCTATTTAAAGATAAAATTGTTCTCTGTAATTACTGCAGTAAGTAATTCTTGTTAAATCAAATACTGAGGACTGTAGTTCCTGCCACCCTAGGCCATTGACTATGTAACCTTGTGGGAAATCCAGCCCTGCACGGTGCTGTTCTTTTCATCCGGGGACAGACAGATATTTTGCTAGTTTGTATATTTTTAAATCTCTGTGTCACTAGTGCTCTTTATTAGATGTGTTTATAGTTTATAGCATGCTTTATGGGTCCTATCTTGTCTGAGACGCATAGGGGCTTATTTACTCAGAGCCGTTGGGCAATAATATGGAGGTAAAGTCATGCTAACTGGTTCGCTATTGGTTAGCGCAACTTTAACTTCATATCAGAGCTGGATTCGTGGGTTACACAAAAGACACCCGCGCATCCGGCGCTCGCGATTTAACATCTAATTTTAGTGCATGGTTACATGAGCTAATACCTGGCGTTAAAATCATGCTGCGGGCAAATCCCTTTTGGGGGATGAGTCCTACCTCGAGTGGTTCTGAATCTCAGAAAGTTGCCCTGGTGATATCCCTCCGCAGATCTGTGCATTCGGCCTTCCAGATGATAGTCCATCCTTGGTATCTGTGACCACCTTTTTTGACGCCATGGCCCTTCTCTACTCAGATCCTGGTCATCCTGCCACCGCTGAGGCCAAGATTAGGAACCTTCGTCAGGACAAACGTTCTGCCGAGGAGTATGCGGCTGAGTTTCGGAGGTGGGCGGTGAGTACCTGCTGGAATGATCCAGCTTTAAATAATCAGTTTGTCTTTGGCTTCGGCAAATCTATTAAAGATGCTCTCTTAAATTATCCACCTACTGACCCCCTTGACAAATCTATGGCGTTGGCCATCAAAATTGACCGTAAATTCAGGGAGCATTATCAAGAGAAATGAATTGTTACTCCAGGGCTTTCTAGGTCATCACTGACCCATTCAGTTGTCTCTCCACCTTCCCCAGAGGAATCCATGCAAATGGGTATGTCCAAGCTTTCTCTGGCAGAAAAGAAAAGAAGGCATCAGGAAGGACTCTGTCTTTATTGTGGCACCACAGGTCAATTCGCTAAGATGTGTCCTAGAAAGGGATCCAGGAAGGCGGAAATCTTCAGCGCCCAGGTGGGTTAGAGGAGGGCTACCTAGGTGATCAGATAACCCCTTCCAATGTCCAACCCAATAAAGTTCTGTTACCTATTTAAATTTCTTGGGGTTCTAGTGTTTTCCATTCACAGGCCTTTTTGGATAGTGGAGCAGCTGGAAATTTTATGGATCATACCATAGCCATATCCATGGGTGTTCCGTTAAAGCCTCTACCTACTCCTATTCAAGTTCTTGCCATTAACAATACTCCCCCACTTTCCAACAGTTCTGTATGTCTTACCCCTGAGCTCACTATCCAAGTAGAATCTGGTTACCCCGAGACCTTAACTTTCTTCCTTTTAGAAATTCCATCTAACCCAGTTATCCTTGGCCTACCCTGGTTCCGAAAAAAAAAATCCAGTCAAAGATTGGCCTACTGGTCAGATCATTAAGTGGGGAGTTGATCTTTAAAGCCTGGTTCCTTCTTTTCCTCTTTCTCTAAATACCTGAAAAATGCCAATATGTTATCACAATTATGCTGATGTTTTTTTCCCACAGGCTGCCGATAAACTACCTCCACATCGGTCATATGATTGCCCCATAGATCTGTTACCTGGTACCATGCCTCCACGAGGACATCTATATAACCTCACTGCTCCTGAGACTCTAGCCATGAGAGACTATATTAAAGAAAATCTAGAAAAAGGGTTTATTCGGCCTTCTACCTCGCCTGCGGGGGCAGGTTTCTTCTTTGTAGAAAAGAAGGATGGAAGTCTGAGACCATGCATTGACTTTCGTGCTTTAAATAAAATTACGTTCAAAAATAGGTATCCCCTGCCCTTGATTTGTTCTCCCAAATAGTCTGGGCTTCTGTCTTTTCCAAGTTAGACTTAAGAGGAGCATATAATTTGATTAGAATACATCAAGTGGACGAATGGAAGACTGCATTTAAAACCAAGGATGGCCATTATAAATACCTAGTCATGCCCTTCAACCCCAGCAGTCTTCCAGGATTTTATTAATGATGTGCTCCGGGAGTTCATGGGTAGATTTGTCATTATGTACCTTGACGATATTCTTATGGTTTCATCCTCTTTTAGCACAACATCGTCTCCATTTGAAATTGGTCCTTGCAAAGCCCTCCAGAGATTTTTGGATTCACCAATTTCTATAGAAGGTTTATTAAGAACTTTTCCACCTTAGTGGCCCCATTGACCAATTTGAATAAAAATGGTGCCTTTCATTCTCCATGGTCAGGCTCAGGTGTCTTTTCTTAAGCTAAAAGAAGCTTTTTGTAATGCTCCTGTTTTGACACATCCTGATATAAATTTGTCTTTTGTAGTGGAAGTGGATGCCTCTGAGATAGGCGTAGGGGCCGTCTTGTCTCAGTATTCTGGTAATCCCGAACAGTTACACCCATGTGCCTATCTGTCCATGAAATTTCCCCCAGCAGAATATGTCAACAGGGAGCTCCTGGCTGTAAAAACAGCTTTTGAGGAGTGGAGACATTGGATAGAGGGGGCACTTCATCCTGTCACTGTATATACTGACCACAAGAACCTGGAGTATATTGAATATGCCAAAAGATTAAATTCTAGACAAGCCAGTTGGGCTCTTTTCTTCAACAGGTTCCATTTCATAATCACATACAGACCTGCATCTAAGAATATAAAAGCTGATCATAATTTTTCTGATTCACTTCTTAAAGGGTATGTCCATCAAAAAAGTTGGTTTCTATCTGATTTACTCTTCTCTGTAAGATTTACTGAAGAACCGGAGGTAAGAGATAGTGCATTTACCTCCTGTTCTTCAGTAAATCAGATAGGAACCAATCAGTCATTAGAGCAATACCTCTGTTGTTTTGTTTCAGATTGTCAAGAATCACAATACCATTCATTCTTCTACAGGTACTTCTCCTTTTTACTGCATATATGGCCGTCATCCCAAAGCATCTTCTTTATCTGGACCTACTTCTGACTTCCCTCTTCTAAAAAAATTTGGTTTCAACATATGTCTACTATCTGGTGCCAGGTACAACAAAACCTCAAAAAGGCCTCTTCTCCTCAAAAGGAATTTGCGGATAAACATCGATATAAGTAACCAGACTCTTCTCCTGGTGATCTTGTATGGGTCTCCACTCGCAACCTCTCTCTTCGTCAACCCTGTTCCAAGTTGGGTCCTAAATTCATCGGCCCATATCCTATTCTTCAGAAGGTTAACAGTGTAACCTATAAAGTGGCCTTACCACCAACAAAAGAACTAATAAATTTAATGTCTCATTGTTAAAATCAGCTGCCTCTGCTATGTCAGTTGCCTCTGCTATGTCTGAACTTCCTCCTCCAGTTGAAGGTATGGGAGAAACAGAATTTGAGGTTGACAAAATCTTGGATTCACGCTGGCTCCAAAATTCTCCCCAGTACCTAATTGACTGGAAAGGGTACGGTCCTGAAGAAAGATGCTGGGTCCCTCATTATCGGGTCCATGCTCAAGAACTCATTGACCAATTTCACAAGGATAATCCAGAAAAACCTGGCTTAAAGGGTCCAGTGGCCCCTTGTGAGAGGGGGGTAATGTCAGACTCTCAAGTCTAGTTATAGTAGCCAAGTCTTGTTCTTGTCTTTTCATATTATCTTTTGTCTTCTTGTTTTCATGTTCTCTTTTTGTCTTCCAGCTCCTGTGTTGCTCCATTGGTGTTCTGGTTTTCCTGAGTATACCCGGCCTCAGCGTCTATACCTTGCACTTTAAGACCTGGGGATAACCGCATACAACGATCGGGGTCTTGTCTATAGGTGAAGACAGTGGCTGTAGATTGGGGTACAGGCACTGAAGGTATACTTGGGGACTCTGGGCATCACACCACCCAGTCTGTAAGTAGGATTGATTCCTTTATAACATAAATTAGCTTTTCTAAAGTTAAAAGTTTTTGTAAACCCAGTACACGTTTGTTTTTTGCAACCTATATTTATTGACACTATATCATAATCACTAATCTCTGAGCTTACCTTTACCTCCAAAATGAGCTCAGAGTTATTAGCTATCACCAGATACAACAATGCATCCTGTCTAGTAGCAACTTCTACCATCTGTGAAATAAAATGCTCATATGGAAGATTTAAGAACTTTATACCTTTTGAGGTGCTGGCAGTTCCCTTACTCCAATCAATATCAGGGTAATTGAATTCCCCAATAACCAGAACATACCCCATACCAGAAGCCTTTGTGAACTGCATATGGGGATTTATTTCCACATGCTCACTGGCATTTGGTGGCTTTTAACATACACCAACAATTAATTTACCCACCGACTTGCTTCATGTACACATCTCCATCCATGTTGTTTCTGCCTTATTGTTTATGCCCCCATCTATCTCGTGTTTTAAATTTGGCTTCAGTTCTTATTTACATACATACATACATACTCCCCTCCTTTCCTATTAACTCTGTCATTTCTAAATAAGGAGTATTCTAATAAATAGTTCAATATTTCCTGTCCAGTCATGTGAATGATTTAGCCATGTTTCTGATATACCGAGGACATTATACTTTTCATTTGAAGCTATTAGTACGAGTTCTCCAGTTTTTCCAGCAAGACTTCTTGCATTTTAAACATACATTTTAGATTGTCATTCAATTTACTTCAATACTTGGATGTTGTAAGGAATATGTCCTTGATGGCCGTGGTACTAACAAGTACACTTTCAGGAGGAGGCTGATAGTCCGGAAAATGCAGGACACAGAGGCTTCTGGGAACAGTAGGCTGGATTCTGGAACAAGGTGTTGCTGGGAACTGTAGGCTGGATACTGGAACAAGGTGCTGCTGGGAACTGTAGGCTGGATTCTGGAACAAGGTGCTGCTGGGAACTGTAGGCTGGATTCTGGAACAAGGTGCTGCTGGGAGCTGTAGGCTGGATTCTGGAACAAGGTGCTGCTGGGAACTGTAGGCTGATTTCAGGAACAAGGTGCTGCTGGGAACTGTAGGCTGGATTCTGGAACAGGGTGCTGCTGGGAACTGTAGGCTGGATTCTGGAACAAGGTGCTGCTGAGAACTGTAGGCTGGATTCTGGAACAAGGTATAGCTGGGAACTGTATGCTGAATACTGGAACAAGCAGGGTAAGTAGGCACAGAAACAGGCTAGGTAAGTGGTCACAGGAGCAGGCAAGGTATAGCCTCTGGAGCGGGAAGGGTAAGTAGCAGGATGAGTACAAACAAATTGAGTTCCTCTGTCAGAACCTATTTCAGTAGGAAGTCCATGGAGGCAAAAAATATGAGAAATAAATAATTAAGCCAATTCAACAGAAGATGGTAATTTAGGAAGAGGGACAAAATGAGCTATTTTACTGAAGCGGTCTATAGTTACCCAAATGACAGTATTCCGTTTTAAGGAGGAAGCTCAACAATGAAATCCATAGACAAATGAGTCCAGGGTCGAGATGGAATGGGAAGAGGTTGAAGAAGTCCACAGGGAAGGGTTCTAGGAGATTTTGACTGGGTACAGTGAGAACAGGCTAGAATAAAGTCCTTAATATCCCTTCTCATGGTTGGCCACCAGAGAGAGCGTGCTAGAAGATCGAAAGTTTTCTTCATACCAGGATGCCCGGCCTGTCTAGAGCAATGAGTCTGAGGAAGGATGGCATTCCAAAGAAAAACAGGTACAAAGATTCTGCCAGTCGGGGTGTCAGGAGGAGCAGACTCCTGAGCTTCTTGAATCTGGGAACAGAGTTGTGGAGTAAGGGAGGCCAGAATCTTGATTGCAGAGACTACAGGACCTTTATCCTGGTTAGAAAAATCAGAAGAAATGAAGGATCTGGAGAGGGCATCGGCTTTAGTGTTTTTGGAACTTGATTGGTAGGTGATGATAAAATTGAATCGGGAAAAGAACAAAGAACAACGTGCTTGGCGTGGTGAATATTTTAGCCCCTTTGATCTGGTCAAATAATTTAGAGATGAGTGGAAGAGGGTAACGTTCTTTATAGTGATTTTATTTAAACCCCTATAATCAGTACAGGGACGTAAACCTCCGTCTTTCTTCTCCACAAAAAAGAAACCGGCCCCGGCTGGAGAGCTAGAAGGTCTAATGAATCCCGAGTCAAATGTTCCTTAATATAATCTTTCATGGCTTTGGTCTCAGAGGGGGATAAAGGATATATACGTCCCCGAGAAGGCATGGTACCGGGAAGAATATCAATGGGGCAATCATAAGGGCGATGTGGAGGAAGTTTTTCAGCCCGTTTCTTACAAAAGACATAGATAAATTCATGGTAACATTCAGGAAGAGTTTCCATAGGTTTAATTTCACAATTAATAGAAGAACATAGAATAGGAGAAGAGAGACATTTGGAAAAACAAGAAGAACTCCAAGATACTAATTCATTGTTAGACCAGTCTATGACAGGGTTATGAACACGGAGCCATGGAAGTCCTAAGATCAGAGGAGCAGAAGGACTGTGGATCACCAAAAAGGATAAACATTCTTGATGGAGTATGCCGATATGCAAAGAAACTTCTTACGTGGATTTGCAGATGAATTCTGAACCCGAGCCAGAACCCGAAGAGGTTGTTGCAGGTGAAGAACAGGAAACCCCAATTGTGCTGCAAAGGTAGAGTCAATGAAGTTTCGGGCAGCACCAGAATCGACAAAGGCCTGAGTGGAAAAAGTTTTAGCATTAAAGGAGATAGTCTCAGGCAAAAAGAGTTTCAGTGGTTCAAATTTAGTAGGAGACTTGAAATTACCTAGAAGGAGCTCCTCCTTAACTTCAAGGTCAGGGAGTTTCCCGACTTCAAGGGACAGTTCCTAGCAAAGTGTCCTTGTCCGGCACAATAGAGACAAAGTCTGTTAGTACGTCGACGTGACTTTTCTTCAGGGGACAGATGAGTGCCACCAATTTGCATAGGCTCTTCAACCGAAGATACAGATTGGGGATCGGTCTGAGCAGGTCGAGGAAAGGTCTTAGAGAAATTGGAATGAGCTGCAGACCTTTCTGCCTGCCGTTCACGAAAGCGGGTATCAATTTGGATGCAGAGAGTAATTAAATCTTCCAACAGGACAGTTAATTCTCTAGACACTATTTAAGGACTCCTTAAGGAGTCCTGCCAAAAGGCTGCAGAAATTGTCTCATTATTCCAGGAAGTCTCCGCAGCTAGGGTACGAAATCCAATAGCATATTGTCCTATGGAACGAGACCCTTGGCGGAGCTGCATGAATCAGGACAAGGCAGCCGAGGTTCTTCCTGGTGCATCGAAGACCTTGCGAAACATCCCCAGGAAACTGGTAACATTATTGACTAGAGGATCATCTTTCTCCCATAGGGGAGAAGCCCAGGCCAGAGCGTTGCCCTCAAGCAAGGCCATGATGTAACCAACCTTTGCTCGATCAGATGCAAAATGAGATGGTTGAAGTTCAAATTGGATTTGGCTCTGATTAATGAAACCACGGCAAGCCTGAGCACAGTGAAAGAGGTGAAAGAGGTGGTGTAGAACCAGGAGTAGAGGCTGAAGCCGGGGGTAGTCGGACAGTGAGGGTGTCCATGTTTTGGGCCAACTGTCCCTGATGGTGTTCAAAAACGTCCAGGCGTTTGGACAAAGTTAGGAGTGTTTTACTCAACTCCGTCAAAGCCCCCTCAGGCGTTTCCACGGCCTGATTGTACTGTAAGGAATATGGCCTTGATGGCCGTGGTACTCACAAGTACGGTTTCAGGAGGAGGCTGATAGTCCGGAAAATCCAGAGGCTGCTGGGAACAGTAGGCTGGATTCTGGAACAAGGTGTTGCTGGGAACTGTAGGCTGGATACTGGAACAAGGTGCTGCTGGGAACTGTAGGCTGGATTCTGGAACAAGGTGCTGCTGGGAACTGTAGGCTGGATTCTGGAACAAGGTGCTGCTGGGAGCTGTAGGCTGGAATCTGGAACAAGGTGCTGCAGGGAACTGTAGGCTGGATTCTGGAACAAGGTGCTGCTGGAAACAGAACTGTAGGCTGGATTCTGGAAAAAGGTGCTGCTGGAAACTGTATGCTGAATACTGGAACAAGCAGGATAAGTAGGCACCGAAATAGGCTAGGTAAGTGGTCACAGGAGTAGGCAAGGTAGGTATAGTCTCTGGAGCGGGAAGAGTAAGTAGCAGGATGAGTACAGGAGCCAGGGGTAGCAGAGCTACAATCAGGCACCAAGAGGAGGACGCCGCCGGCTTTTCAAAGTTCGCGCCGGGAGATGCGTTGGCATTGTGACGTCATCACGCCGGTGGCACTGCCTACCCGGAAGTGACCAGAGCGGCGCTGGATCGGAGCAGCAAGTAAGTTTGTGACAGATGTACATGCCTCCTTATTCTATATGCCACCCCCCCATCTCCTCCCTCCATTATCTTATTAGCTTTATGATCCATAAGGCTCTATCTACCGCTGTGTAGTCCAACATACCCACCCCCCATACCTAGTTTAAAATCTTCTTTAACCCTTTAGTCATATTCTCCCTCAAAACAGCTGCACCGTCATCACTGAGGTGCTTTCCATCTCTATTAAAGAGCCTGTAGCCAACAGAAAAGTCAGCCCAGTTCTCTAAAAACCCAAACCTATCCTAACACTATCCTATTAGTCACAAATTTATACTCCTAAGCTTTCATTGCCTCATTAGTGTAGCACATAGCTGCGGTAGTATTTTTGAAAAAACTTTTTAAGGACCTCTCCACCTCCTCTAACCAAGGTGAAGACTGCCGGGGTCACTCCCAGCCCTACCCAATACACCATCCACCACATGTCAAACCCTAGCACCAGACAGACAACACACTGTTCAGTATGTAGGGTCTTGGCAGCAGATTACCCTATCTACCCTACCACTACCACCTGCCTATCCTTCCTAGCCCCCAGTTCTCCCTTCCAGGTATTAGAGACATCAGTACCCTGGGTGCTCAAGGGAATGGCCCGCTCCATGCATGCTACTTAGCTGTCACCCTCCACATCTTCACCTAAAATGGCAAATCTGTTGGTAACGACTTGCTGGGAAGAAGCGAGCCTACCTTTCTGTCCCGTACTTCCCCTGGTGCCCCTTACAAATCTATCTTCCTTCACAACCTTTTCTTCCCCATTTCCACCCTCCAGTTTACTGGCCCTTGACTGCATTTCTCCTAGGTTTGCCAATTGGTTTAAAAAAAATTAATCAACATACTGAGGCTAGGGATTGGAATGCAGACCCCATGGCAGACACAATGGGTCTAAAAGGCGGATCATTAGAGTCCTTATGCATGCAGGAACAAATAGAAAATTCTCTGTTGATTTGCTTTAATACAGAAGAAATACGTTCTGTTGTGTCTGTTGTACATAAGGTACTGTCTATGGCTGGTTACTAAGAAAGACCAAAGAAAGTTTACACGATTTCCAGAGCAACAGCGTCACAATCCGCAAAGAAATGGGCACTTAGAGCAAACTTCTGGTTCCCGAATGCATTATGGAGGACTCATCTGGCACAGAGGCTGATGTAGCAGATCTTTTGTGGAGGATTAGACAGTGAGGCAGAGTAAATTTGTTCCATAGTCCAGAAGCTTAAAGAACAAGTGATCATCAATTTGTACTTTTACCCCCTACTGGAAGTGAGAGGTTTGTCCTTTCAATTAGTTGAAATTTTACCTGCCCCACCACCTGCAGTTCTGGAATCTTTCACCCCTGTCACCCATTCTGAAGTCTTTGACCTCCTGTTGTCTTCACCACTTACAATATACCCTTGATCCCATGCCCTCCTTCTTACTCAGACACTGTGCCAGAATCCTTTCGTCTGCTCTTGGTTACATTTTTAATTCCTCCCTGACCTCTGGGATTTTTCCTTCTTCCTTTAAACATGCGTGCGTTAAACCTCTTCTTAAAAAACCCTCTCTTGACCCTAATTGTCTCTCGAATTACAGCCCTGTCTCCCTTTTACCGTTTGTGTCAAAACTCTTAGAACGTCTTGTCTCTCGTCTTTGATACTGTGGAGCACTCTCTTCTTATGCAAGTTCTATATTCTGTGGGCATAAAGCTGTGGCGTGGTTGTCTTATCTCTCTAACATATCTTTCTCTGTCTCTTTTTGCACTGTCCGTCTGGTCCGTGTGCACGCATGCAGCGTTGCGGAGCCATACATAAGCACAGAGTGATGACATCATGAATGCACGCGTCCGTGTGCGTTCTGACGCCGCATGCGCCGCGACATCACACACAAGCACACGGAACAGACAGACATTACTTTTTGAGGCTTAAGAAAAAAGATCCAGAAAGTCTTGGAGGGGAGAAACTACAGAGTCTACACTGCAGATCCAAGATGTCAGCCACTTTACATCAGGAAAGGTAGGCTCAGGGGAGACCTAGGGGCAACAGATTTTTTAAAGCTGCTGCTTCAAATTAAATTTAACTTGCTTTCTCAGTGCATTTATCCTTTAAGCATGACATGGCTACATCCTGATTATGGAGTACCATTCATTCTATACTTTTCAACTATTTTGAATATGGTCAAACATAATTTAAATACCTTTCGGACAGTTATTGTTATTCAGTTATTAAAGTTATTGAAGTAGAAACGGTGTAAACCCTTGTGTGTCTACACTAAAGGCTGTTCTTTATACAACACACTTGAACAGGCTGAGCTGAGAAATATATTAAAAAAAAACATTTTCTTTTTTTTGTTTCAGATGCAGCAATTCTAATATCTGTAATGCTTTGATTTTTGAAGACACATTTACATACCCCCTATTCAGGACAGCTGTATAAAATTCCAGCATATTACTGCAACTGCGAATACTACATTTACCTGTTAAAATTCCCATGTTCACTTGTGAGCGAAGAGAAATGGGGAGATAGCTAGAGTTAATGAGATAGATACATACATATATATATATAGAACAAGAGATAGAAAGATGATAGATAGAGTTAGATAGATAGATAGATAGATAGATAGATAGATAGATAGACAGCGTTAGATAGATAGGTAGACAGAGTTAGATAGATAGACAGAGATAGATAGATCGATAGAGTTAGATAGATAGATAGATAGAGTTAGTTAGATAGATAGATAGAGTTAGATAGATAGATAGATAGAGTTAGATAGATCGATAGACAGAGTTAGATCGATAGATAGATAGATAGATAGATAGATAGAGTTAGATAGATAAATAGATAGATAGAGTTAGATAGATAGATAGAGTTAGAGAGATAGATAGACAGAGTTAGATAGATAGACAGAGTTAGATAGATAGATAGATAGATAGATAGATAGATAGATAGATAGATAGATAGATAGATAGAAAATAGATAGATAGATAGATAGATAGATAGATAGATAGATAGATAGATGCACGGAGTTAGATAGATAGATGCACAGAGATAGATAGATAGATAGATAGATAGATAGATAGATAGATAGATAGATAGATAGATAGATGTACAGAGTTAGATAGATCGATAGATAGATAGATAGATAGATGCACGGAGTTAGATAGATAGATGGCAGATAGATAATAGATAGATGATAGATCAATAGATAGAAATAGATAGATAGACAGAGAGAGAGAGAAAGACAGATAGACAAAGGGAAAAGAGAGATAGACAAGAGGCAGATAAACAAAGTTAGATAGTGAGCGACAGATAGACAAGAGTCAGAAAGACAGTAAAATAGAGAGAGATAGAAAGAGAGACAGATATATAGAGAGATATACAAGAGGCAGATAGACAGAGATAGATGTATAGAGAGAGAAAGGGACATATAGAGATAGATAGGGGCAGAAGTCCATGTAGAAGGTGCAAGTGGGTCTCACTGGCCAAAGGTGTGGGCAAGCGTCTGACTACAACTGAACACAACAGTGAGTTTAAAATTACCAGATTGCTACCAGTATATAATGAAATTGCCAGTTTACTGTGCTTTTGTGTCTCTCTGTCTATTTCTCTGTCTTTTTGTCTGTTTATAATTATCTGGCTGTGTATCTGTTTGTGTTTGTCTATCGGTCTGTCTATGTCTTTTTGTCTGCCTCTAGTAAGTAGCTAGTGGGTGTGGCTTAATTGGGATGGAGAAAGGCCCAAGGGTGCCCCTGATCTTAGACCCTAGATACGCCCCTGGTGGTTAGCAAAGAAAGTCCCCTCTGTTTTTTGGTATGATAAGGAAATGGTGTCAAGAAAAAGGGATGCCATATGCAGGGGATGTGTCTGGAGCCAGGGGCTACATTTGTATGGACAGCCTCAGGAGGGCAGAAATAAATGGTTTATGCTTTCCATGCAATGAAATGTTGGTGTCATTATTAAAAGTATGTATAGATGAAGAAAAATCAGGTTGGGAGAAATAATGCATTTAGGGATTTTTGGTATATCTCTAGCTATTGTAAATCCAAATTATAGACTTGTAAAGTTTCACTTTCTAGTCTACACCATCTCTTTGTCTCCATGACAGGCATGTGTCATAAGCTGTGAGCTCTGTATATATCTCTAGCTATTGTAAATCCAAATTATAGACTTTCTAGTCTACACCATCTCTTTGTCTCCATGACAGGCATTTGTCATAAGCTGTGAGCTCTGTATATATCTCTAGCTATTGTAAATCCAAATTATAGGCTTGTAAAATTTCACTTTCTAGTCTAGACCATCTCTGTGTCTCTGTGACAGGCATGTGTCATAAGCTGTGACCTCCGTATACATGCTCTTATTACAACTGAACCTCTTTAAGTGGTAGATTTGTACTATCATCTCTAGAATGTTTCACGTCTCATTAGTTTATTAAAATTGCATGTCTCATCATTTTTCATGCAGACACTTGTTCACGTCTGCTCATGCACAGTGTAAAAGATCAGAACTGAAAGCATTTGTGACTTTGTTCTTTGGGAGGTTGTTGCTTTACTGGATGAAGAATCCATTGCATGGAAAGCAAAAGTTAGAGAAGTTTAAAGGACCCCCAGTTTGAACCCCCAGCCACCCACCTCCCTTATGTCATGGCTAAATGCTGTCTTCCTTTTCCTCTGCTGCTGTGCAGCACGTATTTGTATGTATGTATAATTTTATTTATAGCGCCACTTGAGTACACAGCACAGTACATTTTAAAATGTACAAGTATACAAACGTGGATAAGTGCAATTAACTTAATTAAAGGTTAAGTATATCCTTTATCCTTTATATTATATAAATATATTTATCTCTTCATAGGAGAGATTGCATTGAGTTTTTAGGGGCATTGAGTTGTTAGACCCAAAAGAAATAATAAATGAACTTTATGGAATGGATCGAAAATATTATATACTTTCTATTATAAATTGCAGCAAATAAAAAAAAAAAAAACATTCAATGAACCAGGGACATAAACAAGCATACTTTTGTTTATATATATAGAAAAAATGAAGCCAGGAGCTCTTTACTGACTTGAGAAAGAGACCTAGCAGTCTTGAAACGTTGGACAACGATGGAAACGGGGGCCACCATCTATCCTTTTATTATACTATTTTTTAACAAAGAAAAGATAATTAATGCACATTCCTAGGCCCCATAAAATATATTATCTGAAAACTGGCATTCATTACAAACATTATAAACAAAGGGGTTTTAGTATACATTACTGTGATTACTTACTTAATTGAAAAGCCTTCCAACCATGTCAAGGTAACCCCAGCATGGAGGGTCCTAACTTCTAACCTTTTTTACTTCAATTATGATTTGCAAACTTTTGCATTCCTCATACTTGCGCACTGGATCAATATAGCAGGCTTTCTCACCCCCCCCACCCTATGGCATTTTAAAATGAGGGAAGAGGCTGTCCAGCCAGTGTTTTATATTCAAGGCACAGGAACTGCCATTAAAGGGTATGTCCACCGTAAAAAAAAAAATTTCATATAAGATTCCCCCTGGTCTCCCAGCCCCAACCGCTATATTTCTATTTTAAGAAAGCTCCCCAAACTCTACTTACCTCCCCTCTTTCCTCCGCCGCGCTCCCGGCCCTCTGCTTGCGAGAAAATGCAAGCAGAGGGGCGGGACCGTCAGCCGCGTCTGTGATTGGCTGAGCGGCAGCCAATCACGGACGCGGCTGCCGGCAGCTCACCTCGGCGGAGGAAAGAGGAGAGGTAAGTAAAGTTTGGGGAGCTTTCTTAAAATAGAAATATAGCAGTTGGGGCTGGGAGACCAGGGGGAATCTTATACATTAAGGGGGAGGGAATGGGAGAGGGAGGGGGAGGGAGGGGGAGAAGGGCTGCAGTACGCATGCCAAACTCTCCCGGAGGCCAGGTAGGAGGCAGAGTCCTATATGGACTCTACTATCCTCCTGGTGGGCAGTTTTTGGGACTTTGGGGGGGGGGGAACGACTACGGGAGAACCATATGGAGCTGGGATGTGAGGTAAGGATTAAACTACACTACATGATGGGGCCAGTAGTTGGGGGGATTATAGTTTTGGGAGTGAACATGCCCTTTAAAGGAGTGTGTTGGGGGTGCTATTACCACATGGAAGCTTGACCATGCTTTCTAATAAATACATACAATAGAAGGACTATGGAGGCACTCCTTAGGCTAAATTACAAAATTTATTTTGGAGAAGTGCTACTGATCTGGTCAAACATTTATACAAACAAAGAAAAGAATCAATGCACATTCCTAGGCTTCATATAAAATTTAAAATAAAAAAAAAATCCCCTAAACGCTATATTAAAATCTTTAAAAAGATGCCTCTGACACCGGTTACGTATGCCTCTTACGTGCTCTCTTGAGTGCTCTCGAGGTGCACCCCACGCACTGTATTTTGCAGTTTGTACACATTAAAACATAAACCACATACTCTGTATTACAGAGATGGAACTTCCTTCCGGTGGCTGTGATTATACATGTTGAACTTTGGGGCATATTTATAAAAGTCCGAAATATTCGCGGAGCTAATAACGTGACACATCGCAGCGAAAATAACGCCTTTTTGTTAAACTTTTCTCAATATTTATAAAAAGCAAAAACGAGAAAGAAATGGCACGATAAAGAGCAATCTATTGCGACGAAAAGGCAACTAGAGATTAGATAAGATTAGAGAATTGTGAAAACCATTTCAAAAGGCGGAAAAGGCAGTATAACACAAGAATAACCACAGAAATGTCTATCTCACATTCAAAAATGAAAAACCAACAAATTACAAATTAGATACGTTTCATTTCAATATTTTCCCCATGACCTTTATTGTCCCAAAAAAATAGGAATCTCTCTAGCATTACAAGCTAATGTTAACATCTACAACGAAAACATTGTTGTTAAGGGCATAGCCACACTGCGCCGCAAAGGGATGCGCAAGCGTAATCACATGCAATTGCAACCAATTTCCCTTATGGAAGCCCATGCGATTCCACTTAAAAATGGTGAATGCATGTGTTTCCAAAATAGAATTGAAATTGCAAATGCAGTGCATTGGAAATCGCAGGAACCTTTTGCCTTTTGTGTAACCTGGGATTTACATTAACTCAATGTGCGTTTGCGCATGTGCTCGTGCTTGGAGTGTGTGATTAGCGCGTCTAAATGTGATAAGATGAGAGCATGAATAAGCATAGCAGTAGTCGGAAGAGAAAGGAAACTATGGATTTTCGCAATGTTACAAAGAAAAAAGCGTCAGGTTTTAGCAACATAGTTAATGTGAATGGAAAAGGAGAGAGCAGAATCAATAATAACCCCTAAGCAACATGCCGACTGAATAGGGCAAATGGGGGGTGTTGTCCACAAAACTAGAAAAAGGTGGGATAGGACCAGGTTTAGGTGGGAAAATTATTAGTTCGGATTTAGTCAGGTTTAGTTTGAGGCATCAGTGCGCCATCCATGAGGAGACAGCACGGAGACAGACTGAGATGCGTGATTGGGTGTCAAGACAAAGCATGGGGGGTGGAAAAATATATTTGCGTATCATCAGCTTACAGATGGTAATTAAAGCCAAATGAGCTAACTACATCTTCCAGGGAAATAGTATAGAGGGAGAACAGCAGGGGTCCAAGAACAGAGCCCTGCAGAACCCCAACATTAAGGAACCGGAGAGGATGTTTTATTATCATATGACACAGTAGGTTCTGTTCGAGAGCTAGGATTGTAGCCACAATGCCGCTTCATTCCGGATGCCCAAGGAGTAAATAATTTGTATTAGGAGGGAATGATCAACCATGTTTAAAGCAGAGGAGAGGTCAAGAAGGATGAGAATAGAAAAGTGGCCATTGGCTTTGGCAGTCTGAAGGACATTCACAACTGCACAGGGCCATCTCCGTGGAGTGCGCAGGACAAAACCCAGATTGCAGGGGGTCCAGTAAGTTATGAGAATTAAGATAATTAGTGAAACGGTAGAAGACGAGACGTTCCAGTAGCTTAGAGGCTATTGGTAGAATAGAGTAGTTAGCGGTAGTTAGAAAGACAATTGGGGTCAAGGGAGGCTTTTTTGGTTATGGGTTTCACATGGGCGTGTTTAAAGGAGGAAGGGAATATGCCAGATGACAGGGAGGCGTTTAGTATTTGGGTAAGTATAGGGGTGACTGCCTGATTACAATGCTTCAGTAGGAAAGAGGGCATGGGATCGAGGGTGCATGTAGTGAGCGGACATGACCGAAGCAGAGACGAGACCACTGACTGGGTCAAGGGACTAAAAGATTCAAGGGCAGTAGAAGACAGTAGGGTAAGAAAGCTATGCTGAGTGTTAGGAATCTGCATACGGATGTAGTCCGCAAAGTCTTGGGGAGCGTGTGGAGAGAGAATAGAATCAGTGGGTGAGGGACAGAGAAGGAAGTTAAAGATGGAGAATAGGTGGCGTTGCAAGGTTGCAAGGGGGCAAGGGGGCAAGTGAATCAATAGCATCAGTCAGGGCAGAGTTATAGGAGTTAAGAAGCAAGTCAGGGTCAGAGTCAGACATAAGGGTAGAGAGACTAGAGGAGAGAGAAGAAGCCAGCATCGGCAGATCTATGGCACGGGTATTACGGACATACACACAAGAGGGTCAAAAGAAACAGGAGAGTGTTGAGCCAGAAAAGTAATAAGATAGTTATAAGGAAGTGGGTAGGGGTTACTTTCAAAAAATGAGACAGATTGGTTTCTGGTGAAGACAAGATCCAAGAAGTGGCCATCCTTATGCGTACCGGTAGTTGTCCACTGATGAAGATCAAATGAGGATGTTAAGTGAAGGAAACGAGAGGGCCAGGATAGAGCAGAGTTATCAATGTGACAGTTGAAGTCACCCAGAATTAGAACAGGACCATCAGTAGAGAGAAAGACAGCAAGCCAGGTCTTAAAGTCTGAGAGGAATGTAGCTGGGGGGGTCGTGGATGGGGGTCTGTATACCGCAGCTACACGTAGCGAAAGAAGGTAGGAAATTTGAACAGTGTGAATGGAGTCCCCTACTACTACCACCTTCCTAGCATTCCTGATCCTAAGTTCCTCCTCCCTTGTATCAGAGATGGCAGTCCCCTGGGTGCTCAAGGGACTAGCCCCCTCCATACATGCTAATTCTAAGCTGTCCTCCTCCACTTCATCACCTAAGGTCGCAAATCTGTTGGGATGGGCAATCTGGGAAGAAACAACCCTACCCTTCCGTCCCCCTCTTCCCCTAGTAACTCTAACAAAACTACCTCCCCCCTCAACCTTCCCTGTCCCACTTCCACCCACCTCTATACTGGCCCCAGCCAGTGCCTGCTGTCCCCCCAGATTTGCTAATCCCTGCAATGCTGCAAGCTGCCCCCTTAGACTTTCCACCTCAGTTTCCAAACGGGCAACCCACTCACACCTGACACAGACATTGGTCCCCTGGAATGTCTACATGTTCTTATACATGTGGCAGGATGCACATTGAATGGTACCCAGAAAACTGTCCCTTCTAATACACAACACCAGCACAGTGATGCCCATACCTTGTTTAATTCCCCTTCTTATTTCAATGTCCTTCTTTTTCTATGTCCTTGAGATCAAGGTCCTTCAGAGCAATGGACTTTATACACGTTCCACTCTAGTTCGTTTCACTCACATGAAGCTTCCTTTTGTTAGGTCCAAACCCTAACAAAGCAGTAGTTAAGCAGTATTTTTGTATAAGCAATGAGAGGGTTATTATTATAGATAACTATTCTAAGGATACTCATGTATTCATTTTTTGTTTTCACAAGTTATTATTGCAACATTGTTTAAGAATTTATATGTGTCTTTCCACAATAGTTGCTTTTTTATTTGTAAATAGGTATAGCCTGTTTAAAAATTTACGCTGTCGTACGGAGCTCTCACTGACAATGTTGCAATGTTCTGGATCATGGGGGTGGTTCTGATTCCTACAGGAAGTGGTTCAGTTTTCGTTGGCCTTGTTTTTTGGCTGTTTTATGTTAAAGTTTACAGTGTGTGTGACTGTAAGAGCTGCTGGAAAAGACAGAGTCCAGGGGAACCTTCTCTGTGCTACACATTGGAGTGAGACCAGGGGCGTATCTAGGGTCTAAGAAGATCAGGATCACACTTGGGCACTCCGTGTACCGCTCGCAGCGCAGCCCAAAATGTGTTTAGACCACGTCCTCCCCAAGTAAGCCACACCCACTAGCTACTTACTAGAGGCAGACAAAAAGACACAGACAGACAGACAGACAAAAAGACACAAACAGATACACAGCCAGATAATTATAAACAGACAAAAAGACAGAGAAATAGACAAGAGACACAAAAGCACAGTAAACTGGCAATTTCATTATGCACTGGTAGCAATCTGGTAATTTTAAACTCACTGTTGTGTTCAGATGAAGTAGTCAGACGCTTGCCCACACCTTTGGCCAGGGAGACCCACTTGTACCTTCTACATGGACTTCTGCCCCTATCTATCTCTATATGTCCCTCTCTCTCTATACATCTATCTCTGTCTATCTGCCTCTTGTCTCTCTCTTTCTATCTCTCTCTATTTTACTGTCTTTCTGCCTCTTATCTATCTGCTGCTCACTATCTAACTTTATCTGCCTCTTGTCTATCTCTTTTCTTTGTCTATCTGTCTCTCTCTCTCTAACTGTCTATCTATTGATCTATCATCTATCTATCTATCTAGATAACTGTGCATCTATCTATCTAACTGTGCATCTATCTATTTAACTATGTTCATCTATCTATCTATCTAACTCTGTGCATCTATCTATCAATCTATCTATCGTCTAACTCTGTGCATCTATCATCTATCTATCTAACTGTGCATTAATCTATCTAACTCTGTGCATCTATCTATCATCTATTTATCTATCTAACTAACTCTGTGCATCTATCAATCTATCTATCTATCTATCTATCTATCTATCTATCTATCTATCTATCTATCTATCTATCTATCATCTATCTAACTGTACATCTATCTATCTATCTATCTATCTATCTATCTATCTGTCTGTCTGTCTGTCTGTCTGTCTGTCTGTCTGTCTGTCTGTCTATCTAACTCTGTGCATCTATCTATCTAAGTCTATCTATCTATCTCTGTCTATCTATCTAACTCTGTCTACCTATCTATCTATCTAACACTGTCTATCTATTATCTATCTATCTCTGTCTATCTGCCTATCCTTTTTTTATCTCTGTCTATCTATCTAACTGTGTCTATCTATCCATCCATCCATCTATCTATCTATCTATCTATCTATCTATCTATCTATCTATCTATCTATCTATCTATCTATCTATCTACCTCTGTCTATTTCGGGGCACTTGCAGGACCCACAGGCAGCTAAAACATTCAGGGCACTTTGCCGAATATCCGAGGCACATGCCCCGAATGTTTTAACATACATACGCCACTGAGTGAGACAAGTTGCAGTGTCCCATCCCTGATAGCTACTGTGTACAGACGCTGAGAGACTTTCTGAAACTGTTAACACTGTGCCATGGACTATATACAATGGATTCCTAACACTGTGCTATGGATTATAAACTGGACTGAACTGTGTGTTACCTGTGGATGGTGATTGTGCAGAATTAACAATTGATGCAAGTTGTTTTAATAAACCAGCATGGTGGGATATCATGTTGGCACCATGCGCAGGCAGGAATTGGAAAATTTAACCCTTGCTACGTTGAGTAAATGGTGTCGCAGCAGGGGCATTACCCCTAAGAAGGAAAAAGTTAATTAATTTGGCTAAGCCAAATTCTTGTTCTTTTTATTTCTTCTTCTTTTTCTTCTTCTGTTTTATTCTTCTGCTTTTTTGGACTGTATCTCATCCCACAGTTTTTGAGCTAGAGACATGAAATTCGATACAGAAGTGCGGGGCATATAGGAGAAGTGTGCTATCTTGTAGCTAAGGAATCCAAGAAGCGTTATGGCATTATTGGCGAATTTCGGGACATTTTTTCCCATAGACTATAATGGTAACAGTCCTTAAATGTGGATATTTCAAAACAGTTTGTTTTATGGTCATAAATACAAATGGTAATACCCCCAACCCCCCCACACAGACACAGGTACACCCACTTACTGACCTACCTTTCCATTCCCATGGAAGCCATACTTAAAGGGTAACTATTGTCAAAAAACTAATTTTGATCAATCATCAATGAAAGTTAGTTATATAGTCATACATGCAAAAACACATACCCCCAACCTCATATGGGTACACACACCTACTGACCTACTCTTCCATTACTGTGGCAGACATACTTAGGGTAACTTAAGTCAAAAATAAAAAAAATAATTTAGATTTATCCTCAATAAAAGATAGTTTTATGGTTGTAAACACAAAAAAGAAATACCCCCTCAACCAGACCCAGGTATACACACTACCTAAAGGTATCTACTTATCCATTATTGTGGCAGACATACTTAAAGGGTAACTAAAGTCAAAAACTAATTTAATATATCCTCAATAAAAGATAGTTTTATGGTTGTAAACACAAAAAAAGACATACCCCCTCAACCAGACCCAGGTACACACACCTACTGATCTACTTTATTAAATTATTAATGGCAGCAATATTTAGGGGTAAGTAAAGTCAAAAAACCCAATTTAGATTTATCCTCAATATCCTGTTGCAGCCATACCTAAAGGGTAACTTAAGTCAAAAAATGTTGATCAATAATCAAAAAAGTTTGATTTTTTTTAACCCCCATGTGGCACAGGTACACACACCTACTGACCTACCCCTCCATCACTGTTGCAGCCATACTTATAGGGTAACTATAGTCAAAAAAACTAATTTTGATCAATAATCAAAAGCTTGTTTTTTTAACTCCCAACCTGATCCAGGTACACACACCTACTGACCCACCCTTCCATTTCCATGGCAGCCATATTTAAAGGGTAACTATAGTAAAAAAAAACACATTTTGACCAATCATCAACACACACCAACTGACCTACCTTTAATGCATGTGACCTATTTAAAGGGTAAGTAAAAAAACAACAATGTCCTCGTCATCGGCATTATTTAGTTTTAAAATCTGCAGCACAAACACACAAATTCCTTTCCAAAATATGGTCTTTCAAGTCAAATTCAAAGTTTATACTTAAACTTTCCCTTTCTAGTTTCTTTCTTGCTACCCCTCTTGGATTCAGAGGCTGGGCCTGTTACCTCTGATGGAGCCCTTGATGGAGACACATAGGATATTCAAGGACAGTCTGTTGCAGCTGCGCCTGACCGCATTGGCGATTTGTTTAAGCAAAGCTTGGCACAACTGGAAGAGGATCTGACTGTTGCAGAAAAACTGGATGTGATGAAAACGGTGCAGCAGGATGTGGCCCTTGAGAAAGCCACATTACTAGATTGCCATGTATACTCAGCTCAGTCTGCTGAATGGGGAAACAAAGACATTTGGAAAACCGTAGCTACTTTTTCCATATTTCACGAAGGATGGAAAAGTATTGATGGCTTTTTAGAGACATTTGAGTTTTTGTCTCAACTAACTGTAAGATGAAGAATGACCATGCATCCTAGCAAGCAAGTTAACTGGATGAGCCAGTACTGTCTGATGATCAGAGACTGGATTATGAACACAGCAAGCCCTGTTGGCCAGATATGCTATTACTTCAAAATATTACTCCACTCCCTACTTAAGTCTGCCCAAGACACTTACCTGGAGTTTGGCAATAAGTTAACCAGAGCCATTGACCAATGGGTTAAAGGCTCTGGGTCAGAGACAATGAAGGACTTAAAACAATTATGCCTAAAAGGTGGTGCCCTCTTGCAGTCCGTGAGTGGATTGTGGACTGTGATCCTCAGACAATAACAGAAGCTTTCCAGCCGGCAGATAAGTACACTGAAACACGAAACCCTTTTAAGAGAGCTCCCCAAGGTGGTGTCATCCCAACACCTCAGGGGGGAGAAAGACCACTTGCTGGGAGTCTACATCTTTCCTCCGGCCCCATCAGTGCCCCTCGCCTTGTAAAACAAGGAGCTAGAGTAAGAAATTTCTATAGTTGTGATGCACCTGGACACTTGCAAGCCTTTTGCCCATTAAATTAGAGTTCTGTCCACCCATGGTGGGATTGCCGCCCAACCTGTTGCTACTGTAAAGTATGAGGGCCCTGAGACTGAACTAGCTGTTCACCTGACTATTGGGGATCCAGAGTTTATTGTGATGCAGATTCACTGGGAACATAATTCTAAAAGACGATGGCATGTTTTCCCGGTAAAGGTGGGTGGGCAAATTATGGAGGGATTCTGGAACTTTTATCACACTGGTAGAGCCCAATGTAATCACTATGGATTATTGCCCGAGTGATCTTGGCTAGAGGAGAAAGATGAGAGATACCGATAGCCCAAGTGACCTTGGACTGGGGAGAGGGCCTAGTGTCTCATGAGGTAGGAATCATGGACCAACTTCCTGCTGCTGTCCCACTACTTGGTAATGATGTAGGAGACATCTGCTGCAGCATCAGAAGACACCCGGCAGTGATGGGCAAGCCATTGGCACTTGTCACAAGAAGCTCAATTTTGTCGTTCCTGTGAGTTGTAGGTAAAAGAGGAGACAGGGTGAAGCATACACTGTGCCCCCTACTTATTACTGGAGAGCCCTTTCAGAGGATTGTTGTAAATATAATTGGACCCCTATGCCACCCTAGTAAAATGGGAAAGCAGTATATTCTCACTGTGGTTGACTACGTCTGCAGCAGTGGCCCTAAAAAAGATTGATGCCCCAGCACTTGCCAATGCTCTTATACAAATTGAAATCCTATTAGACCAGGTGCCAAAGTTCATGTCTCAGTTACTTCAGTGCCTGTGGCCGTGCTGTGGCTTCACTTCCCTTCACTCCAGCCCTTATCATCCCCAAATGAATGGTCTCTGTGAAAGATTTAATGGAACCCTTAAAAACATGCTCCGTACATTTGTGGAATCTGGGTAAAAGTACTGGGAGAAGTTTCTACCATGCCTATTGTTCGCATCTCGCGAGGTTCCACAAGAGTCAACTGAGTTCTCCCCCTTTAAACCTTTATACGGGCAACGAGTGAGGGTCCCTTTAGACTTGTTAAGGGAATATTGGAAGGGGGAATCTCAAGCTACAGAGTTCTTTATTGTTCAATATTTCTTAAAGTTCTGTAAGAATATGGAGCAGATGACAGCATTAGTGAGGGAGAATTTGACAGCTGATCAGACCAAACAAAATGTTTGGTATGACAGGAATGGCAGAGGCCATCAATTTGTTCTTGGGAACAAAGTGTTACTTTTGTCACCTTTGATGATGTCGTTGTAAGCAATGTGCAGATTTGTTTCAATTTCTCCAAAATTTTAGTTCCCAATTCTCTGAGGCACCTGGCTGCAATGACTTGGTAACACTCAAGGTTATCCTCCAATTCATACTCCTGTATATTGAGTAGCTGAGGCAGTGCGGTCCTCCATGAAACAGGAGAATGCTATCGCTAGGGGTTATTGTCCCATCTCAGAGTCCTTGGGCTTTGCCTGCGGTATTGGTACCCAAGAAGGATGGCAGTACTGAATTTTGTGTAGACTACAGTTCATAAAATGTCTATCAATGGGGGTTACTGGGTCAGAGAATTCAATAGCTCTGATATGCTCCCCAATTCTGCCCCAAGGATAGTTTTGTTTGTCTGATATATTGAATATCGAATTATATATATATATTATATAATATATAATACAATTATATAATATATATATTATGTAATTAATTATATTAAATATATAATTTATTGAATATTGAAAACATAGTTTTGTTTGTCCTATATATTAAATAAGACAAACTTTAAACTCCAATAAGTAAATCACCTTTTTTGTACCAGTTTGCAAATTGTCTCATTTTATATGTCTTACCTGTAGCTGTGGAGCCAAATGTGTCTCCTGGCTCAATGACCTAACAGGTCCTACACTTCTTGGCACCACAGCAATATGTACCTTGAATGGTAAACCAGGTATTACCTATACCATCAACTCTTTTGGGGTAGCGTACCTATTTGAGTCAGAAGCTACTCCCAAGGGAAGTGGCCTATGATACAATTGAAAAGGAATGTTTAGCCATTGTTTGGGCCTTAAAAAAACTACAACCCTACCTCTTTGAGCATGAATTCACTGTGATCACTGACTACAATCCTCTAAGTTGTCTACACAAAGTTTCTGAGGACAATGGAAAGTTGTTACAGTGGAGTTTGGCCTTGCAGCAGTTTAGTTCTACAGTGCAGCATAGCAAAGGTAGCCAACATGGTAATGCGGTTGACTTTCTAGAAAAGAGGGTGAAGCCAGCCAATAACTAGGACATCTCCCAATCTCCCTTTTGAGTTGCTCGGGAGAGTATCAATCTGGGGGGGGGGAGAGATTTGTGGAGAACACTAAAATCTGACAGTGCTGGGAAATTACAGAGCACATGAAGTGTCCTACATACAATGTTGCAATGTTCTGGATCATGGGGGTTGGGGGTGGTTCTGATTCCTACAGGAAGTGGGCCTTGTTTTTTGGCTGTTTTGTGTTAAAGTTTACAGTGTGTGAGACTGTAAGAGCTGCTGGAAAAGACAGAGTCCAGGGGAAACTTCTCTGTGCTACACATTGGAGTGAGACAAGTTGCAGTGTCCCATCCCTGATATCTGTGTACAGACACTGAGAGACTTTCTGGAACTGTTAACACTGTACCATGGACTATATACGATGATTCCTAACACTGTACTATGGATTATAAACTGGACTGAAATGTGAGTTACCCATGGATGGTGATTATGCAGATTTAACAATTACTTGATGCAAGTTGTTTTAATAAACCGTTTGCTTGTAATCCTGCCAGTGTCCTTTAAATGTGCCCATAGATTCGTCACAAGCAGCACCACTTGACAACATTAGTGTGCCAGCTTCAATTAAGTACCCATTTAATTGGAGATACTATGACTTTAATATAAAACACTGGATGGACGGCCTCTTCCCTTATTTTAAAAAGGCAATGGGCTAGGGGGAAGTGAGAAAGCCTGCTATACTGATCCAGTGCCCAAATATGAGAAATACAAACATTTGCTAAACATAATTAAAGTAAAAACGGTTAGATGCTAGGACCTTCCAGACTGGGGTAACCTTTTTATTCATGTGATGACAGAAATGTGTTCTTAAAAAAAATTTATTCAGCACGACCTTATGAAAACATAAGTGATACCTAAAACCTTTAATCCATTTGCAGGCCAGCCTAAACATATAAAAATTATTTTTTAGAGTCCTAAACACTATATAACATTCAGTGGTGTCAGTAGTGTCAGTATAATAGACATTTTACTCGCAGATTCGATATTAACTCACATATAGGTATAATAGACATTTTATTTGCGGATTCGATAATTCGATAGCCTTGAAAGTTCGAAAATTATCGAAAATTCGATCAAAGACCATTTCCAAATTTCCGATCATATTTTCGAAAATCGAACGTTCAAGGCTACTTTTGATAATTTTTGAAAATAGCCTCGAACATTCGAAAATCTTCCAAAATACAATCGGAAACTCGAAAATGGTCTCCGATCGTATTTTCAATAATTTTCAAAAATTATTGAAAATAGCCCCCGTACTTTAGAAAATTTCTTCCAGTTTCGGATTTTCGGAATTTTCCCGAGATCCGGGAATCCGAAAACGGAACAAAACCAGTGAGCTTCGGCCATCTCTAGTCATGAGGTTATCTTGCTAAATAAAGTATATTTTCTATTTATCATATATCTGTGGTTGGGTGTTTTTTTATACTACATAGTAATTACATAGTAATTAAGGTTGAATAAAGACATACGTCCATCAAGTCCAACCTATTCACCCACCCCTTTTTTTTTTTTTAACCCTACCTAACAGTTGATCCAGAGGAAGGCAAAAAAAACCAGCTAAAAAGGGGGAAAAAATTCCTTCCTGACTCCAAACGGCAATCGGAAAGTATCCCTGGATCAACCAGATCTATATGCATTAATACCAGTAATTCTCAATATTTTTTAGTTTTAGAAACTTATCCAGGACTTTTTTAAAGCTATTCAATGAACTTGCCATTACCACATCTGCTGGAAGACAGTTCCACAGTTTCACCGTTCTCACTGTAAAGAAACCCCTCCTAACCTGAAGATGAAACTTCTTTTCTTCCAACCTTAAAGGATGTCCACGAGTCCTCTGATATGACCTGTTAGTAAACAATGCACCATGTCCCCACGCAAACGTCGCTTCTCCAATGTAAACAGCCCTAACTTGTCTACTCTGCCTGCATATTCAAGCCCCTCCATTCCCCTTATTAATTAAGTTGCCCTTCTCTGAACTGCCTCAATTTCCAAGATGTCCCTTTTGTATATGGGATTCCAAAACTGCACCGCATATTCCAAATGAGGCCTTACCAGTGCCTTGTAAAGAGGGAGAATAATATTTTTCTCTCTTGAATCTATTCCCCTTTTTATACAAGACAATATCTTGCTAGCTCTAGCCGTTGCTACCTGGCATTGTTTGCTATAGCTAAGTCTGTTATCTACCAGAACCCCCAAATCTTTTTCCATTACAGATGCACTTAACACAGAGTTATTTATGGTGTAGGTGGCACAGGGATTATTAAATCCCAAATGCATCACCTTACATTTATCAACATTAAATCTCATCTGCCATTCTACTGCCCATTTTGATAATCTATCTAGGTCTGCTTGCAGCACTTGCACCTCATTGGAAGTTTCCAAAGCTCTGCATAGTTTAGTGTCATCAGCAAACACCGAGAACTTGCTCTCAATGCCCCCTTCTAAGTCATTTATAAACAGATTAAACAGAAACGGCCCCAGTACAGAACCCTGAGGCACTCCGCTTAAAACTAGACATACTAGACATATTATCTATTCATTTTGACATTTTAGGGGGTGCCCTATTTCCCTGATTTATGCCGTTGGAGAGTCTCCCATTTCTGCTGGGAGTCAAGAGGGTTTCTCTGTTTTTGGGATTCAGGTCTTTCTGAGTTCTTTAAAGGGGATTTATGCTCATTTACATTTCTATTTACATGCGTAATTAAGGCTTAGTTTCCCTTGAAATCAGTGAACTAATAATTTGAGTTTACTTTGACAAATCCTCAGGGACTTTTGGACAGCTAAGATAAGACCATTTTTTTCAGTAATAATGGTTTTATTGTTAAAAAAGAAAGTGTGTCTCTACTGGCCCCACTGTGTAGTGTTAAAAAATACTTACCTTACTCCTCTACTCCAAATGGTTGTCCTGCAGTGCCTGTTCAAACTTAAGAAAAGTGAGCAGGAGGAGTTAGTGAGTCATCTAGTCCCTACTTCTCTCTCTGTCCTCTGAGATGCTTCTGGCACGTGCAGGGGAGCCTCCATCCATCCCTCCGAATCCCTTCTGTCTGCTTGAGCCCCTACCATTAAAGTTTTCTGTAGTGTAGGGAACCCTAGCCCACCCCCAAACACCAAGTCAGTTTAGTTAAAAAAGCTTCATAAATGTACTTACATCGCTTCATTCTTTATTGCCGGCAGCCATGTCTGTGATTGGCCTGGATCAGTGTGCTGGGGGAACAAAGTCATAAAAGTACCTTTCTGCAGCTTTTTTAATTTAACAAATATGGTGGTTGGGGGTTGGCTAGGGTGCCCTACAGATTTTTACTTTTTGCTGGGTAGAGGTACCTTTTAACTTTCATCCCCCCCGCATCGCATCCGGAGGTGTAGGAGACCACCAGTCACTCCCAGGGCCATTTTTAGGGGTGTATGTCCTTTGACATGGCGATTGTACACTGTACAATCTGCAGCATTTGAAGGGTTAAATATTTTTTCCAGATGAAACTACTCCTCAGATGTCCTGCCTGCTCTATACTAAATAAAAGAAGGACATGCAAACAATTCTAAATAAGTGGGGGATACTAAATTCCCACAATGACAGCTAAAGACTGGAGGATTTGGCTTGATGCCATCTCTTGCGAGTCCCCGCTTGTACTGAATAGGTTGATGCAGTTTTACATATTGCCTTCCTTTCACCCCATCAATTATCTCGTATGTCCCTCCCATCTCCCTTGAATGTCCTAAATGTCACCAACCCCCCACCAACTTTTTGCACCTCCTATGGATTTGCCCGCATATTACCAGATTCTGGCATGAGGTGGCAAACACTCTTAAATATCTTACTTCAACCTGTCCCCCAGGAACCTGAACTCTGTATATTGGGGATTCTAGAGGTCAAGCTCTGGAATCGACATGAACTGGCCTTTCTTCACAAGGTATTGTTTTATGCTAGATGGACAATCATGCTGTCTTGGGTGGCACTCACCTCCCCTACATTAGCAAGCTGGAAAGATATACAGTATATATCTATATACAGTATTTTTACTATCCTTAGTCTCCATTTGTTTTCATTATATAGTGACACCTAGTGGGCATAGTGTCAAAATGTTCATTATTAATAAGTCATCTTAGAATGGTTTATTCTCAGGGAGTCATATTTTCCATAAATATTTATAAATACTTGTAAAGGCAGTTTGTTCAAAGGGGGATCATATTTTAATATGAATGGTTCACCATAAATACCTATAAAATAAAAATGGCTGAAACGTATAATTAGATTTAAAAGTAAATGAGACCTAAAATGGTTAATATATACTGCAATATGGGAAAGACATAAAATCTGCATAAGCTATAAAATCTATATAAGATATAAAATCTATACATATCAGATCACAAATTAAAAATTCACCAATAACAGATCACAAATTAAGCATTAAAAATGTAAAAATTATTTATTATCATAGATAGCTCCACAGATCAATATGTCTGTGGAGCTAGATATTGATCTGTGGATAATGATACTCTGTGGAGTATTTTATAGGTATTTATAGGTATTTATGGCGAAACTTTCATACTAAAATAAAAAAACCCTGAGAATAAACCATTCTAAGATGATAATAATGAACATTTTGACACTATGCCTACTAGGTGTCACTATATAATGAAAACAAATGGAGACTGAGGATAGTAAAAATATATTTATATAAAATAAGAAGCAATAAGAAGTCAATTATGTATTCCCCCAGACTTAAATTGCAAAAAAAACATGTGTTAAAAGTCCATTTTTAAGCCAATCTCAGTCTATGTAGGAACCAGAAACTAACCAGCATTTGGAACGCTCACTTGGAACACATTGATTTCATAGCGAACATGACAACCACGAGAGTCGCATTTTTTGCTGCGAAAAGTGAAAGTCCTGTTTTTTGCCGCGAAAAGCAGGAAAATACCGGGAAAATGGAATTTAAAGCCTAGGAACAGATAGGATAATCAAACACTCTTGAACAAGCTAGAGGAAGCTAGGGAAGCGTGAAATTGATCAGCTTAGATTCCCAAGACCTAGAGCATCTGTAGAAGGTGCCCAATAGATCTAGAGGAGACACTAAAAAGAGGATCATCTATAGCTGTGCACTTTTACAGGTTTTATCATTTTTATCATCATTTTCATGTCATTTTTATTTCTTTTATGAAGATTGAAGACTATAAAAACACTAGGATCAAATGTAAGTGTTTTGTATCTTTAATTTATATGGAATTTATTAGATTTAAAGTGATAAGCTTCTAAATCTACACTATGTATTTTATTTCCTGTATATTTTATGATAACACATTGGGGAGGAGTATCACGCAGCCAGCTTCGCAGTGAAGGCAATTACCATCACAAATCCCCCCCCTAAAAAAGCCCCATATCCAGAGGCGCAGAGGATTATCCTATAAACCATAACTAATTATATGATATGTGACCAATTTGTTGCCTCTGTGACAGTCTAAAAAGAAATCCTCCTAAGCTGCTGCAGATTCGACATCTGTGTTGTATAGAGATGTCTTCACATCAATATAGACATCTTTGATAAGACTGCTTGTTTCTCTACCTCTCTCCCCCTGCTAATGCTTTAACTCTGTTTGTTACAGAGCATGGAGGGGGAGGGACTTGAGCATGGAAGAGAGTCACGTCACATGGATTTGATGGACAGTACAAGTAGGAGTAGAGGAATTCAATAACTTATTCTTCAAATTTATGTATCATGGAAAGAAAGAAAAAGAAAGTTAATTTTCCAACTATTGATGCCCTTTAATACCAGTAATTCTCAATATTTTTTAGTTTTAGAAACTTATGTAGCCCACTTTTAAATACAATATACTAAGCTGATTTTACTACCTTTTTTTGTTTTGCTTCTGTTCCTATCAAAATATACATTTTTGAGGCCACTCGTGTTACTCTGCATTTTGATGGTAAGTAATTTTAAATTGACCAAACATCGGTGAAACAATAACCAAACGTTTGTCACTGTTTAACAGTGGTGGAGTCAGTTTAGTACTTCATCTACTTAAGTTATCTTAAGATAAATTTAACTCCTAGCAACTATAGAGTTAATAATAATGAACATCTTGTTGTCCATTTAGATCAAGGGTGTCAAACTCAATCACATCAGGGGCCATAATCAAATAGACAGACAGACAAGTGATGGGTCAAATATACGATCAGTTGTTACAGCGTTGACTGCATCCAAGCCTTACTATGCTGCAAACAATTTGTGCAAGTCCCGTTTGTGCAATCACAAGCAGTGTTGTTACTCTACATCTGCCTGCTAGATACCGCAATCAGCTGTTTTTAAACATCTGAACACACCTATCTTAGTTAAGGTACACGTGATCAGGTGTTTAAAAATTGCGGCAGATCTATAATTACGCCACTACTTAGGATTGAAAATAGATAGCAATGTAGTATGTCTACATACTACGATGTCTACATACTATGATGCTGTACAGTCACTGGGGGGCCACAAACAACGGCCAGAAAGCCGGATTCGGTTTGACATGTTTGATTTAGACTTTCATGTTTTCTTTCCTCTGTGTTTATATTTCTGGTGATTAAACCAATCCGTATTATTGCTACATGTCCTTTTTCTTTTTTGCCATAAGATTTTTCATTCTTTTTAAATGAATTTGCTATATTGATCCAGTGTGAAAGAATGAGAAATGTAAAAGTTTGCTGAAGGTTAAAATAAAGGTTAAAAGTTAGAACCTTCCAGACTGGGGTTACCTCAACATGGTTGGAAGGCAATGTATATGGTTCTGGGAGGGCAGTAGCACTGGGAGGCCAGTAGGGCTGTGGAAATCTCTAGTATATCATGAAGTTATTAGGTGGACCTGCCACTGCACTCACATGTATGAACCTGGAGGCTTGGGTGTACACTACCCCAAGCCTATCGCTTAAGCCTCTTTTCTAGCCACCATGCATATAAAGAAGACAATGGATTCACCCTTCCAACGTGGTGGTCCGGGTGCTGGATCGCCCTTTGCTTGGTCTGCTCGGACCGTCGGACGTAGTTTCTGTTAATAAAGGTGAAACCCGCACTTCTTTCAATCAACAAACAGCGAGCTCATTTCCACACCTCGCTGCTTGTTGCTTGAAAGAAGTGCGGGTTTCACCTTCATTTACAGAAACTACGCCTGGAAAGCTCTACCTGAAAATGTAGGGATGGCTAAATCTCTTACCACCGTCAAAGGAGGCTTGGATGCTTTCTTGGAAAGGCAGAATATCAAGGGGTTATAGCTGGTGACTGCATCTTGTGTGGCAATGTGTGTTTGGTATAGTACTGAGGAGCAAGTGCAAATTAAGTGGAGGAGACTTGCTTCTTTTGTAGTTTGGTTGGGGCGCAGGGGTTTTGGGTTATTTGTATGGAGAGGTTGAACTTGATTGACTGTGTAAGGCAAAGGCCACACTGTGCTGGATGGCAATGCGTGTGAAAATCAAAGTCCGTTATTAGGGCGCATGCGATCCACAAAAAATGGTGATCCCTTGGTGATCACTGTGCTGTAAGCACGATCGTTACCAAGTGAATTTTTCGTGAATTTTATTCTATAAAGTGAAAGAAAATATGTTCTGCCACATATAGGATAATCCTTGTTTTCACTAGGAATAGTATAAACATCTTTTTTTAATTTTACTATATTAGTGTTTGAGGTTGAATAAGGAAAAACATTTATTCCAACCTACTCAGCAATACCCATATTACCCTTTTTAACAGTTGATCCAAAGGAAGTCAAAAAAAATGTGCAAAGGGGGAAAAAAAATCCTTCCTGACTCCAAGTGGCAAAAGGATATGCAAATATCACTGGACCAACTCTAACTTTAAGTATCAATACCAATACCAAAGTTCCTTTTTATATACAGTATACAAGTTAAATAAATGGGAACATGTGTATCATGTGTATTTCTTTCACATTTCTGACATGAATATACAATGAATACCGCTTAGAACAATATTCTGGTAAACTTAGTATTTGGCAATTGCCTATTAAACTAAACTAAAGACACTTTGGACTTTGCTGTCAAGTGGTTTATAAAGAAAAGACTTTGCACACTCATTTAGACATGAACAACGATTGATTTTTGCTATTGGAAATCTAATCTGACAACCACTTGGTCGGTTTTCAAATTTGTTGCCATGATTTGTTTAGCACTAATTCTTCCTGTAATGATTTCGTTTTTATTTTTGGTTACGATCTCGAGCAATTCAGTCTCCAGTCACAGATTTTATCTTGCTAAATTTAGGAGATTTTCACTGCTTGTTTCTCTTGAACCAGATCACGTAAATATATGAAAGTGGTCTTTCTTTTGTATTGTTGTAATAGTAGTGTTATATTGATAATATTTTCAATAAATTGTCAGATTGCGTGGAATTGAAAATTATTTGAATGTAAAATAACAATTTATTTGACATAAATTAGAAACATATTAACATAGCTGAAAAAATGTGCTGTTTTGTTAGGTTTAATTAAACATTTACTACTGTAATTTGTTACTACTGCATTACCTAACTGCCAATGAGTGATCTATTAGTTCTACATTATACATAAATAAAAAGAATGAGTACCAGTTAAACTATGAATAATTCTAATGCAATAGGAGAATACCTGCAGTATTGTGCTTGAGAGTGCAAAACTACTGAAAATGGTTTCAGAGGAACAAAATTCCATGGTAAGCAATTGTTTTTAAATTTTTGAAACATATATAACAGATATTTTAATGATAGAATATTTCTTGTACTGCGGCATAATTAGGCTAAAGCATAGAGAAGCTGGTAAGTCCAGCTGATGTTTTTCTGCATTTGCATATAACACATAGTGTATGTTGTTGCAGAATATTTAGTTTTCCTTTTACCTGCTTAAACTAAACAAGCATTGTCTGTGGGTACATTAAGGTGGCCATACACTCAATTCTGATTGAAACTTCTGACAGATTTTGTTATCACACACTCTCCAATAATATCCAGGTTCACATGACTGTTCAGGGGACTTGCCACTTTGTGGCTTGCTAATTATTACAGATAGCAAGCCAAACAAATAAGCAATATGGTTTAATGCAGAATTTCTGCATTGTGGCATATATCCTTATATTTACTTATTATAATATAGGCGTTTGCATTACATTTGTTTTGAGCTAATAGCTGGCTTTAAATGCTCATATAGGGTTAAAATTACCCAGAGCCACACAGATACTGGTGAAATCTCATTGGTAAATCTCTCTAAAAATGTCTCTACCCATACATAAATGTTTTTGGTAATAGTGTCAAATAATCCTCCACAAATAAAGTTTAAATAACTAGCACCAGGGAATCAGCAGTACAGATAACCAAGTGCAATCGTAATAAAGGTAGCAGATACAGTGTTGGACCGGCCCACAGGGCTACAGGGGGATTCCCTGGTGGGCCCACAGCCCATTCATCCAAGGAAACAGCTAAAATTTAAACACAGAGCCAGTAATAAATACAATAATTAAATAAACAATAGGAGGCAGTAGGAGTAAGATAGATATGTAAATAAATGATAATAGAGATATGATGGGCCCTTAAACTCATCCTGGTGGACCCCTGGTCTTGGATTTCCTGGTGGGCCTCAACACCCCAGTCTGACACTAAGCAGATACACAATTATACTAATAAACACTGTTCTTATCATGGCTTTTAAAATTAATTAATTTTAAATTAATTTTAAATCAGAGGAAACAGAACAATCCTACATGATGAATAAAACTGTAATAAGGAGTGCAAGAAAGCAATTAAACAAGCTGAAATATGAAATGAAATATGGATTGCTGAACAAAGCAAAACCAACCTCAAAATGTAAAAAAAATATGTGTATCAATAGTTAAAAGATGAGGACAGAGAATAAAGCTTAAATGGTTATAAATGATGTTGAAAAGGCCAATGTGTTAAATTGTTTTTTGTCCCTGTGTATACACTATAGAGAATCCTAGTTTTTATAGCAGGGTCTGTAATAATACATAATAATTATAAGTGTATAAATGAGGAATATTCACTCTGGATGGCAAAAGGTATGTTATGGAAACAGTTAGAAAAAGTCTAAACCACCATCCCTTATATTTTCAGATTCACTTTTGGCTGGTGATGTGCCTCTGTATTGGTAATGCCAATTTTCAAAAGAGGTTGTCGTTTTACAGTCTGGTAACTAAAGATCTGTTACATCAGTGGCAGGGAAGATACTGGAAACTTTGTTATGGGATCATTTTCTGCACTTTGTTTTCAGATCTTAGTAGTAGTCAGCATGGATTTATGAGAAATAGATTGTGTCAGACTAACTTGAATAAAGAGATTAGTAAAAATGTAGTTTCTGGCATAGCAATGGATGTACAGCAGTATACTTGAATTTTGGGGGTAACTGAAAAATGTATGCAGAGATCTAATACAAAGAACCTAACCCCAATGATGCCCTGTTACTGTTGAGTGGAAGAAGGGAATCAAAAGACACTGAGGTGGGTTTTTTTCACCTTCCTCTGGATCAACAGTTAGGCAGGAGATGTGGGTATTGCTCAGTAGGTTGTACTGGATAGGGATTTGGCCATACTCATACTCATATATATATAATATATATATTTATATTTGTGTATATATATATATATATATATATATATATATATATATACATATATACATATATATATATATATATATATATTGGTGCACACTGGGAATTATGTGAGTGTATGTTTGGCTATGGGCCAAAATGGAGACTAATTGGACGTATATCACAAAAGAATGTATTTGGCATGCTACGGGAGGGGCATTTTGAGTGGGAAAAGGTAGACCTGATAAAGGGGAAATGTTGATTAGAGCAGCTAGAAATGGAGAATCTTAGCTTAGCTAGTATGGGTAAATAAAAAGTACAGCACAGTAGTACGCATTTTAAAAATCTATATTTTGGGAATCAGCAATTGAGGAACACAGTCTCCACAATAACTATAACCATCACACTCTATACAGTCTTGGTTCACATGATTTCCGAGAGCTAGGGGCCAAGTTAAAAGCAAGGACCTACCGCAGCCACGTGCTACACTAGGGAGACAGCGGGAGCTTAGGAGCATTAATGCGTGGCTAAGAGGGTGGTGTAAGGAAGAAGGATTTGGGTTTATAGAGAACTGGGAAGACTTTTCTGTTGGCTACAGGCTCTTTAGTAGGGATTGGTTGCACCTCACTAATAGCGGTGCAGTTGTTTTGGGGGGAAAAAAGGCTAGAGGGTTGGAGAAGATTTTAAACTAGGTTTGGGGGGGAGGGTATTAGCAGTCTCACTGGGATTAATAGCCCAGGAGAAAATAAGGGTGTAGATAGGCCAGTGGTGGGTGGAAAGGGGGATGGGGCTAGCATAGGGTATAGGGAGACATGTGTATTAAAGTGTATGAATAAATTACAGGATCATAATCTAAAATGTATGTTTGCAAATGCGAGAAGCCTGACTGACAAAATGGGTGAATTGGAGATAATGGCGTTGAATGAAAAGTTCTCAAGACTGGGCTGTAAATTAAGACCTTGTTTAGGCGGGACAGAGAAAAAAGGAAAGGGGGAGGAGTATTTGTTTATGTTAAAAAAGAATTGAAAACCAATTTAAAAGAAGAGATAACTAGCGATATGGATGGCGATATGGATGTTAAAGCGGAGGCAATATGTGTGGAATTAGGCAACAGAAATGTCATTGTTGGTGTCTGCTATAAGACACCAAATGCTAGCAGGGAGGAAGTGAGTCAGCTTCATATGCATTTGGCAAGGGCTGCAAGTTTGGGGAGTGTACTCATTATGGGGGACTTTAATTACCCTGATATTGATTGGTGGAGTGGAACTGCCATCACAGAAAAGGGCGATAAGTTCCTGAATGTGCTACAGAATAATTTTCTCTCACAGATAGTTGAAGTTCCTACTAGAAAAGGAGCTCTGTTGGATCTGGTAATATCTAATATTGTGGAGCGTATTATAGATATAAATGTAACTGAAGGCTTAGGGAATGGTGACCATGACATAGTGTGGTCTGGAGTATGTTATCAAAAGGAAAAGTGCACTGAGTTAACAAAGACTTTTAACATCGGGAAAGGAAATTTCCCCAGGTTAAAAGTAGCTCTTCAGATTGTCAAATGGGATAAGGTATTATCAGGTAAAGGTACTGAACAGAAGTGGACTGTGCTTAAGGGGATTTTAAGCCATTTCACATTTAAATCTATACCCTTGGGAAATAAATGTAAAAAAAATAAATCTGCGCCCATGTGGCTGATGTAAAGAGGCAAATGGAAAGGAAGAAAAGGCATTTAAAACCTTTAAGTCAATGGGACCAGAAAGGGCCTTTAGGGATTATAAAAACTGTAACAAGACGTGTAATAAAGCAATCAAACTAGCTAAAATTATTAATGAGTTTAGGATAGCTAAACAAAGCATCACTAAGCCTAAATTTTTTTTAAGTATATTAATAGTAAGAAGATGAGGAATGAAAATGTGGCACCATTAATTAATGGGGATAGGTTGGATTTAGGGGAGGAAAATGTTATTCTTCCTCTTTACAAAGCATTGGTAAGGCCTCATTTGGAATATGCAGTGCGATTTTGGAATCCTGTGTACAAAAAAGACATCTTTGAAATGGAAAGGGTTCAGAGAAGGGCAACTAATTTAATAAGGGGTTTGGGGGAGCTTGAATATGAAGAGAGACTGGAAAAGTTACATTTATGTACGCTGGAGAAAAGGCGCTTGCATGGGGATATGATTGCTATGTATAAATACATTACTGGGCCATACAATAAACTATCTGGGGCATTGTTCACCAATAGAACATGTCAAAGGACATCCCTTAAGACTTGAAGAAAAAACGTTTAGGCTTCACGTTCGGAAAGGGTTTTTCACTGTGAGAACAGTAAAGCTATGAAACTGTCTTCCAGTGGACGTTGCTATGGCAGGTTCATTGGTCTGTTTAAAAAAAAAAGCTGGATGAGCTTCTGCAAACAAGGAATGTTGCAAGTTACTGGTATTAATATATAAAGTAAAGTGAGTGAAATGTTCAGAATTTTTCAAACTATACCGGACCCGGATTTCTCGAACTTTCGATAATTATCGAACATTCATCGCAGTTTCGAGAATTATCGAATTTTTAAAAAAATTATGCCCACATGTCAAAAAATGACTAATGGCAACTAATTTGAGTGAGCTATATTGCCAGCCCCCTGGGTATAAAAGGCAGTGCCGTCAGCGCCATTTTATCAGTGTGTTGGAGTGAGTTTAAGTGGAGACCTGACAGTGTAGGAGTTGGAGAGTTTTTTGTGCTTTTTGAGCTTTCTGTGTGTGAATTTCAGGGTGGTGGATTAGCACTTGTTGTTAACCACCCTTGTATTCACACATTTTGAGACCCAACAGTCCTTTTAAGGACTAACCCCCCTATAAACCCTTTGGACAGTTTTTGTGTCCTAGACCTTTTAGAGGTCTAGGTGTCCTGTTTTTTTGTTTGTCTTTCTGTATCTGTGTGCCTTTTAGCAGCAATCAGCAGCTTTTGCTGTCTGATTTGCTCTATGGCAGCTGTGTCTGTGTCATCTCTGCTTTTTTTGTTAGTGTAAAAAAAATATATATATATCTGTGGTTTGTATTTGTGTCTGTCTTTTTGTTTGTGTAAAAAAAATGTGTTTTGTCTTCTGTGTAGCTTTGTGGCTTGTTTTTTGTGTATTGTGCATGTATATAATATATATATATCATATATATATATATTATATATATATATATATATATATATATATATAATATATATATATATATATATATATATATTATATACTATATATATATATATATATATATAATATATATATATATATAATATCTATATATATACATACAGCAAAAGTCCACCGCACTCCGTCCAATCATACTTGCCTGGGTGCTGTCCGTAAGATAATCCAAAAGATACAGAGCACTCCAAGGTCTTGAACAATACTATTTATTAGGTAAAGTAGATCTGAAGGCCTACGCGTTTCAACCCAAATGCAGGGCCGTCTTCAGGGTTACAGACATAAAGACCAATCACATTAAATAGCTAATAACACACCCATAGCCACACACCTCTAACCCGCCCCCCACGTGATCCTCTAAGAGCCAAGGGTGCCTAATGAGTGATGGAACATTACCAGCCCGCCTCTGTGCAAGGTTCCACCCCCTCAGGTACCCGATATGAATTCCGCCCAGCGACCACACCAGAATACCCAACATAAAGTGTCAGTGCCCCAGGAATATATAACCACCCTAATGGGTAAGAAAAGTCCATATGCACACTAACCCCAGGTGGGTGCAGGAAGTCCAATTTCCCTACTTCAAAGGGAACAAAGTACTAAAGAAAACCAAGGTAGACTTGCACTCCAAAAATGAACGGTTTATTGTGAGCCAAACATCAACAAGTCACACAACGTTTTGAAGGTAACACCCCCTTCATCAGGTGATGTGAACAGCAACACAGAGAGGGCTTAAATAGCCTAGTGCCAATCAAAAGGTACTGCCCCTAATGGGTGTGTGCTAGGACACTACCATCAAACCACTAGAACAGTGAATACAATCTATTAATGTTAAAACAAATGTGTAGGGAACGAATGAGCTAGTTAAAAGCCACAATGGACTGATAAATATAAAGTGCATAATGCAGAATATAAAAAGGTGACTTAAACTAAACATATACCATATGGGAGACTTAAAATGCCCCATAAAAATGGGAATCCCTGTGTAAAGTTAAGTAAAAGAACAAGTGTAATATTATATAAAGTGCCCATGTAGTGCAACTGGTAAAAAGTATTAAATATACATAATAGCAATGGACATAAAATAAGTATTATCTGGTAACATTGTTTCAAGAATAGGGAAGTCCAAAAAACGAAAATGTCTGCAGGAAAGTCTCAAAGTCCATGTTCATATCGTAACGGTCCACTAGATGGCGTGGATATGCAGACTAAAAAAGAAACAATGAAAAGACACTGTGTTGCAAGACCACAGTAAAGTATAACACTTACAAGGAAACATGTTAAGGTAGAGATAACCAGACAATAACAAGATTAAGGCATATCGTAAAAGGCAATTTAGAAAAAGGCAGACCAATTAATTTCCAAAAGCATTCCCTTTGTAGTAATTTAACATCATGGTCCCCACCCCTTAATTCTTTGCCACCTGAGTTGTGAGGCTCTGTGTCTGTTAGTATGGAAATGTTTGCTTACTGAAGTTTCATATCTCTTTTTTTCTTCCGTACCATCATAGTTAGTGATATCACGTTTATGTTCCCCAATCCTAAGCCGTACCTCTCGTTTAGTTTTTCCTACATATGCTTTACCCCATGGACATTTTAAGAGGTAGACGACGCTACTAGTCCTGCATGTAGCATAGTCCCTCAGTTTAATTTCATTCCCCTTCAGGGGATGTGAGATACTTTTGCCTGCTATGATGGCATTGCAGGCATGACAATTGCGGCAGGGATACGTTCCTATTTGTGGACTAATGATTGGGTACTCGTTTTGGGGAGCAATAAGTCGGTACGTGTGAGCACATTCCCAATAGTTTTAGCTCTCTTGTAAGAGAATAAGGGGGGATTTTTAAATAGGGATCCATATTCGGGATCAGATTGCATGATCCGCCAATTGTCAATGACAATCTTCTAAATACTGTCAGATAAAGTGTGGTAAGTTGATACAAACGGAATCCTATCTGTATCAGAATGGCCCTTTTCCTTATGTAATAGGGAATCTCTATCGGATGCTAGAGCCCTAGCTAGATCACTGGATAATTGTTTTTCATCATAACCTCGTGCTAGGAACTTCTTTTTCATTTCCTCCATTCTTAATTTACACCGTTCATCCTCTTGTACTATTCTGCAAATTCTCAAGAACTGGCTGAATGGTAGTCCCTTAATCACATTTTTGGCATGGTGGCTGGACGCTAAAAGCATGTTATTTCTGTCGGTGTCTTTGATGTAGAGGTCAGTGACCAATTTGTCACCCTTTTTAGTGACTAACACATCAAAGTAATTAACACTGTGAAAGTCATATTGTACTGTAAACTTTAAGGTAGGATGCACATTGTTAATATATTTAACAAAATCTAGAAGCATCACTGGTTCACCGTCCCAAACAAAGAACACATCATCAATATACCTGACATAGTGCTGTATACGGATGTTTAAACATACCATTTGAGAAAATGAATTGTTTTTCAAAGTTAGTAACAAAAAGGTTAGCGTATGTGGGTGCAAAATTTGCGCCCATGCTAGTGCCTTGAACCTGTAAATACCATAAATCATTAAATCTAAAGAAGTTACTTTTAAGGCAGATGGTTAATAAATCAAGAATGAAATACACAATCTTGTGGTCATAACCGAAGTCCAAAAGTGCATGTTCCATAACCGATAATCCTTCATTGTGTGGGATTGAAGTGTATAATGCCTCTATATCCATTGTGCATAGTAATGGTTAAGGAATCCTGTAGTATCCTTAAGGCATCTTTTGTCACTATGCACTATAGGCTGTAGAAATTAATCAATGTAGATTCCCAATGGTTGCAAAAGGGAATCTACACCAGACACAATGGGGCGGCCTGGGGGGGAGGTAGTACTCTTATGGATTTTGGGAAGGAGATACAGGACGGGAGCACGTGGATTATCACACACTAAGAAGTCTTTAACGTGTTTATCAATGATACCCATATTGAATGCTTCTAAAATGACACTGTCTACCTCCAGTTCGTTTGACCATGGAGGCAAATATGGAGTCTATAGATTTTCTTGATCTTAGGATATTCAAGGAGGGGAACAGGTTGGGATCCACGTTGTTTACCAAGCCCACGGATCGAAACACCTTGATGCATGCCCAGAGTTATTATCCTGAATCCCATAAAAAGGGAATAATATACTCCCAAGGTTTAAGGGTACTGCGGAATAACTCAACCATGACAGGGCTATGATACAGTTGGAGGAACTGAAGCAGAGGTTTAGAGACCGAGGTTATAAGGAGGAAGTGATTTGCCAACAGATTCAACGAGCCTTGGACACAGGGCTGAGTAAGCCAGGTTACCTACAAAATACAAAAAGCAACAAAACCTCTTTACCATACATCAGTACATATTCCCCATTGAGTAGGGCCTATAGGTCAAGTATAATAACTAGGTGGGATATACTCACCAATGATGATAACCTACAGTTTAAGGATTCCCAGCCGTTTGCATATAGAAGGGGAAAGAATCTAAAAAATTTCCTGATGAGGACTGACTTACGTGATTCTACTCCTAGTAATATATCTTGGCTCCCTTCGAACAAAAGTGGATGTTACAAATGCCAGGGGTGTGTAGCATGCAGAAGTGCCCTAACTAGACCTGATTTTCCACATCCCCATAGTGGTAAAAGAATAAAAATTAAGGATAGACTTAGTTGCTTAAGCCAATATGTCATCTATATTATTACGTGCCCCTGCGGCAAAAACCACTACTACATTAAGGGAACGTCTTGCTACTCATAGACAGACCATTAGGGCAGCTACGCAAAGCATGGCTCCAAAGAAAATAGGTCAACCCACATTGAGAAATTCGTGAACAATCAGTAGCGAGACACTTTAGACAGATGGCACATTCCACCACTACCCTACGGTGGATGGCCATCGATGCTGAACCGAAAAAGGAAGGCATAAATCGTAATAGGGCACTCCTGCAAAGGGAGGTGAAATGGATTAGAAGACTGGGCACACAGGTCCCTTTGGGTTTGAATGAACAAGTAACACTTAACTGTTTCCTCTAATTTGTAACTTTATTCAGTAATGGGGATCCTAGTTGCTACAGAGTTGCTTTTAAGTTATTATGTAGACTTCTCCTTTGCTTAATACTTTGTATTGTGGCCCCGTACTGTGTACACTCCTTTAACATCCACCCCTTTTGTAGTTTGGTTTGGGATCTCTCATTGCCCCTTATATGGTTCTCCCTGCTTTGTTACATTCTATTTTATAGGGTTGCTCTCCTGTGTATAGTATTTAACCCGTTTATATATTGCAAGATTCATATTTATGACTGTTTGTCTTACAAATTGTTTTAGACTATTTATCTGATTCGCTTTTGACCAGTATGTGATATTTGATTTTATCTATTTTTAGTAGTTTATAGTTTGACACATGGGCACTAGCACTTTTTGGTGTAATTAATATGGGTGGCGCTGTTTACGCTTAGTATGTTTTTTATATAGCCTGAGCACTGGCACTTTACCTTGTAGCTTAGCACTTTACCCGTTGGGAATTTTCCTAGCATGGAGGCACTTTTGAGCTCCGCCCACGTTGGGGCCCTAGGGGCTGTGGACGGGAAGGGTGGTTATATATTCCTGTGGCACTGACACTTTATGTTGGGTATTCTGGTGCGGTCACTGGACGGAATTCGTATCGGGTACCTGAGGGGGTGGAACCTTGCAGAGGCGGGCTGGTAATGTTCCGTCACTCATTAGGCACGCTTGGCTCTTAGAGGATCACGTGGGGGGCGGGTTAGTGGTGTGTGGCTATGGGTGTGTTATTAGCTATTTAATGTCATTGGTCTATATGTCTGTAACCCTGAAGACGGCCCGGCATTCGGGCTGAAACGCGTAGGCCTTGGAGTGCTCTGTATCTTTTGGATTATATATATATATATTTTTTTTTTCTCCAACATTACAGCAGCACAAGTATTGCAGATAAAAAACTTTTTATTTGACATCCGACATCTGTGTCATACAGTCTGCGACGTTTCGGGCAGCAGCCCTTTCTCAAGCAAAAAACACAGAGACTGAACAGTGTTGATTAGTAAATCACTTATAGACTATCAAACAGGAAATTGATACAACACATAGTAATTAAGTAACAAATAGCTACCGAAACGTCGCAGACTGTATGACACAGATGTCGGATGTCAAATAAAAAGTTTTTTATCTGCAATATTTGTGCTGCTGTAATGTTGGAGAAAAATATATACTTGACTTGATACAGCTTGCACTAAGACATGTGGATTTGAGGTGCTGCAACCCTGTTGTGAACGTTTATATATATATATATATATATATATATATATATATATATATATATATATATACCGATTTACAGGGTTATTCAATAAAAGTTCTTATCGTTTAAAATGGTGCTAATTTTGCCCAAACAAACAGATGTAAGCTTTCAAATTTTAAATAAGATCTGATTGGTTGGGGCAAAATTAGCCCCATTTTAAACGATAAGAACTTTTATTGAATAACCCTGTATGTTTTTTATAAAAAAAATTTGGGAGAGGGAAATGCCTGGCAGGGCAAAAGTGCGAGTCAGGAGCTGGGGTGTTTCTGCACGTAGAGGTATAGGGGAGCCTGTTGAAGACGCTTTCTAGGAGCCACCTGGCCCTTCACAGGGCAGCCAGATATCCATGCCCGATATGTTTAGGGGTAGCTGCGCTAGGGCTATCCCTTCTGATCAAGGAAGGTAGTAGATTGGATTGTCCTGCCTTCCTCATCCACCTCCTCATAGGCACAGAGCAGTCAAGCTGCCTCTGTAGATATTGTGCCTGCTCCTTCCTCCCCTGAGGCTCCTACTGTGGGCATGGACAGCAGCCAGGAAACTAATGTAGGGGATGAGGTCCCAGATGCTGCTGCTATTAGTAACACAGCCTCCAGTATTGAGGAGGTGGAAGTGGAAAATGTGGTCACTAATCATTCATGGGTGCCACAAGTGAGAGAGGAGGATAGTGTCTCTAAGGGGGAGCCCTCAGCACGAGCACAAGCCTGAACCCAGAGGCAGGACTGGGGTCAGGGCAGAGGCGGTGCATCTAGTGCACCTAGTGCTGCTCGTGGAGGTACGGCACCAATGCCCTCTTGGTGCCAGTGCAGGTGACCTCTGCTCCAGTGCATGCCGGTGGCTCTGCTGTGAGGGAGTTCTTCTCATTGGTTCTCGGTGACAACAAGGTTGCAGTGTGCAGTCTGTGACTGCAACGTGTTATCCGTGGAAAGAATGCAGCAACTCTAGGCACCTCTTCTATGAGGAGTCATATAATGCTCCACCACTTTGCCCGAGAGGAGGAGCAGTAGCACTGGAGGTGGCCTTGCAGCTAAATTCAGGCTGTTCTTCCAACCACAGTTGCCAGGCACATCTACTGGCAACTCTACCAGGCAATACCTCAGTCACCAGGTCACGACTGCATCAAATCCAGGGCCGGTGTAGTTACCTTAGAGACTGATGATCCACTGGACAACTGGGTGGCGAGGCTGGTTATCTGGCCCGAGTTGGCACATTAAGCCATCCAGGTCCTTTCATGCCCGGCATCCTGTGTCCTTTAGGAGAGGGTCTTCTGTGTGGCAGGGGGTGTTGTAACGGAGAGGAGGACCCATCTCCCCACTAAGAATGTGGACCACCTTACATTCATGAAGATGAATGAGGCATGGATCACATCTCAGTACAGCACATCTATTGCTGATGCCCGTGACTGAAGGCCTCCTGCTCCTGGCCACCAGTACTGCTCCTTCCACCTTATTTTTCATCTAGAGGCTTAGCTGATGCCAGCTTAGCTAGCAAATGGCAGTTTTTTTCTATTGTTAGGACCATTTATAGTCCTACCTTGCTCTACTGCATTCAAGCTGTAACATTACTTGTAAATCCATACTTGCTTTCCTCTCTCTCTCTCCATGAGGCACCTTTGTGGTGTCACCTATTCTGACTATGTCATGCAGCCGCAACAGCTACCCTGTTGCTAATTTTTCTATGATTGGGTTGATCCTACTTGGCCCAAAGCAAAAATCCATACTTGCTCTCCTCTCTCTCCACGAGGCAACTTTTTGGTGTCACCTACTCTGACTATGTCATGCAGCCGCAACAGCTACTCTGTGGCTAATTTTTCTATGATTGGGTTGATCCTACTTGGCCCAAAGTAAAAATCCATACTTGCTCTCCTCTCTCTCTCTCTACGAGGCACCTTTTTTGTGTCACCTACTCTGACCCTGTCATACAGCTCATACAGGCCTTCTAATGAAGCCTAACCCCTTCCCCGCTTTCCCTTGCACAAAGCATACTCTAAGGGAAAGAAGCCAATGGGGTGTGGGGTCTGTCCAATGGGGCCAAGCCTGCCTGGGTCCTCAACAAGGGTGGCAAACTGCAGTGGGTCTACTGTTATTCAATGGTACTGTTCCTAAGAAGCATAACCCCTTCCCCGCTTTCCCTTGAATGAATTATACTCTGAGGGAGAGAAGCCAATGGGGTGTGGGGTCTGTCCAATGGGGCCAAGCCTGCCTGGGTCCTTAAAAAGGGTGGCAAACTGCAGTGGGTCTACTGTTATTCAATGGTACTGTTCCTACGAAGCATAACCCCTTCCCCGCTTTCCCTTGCATGAATTAAACTCTGAGGGAGAGAAGCCAATGGGGTGTGGGGTCTGTCCACTGGGGCCAAGCCTGTCTGGCTCTGCAACAAGGGTTGCAAACTGCAGTGGACCTACTGTAGCTTAGTTGTGCTGATTCTACGAAACGTAATCCCTTCCCTGCTTTCCTTTGCGCAAAGCATATTCTGAGAGAGAAGCCAATGGGGTGTGGGGTCTGTCCAGTGGGGCTAAGCTTGCCTGGCTCCACAACAAGGGTGGCAAACTGCAGTAGGTCTACTATAACTTAGTTGTGCTGTTCCTACAAAGCCTAACCCCTTCCCTGCTTTCCCTTGCACAAAGCATACTCTGAGGGAGAGAAGCCAATGGGGTGTGGGGTCTGTCCAGTGGGGCTAAGCCTGCTTGGCTCAGCAAAAAGGGCTGCAAACTGAAGTTGGTCTACTGTTACTCAATGGTGCTGTTCCTACGAAGCATAACCCCTTCCCCGCTTTCCCCTTCACAAAGCATACTCTGAGGGAGAGAAGCCGTTTGGGTGTGGGATCTTTCCAGTGGGGCCAAGCATGTCTGGCTCCACAACATGGATGGCAAACTGCAGTGGGTCTACTTTAACTTAGTTGTGCTGTTCTTACAAAGCCTAACCCCTTCCCCGATTTCCCTTGCTTGAAGCATACTCTAAAGGGAGAGAAGCCAATGGGGTGTGGGGTCTGTCCAGTGGTGCTAAGCCTGCCTGGCATAGCACCACTTAGTTGTGCTGATTCTACGAAACTTACCCCCTTCCCCGCTTTCCCTTGCACGAAGCATACTCTGAGTGAGAAAAGCCAATGGGGTGTGGGGTCTGTCCAGTGGGGCTAAGCCTGCCTGGCTCCGCAACAAGGGTGGCAAACTACAGTGGGTCTACTGTTACACAATGGTGCTGTTCCTACAAAGCGTAACCCCTTCCCCGCTTTCCCCTGCACAAAGCATACTCTAAGGAAAAGAAGCCAATGGGGTGTGGGGTCTGTCCAGTGGGGCCAAGCCTGCCTGGCTCAGCAACAAGGGTGGCAAACTGCAGTGGGTCTACTTTAACTTATTTGTGCTGGTCTTACGAAGCCTAACCCCTTCCCCGATTTCCCTTGCACGAAGCATACTCTGAGAGAGAGAAGCCAATGGGGTATGGGGTCTGTCCAGTGGGGCTAAGCCTGCCTGGCTCCGCAACAAGGGTGGCAAACTGCAGTGGGTCTACTGTTACACAATGGTGCTTTTCCTACTAAGCATAACCCCTTCCCCGCTTTCCCCTGCACAAAGCATACTCTAAGGAAAAGATGCCAATGGGGTGTGGGGTCTGTCCAGTGGGGCCAAGCCTGCCTGGCTCATCAACAAGGGTGGCAAACAGCAGTGGGTCTACTGTAACTTAGTTGTGCTGTTTCTACGAAACCTATCCCCTTACCCGCTTTCCCTTGCACAAAGCATACTCTGAGGGAGAGAAGCCAATGGGGTGTGGGGTCTGTCTAGTGGGCTAAACCTACAGAGATGTAAGGTAAGGTGTATTTTAAACTACAGAATAGGGCCAGTAGTGGGTTAAATTATAGTTTTGGGGGGTGGATATGCCCTTTATACCCAGGGTTTAGAATTTTTTTTTTAACAATTGTAACAATGCGAGTGTTTTATTTCAGTCCAAACACCACAGTGAACTACAACTGCTGCGCAGAGCTTGAATCTATGGGCCTTATTCATAAAGACGCTGTATCCCAATTTAGCAATAGCGCTCGTTATTGTTAATGTACGACAGCGGCTGTAAATGTATGGCTGCGATCATATATCTATGCTGAACATTCGTTAATTAGCAAACTTTCGGTAGCAAAATACAGCGGTTCTAGATCTACGATCATGATCATTGATTTATAAACGCTATTGTAGATTTATGACAGCGGTTGTATATTTCCGATTGCAAAAGAGTGATACCGCGCCTTAATAAATATAGAAATACAGTTCATAAAACACTCCAGCACACCGCTGTTGGCTGCTTGCCAGACAAATATGTAGGTGCTGTCCCCCTGCCCTCTACTCCAAGAGCCAGAAGATTCTAGCAAAAGCAAAAAGTGGTGAATCCAAGTTTTTATTACTTAAACAACATACAACATATATACGGTATATGTTGTTTAAGTAATAAAAACTTGGATTCACCAATTTAGTGTGCTCCCCCATATTTGATTTTGCTAGAACCTTTATAAATATAGCCCTATTAATCATACAAAACATTTATATATGAAAGTGCTCAAGTATTAAATGTGCTTTAGAAGTACATGGGGTAAATATACATAAAGTACAACTTAGCATCATGAATAAGATAAGCCAGACATTATCCATCCTATATTTGTTGTATAACACTATCACTTTGTTTTGTTTATGTATTTGTTCTGATGAACTTATAGAGATTTAAATCCAGGGTTTGGGGTTCTACTGAAATATTAATAATAACATTGTGTAGCCCACCCTTAAGTGTGACCCAAGATTATTAGTTGAAGGTATACTGCGTTGCCCCCAGTGACACCCCTATGATCAAAGTTAATAGACAACAGCACAAAGATAGCAACCAAAGGGTCCAGATTTATTTTCTGAACCTGGCAGAAGATTATAACACAATAACAGCAATAATGAACAATTATGCAAACTTTGGTACCTTAATATATATATATATATATTATAATTATATATGATAGTATATATCTTATATGATATATATATATATAGATATATATCTTAATATTCAAGTTACAGTTTCTGTGTACAACCTATTTTGTAATATAAATTAACTGCATTTTGAGTCTGTATAAGGGTGAGGCCACACTGCAACGCACAGGAATCGCGCACAAAATCGCGAGCGTTATCGCACGCGATTGTGTGCGTGATTCTTGCGCGTTTCGCGCTCGCGTTTTGCGCATGCGTTTTCGCCTTTTCACGTTATGGACACGCATGCGTTAACTCACCAAAAATGGTGAACGCATGCGTTACCATAACGCGAACGGACACGCAATCGCATGCGCATCGGAAATCGCGGGAATTTTTGCGTTCCCGCGATTTCCATTTTAGCGAAAATCGTGGGCGCAAACGCGAGCGCGAAACGCGTGCGCAAACGCGCGAAAAACGCGCTAGTGTGGCCTAGCCGTAACTGTTGAGTTGAGAGCACAGTTCTGATGGAATAATAAGTTATCTGTCACTCTTATATTCTAAATTGAGTGGGTAACTGTTGCAGATAAACTTGTAAAATAATCCTGTAGTCTGTAATTTATTCTTAGCAGTGTTTTAACTTGTACTGTTAAGTTCCCTGTTAGCAGTGATAGAAATAGTATCTCCTTTGGATGTCCCACTGTAAACCAGTATGGACAGGGTGCTTTAATCAGAGGGATAACTGGTAGATTACACAGGGATTTCTTCTGGTAAGGGTGCACAGTCTGGCAGTCAGATTGATTAGTGATGGGTGATCACCTTGAACTAGTGGCCTGTTTCCCACACAAATTCAAAGTCACCTTACTGATATACAAAGGACACCAGGCTCCAGATCCACAGCATTGCACTAGGCGAAGTTTTGCTAGCACCTCAGAAGCTGGATTACATCCAATTCGCACAGACCAAGGCATGTACAAAAGCCTGTGCAACTACCGAAACTGGTGGCAGCTCCCAAACTGGAATGCCCTCCTTTTCCTATCTTGCCTGAGCTTACTCCCATTGGCTTTCTTCATAGACTTCCTGTTGCAGAGCCTTTTGGGACATGTAGTTCATCAGGGAAAAATTAGTTTACCAGTTCCTTTCATGCATAACTGATGGGTAGGTGTGCACAGCTCATGTACAGTTTATGCATTTAAATATTTTACTGGCAGATTAAACAATAATGTGTTATAGATTGCTACACTTGAGTATTATACTGTAGTTCAGTCCAAACACCACAGTGCAATATATCTGCTGTGCAGAGCTTAAATAGATCATCTCCTCCCTCTAACTTCCATGCAATAGAAACACACCTTAGGCTAAATTACAACTACATTTTGTGGAAGTGCTACTGATCTGGTCAAACATTTATACAAACATAGAAAAGATAATCAATGCACATTCCCAGTAGTTTCAGGCACCTGGAATTTCCTCTGGGTAAAGCGTCCTAGCGGGGCATCTTGGAGCAAATCCTCTGTAGCTTTGTACCTTTTCACCAGGCTTAGTACAATGACAATTGGGAACAGCGCACACCTGAACACTATCAGCTGCAGCCGTGGTTCTGTTTAAAATTTCACATTTATTTAAATCTCATTAAAAATGTACACACATAGTGAAGGTCACAGCCTTACGCGTTTCGAGCCTCTTTCACCAGGCTTACCAGCTTGTCTGCATCAGTAGGGGCTGCCTGTCCCACCCAGCATTGAATCTTTGCTGGTAGATATCGAATATACTCTTTTCCACAATTAGGGCTGGGGTTGAATCCTCCAGTGCCAACCATTTCCTCACCAGATGGATCAGATCATACATCTGTGACCGGGCCGGTAAGTCAGTAGAAAAAGTTCAAGTATGTACTCGTCTGGCATGAACAGACATGCTGACATCCAGCCTTGCCAGGATCTTCCTCTTCGGCTTTACAAAATCTTGTATGCCAAGATCAAAATATGGTTTCTGGGGTTCAATGACAAGATATGGTGCAATCACTTTAGCCCTCTGGTCTGCAGGTAACCTTTCTCACTCTTGCATGCAGTATTAGGCTGTAGCTCAGGCCTGTGCATACTTTCTGCCAAAACTTGCCCTCACAGAAAGGCACTCATGGGTCTTCACTAAACACCTTAATGTACGAACTGGATCAATACATTTCAGCCATTATTTTGACCATCATCAGGATCCTGATGACGGTCAAAAGAATGGGCGAAATGCATTGATCCGGTTCGAACACGAAGGTGTTTGGTGAAGACCCTTGAGTGCCCTCATGCTTTTTAGGTGTTTGGTGATAATACTATTTTTTGAGGTTTAGCAACCGGTTAGTGTGAACTGAGCGTGGGAAAGCTGGAGCTGACGAATGTATATCTGTGTGTGTGTGTGTGTATGTGTGTATATCTGTAACTATAGTAGAGAAGGTCTAAGAACTATTAACAAAAATCCCATTATATATTTTAAATGAAGCAGGAGAATGAAAGCTATTCATTAAAGCCTTTTGGCACCAAAGTCCCCAGGTGTCTAATCCACCACACTTCCCTTTGGAGTAGAATCCAATCACAGTCAGTCCCTTCCCCTTTTTTGACATGGTCAAAAATTGCCATCCGCCTCATGCTCGCCAAGGTATGGAAGAGAGAAAATGACCTACATCTGCATGGTATATTTCTTTCAGACTACCATTCTAACGGAAAGATCCCAAGGGGATTTTGGGTTCATAATATCCCCATGATTGGCTGATTGGACAAAGTTTTTTGCTGCCAGTGATGTGGCATTTTAAATTGTTGTTCTGTTGATCTGATCCTATCCCTTGAACAAAAGGTTAACGCTACACTTGCAGCTGAGTCTTCTTGTGATTGGCTAGGGAAGATCAATGAACAGATGAACAAATATAGGTATGAACTCATCACCTTTAAATGGAAAAATATGATGCTGAAAGTGGATGCTGATTATAAAGAAAAAGGTGGTAAGAGTTTGTCCAGAAGACCTAGACGATTCAGATGAACACTTAGAGTAATTGATACCTCAGATGAATCAGCACCCTCTGACAACAAATTGGATAAAGCCACAAACCGTGAAAAGGATAGTGAAGGAGCAACCAGTGAAGTGTTAAGTGTTAAGTGAATACTTGTTGGAAAGGGATCTTGGAGTTTTGGTAGCAGGAAGGTAGTTAGTCAGCTTCAAATGCGGATTGGAAAGGGCTGCAAGTGTGGGGAATATTCTGGGAATATTATGGGGGACTTTAATTACTCTGACATTGATTGAAGTAGTGGAACTGCCAACACAGAAAAGGGTGATGGGTTCCTGAATTTGCTGCATGATCATTTTCTCTCACGTGGTTGAAGTTCCGACTAGATATGATGCTCTGTTGGATCTGGTAGCTGTGGAGACTATTATAGATACAAGGTACAAGAAGCTTAGGGAATAGTGACCAGAAAATTGTCATTTAACATGTTATGAAAAGGGTTAACAAAGAGTTTTAATTGCAAAATTTCCCTGGATAAAAATAGCTCTTCAGCATATCAACTGGGATGATATATTGATATATTCTCAGGTAAATATACTGAACAGAAGTGTACTGCTTTTAAAGTGGTTTTAAACCATTTCACCATATTAAAATATAACCTTGGGAAACCCATGTGAATGAATTCTGATGTAAAGAGGGAAACGGAAAGGAAGAGAATGGCATTTTAAAACCAGAGGGAACGGAATGGGCCTTTAGGGACTAAAAAAACTGTAACAAGGACTGAAAAGCATGTAACACACCATGCAATATTTCCTCCTGACCGACCGTTTGGCTCTTCCAACCGGTCGGCCAGGAGTAGGTTTACAGTTTATGTAATTTTTATCGTAAATGTAGTATTCTAGTATCTACAGACCAGAGGGACCACCATGCGGACGAAATGTGCTCCGTCCTACGCTAACCTGTTTCTAAGATGGTGGGAACGAAAGGTGGTGTTTTCCGATCTCACCGCACATTGGACCGCCATGGTGGCCCTCTGGCTTAGATACATAGATGACATCTTCCTTTTGTGGAAAGGCACAGAGTCCACATTTTTTATAGCATTTCTTAATGATAATTATTTAAATATTAAGCTAACCTTACATTACTAGTTCTATCAAATTTTTAGATGACATGGTCAGTGTAGACCAAGAAAGAAGTTTATATACAAACCTGTACAGAAAACCTACAGCTTCGAATTCCTTACTACACTACAAGAATGTACACCCGCTTAACTTGATTAAAGGCATTCCTAAGGGCTAGGCCACACTGCTGCGCTTCTTTTGCGCTTGCATTTTTTCATTGAAATCATTAATTTTTTCATTGAAAATGTGGCAACACACCGAAAACGCGCGTTTTTGGTGCGATTGCGATTTGCTTTCCGCATTGTATATACTCAATGAAAAAAACGCATGCGTAAACGCACCGAAATCGCACATGAAATAGCATTCGATTCCGTGTGCGATTGCGTTTGCGTTGCAGTGTGTTCGTGCCCTAAAGGCCAATTTTTCTAAATGGTTAGAAAATAAATGTAAACAAGCAGCTGCACTTAAAATTCAACAATCACTATTGATTTTAAACAAAAGAAATAATACTAATTGTAACATCAGATTTATCACTACATTTGGTAGAAAATGGAATACACTTAAGGTGGGTACACACGAGGGGACTATTTGTCCCGACCGAGCGCTCGGCCCAAACAAATGTCTGTTGGTCGTGGCAATAGTGGCTTCGGCCAATAGTTTGTGCTACCGATTATGCAGTCCCATAGGGAACCGCATGATCAGTGGTGATTTACCAACACGTCCGATTGTCGATCTGGACGAACGGGCGACCGACATCTGTTGTGGCGGGGGCTGAAAGCAGCACAGATTTTTCGGCCCAATCGACCAATACATGGAATTATCGGTTAAATGTGCCAAAAAATTTGTCCATGTACCCAGCCTTAAGAAAGTCCCAACTAAACAGTGGCTAATTCTCACCAATGATCCTACTTTGAAAAAATAAATTGACCCATACCCTAGCGAAAAGAGGGGCTAATTTGGGCGACTTACTGACAAACAGACATTTTTCTAGGGACTCTAGAAAGACTGGCACAGGCCAAAGGTTGAGAGGGACGTATCCTTAGGGGGATTGCAGTTTTTGCTGTTTTATTAAAGGGTATGTCCACCCTTAAAACTCATTTTTAATATGCTGTTCCCCCATGTCCCCCAGCCCCAACCGCATAATTTTTGTTTCCAGAAAGCCCCCCAAACTCTTACTTACCTCCCCTCGTTCCTCCGCCGCACTTCCGGCCCTCTGCTTGCGAGAATGCAAGCAGAGGGGCGGGACCGGCAGTCGCGTCTGTGATTGGCTGAGCGGCAGCCAATCACGGACGCGTCTGCCGGTCATTCAGTGCAGCGGAGGAAAGAGGAGAGGTAAGTTAGAGTTTGGGGAGCTTTTTGAAAAACATGGGGGAGCAGCATATTAAGGGGGATTTGTGCTAGGGGGAGGGATAGTAGAACGGGAGGGAGAGGGAGGGGGAGGGAGGGGGGAGAAGGGCTGCAGTACGCATGGCAAATATCTACCGGAGGCAAGGTAGCCCTGCTATCCTCCTGGTGGTTAGTTTTGGGACTTTAGGGGGGGGTCTACAGGAGAACCCTATGGAGCTGGGATGTGAGGTAAGGATTAAACTACACTACAGGGGGGGGCCAGTGGTGGGGGGGATTATAGTTTTGGGGGTGGACATGCCCTTTAAGAGAAGGGAAACCTTTTCAGACAGCTCCAACAATACTACATTTACGATACAAAATTACATAAACTGTAACACCACAAATGTTGTATATGTCTTACAGTGTTCCTGCCCGCTTCTCTATGTGGGAAAAAACACCTAAAAACTTTAAGAAAGACTTGGCCAACATCTTTCCAATATTAGACTGGCAAGAACTCATAAAGAAAAAGAACGCCAGCTTTTTTCAGTGGCACAACATTTTTTGGATTCCCATAATTGTTCCACAAAAAATCTTCTATGCTGTGGAATTGAAAGAATCTTTCCACACCCCAGAAGGGGGAACCTGGATTTACAATTATTAAAGCGTTAAACATTCTGGATTTACACTCTTAAAACACTGGCAGGGTTATTCAATAAAAGTTCTTATCGTTTAAAATGGTGCTAATTTTGCCCCAACCAATCAGATGTTAGCTTTCAAACGTTAAATAAGATCTGATTGGTTGGGGCAAAATTAGCACCATTTTAAATGATAAGAACTTTTATTGAATCTCCCTGTAAATCTCCAAGGAATCAATGAAGAACTAGATTTCACTATGTATATTTAAATAGAGGGGGCCCCGCTCATCGCCATAATGGAAAAAAAATATTTTTTTGCAAATTGAACTTCATATCATGGATACCTGAATGTGTAGGACTTAGACCATTTACACTATAGGAATATAAACTTACCTTCTTTTTTGACTAAAAACAGTGTTTATTAATACTTATTCTATGTATAATGTTGTTTGTGAAGGTTCTCATTCATCCAGGTCATGGTATATCTGTTGTATTCAATTAGATCAACTGGACTTGAAGTTTAGTTCTTGAAGACGTTTTGCTAGTCATCCGACTGGCTTTCTCAATTCAGTTTCGCTAGTCATCTGACTGGCTTTCTCAATTCTGAATTGAGAAAGCCAGTCGGATGACTAGCGAAACGTCTTCAAGAGCTAAACTTCAAGTCCAGTTGATCTAATTGAATACAACAGATATATGTATAATGTTGATCTGTTTATTGCATATATAGAAATTGGCTTTTTGTAAAACACCTTATTAACCAATTTGCACTTAACTATGTTGTATGAATTTTGGCACTTTATCCAAGGCTCACTAGGACCCAGCAGTCCCTGACTATAGATCGTCAGATGACGAAATACAGTGGGATTGGCTTTACGACTCAGAACTGTTTGTCAGAATGAACTACTGGCTCTTTTTAGCGATTTGCGCAACTCTGTGAGGTCAGACGAAATTGACGTTAGTGACACATTCAGGGAGATTCAATAAAAGTTCTTATCGTTTTAAATAGTGCTAATTTTGCCCCAACCAATCAGAATTTATTTAACATTTGAAAGCTAACATCTGATTGGTTGGGACAAAATTAGCACCATTTTAAACGATAAGAACTTTTATTGAATAACCCCAATAGCCGGGGTACTTAATGACAGAACATGGGTGATGTCATCAGAAGCCGCCGTAAGAAGTGTTTGGTGAAGCGTGCCGGGCTCTATCTATTATGGCGTCCTCCCCCTCCATTGACCTTAATCATATTTGATGCTTGATCCTCCGACCCCTATGACTGCATTACTGACTAACTGGGTGACTTCTAGAATGGATAAGTATTTACCAGATCACTGTTAGATTCTAATGTGGTTAGACTTAGGAAGTATTAAGGATTGATAGCCTGTGAAAAGTTTTTATTGTTTTTAATTATGATTCACTTTTTTTAATAAAATTTGTAATTTTTGCACAGACCTACAGAGTGCTATTGTTTTGCTAGAGTCTATCTTTCTTACTATTTTGTGTGGCCAACAGTTTGCCACGACCGAGTGTACGGTCCATAGAGGACGCACGATCACCTGTGGTTTTTGGACATATCCAATCATGCGTTCATCTAATTTAGACGAACGAACAGGTGGTCACGTCGAAAATATTATGCAAATATTTTGACCTGATCGACAGATACACCGAACACTTGGTCGATCGGGCTGCCGTCAGGGGGTAAAAGGAAGTACTCCTGTACCGGGGTCGAGAGCCATCTGGGTCCAGGAAACTCCAGGCTACTTTTATTTACTCTCACAGGTTGTTGAAATTTCTACTAGAAAAGGAGCTCTGTTGGATCTGGCAATATCTAACAAAATGGAGCATATTATAGATATAAAGGAAGCTGGAGGCTTAGGGAATAGTGACAATGAACTAGTGTCATTTAGCGTATGTTATCAGAAGGAATAGTGCACTGGGTTAAGAAAATGTGCCTCTGGATTGGAAAAAAGCTGATGTCAAAAGGGGTCGTCTTTTACAGACGGGTAATTACAGGCTTGTAAGTTTAATTTCAGTGGTGGGGAAGATACTGGAAGGTTTGATACAAGATTGACCTTGGATTTAGGAGGAATATATCTTGTCAAAGTATCTTGCTTGGCTTCTATGAGGAAGTGAATAGGAATTTAGACACTGGCATAGCATTAGATGTAGTATACTTGGATTTTGCTAAGGCTTTTGATACAGTCCTCCATAGGCAACCAATGTATAAGCTAAGGTCTGTTGGACTGGCATGGCACATTTGAACATGGATAGAAAGTTGGTTGATGGATAGGATGCAGAGAATAGTTGTTAATGGGGCTTCATCAATATGGACTAAGTTCTAAGTGGGGTGCTACAGATTTCTGTGTTGGGGCCACTTCTATTTACATAGTAACATAGTAATTGAGGTAAAATAAAGACAACCTTTTCACCCTCTTTTTTTTAACAGTTGATCCAGAGGAAGGCAACAAAAAAAAAGAAGGGGAAGGGAGGGGGGGTTCCTCCCTGACTCCAAATGGCAATTGGAAAGTATCCCTGGATCAACCAAAACTACAGTATATGTATTAACAGTAATTCTTAATATTTTTTCATTTTAGAAACTTATCTAGGACACTTTTAAAGCTATTCAATGAATTTGCCTTTACCACATCTGCTGGAAAATCGTTTCACAGTTTCACCGTACTCACTGTTAAGAAACCTTTCTAACCTGAAGATGAAACTTCTTTTCTTCCAATCTTAAAGGATGTCCATGAGTCCTCTGATATGACCTATTAGTGAACAATGCACCAGAGAGTTTATTGTATGGCCCATTAAAATATTTGTATAAAGTTATCATATCCCCTTCTCCCTAACAGTCTAATCTGCCTGCATAGTCAACCCCCTCTATTCTCTTTATTATTTTAGTTACCCTCCTCTGAACTGCTTCAATTTCCAGGATGTCCCTGGAATGACAGGTTTATTGGATTTGTTCAAAACAAATCTGGATGAGTTTCTGAAAACAAGGAATGTTGCAGGTTACTGGTATTGATACATTTAGTAGAGTTGATCCAGGGAATCAGGAAGGAATTTTTTGCCCCTTCATAATTCTGGTGTTGTTGTTTTTTTTTTTGGTTTCCTCTGGATCAACAATTAGGCAGGAAATGTGAGTATTGCTGAGTAAGTTGAAATGGATGGAAATATGTCTTTATTCAACTTCAAATACTATGCTATGTACCAGTCACTGTAGGCAAACATGTGTACCAGTCACTGTAAGAAAACTTATGTACCAGTTACTTTGGGCAAATTTGTGTACCAGTCACTGTGGGCAAACATGTGTACCAGTTACTTTGGGCAAATTTGTATACCAGTCATTGTGGGCAAACATGTGTACCAGTCCCTTTGAGCAAACGTGTACCAGTCACTGTGGGCAAACTTGTGTTCCAGTTACTGTGGGTAAACATGTGTACCAGTCACTGTGGGCAAACTAATATACCAGTCACTGTGGGCAAACTAATATACCAGTCACTGTGGGCAAACTAATATACCAGTCACTGTGGGCAAACTAATATACCAGTCACTGTGGGCAAACATGTGTACCAGTCATTTTGAGGAAATGTGTACTTTTCACTGTTAGCAAACATGTGTATCCAGTCACTGTGGGCAAACGTGTTCCAGTCACTGGTCCCCTCTCTGTCCCAAATCCAGGGTCCCCCCTCTGTCCCAAATCCAGCCCCCCCCTCTGTCCCAAATCCAGGATCCCCCTCACTGTCCCAAATCCAGCCCCCCTGTCTCAAATCCGGGGACCCCCCTCTGTCCCAAATCCAGGGGCCCCCTCTGTCCTAAATCCAGGACCCCCCTCTCTGTCCCAAATCCAGGGCCCCCCTTTGTCCCAAATCCAGGGTCCCCCCTCTGTCCCAAATCCAGCCCCCCCCCCTCTGTCCCAAATCCAGGATCCCCCCCTCACTGTCCCAAATCCAGCCCCCCTGTCTCAAATCCGGGGACCCCCATCTGTCCCAAATCCAGGGGCCCCCTCTGTCCTAAATCCAGGACCCCCTTTGTCCTAAATCAGGGCCCCCTCTGTCCCAAATCCAGGCCCCCCCTTCTGTCTCTCGGTCCCAAATCCAGCCCCCCCTCTGTCTCAAATCCAGGGTTCCCCCTCCTCTGTCCCAAATCCCGTCCCAAATTGAGGTCCCCCACTCTGTCCCAAATCCAGGGCTCCCCTCTGTCCCAAGCAACCTTACCTGCGGTCTGTGTAATTGCTATTTTCTGCCTCCCGTGATTCCTGTTTTTCTCTCTCTAGTGGTGAGTCAATAGGAACTGCAGAGACAATCTTCAAATGGATAACTTTAGTTACATTTGCTTGGGAAGGTTCACATTCATCCAGGTGATGGTATATCTATTGTATTCAATTAGAGCAACTGGACTTGAAGTTTAGTTCTTGAAGACATTTTGCTGATCATCCGACTGGCTTTCGTAATTCAGAATGACTTGTACAAGAAGCTGTGGCAATTATGTTCCCTGGAAAATTAGCATATCACAGCCAGGTGTTAAGGGCGTGATAGCATAGTGGCTAAGAGGTGTTATAGGAACGCCCAGGGTAAGGTGTCAAAACAGCATTGTACATGGCAGACAGTTGGGTACTCAACACCTCAGACTACCATGCTAAGGTTACCATGCTCCTGGCGGATAACAACACATATGAGGCCTTAACAAGGGATCCCACCAAGGGGATCCCCCAAGGGGAGGCGGTGAGTCTTCTGTGTATACAAAAGTTTCTATTTGATTGAAGTAGCAGGTTGCCGGAGCGAGAGGTTCGGGGTATACACACCCGGACCTAGTATAATACTAAGTAAGCCCGCTAACAAACACATTGAATTTTCTGTAGTTTGGATTTTAGAGCTGGCTTTTACTGTGTACAAATACATATACAGCTAAATTTCAGAACTTTGAATCCCACCAGCTGTTACAAGAAAAAGGTCATAGACTTACTACAAAAGCTTCAAAAGGATAAAGCCATTGATCGAGCAATGTATCATCGCCTCTACCCTGGTGAGGCACATCCATGCATATATGGACTGCCAAAGATACATAAGGAAGGGGCACCGCTTAGAGCTATAGTCAGTAGCATCAACTCTGTAACATACATGGTGGCAAAGTACCTAGCCAACATCTTAGGACCATTGGTGGGAAGTTCTAAGCATCACATCCAGAACTCTCAGGATTTCACCAACAAGATTGAAGATATAGTACTTGGTACAGAAGAAACTATGGTGTCCTATGATCTCTTCACCTGTATACCCACCAAGGAGGCTGTTGACATGGTGAGAAAACGGCTAGGCCAAGACAGCACTCTTACCAGCAGAACTGATCTCAACCCAGAACAGGTGTGTTTCTTACTGGACTTGTGCCTGAATACCACCTATTTCAAACGTTCTATAAGCAAAAACATGGATGTGCTATGGGATCTCCAGTTTCACCCATTGTGGCCAACCTTTACATGGAGGAGGTAGAAAAACAGGCGCTTAAAACCTTTAAGGCCATAGCACCCAGCCACTGGTTCAGATATGTGGATGACACCTGGGTTAAAATCCACCAGAAGGAAGTACAAGCTTTCACAGAACACATTAATGCGGTAGACCAAAACATTAAATTCACAAGGGAAGAGGTACAAAACAACAAACTGGCTTTCTTGGACTGCTTGGTAGAAGTTAAGGAAAATGGTAAACTGGAAGTAGAGGTTTACAGAAAACCAACACACACAGATCAGTATTCGATGTTTGACTCCCACCACCCTTTAGATCACAAGCTGGGTGTCATCAGAACCCTGCAACACAGAGCTGAGAACATCCCCACTAGCACAGAGGCGAAGGCTAAAGAAATGAAACATCTCAGAGGAGCCCTTAAAACTTGTGAATATCCAGACTGGGCCTTTGTCAAAAGAAGTAGAAGGAAAGAAAAGAACACAAATACCAACAGTGGAGGGGAAAAGCAAGACAGGAGGAAGAACATGGTCATCCCATATGTAGCAGGGGTCTCCGAGAAATTAAGAAGAATTTTCAAAAAACATCGTATCCCTGTCTGCTTTAAACCGAACAACACACTGAGGCAGCAATTGGTACATCCGAAAGACCCAATACCTAAACACAAGAAAAGCGACATCATATATGCAGTGCAGTGCAGTGAAGAATGCTCTGATTTGTATGTGGGGGAGACCAAACAGCAACTGCATCAACGTATGGCCCAGCACAGAAGAGCCAATTCCTCGGGTCAGGACTCAGCCGTGTACCTGCATCTTAAGGATAAAGGACATACCTATGAAGATTGTAATGTTAACATATTGCCAAAGGAACGTGACTGGTTTAAGAGAGGTGTCAAGGAGGCCATTTATGTGAAAATAAAGAAACCAAGCCTAAATAGAGGTGGGGGGGTTCAAAACCAACTGTCTGCCATGTACAATGTTGTTTTGACACCTTACCCTGGGCGTTCCTATAACACCTCTTAGCCACTATGCTATCACGCCCTTAACACCTGGCTGTGATATGCTAATTGGGATTTTCCAGGGTACATAATTGCCACAGATTCTTGTACAAGTCATTCTGAATTGAGAAAGCCAGTCGAATGACTAGCGAAACGTCTTCAAGAACTAAACTTCAAGTCCAGTTGATCTAATTGAAAACAACAGATATACTTTAGTTACATTGTTTGTATTCTCCGCCCCTTTAAAGCTTACATGGAAGAGGTCATACTAATTAAAGAGAGAAGCAGGTATGGTCTTGTTGCCCCAGGGACCGTATATTTTTTTCACTAGGTTAACACTGATGCTTGGATACTGCCTTGAAATGGCGCATCAGCTTGCACGCGTTTGTACAAACAATGTAACTAAAGATATCCATTTGAACTTCAGTGCAGGGGATTACCCTTCATTCCTTGCATACATGTCTAATTTTTTTATCTAATTCATTTATAATTGTATGTGTAGTTGAGTGCTGGAGTCTTTTGTGTAATGGATAAATTGCCGGTCCTCCATTGCACCACACCTGAAAGTATTTTTGAATAGAGGTTTGAGCAGCATATACTTATATTTGTTTATATATATATATTTATCCTAACAGAAAGAAGGTAACATTAATCAGAAGGAGTTGGAAACTGACATGCTCTACAAGATAGAAGATGTTCCACCATGGTATCTTTGCATTTTTCTTGGATTACAGGTAATAGCTAATTAGAGAATATGCTTATTGTGCCTTTCTAAAAGTAAGAATTTTCAATCCATTTTAGATACAAGCATAATTGACAACATTTATACCTTTCAATATTTTAATGAAACAAAAAAGAAAAAACACTTAGAAATGCCCTACCAAACCCAGTCTCTAGCCTCGGCCCTAAATGTTGCACATCATCTGCTTCATTTACAGTAGTGTACAGTATTACAAGTATTAATCAAGAAGAATTATCAGTGTTTAGTAATTATCAGTGTTTAGTCAAAGCTACATACACATGTCCCGACAAACAATGCTGCCCGACGAACTAGCGGGCAATTATCGTCCATTACATTCAATAATATTAGAGGGAACTGTAAACGTTTCTCAGAGAAATCTAGAAAAGTGTTGTCCTGTGGTGTGGGGCTTTAGTGGTCCAGAGTCATAGTTGGGTGATTGGGTTGGGTCTGGGAGGTGCAGGGGTGGAGTCTGTCAGGGGTCAAAATTGTGATTTTTTTATTTATTTTTATTATTATTTATTACTTTTTTATTATTAATATTTTTTGGGAGTACAAACAAAGTAAATTCCGTGTTCTGTAATACCATTACTGCTGAAATGTGCATTTTAAATGGCATGTCCATCCCCACAAGTAAAATCTATGCTTACCTTCCCCACCTCTCAATAGCTGGACATAATTATACTTGTTTACCTTCCCATAGTCTTTGAAGCTCCTTATACCTCTTGCCGCTTTTTCCTTCACAATATAGCTAAAATGTGCAGGTTCTTTTCTTTCCCGACTGTTGCTATGCTATACTCTGAGTGACTTGTCTGCCACTGCACATCCCCATTTCTCTCTCCCTCCCTGTATTAGTAATGTAGATAAGAAGCCTGTTTCTATAAATACAAATAGTTAACTGCTGTTTGTACTTCAAACTAAAAGAAGAGACTAAACATCGTCTCTCACGAGGTCCAGTTCCAGTTCGTTTCACTGACTGACTGAATTACTGTGCATATCAGTAAACACACAGTAATTCATTCAGTCAGTGAAACGAACCAGAACTGGACCAGGTTCGAGCCAATGATTAGTCTCTTCTTTTAGTATGAAGTACATACGGCAGTAAACTATTTGTATTTACAGAAAAAGGCTTCTTATCTACATTACTATTAACCCTTTCACTGCCAGCAGAATTCACCACTTTGCGTGCGTTAACTGCCAGAAGAATTTTCAGAATTTTAGACACATTTGGTTCAGTCGAAGTTTACAGTAGGAAATCCCCCAGTAAATCAGGAATATTATACATTGGTTTTTTTCAGCACAAAGTGTACTTTAACATGGTAACAAAATTTTGTAACTTTTCTGGAAATTTTACTGGAATTCTGGGTATAATATGTCAAAAAAATAAAAAATTTGCAAATTTTCATGGATTTTTCCCATTTTTATTTATAGTTGTCTTAAGGTTACGCACAAAAATCTTACTGTTTCTAAAAGCTCTGATACTCCCGAGTACAATGATACCAGATATATGTAGGTACCCCACGTTTCCTGTACAGGAGACCCCCCCAAACTAAAACTGCACCTTCAAATAAATTATTATTATGTATTACCACATCTCACGGTTAACATAGAAAATCTACCAAATTAACTAAAATATCCCCACAAGTGAGATATTTTTAGAAACTACATACCCGCACGATAGTTAGGTACGTTTCGACCTAGGCACAGCGCTTCGTACAGTTGTAAGTTATTTTCTCACATTTTCCTTTTTTTCCTCAACTGTAAAATCTGAGACAAAATCAAATGCAAATTTCAGCTAAAAACTGCGGAGGAAAGTTCAAACGCATCTCACATATGAAAGCCTAACCCCTCCCGAATAAAACGGTATGCCACATTCATGGGTATACCCAGAGACATGGCTACCAACTAACCCAGAGCGTGACCAGTGCCAAATGTCAGTAACAGCAAAAATAATTTAGCCAACTCTATTTGAACAGTCTGCAGTTTTTTCCACAAAACACCCCCCGAACTCAGAAATACCCCCAAAAACTATATATTCCTGAAATTTAAACACCTTCAGCTATGTAACGCTATAGTTTGTTCATTCATACTACCAATGGTGTGGGCGCAGTTCTTCATAGAAGTTCAAGCAAAAAAGTTCATGAGAGGGGCACTCTTGCTGTGAATTCAAATCACTTTTATTCAATCACATCAACACAACGTTTTGGTCCATGGTAGAGGACCTGAGAAGGGAGCACCTTAGAAGACATTGGCTAGTAGCCACAAAGGAGTGCCTAGGCCCGTAAGCCAGTTTGCTGCACTTCATAGAAGTTCGCACTTTTTTGCAGATTTTCTAAAAAAATTAACATAAACAACTTCAAAAGGTAGAAATCATGCCAAAACCTCATGGAATGTAAAAAAAGTTACTAAATATCAATCTCCCAAATGTCCTGAATCAAACGGTATGCCATATGTGTGGTTACACACTCGGACGTGGAAGCGAAAAGCCACAAAGCAAGACAATGCATGATGGCTCAGAAACAGCGAAAATTTTAGCCAACTCCAAATTTGAACAGTCTGCAGTTTTTTCCACAAAACACCCCGATAACTCAGAAATACCCCTCACAAACTATATATTCCTGAAATCTATACACCTTCAGCTATGTAGCACTGTAGTTTGTTCATTCATACCGTCAATGGTATGGGCGCAATTCTTCGTAGAAGTTCGCATTTTTCTGAAAAAATAAACAAAAAACAACTTCAAAAGGTAAAAATCATGCCAAAACCTCATGGAATGTAAAAAAAAGTTACTAAATATCAATCTCCCAAATGTCCTGAATCAAACGGTATGCCATATGTGTGGTTACACACTCGTGAAAGCGAAAAGCCACAAAGTGAGACAATCCATGATGGCTCGAAAACAGCAACAGTTTTCAGCCAACTCTGAATTTGAACTGTCTGCAGTTTTTACCACAAAACACCCCCCAACAACTACAAACCTTCAGCTACATAACGCTGTACTTTGTTCATTGATACCATCAATGGTGTGGGCGCAGTTCTACACAATTTTCTGGAAAAATAGAGAAAAATACACTTCAAAGTTATAAAATCACACCAAAACCCCATGTAATGTTAAAAAACCTTACCAAATATCAATTTCCTAAATGTCCAGAATCAAACGGTATGCCATATGCATGGTTACACACACAGACGTGGAAGCGACTAGTCAAAAAGTGAGACAATGCGCAGTGAGCCAATAACAGCATTTTCCCAGATTTTTCAAACTAACCACCCCTCTAACTTGGAAATACCCCCACAAAACTATATATTCTCGGAATCTACACACCTTCAGCTACATAACTCTGTAGTTTGTTTATCATACCATCAAGGGCGTGAGTGCAGTTCTTCGTAGAATTTCGTACTTTTACACGATTTTCTGGAAAAATGGAGAAATATAAATTTCAAAGTTACAAAATCATGGCAATTTCCCATGTAATGTAAAAAACCTTACCAAATATCAATCTCCCAAATGTCCTGAATCAAACGGTATGCCATATGCATGGTTACACACACGCACGTGGAAGCGATTAGTCCCAAATTAAGACAAGGCGCAGTGGCTCAATTACAGCAATGTTCCAGAATTTTCACGGTAAACCCCCTCCAACTCCAAAAACCCCACACAAACTAAATATTTTTGGAATCTACATACCTTTAGCTATACAACAGTGCCATTTCTTTGTTCATACATGCAATCTTGTAGGCGCATTTCATAGTAGTATTTCGAACTTTTAGCAGACAAAACTCGCACTTGATCCGGGGCCTGGAAAACCTGGAAAATATTTTTAAAATCTTCCTTGCTGGATATCTTTGCCTCTGTGTTGTTGCCTATTTGCATTACTGAGAAAATACTGATAGCTTTAGTGAGTGCAATGGAAGCTGAGCTTTTGAGGTGAAAAAAGTTTTGTAGCATCAGATCGAAAGATGAATAATAAAATTCACTTTCTATTTCATCATTTGCCACAAGCGCCCTTGAACCTACAAACTCTGTCCCAGCACAAGACTAGGTGCTTTCAGTTTGGAGTTTAGTTGTTACATCTCCAGTGTTTTTTCGGCACATCTTGAAAGATAAAAGCAGTTGTTAAATGCAATACATATAACCATTTATACATTTACTGTAAATACACCATTATGCATCACCCTGTTACTGATGTATTTTACAGGAACCTCAAAAATCCTTGGGAAAAATAAACCAGCTGTTAGCACAACATTATTGAACAATAAAACACATTCAGGGTTATTCAATAACAGTTCTTATCGTTTAAAATGGTGCTAATTTTGCCCCAACCAATCATAAATTATTTAACATTTGAAAGCTAATATCTGATTGGTTGGGACAATATTAGCACCACTTTAAACTATAAGAACTTTTATTGAATCTCCCTGATTGTACCTTATGCCCCCCTTACAGTAAATAACTATTTTAACTAGAAGGAGACCTTACCTGTCCCAACTCCAAAGCTATTTCAGAAATGGCAAATGAACCCCGGAGCATGCCAAATAAGGGCCTAGGACACTTACAAATCCAGAGAGAATCCTAATCCTATCTAACTTCCAAAGGGCACCAAAGTATGGTAGCGCTCAAAACAGGGCTTCAGACATAAAGCAGGCTTGCTAGGGCACTTAGGACAAAAATACCTTGTATCTCGCCTAGTCCCATTTTTACGGCAAACCTTGCAGGCTCTCTGGGGATGCTGCTTATTAGGCATGGGTGGAATGATATCTAAAAAATGCTTTCCTACTAATCTAGCTGTATTATCATCTCTAGGCATCTCCGGGACCTCCTCTACACTACCAAACAACATAGCTGGAATAAGCTTCAGCTGGAACTTATAATAGGACAGTACAGGCTCTGGTACCACTGTCCTGTAAACAATATATGAATTATATAGGGCGATTTGCAAAAGATAAATGGCTAATTTATTGTACCAGGCCTTTGTTTTTCTGGTGGCGTTGTAGTAGTGGTGGATCTGATCAGTTTTGTCAACGCCACCCATGTACTTGCTGTATTCTTTGCTACAGAGTGGTCTAATTTTGGGGGGCCTACCACCACTTCTGTGCTCTACTCTTACCGACTCATCGTGGATTGTGGTCAGCATGAATACAGTCCTGGTATCACAAAACTTGATAGCCAGGAGCTCATTGTTTGTTAGAGCAAAATTCTCTCCACGCTTTAGTGTCTTATCCAGTAAAGCCTTGGGCAACCCTTTTCGATTACAATTTATGGTGTCTAAAGAATAAAGATATCTAAACAAGTGAATACTTGTATAAAAGTTATCCACATATAAGTGGTAACCTTGGCCAAGCAATGGAGAAATGAGATCTCAGACTATCTTGCCACTGACCGTTAAATCCAGTGGACAACCAGGGGGGTCTAACTGTGAGTCCTTACCCTCATATATCATAAACTTGCTAGTGTACCCAGTACTACTTTCGCAGAGTTTATATAATTTGATGCCAGAGAAGGCTTACTTGGCATGTATTGACGGAATATTAGGCGCCCTTTGTAGAGCATAAAGGACTCATCACAGATACAGATATTCTGGGAAGGGATGTAAAACTCTGCAAAGCGATTAGACAGGCTATCAATAAAGGGCCTCAATTTATGAAGCCTATCATGATCGGGTGTTATTGTTAAAATGCACAAACCGCAATAAAATTTGCTAGCGCTTTCTAGGCATTACAGCTTAAAAAAGGGGAGGGAAATTACAGTAGTGGTATCCCAATAGCCTTCCAATGTATTGTTCTTTAGGAGACCCATTGAAAGTGTGAGGGCAAAATATTTTTTCATTTCAACTATTGTGGTGGGATACCATGCATGAGCACGTGAATGTTCACCTAATTGGTGTGTGGCAATATACTGATCGGCAAATAGATTTGTATAGTGGACCACATCCTGTAGGATTGCGTCCGTCAGATATTGCTGAAAGAATTCTAGCACTTCAAAATTACTGGTGTCCACCTTCACGCCAGGGACTGCTAGAAAATCAGGAATTTGGGGGGTAAAATTAGCGGGAGGCCTCCACGTAGGCTCTTCTCCAACTGCAGCACCAACAACACTACCATCATCTACCTCCATAGGACCAACATCACTAGTGACAATGCTAGGAACAGCCTCATCACCAGTGGTACCACTACTCTCTAAGGCTGTGACAGTGTCACAACTGCCATGCTCATCAGAATCTGATGATTCTGATCCACTGGGTATATACTCAGGGTCAGCATCAGCATCAGAAACATCACTTTCCAGCTGAGCTGGTCAGCATACAGTATCTAGCAGCCTTCTCTACAGAAAAACTCTTCCTCCTAGCCATTGTATCAAAAGACACTGTAAAAAATGTTTTAAAACAAAAGACCTGAAGTTAACCCCTTCAGCAAAAAAGACTTGAAGTTTACCCCTTCAGCAAAAAAGACCTGAGGTTAACTCCTTCAAGATAACTAAGTAACAATTTTTTAACTTTCAACACTTTCTAGAAAGCACCAGAAAACTGAAATACTATAAAACTAAACCTAATGAACAGTATACAAAATTTAACACCGTAAAATTCCAAAATACAGAAAATAACTTTTATATATTTTATATAACTTTATAAAACAGAAACTGCAGAAATTTAGCACAAAATTGGCAAAATAACTTTACTACACAGCAAGACTTGGGATCAGAATTTCAGATCAGCTAGTCTTGTTATGCAATAAAGAAATCAAGGGTAACTGAAGCAAAAAAAAATATAATAAAGACACTGAATATATTTAGCACAGAAAAACAAAAAATGCACAAAAGTACTTTAATACACAGCAGGACTGGGGGTCAAAATCACAGATCCACTAGTCTTGTTGTATAATAAAGAAATCAAGGGTAACTGAACCAAAAAAAGTATATAAAACTGAGATTGCAGCAAATTACAACAAAAACAAAAATGGCTAAATAACTTTACACAATAATAACTTACCCATCAAGACTGGAGGTCAAAATGACAGACCCACTCGTCTTGATGGGTAATAAAGATGTTTTCAGTAAATTCAATACCACAACAGTAATCAGTAAGAGGGTCTGGGGGTGAGGGAGGGGTAGAGGGGTATATAGGGATATAAGAGGGGTAAAACACAAAATATACACAAAAAACAAATACAATTATAGAAATAATATAAATAAACACCAAAATAAATGAAACAGCAAAAAAATCCAGCAAAACTGTCAAAATCAAAATGAATCAAAAATACAAAATAAAAAAATATGTTGATTTTGTGTGTATTTGTGTGTGTGTATGTGTGTTAGAGTGTAAATATGTGTTTGTAAGTGTGTGTTAGTGTGTACTAAAATGTGTAGATGTGCCACTACCCATGTGACTGCTGATGTCAGTGCCTTCCTATTGGCTCCTGGACGATCGTGGACCGGGATCGGTAAGTAACCCAACTCTGCTCATTGCCTAGGGGATCTGCTACAGCAGGGAAGCGGTTTCCCCGCTCTCACTTTGGCTATTCCGCACCCGAACCGGAAGTGCTGCAGATCGTGTATATACAATCTGTGGCAGTTTGGTCCTTTTCTGCACAGATCGTATTTATACGATCTGTGGCAGGCAAAGGGTTAAAAGAATAAAAGGAGGAGAGATGGGGGGGGCAATCTGAGTGTCTATGCTTTTTAGAGTATATGGTCAGAGAACTCCTCGGTGGTGTAATATCCTTATATTCAGTTGTACTGAACTATTTATGTGTAAGGCGATAGTAAAATCGGCGTACTTAATTGCTCTAGAGACTGTCAGCTTTACCCAAATTCTATGTACAAGACTCTTATTTATCAGGAGTGGGCCTTCGCATATGCTGGAGGCAGGGTGATGCTGAACTACCACTCTAGGGAGAATGCAATAAATGGGTGCCAGTGGTTCTTGAACTTAAACAGTATCTTATTGATTAATAGAACAATATTACCAAGGCATTGTAATTAAAACAATAGAGGTGGCATAGCATGGCACAGATATCACATAAATGCTCACAAACCAGAGGAATCAGAAACATAAATAACAATCAGCTTGCAAATGCCACCCCAGCTCTCAGGTCACTGTAGTGAAATCTTTTACCCCTATGTCTGGTACTATTTCTCTATTCTTGGGTAGTATACCCAGGACTCTAGTCCTTACTAAATCTCCTTGTTGGAGCTCAGGCTGCTCACTAGCTACCCTTCTCCTATCTATCACTCCTGGAGTGATCTATAACAGAATATTATCTCACATTAAATGGGCCCACCTGTTATCTAAAGTCCTAGTCTCTATCCTCTGGGAAAACTCCAGGAAGTATAAAGAGGCTGAGCACACGATTGCTCTCACTTTTATTTTTTACACAGTGGCCCCTACTGGCCAAATCCCATCAGAACAAGAAGACTAAAGGGTAACTAGTATATAGTTCCCTACATTTTCCCCCTGGTGAATTCCTTTCATCCCGGCAAGGAACAATACAAAAACATTTAGTTATAAAATGTAACACCTGCTTCAGTAGTCTCACAATTAAACACAATCAGAAAAATAGATGTATGACTAATAGCACATAGGCACCATATAACTGTATATACTTGAGTATAAGTCGAGGTTTTTAGGCTTTAAAAAAATCCTAAAAGTCCAGCCTCGACTTATACTCGAGTCACTAACTTCTTATCCAGTAAGCCGTCATCCGCACGCTCTTCTCCACTGTTCTGACAGGTGACGTCAATACCCGGCGCCGGTCTCATTTCCTGGCGCCGAGTAGTGACGTGGCGTGGACTCCCGGTGTTCTGGCCGCTATGTTGGATTGACTCCATGGACATCACTTATCTTTTGAGTGTCGCTTAGCTTTCTGTTCCTGGGTGATGGACGTTGTGTTTGGACATTACAAACGGCTGGGTGAGATCAAACTGATTTACATCACTCATTGTGCTTGCTTGATACTTACCTCCTGCATCTAACATGCTTCCATCTCTGGTGTTATAGCAGAGACATAGATGTTGCCTGCTTTTTGCCTTTGTGCCTTACCCACAGGCTCCTAACACTTTATGCTTGGCTGTGTACATGTTACTGCTATCTAAGCTAACTGACTTGGGAATATTATACTATACAGACTGCTGTCCATTGGAACTCTGGGTCTATTTCCCAATAGGGGCTGTGTATACAGTACTATTATTTTTGTGCAGCATATATGTGCACCATTTTGTCCATAGTGTTTTCTTATGATACATGCACATTGTTTATCAGGGAGATCCACTGCATAGTGTGCAATTGTTGTTAGAGTTGCTTTATAGAGCTGATTTATAAGTTACTATTTTGCTACTTCGACTAGTGTCCACCACTGGGTTCTTTATCCTATCTTTAGATAGTTGGGGATACTTTGCTATCTATCCAGCTTTTTCTTCTTTCTTCTCTTCATCTTATTCTATCATCTTTTTATGAGGTTTATTGTTAGGCCTTTTTACCAGGTGTTGCACCCACTTAAGAGTGTCTCTGCAGGTACATCTACTATACACTAGATTATCATTTTCAAAACAAAACGGAATCAGGAGGCAGTAGTGGTCATAATTTATACCCTCGACTTATACTCGAGTCAATCGTGTCACTCATTTTCTAGGTAAAAATAGGCACCTCGACTTATACTCGGATCGACTTATATTCGAGTATATAGGGTAATAAGTATAGCAAATAATAAGTGCTTAGTTATGGAGATTATTTCAAAGTCGGCGCACACCAGAATTCCAAGAGTCCAAACTCACTCGTTAGGTAAAAAACAATCCTTTATTAAGGCGCCTTATGCCATACAACTACAAACGTGAAGAAATCCCGCCTTACGTGTTTTGAGCCAGCACCGGCTCTTACTCATAGGCTGGGGGTGTGTCTCAGTTAGTTCCTCTTATAAGGGGAAATTGCGTCACATGGAGGAAACGCCCCCCTCGGACGTCTGGGCCTATCACATTATTTAAAAACAGTTAAAAACCAAAAAATTAACCCTCAATGAATTGCAACATTAGTTGCCAGTGTTCAGTGAATAAGCAATTTGATGGACATACAATCGCTACATCACAATAACATTGAAATAAACATAGAACTACACAATCTTCACATTATGTAGTATAACGGATCCAGAATTATTAGGTATTCAAATCTGCAATATATACCATTTAGAATAATTCCCAATTCCTAGCACCATTAAGTCATATATCTCATACTCATTGCTGTGGTTGAAAAACTCAGTATTGGGAGATAGCTATAACATCGATAACCTAATAATCAGTCTATATAGCAAAGGATATCATATCTTGAGTTCAAGCCAAATGGTATTCTAGTATCCAGGCTGAATATCCAACAAACTTCTGTTTTTCTAAGTTGAGCTAATCTATCCTTGATAGACTCTCTGTATTCCCTGTACTCCTACTCCTACTGGACTATTAATATTGCAATGGATTATATCCCTAATATGCTCACGGATTCTAGATTTCAGAGATCGAGATGTACAGCAAACATATTGAATGTTGCAATTTGTGCATGTAATAAGTTATACCACATAATCACTGTTACAATTTATATGCTGTCTTATTTCAGCACCTGGACCACCAGAGGGGAATGGTGAGTACTACTTTCCCTGAGTCCCAGGAATGATTGAGCTCCAATTATCAGGCTAAAGTCCTAGTGAGAGGCACAGGGTTTGTTACACCTGTGCCTACATTAATACAAAGTTAGTTTTACACATGTTACTGCTTGCGTAATTGGATATAGGTTCACTCACAGCATGTTTATGATAATAAGTATAGCATGAGCATCAATTAGATTCATCAAAACATAATTTGCAACAGAATAACAAGGCACTGCATAACAGGGCCTCCCCAAAGTGTCATAAGTGAAGAAAGAGGTAGGTCTCCTAATACAATCATCCCTTCTCACATCTCCAGGAATAGGTATAGAAAGTCAATGGACAGAGTCAGCAGGAGTACTTGGGCTGTCAGTCACAACAGGAACAGGGGATAGTTCATTTTCTATCCTGGGCTAAGGAGGGGTAGCAGCATCTAATCCACTCCTCTGAGGCAAACTACCACTTGCCACAGGTTGCAAAGATTGTCCAGGGCTATCAAGTGGGGATTACAGATGGCCGAAACTCACTAGTTTTGTTCCGTTTTTGGATTCTTGAATCTCGGAAAAATCAAGAAGATCCGAAACGGTAACGGATTTTCGATAATTTACGAAGGTATGGAGCTATTTTCGATAATTTTCGGAAATAGCCCCGAACGTTCGAAAATTCTCAAATACCGTATTTTTGAGGATTTTCGAACGTTTGACACTATTTTCAAAAATTATATAAAAAAGATTTCGGAACCGAGGAGTTTCCTGACGGATCCAGGTTCGTGTGGGGATGCAAACCAGTCATGGTCAGCAACTTCCCAGTCTGTGGGTACATCGTCAACATCAGCTTCAGTATCTGCAGTATCAGCTGAAGGGTTCTCATCAACAGTGGGAACTTTGGGTACTGGGAGAAAATGATTTCTGTGCCAGACTTTAATCCTTTCCTTCTGAATCACAAATTTGGTGCACAGGAATATTAGGTAGATTAACCACCACCTTAAACAACTCTTTCCTCCATATGTTAGCCAACGTATGTTTAGAAGCTGGACCCAAATTACTTTGTCACCAAGCATCAGTTCTCGATACAGTACCTTGGTATCAAAACGTCTTTTGTTTTCCAGCATTCTCCTCTGCCAATCAGTGCGAGTACACTGGCAAATTTGTTTTTTTAAATTGCCCATTACTGGAAACTATAATTCACCTCAACTACAACTGTAGCATTTTTTTTGTTGATTTGCCCCCTATTTCTTTAGATATCCAATCTGAAACATAATTTCTGTAAACAGTTTTGCTGTAGCTGGAATGGTTTGACAGTTGGTGTGCTGTATACTGTATGTATGCAGTATTGACAGTTGGCATTAGGGAAAATAGTCAGGTCAGTGGTCAGCGCTTGAGCAAAAAAAGTGTTTTATTGAAGGCATGCTGCAACACACACACCTCAGAGTTAAGGTTCGACGACTTTGCGTCATCTTAATCTATAAATAAATATGTGTATAAGTAGCTCTAAAGGTTCGTATACACGTGCGATCGCAGGTGTCGATAATCGGCCGGTGTATGAAGAAATGTAACTGTAATGTGTGTATGTGCAATCACGGGTGCCAACCTGTGATGCACGATGTGTATGAATGAGCGATACGGGAGATAATCGGCCCGTGTGCGGGCACTTTATCGGCCGAAACAGCCGCTCATTCGGTGATCCGCCCGGAGGATCGGGGCAACGCTCTCCGAACGAACGTCCGTTACAGCCGATAAAGTGCCCATACACGGGCCGATTATAGACAACTGCGATCGCACGTGTGCACGAACCTTTAGAGCTACTTACACATATTTATCAAGATGACGCAAAGTCATTTTTTTTTCCGTATACATACACTTTAAGCTTGCTCGGATACGAGCCACATACTGATAATGCTCTTATCCCATCAGTGGATACACCTAACTGGACTTGAGCTTCTCTCTCGAACATGAGGATATAGGGAGAAAACCCGGATGAATCATGATGCGTGTAATTATATGCATGAACCATCACACCCACATGGTGACTCAAAGATTGCTTAGCCATAGCTGAGAGGGTACCCAGCATATCCAAGAGAGTGCGATTAAGAAAGGGCATCCCCCTCAGGATGATAGGGAGTAGTATGATTTTTTTCAACATTCAGTAGACTTAACAACTTTATCCTTAATCCTTTATCAGTCAGCTCTCAAAGTCTCTCCTTTGGCTTCGGTTGGAAAGCCTATAATGTACAAAAAACTTCTCCCTTAACATTTTTGCTGTTGTCACAGCTTTCTGATCTTTAGTAAGCTTGGGCAAAATGTGACAATCAGAACATTCCCAATTCCTCTAGTGTCATTGTCAATGGACAAAAAGTCCATGCATACTAAATCCATAGGCCCAGTACTTTTTAAATGTTCTATTGGTGCAGCCTTAGTAGGCAGGGTCTTTCTTTGCAAACAGGCTACGCATCTCCTGCAATAGTCGATCACTGTTTCCCTCATCCTGGACCAGAAAAAACGATCCTGCACTAGGCCATATGTTTTTTTCAGTTCCTATTTTCAGTTGATCATGTAAACTTCTCAAAAACAGCTTTTCTGTAAGCTTCTGTAAACCCATACTTTTAGGAAAAAAGTACTTTCCTTTGGTATAGTTTTCCTCATATAATTTTGATCTCCTTTAACAACAGACTCCCTAGCATGGTGAATCACTGGATCCCTTTTTTGTAACTGTATCATGTCTTGTGTTCTTAATTAGATTCCTTGTGAACCCCTAGTGCTGTGGTGTAGCAATACATAGTAGGAACAGAGTCCTCTGTCCCTCCAAGAGTCCACCAGCCTTAACTCAGAGAAAGCTACACTGCAACTGCCATCTCTCTGCCACTGCTGGACCTGCAAGTTCTTCCCACTCATCTTATTCCTGCTGAAGAGGTAGACCACGGTGTCTTTAAAGGGCATCTGCCCCTATGTTCTTTGGGCCTGGCTTGTATTTTAAAGAAAACTGGTAGTGGGGGCACTATTGAGCAGCCTTGAGGATGGTCGTAAGTCCGTGAGGCTCCACAACCCACCCACAGAACTCATAGCAATCAGCACCTTGGAGAAGCTTTATCACCCGATTCCTCCTCTTCAAGGGTGGCCCGTGGCCGAGTGGTGATGCCATCCAGGGCAAACAAAAGTGCTGACACCATGAAAGCATTGCAGGCTTTCCAACACAAACCGCGGCCTTCTTCCGAGCCACGCAAAGGGGAGGAGTCACCCATAGCAGATGTGACCTCTCAATCCAGCTCTCCGGATCCCAATGCCTCACAGGAGCTACTATCCCAAATACGCTCCATGCTACAGGAGGAGCTTCAAAGGGCCCTAGCCCCAATACAAGCAGACCTCCATAAGCTGGGCCAAAGAATAGCGGACATGGAGAACAGGCAAGATGAACTAGTAGAGTCCCTCCAAATGACTCAATCAGACATGGAAACAGTACAGACTCAAATTGACAAACTTTCCTTACAACTAGAAGATCTAGAAAATAGATCCATACGATGAAATCTAAGAATAAGGGCTATCCCAGAATCACAATCAAACATCGAGGAAGTGGTCCAGGATATATTCACAACACTACTGCCAGAGGTTCCAGAATCCAGATTGGAATGTGACCGTGCACATAGGACATTGGCAAATCCACCAATAGAATCACTTCCCAGAGAAATAATAGTAAAAGTTGATTATTATACAGCCAATCAGTAGAAATAACTGTTAGGAACATTCCAAGGATGTGATGCATCCTGGGAAGAAGAAGGACTGTTAGATCCTAAAATGTCAGCTCACTAATGTCAACAGCAGGGGACAGCAAAGGGTATGAAATCAACTGATTTTTCAAAATGGAAGAGAATATGTAGAATAACTAAGTATGCATTACACAAACTAACAATTTAACAAATATTGATGATTTCCACTGAACTGTCCCTTTAAACGCATTGGAATTTCGGCACCACCAAAACCTACCACCATGGATAATACAATCAACAGAAAACAACTGCAAAGATCTTGGAATACAAATACCCCAAACAAGACTCCAGGAAAAAAATGTCTATGGGCACCAGAAAGTCCACATAAAGCATCCACCTTCGAAGCAAGAAATACTTGATACCCTAATTTACGGTAGCAGGGAAGAGAAGTATCACTATAATCTTCTATTTTTATATACAATAAGACTTTTTACTATTATTCCCTAACCTAAACAGTGTTTAAGGTAGCTAAAACTACCATGCTATATATAAGTGATTACACAAACCACAAACATATATATAATCATTGAAAAAAGAGCTGGACTATCTACAATCGTATGATCTTGAGGTCTTTCATACTGTGGCGAAACACTGCGCAAACGGATGAACTCCCATAGATTCAACATCATGCACGGATTAACGGATGCCCCTGTGGCAGAGCACTTTTGTAAAAGAGGCCACAGTATGAAAGACCTCACGATCACCATTCTTATGGGCAATTTTCAAAAACAGCGTATGGAATGGGAATACAAATTCATTCAGAAATTTAATTCCCTGAATGATGGACTAAATAGGGACATGAGTTTAATGGCCAAATATAACCTTATTCCACATCACCACCCAGACTAAATCCACTCACCAGGACACTGTCTTGTACTGTTTGATACATTTTAAAAGACACTTTCCATTTCAAAGGACACTGTTCTCACGTTATTAGGTATCTACTTGTGCCCATTTCACACCTCCACTACTGTTTTTCCCACACACACACACCCCAGTCTGTATCTGTACCTGGTCATCTGTTTAATTTGTTTGATGTGTACTGTCTCCATGTGTATTTAAGTTTGTGATTTCTCATTTTCTTTTGTAACATCCAGCCTGATGAAGGGGGCTTAGGACTCCCGAAAGCTAGCTTAATTATGAATATAGTTAGCCAATAAAAGGTATCACAGCTCTACTTCTCTTCAAAAAACAAGGTAATCTCTGACCCAGAGGGCAGATTCTTATTAGTCTGTTGTCAAATAGATCAAGACACCTATACACTTCTAAACATATATGCCCCAAACATCCAACAACATGCCTTTGTTATAAAAATATTTAAACTATTCAGGGCCACATCTACCATTAGGCAGAGTGAGACATTTGTCTCAGGCGGGACCTCTGCACTGAAGAAGAAAGGCAGACAGGCAGTGGTGAAAAAAAACAAACCTTTAACCGGCAAATGTGGACGAGAAGTGTGAGCACTGCCTGCATAACCCCAATACACGGTACCTTGAAGTTGCTTCAAATCTATTTCAACATTTTATATGGTTAGGCTAGCTTTAGTTTGTTAGGCTAGGCATGTCTAGTTATGCTATTTAGGGCTTGATGTGGTGACAGGCTTACAAATCTTTTGTCTAAAATCTTTTATACTGCAGAAAGTATGACATTTCTAATGTATTTTAACAGCTGAACCAACATGCATAGCACAGATTATAAAAGAAGTTATTTTGATCAACTAAAACCTGAAAGGAGCAATATGGTAGTGGCAACACAATCTGTTTGAGAAAAGGATGAAATATCTGTTTCTAGTAATTTACATTATTGGTAATTGACTGTCTGAGGAACTTTAAACACCTATGTGACGTTCAAAATCGTAAAATTTACCCACGCTCACCAGCAAAGCCACGGCCATTGGCAAAACCATGCCCATGGATAAAGCCACACCCACTTTAATGCGGCAGCGTGTGAAAGGCGGCATTCAAAAGTTTGGCTCAGGCAGCAAAAACCCTAGAAGTGCCCCTGAAACTATTGAATGATTATCGATCCTCCAGAATCATAGTAGCAGGAGATTTTAACCTCCCTATGGATTTAAATTGGGATAGATATAACTAGAGTAAACTCCACTATAGCAAATGTAATTTACAATGTGTACATAGGATATTACAAGAACGGTGTTTATCTGATTGTTTAAATGTCAAAGATTATTCGTATTACTCCGTCCCATATAATTGCTACACACAGATTGATTATATAATGGGTTCCCACGCAATACTTAATCAAATTACCTGGGCTGACATGGATAACTGTGTATGGTCCGACAATAAAATAATTAAGTTAATACTGAGAAACAAAATAAAAAATGCTGACAATTGCACTTAAATGAATCCCTATTAACAGACCAAAACACCAGAAAAAAATTACCCAACACCTCACTGAATATTTTACCAATAATGCCTCCACACATATCACCTCTCCTTTGGTCTAGGTAGCACACAAACCATACATGAGAGGCATTATATTTCTCAACGTAAGAGATTTTTTCCAAGAACAATCTAGAAAAACAAATCCACAAACTAGAAACAAGACATATAGAAACTGGTAATAAATCAGAGCTCCAAATTGCCAAACAAAAAAATTGGTTTGGATGAGACAATTCTTTTATCATAAGAAAGATAAAGCTGACAAACCATTAGCACGTGTCCTACGCCCTAACAATGGTCAACTAAGATAACTAAAATTAAAACCACACAAGGAATATATACCACTAACCCACACCTTATATTCCAGACATTTCACTGATATTATACATCTTTATATACTAAAAACAAATCAATCAACACAAACTATTGCCCGATTTCTTCTAGACTTCACACCCCCAAACAGCATTAACCCCCACTATGATGCAAAAAAAGTAGCACAGAAATTACAATTCAAGAAATAACACAAGCAATCAGTTAAATTCCCATAAAGCACCAGGCCCAGATTGGTTTTCTGGTATATATTACAAGAAATTTCAGGATTTGCTATGTCCACATTTTTTTTAAAAAAAGGGAATATCATGCCACCAGAAATGAATCAAGCCCATATAACACTCCTTCTAAAGCCAGGCAAATCCCCATATGACCCAGGAAGTTATCGTCCCATATCCCTAATAAATCAAGATATCAAAATATTAACTTATTAAAGGGGAACTAAAGTCTCCAGACAACATTGTCCCAATAGACAGAGCACATTCACAAACATACAAAAAGCTGTGTCTCACCTATCCCTTTGCTGTGGCCATTGGGTAATTTATGAAAATAACCTGTGAGTACTAGGGGTCAGCTCCCACAATCCACCTTAGCTGGGTAAACCCCCAGCTAAGCGTCTGCGTACAGGCACATGCTCCATAAAGCTCAACAGATCAAAACAAGGAAGTTGCAGCCTTGCTTCCTAGAAGCTGAAAACCAATCACATTATAGCACAGAGATCCTCCCTCTCCATGACACAGAACAGGGAATTCAGTTTTTTGTTTTCAAACACATTCAAGGCTCCTGTCCTAACAATGATACAATCCTTTGCTTTTCATACAAAAAGAAAATAAATCTTTGCAGTGTATTTCATAGATAGCATGGATGTAAGAAACAGAATACTTACATTTCAGCAAAAATAAAAGTAAGTGTGGGGAATAGAACCTGCAAATTGTAAATTTACCCTGTCTTGCTAAAAGCAGACGTCTTACCTCTAGGCTAAGAGAGACACTATATAAACCATTGGTACACATAGAATATTGTAGTAGGAACATAATGGAACCAAAAAATAAAAATACATTGGGGGAATCAAACTCATAACCTTCTGAAATGTATGTGTCTAAACCTGGCATCGTACAAGGTGAGCCACCGCTGAATAAGCTTAAAGCCTAGGAACATTTAGAAGCTTTATCTTTTGCATGGAATATAATAGAAACAAAAAAAAGGTTTAGCTAGGGTATTGAACTTGTGATCTTCTGAACTGTATGTGTCTAAACCTCTAAATCTGGTTCCTTACCTGGTACGCCAACACTGAATAAGCAGAGAGCCTAGCTACATTTGGTAATTTTATCTTTTGCTAGTAAAAGAATAATTTAAAAAATGGAATATGGAATCCCTGATAACTTAGAAAGCTGCTTGTTACCCTGCAGTTTATTTTCTAGCAACTCACACTGACTGGTAAATAAACTGCAGGGTAACAAGCAGCTTTAAAAGTCTTATCAGGGATTCCATATTGGTTTGTAGACATCTGTATACGAAACACTTTGTGCATAGAGACAGTGAATACTGGGGTCAGGGGGCGTGGTTCTTAGATGACTTCATGGGCTGTGGGTTGTACTGGCAACAACATGGAAGCCTTCTTATTTACAGAATCTATTTCTCACATATACTAAATGCAACGTACCAGAGAAGAATCTTACAATGTATAGGTGTTCTGGGTAGAAAAACTTTCACATTAGGTTTTTGAAAATGTAAGTTTAGTTCTCCTTTAACTACAATTCTAGCCAATTAAATCAACACTTTTTTTACCCCAACTGATACATGCAGACCAAGTGGGCTTTACCCCAGGAAGACAGGCATCTGATATTAGAAAACTTTGTAATATCATCTCTTTCAAGGCCTTCGATAGCCTTGATTGGCAATATATGAAAGATACTCTAAAAAAGAAATCCCTTAAAATACCAGCTGAGAAATGGGAACCCATTTCTATAAATAGAGGCACAAGACAGGGGTACCCACTATCCCCCAATACTTTTTATATTAGCTATGGAACCCAAGGTTCAAGCACTTAGAAATAATTTGCCTATACCCGGAGTTATAATAGCTAAAGAAGAATATAAACTGAATTTGTCAGGAGTATATCGTCTGCAAACAATCACCTCTTCTTTAATAGCCCTACCAAACCTTTTTAACAATCTGCAATTGATTTCACATATATCTGGTTTAAAATTTAACCAAACAAAAACAGAAATTATGGGTTTCAACCTCCCTACATCCATCCAACTACTAATTTCCCTGAATTTCAATAAAAAATGGAAAGACACTAGCATGAGATGCTTGAGAGTTTTAAATACACCCAAACTAAATCTATTATACAATGCTAACTATAACACCCTATTCCAAACCATAAGCTCAGATATGATCAAATGAAAAAAGCTACATATTTCCTGGCTGGGCAGACTAAACTCCTTTAAAATGAATATACTTCCAAGATTGTTACTTGTTCAGATGTCTGCCCATCTGGATTCCCAAAATACGTCTAGCACCCATAAAATCAAATATAATGAAATTTATATGGATAGACAAACCAGCAAGAATACGTAAATCATTGTTGTATTAGCTGAAATTGAATGGCAGCCTGAACACCCCATGTCTAGATAGATAGATAGATATCCATGGATAGCACTCCAATACAGCAAATCACCTTGCCCCGGTGCAGCATCCATATTGTACAAAAACTGGAAAAAACGTGCACTCAGGGGGCTTGTAATCAGATTCAAAACATTAATTTATTGTATACCAACGCGTTTCTGCCTGTAACAAGGCTGTCATAAGGGCCCTTGTTATAGGCAGGAACGCATTGGTATACAATAAATTAATGTTTTGAATATGATTACAAGTCCCCTGAGTGCATGTTTTTTCAAGTTTTTATATGTATATATATTGCTACACAGTTAACACAACTTATATCCTGGCATAATACAAGTGACATCCCCAGATGGGTAATCTTGGAATCCTTGTTATATCCCTTACACCTTGATTCAATAGCCTGGATACCAAACCAGAAAAGGAAACTTCCAAGATTTGTTAGTCCATGCACCCTGAATACCTTGAAAATATGGGACAGACAAAAACATAGTTATAATCTGATGTCACAAAATTCCCTATTGATCATAATAACTCATTCACTAGAATACAAACCGGGATATCTAGATAAAGGATATAACTGGTGGAGGTACACTGGATATTTCAGGATGGCACACTTTTACAACTTTTACAGAAAAAGAGAAGCATCAACACTAGCTGGAGACTACAGATCAAATGTCCTATTCCCCCACGGGGACAATTCCAGTTTGTACAAATTAAACATTTTCTTAACAGTAAGCTATTACCTAGAGACAACATCAAACCCCTATCAAGCTTTGAACTTCTATGTTTAGATCAGCCCAGAGCAAAGGGGCACCTCTGTAGAATTTACAAATAGCTTGTCTCTACCCCCTCTAATTCATAGGAAAAATTACAAATCAACTGAGAAACAGATTTGCAAGTAACTATAGAACAAACAGATTGGGAACAATATTTTGAGACAATCAATAAAGGAAGCTTAAATGTCGCTTTATGTGAAACAGCCCTCAAAGTACTTTATAGAACCTATAGGGTCCCCACTATCTTATCTTAACTATTTTTATTTCTGGTATAAAAACCTGGAAAATATGTATACTGTACAGTCTGTCCATATATACAAAATGTAAATAAAAAATGAATGAACAATAAAGAAAACTGGTAATTAGTCAAAGCAGCCAACCACCAATGCCCTGCAGCTTTTATTTGGCAGTGGTTAAATTATATGTAAAGGTTCTTACCTCATATTGGGCTCCATAAAGATAGTCATGTAGCTTTTTGGTGACAGCCCTTTTTTTTTTTTTTCTGTAGATTTTTATTGAGCGATGACAGCAAAATAAATAAAATACATTCTTTTGTTCATTTCAAACATTTTGTTTACATGAATTGGGATATCATATAAAGGGAAGAAGAGAACAAAGATTATACCATCGCTTATTTTTCTTTTTTTTTCCTTATTCAACTTTGTAACAAAAGTATATAAAATAAGCATAAATATAAAACAGTTTAACATTTAGACTTTGCTTTAGAGAAGCTCTAGGGTTTCAGCTCTGTACTCTTATGTTATTAATTTATAAATAGTAATTTGATACTTAGGAGGTTATGAGAAAGATAAAGATAGTGAGAGAAAGTATGTCGCCGGGCCCGCCGGGTAAGTGTAGGGTTTTGTGAATTATCTTTTCACATATGTCCCATAGTTTTTTAGTCTCCGCGCATCCCCACCAACAATGAAACAAATCTGCTGTCATCTGACAGGAACGATAACAGAGAGGGGAAGCGTTCGGGTAGATTTGTGATATTCTCTGAGGGGACAGGTACCAGTGATGGAGAATTTTAAAGTTCTTTTCCTGCAATGTGATGTTGGAAGAACATTTGCGGAGAGATTGAAATATATTGGTCCATTGTGTGTCTTCTGGTGCGTGACCTAACCATGTCTCCCATTTAACCATAAATTTGAGTTTTGGGGAGTGTCTGAATTTATTTAATAATGAGTAGATGTGTGATATGGCGTGGGGGGTGCGGCAGGGCCTACTAGCTAGGAGTTCAAACTTGGTGGGTTGTGGAAAGGGTTTTTTTGCTGAGATATGTTGTATGAAATGTAAGATCTGTTGGTAGTAGAACCATTCCGAATGTGGGAGTTTAAATTGTGATCTAATTGTGTCCCAGGGTAGGGGATGGCCTCCTGCAATTATTTGGCCTACTTTAGTAATCTGTTTGTCCTTCCAAATGTGCCAACCTCCAGGGTGCATTCCAGAAGGGAAATCTGGGTTATGGAAAATTGGTGTCATGGAGGAGGGTGTGTTGCAGAGGTTGTATTTTTTCCTAATATCGTACCAAAGTTTTAGTGAGTGGTGTATATATGGGTTAGTGCCACATTTCCTTAGTTCTGAGGTGGGGGAGGAAAGCCAAAGTAGATCTGTTAAGGGGGTAGTGGAGCTCAGGGATTGTTCCAGCTCGACCCATCTGGGTTGGTTGATCTGTTGGGGTGACAGCCCATTTTAAGGCCAAATATTGTAGTTTGTGCACAGGATAATTTCTTTCAGTTGGGCTAAGACTCCGACTGACATATGCAACCGGTTTTAATCCTCCAGGATATTCTTGATAAAGGACGCCTTCCAACCCTTTGTAACTAGCATCTACACGCTAAACATAAGGCTTTTGCCCCTCAAGGTTAAAATTTAACAAAGTCTCAGGCTTTACCAGCTGTAGTTTTGTGGAATTTTGACAAGAGCAGTTCTCAGTTTTATTAGGGAATGCAATAAATTGCAGCTCTGCTTCTTGTTCATGAGCTCACCAAGCGTTGGTGGAGGCCCATAACGATACATAATGTGAAGTTCAATGGCTACGGAATGGCCCCCCCGTATCCCATATATGAGCTGGTTTCGCCGTTTTTCATTAACTTCTCCAATAGATATCATATTTTTAGACACCAGCTTTCACAGAACATCTTCTAACTGCCAGATAAAAGCAGAAACTCTTCCTCACTTGCTTTTAAACTTTGAAACATGTAGAACCAAGTATGTGGATTGTCACAGGTGCCATACACATCTTCTTATGCCTTTAGCAGAGGCCCTTGCAAAACATTTTTATCACTGCTAGCAGGAAGAAGCAGATTTTCAGTTAAACTAATCATTTTCATTGGTCAGTTTCAAAAAAAAGCTGGATGAGTTTCTGCAAACAAGGAATGTTGCAAGTTACTGGTATTGATATATAAAGTAGAGTTGATCCAGGGAAATTTCGGATTGCCACTTGGAGTCAGGAAGGAAATTTTTCCCCCTTCAAAAATTTGGTGGGGTTTTTTTGCCTTCCTCTGAATCAACAGTTAGGCAGGAAAGGAGGATATTGCTAGATGGGTTGGACTGGATGGACGTATGTCTTTATTCAGCCTCAAATACTATACTATACTATTTTCTCCAGCTCAGAGCAAGGACATTCCTCTAGCATCTGCATAGCAGCCTCCTGCCACTCCTCAAATTCTTGTTCTCCTATGGGTGTAGGGGCAACTCCAGAGAATGCTTTAAGCTTTAGATATTTAGGGCCCTATTTATAAAAGATCGGTATCGTTATCGTAAAATACCGATCGTTATCGTAAAATAACGACCGGGTTTTTGCCGATAACGACCGTTATTTACCGATAACGACCGTTATTTACCGATAACGACCGTTATGTAACGATATCGTTAAAAACCGGTCGTTATCGGTAAATACCGGTCGTTATTTACCGATAACGGTCGTTATCGGTAAATAACGGTCGTTATCGGTAAAAACCCGGTCGTTATTTTATGATAACGATCGGTATTTTACGATAACGATACCGATCTTTTATAAATAGGGCCCTTAGTTCCCCTTACTATTAGTATCTGTGAAGATAAACCACCTGGGAGGTCAAGCAAGCATGTGATCCTAGAGGCTGCACATCATCTGTCTTCTGGGTCAATGTTTAAATTTCAGTCTTAATGCCAGTACCTATTCCAGGTATAGGTGGTCGGGGATAGATAATGGGGCAGCCAACTGGGAGAATGCCCATAGGAAAAATGGTATAGGGCCCAAGTCATCATTCAGCTCCTCTGGATTCCCATCAAAACACTAGCACTCAAATTTGAGTGGTAGGCTAGTGTTCCATTAATAAATTCTGTAGAATGACCCCAAATACTCGATCAATGACAAAGGCATGTCGTGGGTTAATAAATTCTGCTACAGCCCTTGCATATACATCATGTGGAAGTATCAGAGGCATGATGATACTTATAATGTTTTGATCAATTAGATATTTATTGCCAAAGTTAACTCAATAATACAGGTAACTATTGAAAGAGATGTGGTACGGGAACAAAGAACCACAGAATATTCCCGCCAACGACTTTTTTACCCTTTCCAAGCCCCACTTTGGGCACCAAAAGTTTGGGAGGTAGTAAAATGGGTTTACTTAATTGTTCTAGAGACTGTCAGCCTCGCCCAAATTCTATGCACAAGACTCTTATTTATCAGACGTGGGCCCTCGCATATGTTGGAGGCAGAATGTTGCTAAACTACCACTCTAGGTAGAATGCAATAAATGGGTGCCAGTGGTTCTTGAACTTAAGTAGTATCTTATTTATATTAACAAAACATTATTATTAGGGCACTACAAAGCACAATAGAGGTGGTATAGCATGGTCTATGATTAAGGACCGCATGGTCTGACACGTGTCAGGCAGAATTGGAATAAAGCCGTGTGTTCACTAACTACTTAGTCCTGGTTTTCCTTCCTTGTGGTCCGGTTGATGTGGTGCTATTTTATCCTTTACTGTAGCATGGCACAGATATCACTCAAATACTCACAAACCAGGGGAATCAGAAACACTATGTCCCTATTCTTGAGTGGTATACCCAGGACTCTAGTCCTTACTAAATCTCCTTGTTGGAGCTCAGGCTGCTCACTCCTGGAGTTATCTATAACAGAATCTGATCTCACATTCCCTGGGCCTACCTGTTATCTAAAGTCCCAGGCTCTTTCCCTATCCTCTGAAGAAACTCCAGGAAGTATAAAGAGGATGAGCACATGATTGCTCTCCCTTTTATATTTTTACACAGTGGCCCCTACTGGCCAAATCCTGAGTAAATTAAGGTTGGACTAGAATTTTGTCTTTATTCAACCTCAATTACTATGTTACTACTGTATGTTAAAGGAGCCATGGTGATAGTTAATTTGCGGCATTCCGTGTTTATAGCAGTGTATATACAGTATGTGTAGCAGTTAATGTGTGCAGCTGTGTATTATTACTATTTTATTATTATTTTGGATTTATATAACACCTACATCTTATGTGACTTTGTCAGGTCAATGTCCTGACAAAGAGAGGCGATGAAAGTTACGTACATTGCGCAGACATAATCATGATCACGGAATAAGCCGAGTTTAATGCCTGGATTGCGAATGCGGCTAGGTTTGGGTATTATATGTGTTTATGCTTACAACTAAGGGGAACGCTCCTAGGAATTAAAGGCATTGTACCTCTCTTCTGTAATCTTATGTATGCTTAAATAGTAGCATAGTAATTGAGGTTAAATAAAGACATATGTCCATCAAGTCCAACCTTTTTCACCCTCCTTTTTAACCCTACCTAACAGTTGATCCAGAAGAAGGCAAAAAAAACCAGCTAAAAAAGAAGGGGGGGTGGATTCCTTCCTGATTCCAAATGGCAATTGGAAAGTATCCCTGGATCAACCAGAACTGTAGTATATTATTAATACCAGTAATTCTCAATATTTTTTAGTTTTAGAAACTAGACACTTCCCAAATGATATTGCGGGAGAAAGGGGTGGTACCAGTTTTCCCAGCAGCAGCGGAGACATTTTAAACAATGCAAGCGGCAAGTCCAGAGGCTGCAGAGTATTGCAAAGTCCAAGTGCATGGGCAAACACACATACACCCCTCCTCCCATGAGTGAAGGGGAATTTTAACAACAAAAAAAAGGTACCGTACAAGCAAATGGTGAACAAACAGCCGGACATGATGATCACAATTTGAAAATCCTGACAGATCCCTAATTTGTGCCTCTCACGAACGCCAGTTCGCTGGACACGTGATCTGACGTGATCTGGGCAATGCCCACAACCCTTCTTGACTCTCACTGACTATGCACACCCCTGTCCTGGCAGCTAAATGGTTAACACTACACCATTCACTCCAGCAACTAACAGGTTAATTAGCATCAGTCCTTCACAAGCAGTCACAGAATTAATTAGCATTTACATTAGCCAAGCATTCCATCTAAGCACATACAAACTTATCAGAGGCTAACTGAGTTCTTTTAGAGCATCAAAGACAAAACTTATTAAATTTTAGATTTAATTTTCCAAAAGGTGGACAGTGCATATAATACAAAAATAAAAGAAAATGGTGTTACAATAAAATGACATACAATAGGTACAACATTTATATAAAATAAAAAGGATAAAAATATTCACAGACCCTACTACTTGCTAGAAGAGTCCTGTGTCTTGGGGCAGGGAGAAAACATAGGGTCCATACAAGGAAACATAATGTCCATACACATTTAGCATGTCCCCTCAGTATGAACAAAGTTATAGGGGCCACAAGGATTTTTAAACCCTTTGTTGAACCACCCACCTCCTGGGCTATGCATGAGGTGGGAGTGTCCAGGAATGTCCAGATTTACGACTAGCCAAAAGCATTCATTCCCCCTTAGTTAGACAGATTCCACATAAATTTAGATATGTACATTATACTGGGATATAGATCACATTTTCCTCTCCTGTATTAATTATCAATTCCTACAATACCAAACATGACCTGTGTGTAATACATATTTCCCAAGATATTGATAACTCCCCTTGACAAGGGAATAAGGCCTCCATGTTGGGTATCATTTTAATAGGCCTACCTTCCCATTCACAAATATAATATTTGTTCCTCATATCACATATTCACATACACAAATATATTTATTTTATACTTATGGTTGCCCTTAAAGTGACCTCAATGTATTCACCGGACATCTAGCTGTAGAGAATTCCAGATACACGGTTCGGCCCCACATTGTCTGGAAAAGAAGATCTGGTTCCATGCTTCACTAATCGTTATATAAACAATAGGGATTGTTTATATCTTGACAGTGCCTCAAATGACACTGCTAAAAATGACGCCTGGAATCCTTATACTGCCCTGCGTCCTAGTTTCAGCACGTAGAGGATCATGCTCTGCTTAAGTATGTCAAAATACATATTGGCATTCATTGTTCCTTCAATGTAGCTCCCCAGTACTCCTGCAGCGCCAACCAATCACACTCCCTCACCATGCTTGTCTGTAGGCATGTATAGCATAGTATTTGATGTTGAATATAAGGAATAATACGCCCTCCTGACCATATAAAAGCTTTTTATTCAGTACGATTAAATGAATTGAACAAAGGTTAACCCTGCAGTTGCTTGTAATTGAAAGCCCGGTTGGTTAAAGGGCATGTCCACCCTCAAAACTACAGTCTCCCCCAATGTTGGCCCCAGTGTGTAGAGTTTAAAAATCCTTACTTACCTCTCTGCTCCAAATGGTTCTCCTGCAATGTCACCTCAACCAGGTTAATTCATTAGCAGTTAAGGGAGACACACTGGCTGTAAAGTGAATGGGAGGAACAGTGGTATATATTCTTATAAAAACATCTTTGCTACATAGCTGAGAAGTTTTTACAAGAATATATTCAATTGTTGCTCCCCATTCAAGGTCCATAGCATTATATACTTTATTATAAAGACTAAAGTCCATCTAGTCCATCTAAAGAGGAAGTTTCTGCTTTTATCTGGTGGTTGGATGATGTTCTGTGGAAGCTGGTGTCTAAAAATATCACATCTAATGGAGAAGTTAATGAAAAACAGCGAAACCAGCTCATATATGGGATACTGGAGGGTCGTTCCATAGCCATTGAACTTGCATTATGTATCGTCATGGGCCTCCACCAAGGCTTGGTAAGCTCATGAGCAAGGTAAAGGAGCAAGAAGCAGAGCTCCGATATGTTGTATACCCTAATAAAACTGAAAACTGCTCTTGTCAAAACTCCGCAAAACTACAGCAAAAGGAGGTCAGGGGTTGGACAAAGAAGAAAGCAAATGCTTCCATGAAATATTCAAATTAAGTATTAGCCCCCTGATTACACCTGCTCCACTGCCCATCTGGAGTGCTTCCATTGTGGGCAGACTGGGCATAGAGTCCATCAGTGTAATCTACCCACTGATCAGTTAAACATTAAAAGCAAAGTTGGTCAGCTGTCCAGAAGCAGGAGAAGAAGGCTGCAATCTGTAAGTCGTTCTGGTGTGGGATGCAGATGCACATTTAATTTGCATGTAAACGATGTGCCTGCTACTGCATTGTTTAACAGAGGTTCTCTATTATCCACAGGTTTTTCTACCAGAAATACCTCAGTCATATTTATTTCCTGCCTGTTGGCCCTGTACCAGTCTTTGGTTTGGGGAAGGGTCCAGTTAATATGGATGGCTGTCTTTAAGTGCAGGGAAAGGTCCAGTTAATATGGATGGCTGTCTTGAAGTGCAACTACACAATCCCTGGAATAGGCGGAGACTATGATCCTTCCTTAAAAGTCATTGCTTACGCAACTCCCTCTCCAGGTGGAAAAAAGTCTTCACTTATGATTGTTGGCTCTAATGTAAAAGCTGTCAAAGAAGCCTTTATTAAGTTTCCCCCTGACCATATTGCCAGTAGCTCCAGAGTTGCAGGAGATTTGCAAAACATTTGCTCCTGAATCTCCTGGGGGTTGTGTTGGAAACCCTTGGCATGTCTCAGGGGATAAGTGGGGCTCCAGCTACCTTTCAGTTCCTTATCGAAAAGGTCCTGGGAGACTTGAATCCAAGGAACTGCATAGTTTACCTTGATGACATTATTGTTTTCGGCTCTACCCAGGAGGAGCATGATAAAAGCTTGTTCAGTGTGCTTGAGCGTCCTCGAGAGGAAGGCCTGAAACTCTCAATTGACAATTGTAAGTTTGCTTGCAAATTTGTGAATTTTGTGGGAAACATTGTATCTGGCTAGGGCATTCACTGACCCAGAAAAGGTAACAGCTATGCTAAATTAGCCACGCCCAAGCAACCTAACTGAGCTGAGATCCTTCTTGAGATTTTGTAGTTATTATCTAATGTTTATTGAGGGCTACTCAATAAACTGCCTATCCACTAAATGGACTGTTGAAAGGGGACAATATTAAAGAACAGAAAAATACTCTCCTTAAAGGGAAATGGATATATACAAAAAATAGAAGCTTATTGCACATCCAACTAATTTGCTTACATTTAACGTTACCAGTGAATTGCGACTTAAAAAGCCTGCCGGTGAATTTAAAGCTATAGGGAAATGGACCTCTGCTTGTAAGGAAGCTTTTATAACATTAAAGCAAAAACCCACAGAAGCACTTGTACTTGCCTATGCTGACCCACAAAAGCCTTATATTTTGCATGTAGATGCTAGTTACGAAGGGTTGGGAGGCGTCCTTCAGCAAGAATATCCTGGAGGATTAAAAACTGGTTGCATATGTCAGTGAGAGTCTCGGTCAACTGAAAGAAATTATCCTGTAAAACTAGAATAATTGGCCTTAAAATGGGCTGTTAATGAAAACCTACATGACTATCTTTATGGGGCCCAATTTGAGGTAAGAACTGAAAATAATCTGTTAACATATATTTTAACCACTGCCAAATTATATGCTTCAGGTCATCGGTGGTTGGCTGCTTTGTCTAATTACCATTTTTTTTAAAAATACAAGCCAGGCCCAAGGAACATAGGAGCAGATGCCTTTTAAAGATGCCCTGGTCTACCACCTGGTCTACCACCTCAGCAGGAAGAAGATAATTGGAAGAACTTCCAGGTCCAGTAGTGGCTGCTCTTTTTGCTATAGCAGCTGAGCAGGGACATTGTGTAGCTTTCTTGGAGTTATGGCTGGTGGACTTCCTTGGAGGGACAGAGGACTCTGTTACTACTATGTATTGCTACCCCACAGCACTAGGGATACACAAGAACTCTAAATTAAGAACACAAGACATCATACAATTTTCAAAAATAGATCCTGTGATTTGCCATGTCAGGGAGTCTGTTGTTAAAGGAAATCAAAATTATATGAGGAAAGCTATACCAAAGGAAATTACCTTTTTCCCAAAAGTTTAATTAAAAGTTATCAATGAGCTTCTTTATAAGGTTCATAGTTTTCATTTGGTGGTTTCCCAAGTTTACAAAAAAAGCTGTTTTGAGAAGTTTATATGATCAACATGGATATTTAGGAACTTAAAAACATATTGAGGGAAACCATGGTCGACTGTTGCAGGAGATGCATAGCCTGTTTGCAAAGAAAGACCTACTAAGGCTGCACCAATGGAACATTTAAAAAGTACTATATGGATTTAGTATGCATGGACTTTTTGTGCGTTGACAATGACACTAGAGGAATTGGGAATGTTCTGATTGTGACTGATCATTATACACGTTATGCCCAAGCTTGTCCCACTAAAAATCAGAAAGCTGTGATGGTTGCAAAAATGTTTTGGGAGAAGTTATTTGTATATTATGGGCTTCCCATATAGAAGACCAGAGCCGACGGAAGTTGGAGTTTTTAAGTCTACTGAATGTTGAAAAAAGTCCAGCTGCTAAACATAAGTTGGCCAACAGATGGAGAAAATAGTTGTTTGAGGTGGTGGGTAAGTTACCTAATATACCTGTGTACCAAATACGTGATACAGGGGGAAGGATTAAAGTCTGGCACAGAAATCATTTGCTCCCAGTACCCAAAGTTTCCACTGTTGATGAGAACCCTAATACTGCAGCTGATGCTGATGATGTACCCACAGACTGTGATGATGGACAAGTTGCTGTCCATGACTGGTTTGCACTCTCACTTGATAGCCCTGGACAATCTTTGCAACCTGTAGCAAGAGGTAGTTTGCCTCAGAGGGGTGGATTAGATGCTGCTACCCCTCTGCTACCCCTCCAGCCAAGGATAGAAAATAAACTATCCCCTGTTCCTGTTATGGCTGACAGCTCAAGCACTCCTGCTGACTCTGGTCAGGGAGTTATGCAGTGCCTTGTTATTCTGCTATATTTTATGCTTTGGTGAATCTAATTGATGCTCATGCTAGATTTGTTAATATGATGCCTATGTGCTATTAGTTGTACTATTTTTCTGGCTGTGTTTAACTGTATTTTTGCTAGCTTCTTATTCCATTTCAGCAGACCATTGTCCAGAGTAGGTTTCTGGAGAGACTACTGAAGCGGATGTTAAATTTAATATGTAACTAAGTTTTTGTATTGTTCCTTGCCAGGACAAAAGGAATTCACCAAGGGGGAAATGTAGGGAACTGATAAACTAGTTACCCTTTAGTCTTTTTGCTCTGGCAGTTCAGGATTTGGCTAGTAGAGGTCTCAGTAAAAGTATTAAAAGGTAGAGCAGACATGTGCTCAGCTTCTTTCTGACTAAGTCCCAGAGGAGCCTGGGACTTAAATAACAGGTAGGCCCAGTTAATGATCAGATTCTGTTATAGATAACTCCAGGTGTGATAGCTAGGAGTAGGGTAGCATGTGAGCAGCCTGAGCTCCAACACGGAGATTAAGTAAGGACTAGAGTCCTGGGTATACCACTGAAGAATAGGGACATAGTACCAGACATAGGGGTAGAAGATTCCACTACAGTGACTTGATAGTTAGGGTGGCACTGACAAGCTTATTGTTATTTATGCTGTTTCTGATTCCTTTGGTTTGTGAGCATTTATGTGATATCTGTGCCATGCTATACCAACTCTATTGTGCTAATTGCAATGCCTTATTATTGTTCTGTTAATAAATAAGATACTGGTTAAGATCTATAACCACTGGCGCTCATTTATTGCATTCTACCTGGAGTGGTAGTTCAGCAACACCCTGCCTCCAACATATGCGAGGGCCCACTTTTGATAAATAAGAGTCTTGTGCTTAGAATTTGGGTAAGGCTGACAGTCTCTAGAGAAATTAAGTACCCCATTTTACTATCGCCTTACATGTGTCTCAAACATCAAAGAGTATATATGGTGGGAATTCTTTTTACAGTGAAACTGTGAATAGCTTAATAAAGCATTTATGGTTCCTTTGAGCTAATAAATGAAGAAGAGCACTGACTCCCAGAGATGCGTGTATTTATCAGTCCAAAACCAATCCGGGGCTTACCATTGCCGCTTTGGTAACCCCTTGATTATTTTGTGTCGATTGCACGTTCCTGTGACGAATTGAGCAATAACAGGTCTGTGATACCCTTGAATGTCCAGGGCTGCATTGCGCTACACTGAACATATCAGCGTGTGCCTACCCTTCACTAAACAGATGTGGGTAACCCAGATATCCCACCCCTCCCGGATCTTCCGGGAGTCTCCCTCGAATTGGGGTGGTCTCCCGCGCTCCCACCAAAATCTCCCGCGACGGAGAGGAGTCCTGAATCTCTTCCCTGTCACGCCTCCTTTTCACACACCACGCCCCCGAACCGCCCATGTCACACCCACAACCCTGCCTCCTCCCACGGCGTGATGTTAATGACGTCACGCCGCACCGCCACACCCCTCACCCCACCCATGACGTGACATAAATGACATCACGCCGCACCGCCACGCCCCCTCTCCCCCCTGCCCACAAGTACATAGTGGCAGGGTGGGATGTCTGGGGTAACCTCATGATTGTTTGTTTTGCTACTGCCAATTGCTTGGTTTAATCAGGGCCTCGGATCAGTTCCACCAGGGTTTGCAACAGCCCTGGCGAAGTGCCAAGTGTGACGACCAGGTGTACAATGTAAAACACCATAGACAATATCTGAAATTGCACTCCCAATTTTCAATTATTTCACCATATTGGCATGATCAAGCCAACAAGTTTCCCTGTCATGGGTATCACAGAGTTAATTCATGTTAACTTGTAGATAAAGAAAGGTAGAATAGCAGGGCCATTTGGTGTTAAATTAGCGGACCTAGCAAGGGGTCTGACTTCAAAGGGAAAGGTGTGAAGCCCCTGGAATAATACAAACACTGTCCCAAGCTGGCAGGCACCAGAACAGCAGGGAGTCGGCTAGTTGAGATTTGAACAGAATCTGGCAGATGAAACTGGTCATTCAACTGGCAGATGAAAGGTCATTCATATTCCTTAATAATTCAGGAGGTAGAATTATTTCAGGTTTTCATAAATACCCCCAGTTTATCCCGTAATTAATTCTACATTTATGGATACCCGACACAATATCATAGCCCGAGCCAAATTTGGGATATTATCATTCTTAGGCCTACAATCGATTAGATCTGTCATATTTAGTCTTATTCTGTTGGGAAAAATTAGTTATGGACCATCATGATATTATTTTGAACGTGATATGAATGGTTCACAGATTATGGACTGGAGGGGAATTGGAGATTTAAAATTCCCTCCAAAAATAGGAACCAACCTTCAGGGGCAGAACCAAGTCCGCCCCTCTAGGGACCAGACCACTCCCATTTTCTGGGAAAGAATAAGAGTGGAATTGGGTCTCAGCCCAAGGAGTCTGTCATAACATCTTCTATAACATCTTCAATACCATCTAGCCAACCTGACGGACCATATTGGCTTACAGCAGGACTTATCATTTGGACTATTATTTTCCCATAAACTGGATTAACAAGTTCTGGACTCTTCTCATGGACTATTCAGATGCCATTTATCCTTAAGTATTCCTTCTTTTACCCATTTCTACCCTCACTTGTGTTACCGCTTTATGTTCAGTGATTTATTTTATTTTTCTTTATATTTTTTATGCACTATTTTTGTCAACTTTTAATAAATGATATAAAATAATTTATAGGCTATTGTCCTATTCTGAGTATATCCCAAAACAAACCTGTGTCTTCGAAGTACGCTACTATAGAGAAGTATTGTGTAGGTATATAGAGATACTGTATAACTGTGTATAGAATATTAGGGGTGAATAACCAATTTTCTTACAGGTTGTTAGAAGTAGGGGAGCGGATATCCCCATAGATATAGGTAACAGGTCATTCCGCTGTTTAATCGGAATGTGGTGGCGGCGAGTATATTGATATTTAGTAATATTAATTGGGTAGTATATCGTTTGTTCACCAAACCCACCGGGTCTGATCTGTTCCGTCCGCCTGTCAGTTGCTTGGAGTGTGTTTTCCGGTAACGGATAGGTGGTTGGGGCATCTCGGGACTGGGGGGTTTGTGACACCAAGAAGATGACCTAACTTGACTATCTAGACGAAGCAAAAGGTGAACCTCCGGGAGGATCAATAATGGACACAGGCCTGAGACGGAGAGCAAAGTGGGGGGCCTTTCCCTGTCCCGGCAGGTGCCTGACCCCTTTGACAGGAGAGGCGAGGAAACGCAGGTGATGGGGGAAAGTTACCGTAGGTGTTAATATTAATCGATAAATTAACCAGTTGTCTAAAGGATGTTTTGATAGATCTGCTATATATATCAAATGGCCAGTTGGTTAAATGCTTTTTAATAGCTCTGCTATTTTATAGGAGTTGTACGATTTCTTTCCTCACTTATATGTACTTTGGCTAACCACTGGATACGTTTCACTGCGCAGCAAATCAAAACAAGTGAACTGCAGTCTGTCTTGCCCCCTAGGAATTGACAGCTAATCATTAGAGATGGCCATACTTCAGTTTGGTCAGTTTCCAAACTTCAGTAAAAGTTCAGAAGTTTGGTAGTTCAAAAACGAACCCATTAAATTCAATGGGAAAAAACTGGTGAAAAGAATTTAATTTCCTTACAGTTTTTACCTCACAGCAACAAACTACAGGACATTATTAGCAAAAAAATGTAAGATTGTAACTAGTGATCAAAATTTGCTCTTTACCAGAACCCTGATTGCTTACCATCACTGTAGGAATTTGCATAATTAATTGATAAAAAAATATTTGTGAATAAACCAGGCTGTAATAAATGTATAGTCTGTCAATGTGCTGCTATGTTGATAAATATCACCAAATCTTGTTTAAACACTACCTTCCCCACGATTGGACAATTGTCTGGTTTCTGCATGCATTCAAAGGTTATGGCCAATTTGAGGGTTACTGAATGATATATTTGAGGGTTACCAAAATTGAATTTGAGGGTTACCGAACAATACATTCAAGGGTTACGGAGATTGAATGCTACATTCGAGGGTTACAGAAATCGAGCGCTACACTTGAAGGTTACTGAAATGCTACATTCAAGGGTAACGGATTCGAGGAGTCGCTAAATATTGAATTTTTGATAATAATCGAAAATAATTCAGAGTTGGGAAAAACCCTACTAGTTCGTAGTTCGGATAGTTCAAGTTTGTACAAACTTATAAAGTTCGACTAGAACTCTCTTAGTTACTAAGATACTACTGTATGTTATGTAGCTACTAACAAACATACTGCTTTTTACACTTAAAGCAATAGTTCACTCAAAAAGTGAATTATTTCTTTAATCTATTGATTGAAGCCTGGGAGGTTAAGGTATGCCTTACCTCCTGTTCTTCAATCAATATCTCAGGGCCAGAAACGAAGGTAAGTATATATATCTTTGTGCAATCCACCGCTCTAGAGATGAAAATCTCTTCCTGGTCACTTTTCAAGTGAAAGATTCCTTTAAAAAAAAGCCTGCTATATGTATATTTCCTTTCCCCACCTGCATAAACCTTTGCTTTCCATACCAAAAGGAAAGTAATCTTTTATCAGTTTATTTCCTAGAAAATTTCAGAATTAAGTCTAAGAATTTAAACCTGTAACCTAACGGATTCTTTCTAAAAGTAGAGCATTAGTACACTAAACTACCAGAGATAACACATAAAGAGCAGGTACATTTAGGCTGGGTACACACGCACAGACTATTTGTCCCGACCAACAAATGTCCGTTGGTCGTGGCAAATTCGTCCTATCCAGACAAACGAACGATCAAGGTCGTTCATGGCCTGCCGTCCCACACCAGCAGATATTTTCGGCTGGTGTGTACCCTGCCTTAGACATTTTCTCCATTGCAGAATGAAGAACAGAATGAAGGCAGAGAAATGCAGTAAAAGCAGCTTTTATTAATCCTGGTAGGCTGTCTGCAATTACTGTAAAAATAAATCTTTCTTTCTGACATTCTGACTGGAAAAAACCCGCAGAATAATAGCAGTTTTTAAATTCTTATCAGGGTCAGGGTTAAGAACTACATGAACTGGGGGGCGTGACCTGAACGCAGAGCAAGATGGACGCTTAGTTGCAGAGCTCCGGCTTCACCCTACAAAAAACCCTATATAAACTTACATAAAGGCACATAACAAGGGCTCCTACACAACCTGCGGACTCCAGACACCCTGAAAGAATATTATGGGTAAGCAGAAAGGACAGACTTTGAACCCATATAACTTAAACCAGCAAACTCCGATGGACAAGTACATGACACAAGGTCAGTTAGCTCCCGAGGCCCTCACTCTCTAGCAGCCTCTAGCAGCCTGCGTACCTCCCACGCTCCACTAAACATGTAGGAACAAACAATTACCTCCCCTCTGATGAAGGAAATCCTAACCAAAAGCCTAAATGCCCTACATGACCGCCCCTCCAAAACATTTATGGCCGAACTGGGCAAAGCAGTGTCGGAACTCCGGACCGAGATCACAAGCCTAGGGGAACGCACGGCAGAACTGGAGGAGAGGGTGGAGGGCCTAGGAATGCACCACACACTAGAGGACGACATCCTCCATCTAAAACAAGAAATATCCTCCCTACAACTCCTACATGAGGACCTTGAAAACAGGGAGCGATGACAAAACCTCAGGATCCGAGGGATCCCACTGAAAACAATAGACTCAGATTTACTAGGCTATACAGTAGAACTCTTCAATACACTGTGCCCAGATTCACCCAGAGATTTATGGAGATGGACCGCATCCACCGAGCATTAGGCCCCCCGCCATCTGGACCCCCCCGTTCAAAAGACGTCATCATGCGCATCCATTACTTTGAAGCAAAAGAAAAAATTCTACAGGCAACCAGAAACATACCGAAAATCATATTTAAAGGACAGACCGTACAAGTCTACTCAGACCTCTCCCCACGCACCCTCGCAAAACGTCGAGAGAGGAGGTCTTAACAACCCAACTCCGCCTTTTCCGCTTATAGCTACACAACAAGGCCGCCAATACATATTATACGATGTTGTAGATGCCCCAGAATTCCTGCGCCAGCTGGGCCTCCACACCAGAAGGAGCCCCTTCAGCCCACCGCTCTCTCTACAAAGACCCCACTTATCACCAAGAAACAGCCCCCAAATGATATCCGCCGATGGACCAGCTAACCAACCTACCATAGACCCCCACCAAAGGTTTGACTTTTCAAATTCTACTTTTACTCAAGCAAACCCACCCTACAGATCTCCCCCCCCACCCCCCCCTTCAACTAACTGAAACCCTCACGATCATGACCCCAATGTGAAACACACCCGACCAGCACCCTAAAATGAACGAACAAATTCATAACCTCATAACCTATGGGAGTATGTACACACAAGGACGCGTAAACGCACATATATCTGTGTACAATACGAAACATATATGTACAACACAAATACAACACAAATACCAAATGAGAGCAGGAACATCTCCCAGCCTGAACCTCCCCCAATACTTACCACCCGATAACTACCTGAACAACGGGAACAGCCGAGACCATAATGGGCCAGGCCTACAAACACCTGTGAAGAGAAGGACACAGACCCGATCGTACGATCATATAAAAGTGATCTGAGATAGCCAAAACTTACCGGACCTAAACCAGGGAAAGGTCCCACAGAACAAAGACCTTTATCATCCCAGAAAAGGACACAAAGGTATAAACACATACTGAACCAACCCTTGAACCATCACACTATCAGTTTATACCACCTTAAACCATGGTTATATTAAACTATCTCAAAGGATTTAACTTACCTAAGAACAATGCAGCCTATAACTTTGAACTGCACATGTTTAGGTCGAAATCCACCCCATACAGCCCCCATATATAACCAAGAACAATACATCCATAGACACAGAAACCAACACCAAAATCATCCGTGGACACAGATATATATATAATATATACAGAACACTATTTCTATGCAAGGGATGATGGGGACACACCCAGACACTCTAAAACGAAACCCCCGCACTACTATACTACCAAACAGCTTTGACTAGCAAGGTTTGATAATTTTCAACGATGCTCAAATGGGTTAATGTGTTATAATAATGTGTTATATTGTATTGTATACTCTAAAGTGATAGATAAGTGGACACAGACATGTACAGAACACTATACCCACACAAAAGTTGGAGAGGACACATCCAGATACCCTAAAATGAAACCTTTGCACTACGATACTACCAAACAGCTTTAAATGGCAAGGTTTGATAATGTCCAATGATGCTCAATGGGTCATTGTTAATGTGTTAGAGGGTATTGTATAGTATAAGGGTATAGAAATGTGGACATAGATATGTACAGAACACTATCTCCACACAAGGGATGATGGAGACGCACCCAGATACCCTAAAACAGAACCCTCGCACTACTATACTACCAAACAGCTTTGATTGGCAGGGTTTGAAAATGCTCAATGATGCTCAATGGGTCACTGTTAATGGATTATATTGTATATTATAAGAATATAGATACGTGGACATAGACAAATACAGAACACTATCCCCATGCAAGGGATGATAGGGACGCACCCAGATACCCTAAAACGGAACCCTCACACTAATACACTACCAAACAGCTTTGACTGGCAAGGTTTGATAATGCTCAATGATGCTCAATGGGTCACTTTTAATGGATTATATTGTATTGTATATTATAAGAATATAGATACGTGGACATAGACAAATACAGAACACTATCCCCATGCAAGGGATAATGAGGACGCACCCAGATACCCTAAAACGGAACCCTCGCACTAATACACTACCAAACAGCTTTGACTGGCAAGGTTTGATAATGCTCAATGATGCTGAACGGGTTAATGTTAATGTGTTATATTGTATTGTATATTATAAGATTATAGATACGTGGATATAGACAAACACAGAACACTACCTCCACGCCAGGGATGATGGGGACGCACCCAGATACCCTAAAACAGAACCCTCACACTAATATACTACCAAACAGCTTTGACTGTCAAGGTTTGATAATGCTCAATGATGCTCAATGGGTTAATAACAGTGTGTCACATGGTATTATATATTATAAGCTTACAGATATGTAGATATAGATATGTATAGTATGGTATACTTAAGGGTTACAGATATGTGTATAAGCAACGAAACTATGGGATAACCCAAGTTCAGAACTGTATGGGAACAACCTAAGACCTGTCCCTAAACAGCCCCAGAACAATCCAACACCCATAAGCAGACATATGCTTATGCAAACGCGATATTAAATCGCAAACAGGACTTTTACCCAGAGTGGTAGCGGCTCTGGGTAAATGAGCCTGACAGAGTGTCCCAAAAAGTACTTACAGCACCCTGACACCACGGAGAATTAGCAGCCCCAAGTTTTTAGAAGCTGCACAGCTGAGAGCAGCCTTACATTAGTCTCACCCACTAAAACAAACAGTATGGGTAACACTAGAACAAGAATGGCTGACTGACACCGATTTAAGTATACTGTTATGGGACAAGCAAAAATACCCATGCAAAAAAACCTCTTACAAGCATCAAGATGTACCCTTCAGACATGGAGACACATAATGAAAAAATCCTGTAACACAGAAATACCTTCCACTCTCTTGCCCTTCATAGGAAATCCCTCCCTTCCAGACGGGAAAACCGGACCACAGGCCACATGGTTCAAACAAAAAAATATCACTAGAATAAGAGATCTGCTCCACAAACTAATGGGAGATTTTCCCACATTTATAGAATTCCAATCAAAATTCCAGACCCCACAAAACTCCCATTATTTTTATCTTCAGATACAACATTTCACTCAACAAACTTACCATAAACTACAATTCCCACATCTCTCCCACATAGAGAAAATACTATAGAATGGACCCAATCAAAAAGGCCTAATCTCCTCAATCTACAATTGTCTACAAGAACACTCTATCATAGCTCAGGGCAAACATAAATATATGCTGTTAAGGGAACAAGATATAGGCTCTCCAACCCCGGAATCAACATGGGCAAACATCTGGGAAACTGCCAAGAAATCTGCACCCTATATAAGATAATCCTACGCTGGCATCACACACCACAGCTATTGAATAAGCTATTCCCTAACACAACCCCATGCAGATCTAACCCACGCAGCCCAAAAACTAATTGCTGCATATTACGACAGCAGCTTGCTGAGAAATATCAAAGGGATGGAAAAGCACAACCCCTCCCCCCAGAAAATCCCTAATAATAAACAGAATCCTTGATGTTAGGCGTATGGAATATCTAACAGCACTAACAGAAAACAACATAACTAAATTTGATAAAATATGGGGACCCTGGTATAAAAAATGGGAAACAATATAAATAGAAAGCAAATATAATCAGAAACCATGATTAAACAGAGAAATTAAGATATAGAAACAGTAACAGAATACTACGACTAAGATAGGGATACAGGTATAGACATATGGAATAACAGGGAGAACATCTTAATATATCTTAATGTATCAACCAAATGGACCTGCGAGTCAAACCTACTTTATTTTATTTTAATTTATTTATGTTAAAATTTGTATTTGTTATGAATGAAAAAATGTGATTAATATTGAAACTGAAATAAAAAGAATGTTTTAAAAAAAAAAAAGAACTACATGAACTGATTGATGTACTGGCAGTAAAGGTCCATCCACACATACACTTTGGAACTGAGCAACGACCCACGATGCATTTGTGCTATGAACGGCCATTTCAGCCAAGAATCGCACGTGTGTATGCATTCGGTCTTTCATCGATCCGCTTGACAGATTGAGCGCCCCTCGACCAAACGCATACATATGTGTTATTCTCATCAGAAACGGCCGTACGTTTCAAGAATGCGTTGTGATTGGGGGTCGTGGATCGGTGCACACATCGTACGTGTGAACAAACCTTAACATGGAAGCATTCTTAATTACAAAATTCACTTCTTACATGTACAGTAAGGAGACACAACTTACTGGAGTAGTGTCTTACACTGTAGGGGTGTTAAGAGGAGATAGGCTTTCACATTAACAGTTGAAAATGTAGGTTTAGTTGTCCTTTGAATAACCAAAAGAATCTTCCTTTATTTACAGCATTATTTGACTTGCTTTAGCAGCACTATTGCTATTCCATTTCTCCTTGCAAATGCTCTCTGTGTTGGGGATGATCAGCATACTGTCAGTCAACTTATTGGAACAATATTCACTTGTGTTGGAATCACTACTTTCATCCAAACTACATTTGGTATAAGGTAAAATTATTTTGTTATATTCCATGTTATAGATTCTGTAAATAATTGTATAAGGTGGTGTTTGTTTTTCTTGATGACACAGACAGAACCTAAAAACCTTTGGCTGATGAGTACAAACTGGTAGACAGGCTGAAAGGTGAGATAGCTGTCTGGTGAACCAAAGGGCTGGTGGGCAAACTGGAATACCTGTTAACCGTTAAAGTGCTTATATTATAACATAACCAAACTAACAATAAAATAGTATAACAAAATGCAGCAAAATCATATAAATCATATAAATTACTGTTGCCCCAAGGTATAACTAAATTCTAAAGTTAACTAAATAGCAAAAACAACAAAATTAAATGTCTATATTACTGGAGAACTGCGTTAAAAAAGATAGCAGCATTGCACATCCTATTGACAACACAAGTAAATCAATAAAAGACATTGCAAATTGATTAGATAGAGCTATGTTTCTAATTTCATCCTTGCAGAACCCTTGAAACTATTGTCATGACTTGGAAAACCCCTACATAAAAAATACAATATATTATATATACCTTTTTCAGTTCATCCGGCGGCGAGGGGGGCAGCATTTGGAATTTTGTGTCAGGTGGCAAAAAGTCTAGAGACGGCCCTTGCAGGTGAGTTCCGTGCACTCTCCTGCTCGGGCCTTAGACAATAGTTCCTGTGAGTTCTGTGTGTATGCGTGTGCACAGAACTCACAGGCATTATCGTTTGAGGCTCAAGCAGGAGGAAGCAGAGGAAATCTCAGAGGGGCAGAGCTTAAAGGACAACTCCACCCTGATAAGAACATCTTTTAGAAAGAATAGCCTCTTTAAAATATGTTGATATATCATAGTTTTTCCTATGAATTCATTACTGTATGCCTGCTATGCTTCTGGATGCCTCATGGAAACTGAGCAATTTAGAAACCTGTACTGAGCCTGTACTGAGCCTGGGCATGCTCAGAAGTGGCAGACAGGGGATTAACATTCAGTCATTGGCTGTGATGTCAACTGTCAAATCCATAACTGACAGTTGCTAACTGTAGGAACCAGGAAGCAGAAACAGGGGAAACAGGACATTGTGCAGGATTTCAGGTTAGACTTATATATTTCAGATTTCAAACTATTACCGTTTAGGGTTTTGGGGGCTGATTTACCTGTGTGTATGTTTTCATTTTGGGGCTGGACTTGCCCTTTAACTTTCAGCAAAATAGGCTCTTGAGGGGCACAGGTAAAAAAAAAATATGGCAACGGTATTTTTAAAGCAGCAGCTTCCAAATGAGCATAACTATATTTTACAGTGCACTTATCCTTTAATATATCTATCTATTCTATATAATCAGTTTTTAAAAAATGCACACTAATTCATCAAAAGGGTGCTGTCACTATGTCTTGAGTGCCCACCTTAGTCAAATCATAATGGAATGCACATATTATTATATCTTATTGCAGATATACAAAATCCGTTAAGTATAACTAGATTTTAAAATTGGGTATCTTCGCTTGGCCCCAGTAGGCACAAAATATGCACAATGCATTCCATTTTTCGGATTGCATACACTTTGCGCATTGCATAGACAACATGATTACATTGTAATTGTGGTGTCTATGCCCCACTATCTGTGCTGTGTTGTGCTGCATTTTGACTACACATGCGATCACCATTTTTGGTGCACATCGCATGAATTGTCATTTATATAAAGTAGAAAATTTTGTGCGCACATGTGATAACGCACAAAATCACTAATTTCTATCGCTCCAGAATCAGACCCCATATTTGGAGCGGTACAGTGGGGTCTTACCTTAACTCTTTTTTACTTTAATTGAAGAACTGGAGGTAAAGGAGCTATGCTTTACCCATTCTTCATATAATCCAACAGGAGCCAGCAGGGAACCCTTTGAACTTATCCACGACCATGCTCCTCTGATGACAGGTCTCAACCTGTTTGTTTGTAAAGTTATTCTTTCTTTTAACCTTCTATACAAGGCTTAGTGCTTAAAGTTATATGTTCTTTTAACCTTCGATACAAGTCTTACAGGGAGATTCAATAAAAGTTCTTATTGTTTTAAAAGTGCTTATTTAGCCCCAACCAATCAGATCTTAGTTATCATTTGAACGCTAACATCTGATTGGTTGGGGCAAAATTAGCACCATTTTAAACAATAAGAACTTTTATTGAATAACCCTGTATGTGCTTAAAGGGCATCTAAACTCCCCTTAATACAGTTTTTTAAGTATGTGCCATCCGTGTCTATTATTCACAGGGAGGTGAGAACGCTTATTCCCACCTCCCTGTGAATAATAGTACGCTCGGGGGACCTGGAACTTACCTAACCGCCACTCCACTCGCAAGCCACTCCTGCACTAACAGCTGTTCTGTCCCGATCGAGCACCCTCACCTCCCTGTGAATAATAGAAACGGATGGCACATACTTAAAAAACTGTATTTAGTGTTCCTTTAAAGGAAAATGAAAATCTAATAATAAACTAGAATTTGAAAGTTTTAGCAAAAGTTTTTAATTAGGCTTGAAAGGCTGCACTTTGAAAAGGGAATGTGTGTGTCTGTGCTGCAGGTTCTAAAACTCAACCAGGCAATGGTAATAAATGAGGGCGTTTAAATGTCATAATCCCTATTTATTATTGTGTATGGTTACATAGTAACATAGTAACATAGCAATTGTGGTTGAATAAAGACATATGTCCATCAAGTCCATCCTATTCACTTTTTTTTTAAACCCTTCCTAACAGTTGATCCAGAGAAAGGCAAAAAACCCAGCTAAAAAGGAGGGAAAAAATTCCTTCCTGACTCCAAACGGCAATCGGAAAGTATCCCTGAATCAACCAGATCTACCGCATATGTATTAATACCAGTAATTCTCAATAATTTTTAGTTTTAGAAACTTATCCATGCCATTTTTAAAGTTATTTATTGGGTATCTTCACTCATAATATTGACTTTTAGGAATCCAGTTCTATTGAAGAATGGGAGGTAAAGGAGCTGTGCCTAACCTTCTGTTCTTCAATAGAACAAACAGGAGCCAGGAGAGACGGTAAGAAACTTACCCGCTCATTTGCTCCCCCGGCGCTTAGTCTGACAGGTCCCGACAGACCTTGTTTTCTATGCGCATAGATTGCGCATGTATTAATACCAGTAACTTGCAACATTCCTGGTTTGCAGAAACTCATCCAGCTTTTTTTTTAAACTGACCAATGAACCTGCCATAACAACGTCCACTGGAAGACAGTTCCATAGCTTTACCGTTCTCACAGTGAAAAACCCTTTCCGAACTTGAAGCCTAAACCTTTTTTCTTCATGTCTTAAGGGATGTCCTCGTGTCCTCTGACATGTTCTATTGGTGAACAATGCCCCAGATTGTTTATTGTATGGCCTGTTACTGTATTTATACACAGTAATCATATCCCCACGCAAGCGCCTTTTCTCCAGCGTACATAATTGTAACTTTTCCAGTCTCTCTTCATATTCAAGCTCCCCCAATCCCCTTATTAATTTAGTTGCCCTTGTCTGAACCCTTTCCATTTCAAAGACATCCTTTTTGTACACAGGATTCCAAAATTGCACTGCATATTCCAAATGAGGCCTTAACAATGCTTTGTAAAGAGGGAGAATTACATTTTCTTACCTTGAATCCATACCTCTCTTTATACAAGACAATACCCTGCTGGCTCTGGCTGTTGCCGCCTGACACTGCTTGCTACCTTTAAGTTTGTTATCCACCAAAACTCCAAGATCTCTTTCCAACAGGGATTCACTTAACACAGAGCCATTTATAGTATAAGTAGAACAAGGATTTTTTAGTCCAAAATGCATCACCTTACATTTATCAACATTGAATCTCATCTGCCCAATGTGACAATCTATCTAGACCCCCTGCAACAATTGCACATCCTCTTAAGTTTTTAATGGTCGACAAAGTTTTGTTTCGTCAGCAAACACAGAAACCTTGCTGACAATACCCACTTCCAAATCATTAATAAATACATTAAATAGAAGCGGCCCCAACACAGAACCCTGTGGCACCCCACTTAGCACTTTAGTCCATAATGATGAAGCCCCATTAACAACTACTCTCTGCATCCTATTCATTAACCAATTTTCTATCCATGTACAAATGTGACTCCCCAGACCAACAGACCTTAGCTTATACATTAGTTGCCTATGGGGGATTGTATCAAAAGCCTTTGCAAAATCCAAGTAACTGCTATGCCAGAGTATAAATTTTTACTTACTTCCTCATAAAAGCCAAGCAAGTTAGTTTGACAAGATCCATTCATCCTAAATCCATGCTGGTTACTACTTATAATGTCAGTCCTTGAAACATACTCTAGAACATGTTCCCTTATTAAACTTTCCAGGATCTTCCCCACCACTGAAGTTAAACTTACAGGCCTGTAATTACCCAGCTGTAATCGACTACCCTTTTTGAATATTGGAATAACATCAGCCTTTTTCCAATTCAGGGGCACACCACCGAACATGAGGGAATCAGCAAAAATAAGAAACAATGGCCTAGATAAAACTGAACTTAGCTCCTTAAGTACCAGAGGATGTATTTTATCCGGTCCAGGAGATTAATTAATATTAACCTTCTTTAGTTCTTTCTGTACCATATCCTCGGTTAACCAAAGTGCACTTGAATCTTTAATACCATTATTGCTACTATACTCTATGATAATCTGTACTTGGATCTTCTATAGTGTATACAGAGGGAAAAAAAGTATTCAAGACATTTTCTTTATCGCCATCCTCCGTAAATAAGTTATCCCTATTAATTAATGGTGCCAAATTCTCAGTCCTCATTTTCTTACTAATATACTTAAAAAAAATTTTTAGGCTAAGTGATACTTTGTTCAGCTATCCTAACTTCATTATTAATTTTAGCTCGTTTTAATGCTTTCTTACACTCCTTGTTACAGTTTTTATAATCCCTAAAGGCCCTTTCCGTTCCCTCGGCCTTAAAGGTTTTAAATGCCTTTTTCTTCCATTCCATTTGCATCTTTACATCAGAATTCAGCCACATGGGCGTGAATTTATTTTTTTTACACTTCTGTTCAGTACCTTTACCTGATAATACATTATCCCAGTTGACATTCTGAAGAGCTGCTTTTAACCTGGGAAAATTTGCCTTCCCGAAATTAAAAGTCTTTGTTAACCCAGCACACTTTTCCTTTCGATAACAAAGTCCAAACGCCACTATTTCATGGTCACTATTCCCTAAGCCTCCAGTTACCTTTATATCTATAATGCGCTCCTCGTTGGATATTACCAGATCCAACAGAGCTCCTTTTCTAGTAGGAACCTCAACCACCTGTAAGAGAAAATTATCCTGCACCATCGCCTTTTTCTGTGATGGCAGTTCCACTACACCAATCAAAGACAGGGTAATTAAAGTCCCCCATAATGAGCACACTCCCCAAACTTGCAGCCCTTGCATATGAAGTTGACCCACCTCCTCTCTGCTAGCATTTGGCGGCTTATAGCAGACACCAACAATGACATTACCCCCTTTCCTGTTGCCTAATTCCACCCATATTGCCTCCACTTTACCATCCATATCGCCAGTTATCTCTTCTTTTAAATTTGGCTTCAATTCTTTTTTAACATAAATGCATACTCCTCCCCCTTTCCTTTTTTCTCTGTACTGCCTAAACAAGGCATATCCTTCTAAATTTACAGCCCAGTCGTGAGAACTGTTCAACCATGTTTCTGCTATACCTATTACATCATACTTTTCATTCAATGCCATAATTTCCAATTCACCCATTTTGTCAGCCAGGCTTCTCTCATTTACAAACATACATTTTAGATTATGAACCTGTAATTTATTTGTACACTTAAATAAACATGCCTCCCTATCCCCTATGCAAGCCCCACCACCCTTTCTGCCCACCACTGTCCTATCTACACCCTACTTTCCTCCTGGGCTATCTAGCCCAGTGAGACTGCTAATACCCTCCCCCTCCTAGGGAGGGTATTAGTTTCAAATCTCCTCCAACCCTCTAGCCATCTTCTCCCCTAAAACAGCTGCACCGCCATCAGTGAGGTGCAACCCATCCCTACTAAAGAGCCTGTAGCCGACAGCAAAGTCTGCCCATTTCTCAATAAACCCAAACCCTTCTTCCTTACACCACTCTCTTAGCCACGCATTAATGCTCCTAAGCTAAGGGAGGGAGGGAGGGAGGGAGGGAGATATGCCACATATAGCAGCCTGCTAGGCTAGCCCACCAGAAAATATTACTGTTTAATAAACCTTTGAGTATGTAGCAGGATCCGGCCTGTTTATAGTGGTAAAACCCAATTTAAGCCATGCCCACCAACGCTGCAGCAGCTGCGCAGTCCGCGAGCCGGTCCGCCCCCTACCCGTCCCCCTGTTTGGGTTTGGACTGACAAAAAGGTGCCAACCCTATCTACAACCATCTCAGCCCCATTGTTTAATGGTCCCACATTCCCAGTACTCATCTTTTTACCATTTATATACTTAAAAACATTTTGTGGTTGGACTTGCTTTGTTCGACTATCCATATTTCATTTTCTATTTTAGCTAGTTTAATTGCTTTTTGCACTCTATATTACAGCTTTTATACTCCCTGTAAGACTGTTCTGTGTTCCCTCTGATTTCAAAATTTTAAAAACAAGTGTTTTTACACTTGTTCCCTAAAGGTACAAATTTAGAAATGTAATAGTTTAATATCGCTTAAAAAATGGTCCACGTCTGCTCAGTATCTTTACCTAGAAACAATCCCCCCCAGTCTATGAGCAGGAGTAATTCCTTTAACAGCATAAAATTAGCTTTCCTAAAGTTAAAAGTTTTTGTTAACCCAGTGCAGTTTAGTTTTTTGTAACCTATATTAAATGACACTATATCATGATCACTATTCCTTTAGCTTCCCATTAACTTAATTTCCAAAATGAGCTCAGGGTTATTAGATATCACCAGATACAACAACACATTCTGTCTAGTAGGAACTTCTAACATCTGTGAAAGAAAATGCTCATATAGGAAATTTAAGAACTTTATACCTTTTGAGGTGCTGGCAGTTCCCCTTCTCCAATCTATGTCAGGGTGGTTAAAATCCCCCATAACCAAAACATGCCCCATACCAGCAGCCTTCGCCAACTGCATATGGAGATTCATTTCCACCTCCTCCCCGGCATTTGGCGGCTTATAACATACCCCAACAATTAATTTACCCATCTTCTTGCTTCCTGTACACAGCTCTACCTATATGGTTTCTGCCATATCGTTATAACCATCTATTCCATCTTTTAGATTTGTCTTCAATTCCTGTTTAACATATATACATACTCCCCCGCCTTTCTTATTAACTCTGTCATGTCTAAATAAGGAGTATCCTTCAATATTTACTGTCCAGTCTTGTGAATCATTTAGCCATGTTTCTGCTATACCGATCACATCATACATTTCCTTTAAAGCTTTAACGTTTTTACAGCCAGACTTCTTGCATTTGTAAACATGCATTTTAGATTATCAATTGATTTACTTCCATACTTGGACATACATGCCTCCTTATCCTCTATGCTGTCCCCTCCTGTCTCCTCTCTCCATTGTGTCATTAGTCCCCTGATCCCTAACTTCTCTATCTACCCCTGTGTAGTTAAACGTACCCTGCCCCCATACCTAGTTTAAAAACTCCTCCAACCCCCTTGCCATCTTCTCCCCCAAAACAGCTGCACCATGATCATTGAGGTGCAATCTGTCTCTACTAAAGAGCCTGTAGCCAACAAAAAAGTCAGCTCAGTTTTTGGCCCCTAGCTCTCGGAAATCATGTTAAAGGACCTCACCTCCTCCTCTAACTTTGTCATTGGCACCAATGTGAACCAAGACTACCCGGCCCCACCCAATAATCTGTCTACATGATCCACCACATGCCGAACCCTAGCACCAGGCAGGCAACACACAGTTCGGCATGTAGGGTCTTGGCGACAGATTACCCTACAGACTACCCTTCTAATAATGTTAGAAGCTGCCTATCCTTCCTTGCCCCCAGTTCTCCCTCCCTTGTATTGGAGATGGTGGTCCCATGGGTGCTCAAGGGAAAGGCCCGCTCCATACATGCTACTTCCGAGCCATCGTCCTCCACATCTTCGCCTAAAACGGCAAATCTGGTTGCCATAGAAACGTAAGGGTAGATTGGCTTTTGTGGTTGTATCTTGGTATGGGGGTATGTTTTTGTGTTGTGACCATAAAAGAGAGATTTATTTCCTGTGGCCCTGCGAATGTTTAAAAACTACAACTCTCAACATTCACCAACAGTAGATGGCAGAAGGGAGTTGCAGTTTGCAAACATCCCTGCTATAAATCTAAATTACATACTTCATTCTAAATACATAAAATATATATATATATATTTTATTGTGCTTAATTACTATTTTACCTCTGTGCTCCTCTTGCCTTCTGGGTTCCCGAGATGCAGTATTTACTTAGCATGAAGGAGCGCTGAGGTAATTGTATTGCCTCAATGCATTTAAATTGCTTTAAAAAGAGTAATGGTATGCAGCCCTCTCCACACATTTTTTTCCTGATTTCGAGCCTCTCTCTACCTTCAATTAATCATGCTGTGAAGGGGGTTTAAGAATTCTGTCTGCCTCTAATGGTGGCCATAGATACTACAATCTGATTATACAATCCGCGGGTTGTACGATTGGATTGTCGGTCGGCCAAACATTTTTCAACTGCCCCAATGGGGAAATTATTGGAAGATTGTTGAAAGATCTTTCAACGATCGTCCATACGCAATCCGACAGTCGGGCAATATCCTGATATCGTATGACTGGGATCTAAACATTTAGGGCCACCATAACTCAAAGCTAGCATGCAAAAACACACTTTATCACCCATCCTTGATACAGCCTACATAATATAGCTGATAGGCTGTATCCTAGCAACAGGAAATTTCAAGTTTGCTTGAGTGGCAGAGGAGGAAAGATGTTGTAACAGACATTTCCACCAGCCAATGACAAGTGCTGCGTTAACCATGGCCCTGAGACATCTAGGAGGCAGATTTTTAGCACTCATGCTGTGAGATATCAAAGGGAGGACAGCACGGTTGTAAATGTGAGTAAGCGATTTCAGCTACTGGAAATGTGGACATGTAATGGGGGTGATGTTATTTTTTTGATATTGTTGTCATTTATAGACCTTTGTTTTTGTGCTACAATGTAGGGCTGGTTTTGGACAAATAACTGTATTTTGCTTACCTGGCTGCTTCCTGTTGGCTGTTAAGCTGTACACTGGGACAGACCATTCAGATTGAAAATGGGACAATTCTGGGGGGTAGGGGACTCATTATTAGAAATGTGGATAGGGTCATCTGCCACTAGGCCCTTCATGCTAAGTGTGTTGCCTGACTGGTGCCTGACCCCTTTTTTTAATTTTCATATATTGTAGGGCTTCCTTCCCCAGCCCAAACCGCATTATTATTATTTCCAGAAACTTCCCCGATCTTTACTTTCCTTCCCTCTTTCCTGCAAGCAGGGGGCTGGACCGGCAGCCCTGAGATTGGCTGAGAGGCAGCAAATCATGGACACGGATGCCGGCAGTTTAAAATGCCGGAGGAAAGAGGGAAGGTAAGTAAAGATGGGGGAAGTTTCTGGACATAAGAATAAAGCAGTTAGGGCTGGGGGAGGAAGCCCTACAATACCCCAAGTGGATTTTACACTAGGGGGAGGGAGTGAAAAAGGGGTGGGAGAGGGAGGAGGGCTGCACTGGGCATGTGCAAATTCTCCCGGAGGAGAGACAGGAGGCAGAGTCCTATATGGACTATGCTAGGCTCCTGGTGGCCAGTTTTTGGGACTTTGGAGGGGTATAGCAGGGTAGCCATTTGGAGCCGGGGTGTAAGGTAAGGATTTTTATGCAGTACAGATTGGGGCCAGTAGTTGGTGAAATTTATAGTTTTGGGGTTGGACATGCCCTTCAAATGTTGTGGCATGCCTGGTGTTCTACCTGCTCTGCTGGTATGTATAGTTTATTTATAAAGCGCCACTTGAGCTGTACAGTTACAAAATACAATAAAGTCATACAAGTAGGATAAATACATAGATAGTTCAGTAGATAAATATATAAATTATATAAATAGAAGTGCTAGATCTTTGCCACAAGAGGAAAGGAGGTCCCTGCCCCATAGAGTTTATAATCTAGTTTAGGTGGGTAACATACAGATACAATGGTGCTGGAATGAGACGTATGCAGTGCAAATAAAATAATCATATACTATGCTGGTTACCAGATAGGTAGGATATAAGGCTAGATTTATCCTGCAAATTGAGGTTTCTTGATGTAGAGAGAGGGAAATAAAATATCCAGAGAAAGGGAGCCACGAGAGAGAGAGGTTTAAGACGAGAGGAAGCAGTATGCATTGGGGAGATGGTTCTGTGATGAGCAGAGGGAACAGGCAGGAACATATGGGGACACTAGAAAGGAAATATAAGGAGGAGCAGTAGAGTGAAGGGATTTAAAGGTTAAGAGAACAGGTTTCTATAAAATGCACTGTTTAACGCAAACGGACCAGGCTTCTTTGGACTACAGAAGAAGGAGATCCAGGAAGTCTCTGGGGGCGGAGCTAAGCAGACTACAATGAAGATCTAGGATGTCAGGAACTTTACATCAGCATAGGTAGGCTCAGTAGGGAACTAGAAAAAAAGGGGGAGATGATTAGTTAAAGCTGCTACTTCCAATTACACTTAACCTGTTTTTACAGTCTACTTATCCTTTAAAAAAATCCTTACCTTACACCTCTGCTCCTTATGGTTCTCTGCAGTGCTTGTCAAAAGTCCAGGAAACTGAAGAATAGTAGCTGTCTTCCTGTCCAAAAGGTTTCTTCCTCCTCCTTGTCCTCTGAAAAGACAGGACAGTGGCAAGTGCAGGGGAGCCCTTTGCCCCCTCCCTCCCACCATTCGTATCCTTCCATGGCTTGCCATCCACCTAGCGTTTAATCCTATTTCTGTAGTGTAGGGCATCCCTATTCACTCCAACCACTGTATTATTAAAAAAAAAAAAAAAGATTCAGACCGCTACTTACAGCCTTTCATTCCCACAGTGCTCTCTATTGACAGCAGCCGCATCTGTGATTGGGGTGACCTTTCACATATTTTAAAACTACAACTCCCAGCATTCTCTGTTTGCAGCAAGTTTCTTCTTGATGTCCTGTAGCTAATGCATGTGTCTGTCTGTGGCAATAAAACCTAATAGTATAGAGCAGGGGTGTTGAACTTGTGACCTTTCACATATTTTAAAACTACAACTCCCAGCATTCTCTGTTTGCAGCAAGTTTCTTCTTGATGTCCTGTAGCTAATGCATGTGTCTGTCTGTGGCAATAAAACCTAATAGTATAGAGCAGGGGTGTTGAACTTGTGACCTTTCACATGTTTTAAAACTACAACTCCCAGCATTCTCTGTTAACAGTAAGTTTCTTCTTTATGTCCATTGGCTAATAAATGAACCATTTTCATATATAAAGCAATTTTTCTGATTTACAGACATTAAAAGACCACTGTTCTTCTTTAGCAATTGCTACCCAAAGGCTGAAACATGCAAGTAATCCATCTGCCCTTCCCTTACATCCATAGCTATTACACTATTGGAATATTATAATACAGGTCACTTTAGGCAGTAGGAGATATGAACTTTACTAAACTTGCCCTCCCTTTTCTAGTCCACCTACCTGCCAGCTAGAATCCCAGGGGGCCTAAGTGGAATAAACCTGCAGGTCTGAGAATAGACCCAGGTAATCCTGTTATAATGTGCAGTTCACCATGCCATTCACCATCTGAGACCCTACACAGGGTCCAGATTAACATGCTAGTTGTATTCTACTTAGTATTTACTACAGCAAGTTCCAGATTTACAGTTGCTATGGGGTTAGGACTTTTTAGTTTAAAGAGAGGTGGGAGTTAAAGGAGCTAAAAGCTCCTCACAAAGTATAAAATGAAATAGAGCCTTTTTATAACAAAAGGTATCTCACAGCCTCATGTTATAATAATAGAATTGCCCTAATAATATAACCTATATACACATATTTTTCCTTTCCAGCTACTTGTAAAGTATCTTCTATACCCTTTTTCTACATACATATCTATTCCTGTGTTAAGTTTTTTTTTGATTGACTAAAACTGTCACATGTTTTACAAACAGCAAATCATGATGTTATACTATTACCACTATTACCACTTCCTTTCAGTATTCACATGGAGAACCAGCCACAGGGGAGTGGTTTAACCTTCCATTTTGACTATCTGATATTAAAATTGTATTCCCAGCTCTGTAAATAAGTTTATATATTTTGTATGTGTGTATATATATATATATATATATATATACAGTGATATACATTATGTACATTTATTGATGGTCATTTAAATGGTAATAGTGAGATAGTAGGCACATACACCTTTCCTATATGTAATATCCTATACTCCCCACCTCATTGGTAGCTCCTAAAATCTCAATGCAATCTCCTATGAAGATATAAATATATTTATATAATATACTAGCAATAGTGGGGCCCGTTGGTGCACAGTGGAAATTATGTCTATATACAGTGGCTATAAAATCTTTATACAGGGATATTTTAAACTTTTATTCAGTCATCAGCTTCAAGGGGAACTTCCAGGGAAACCAAGAATAGCCCCACAGTGACCACATTTGTCAGCATACTGTTTGGTCACTATACCATAATATGCACTTAATATTGCTGCTTTCTTAATCATGCTGCTATATGTATATTGTGTATTTTAAATGTTTTTAACTGACTCCCACACACCGATATCCCCTCATATATATTGTTTTACTGAATAAAGGGATTGTACATTATTTTTCACTCTGACAATAGTGTGCTGCAGATTTCTTTTTTCTAAACCTGCAGGTCTACTCTCAGACCTGCAGGTTTAATTCACTTAGCCTTGGCCTGGGATATGTGCTGGCAGGTATATATATACTATATTGTCCTCCCCTATTCCAATTATGTAATAGCTATGGATGCAAGTGAAGGGAAGATGGATTACTGTACTTGCATGTTTGAGTCCTTGGGTAGGAAATGCTAAAGCACGACGTGGGTTTTTTTTTTTTTTTAATTGTAAATTTTTATTGAGGTAACAACTTCAAGAATAATAGACATATGAACAGACATTGTTATCTCCATTTTCTTTTAAATTACAAACTTAGCATGAAATACTATATTAGTCAGCAAATAAAAATGATGAAATAAACAGGTAGCTTTTCTCTACCTAAATGTGAACATTTAATTGTAGCCTTCAAAGAAATTATAGAGTATTTTCAACCTATCGTTATCATACAAATGAGCTTTTACATAAATGTAAACCTAAACTTACCCCATCCGACCGCCTGCTATATCTCTGGTCCTCTCCAAGTTATTGAAAATCGTGTATGGCATTTTCAGTCTAACATCTAGCTTCAAATCTGTCATTGTATCTTTAAACTTGAGGAGGTTGTTAGTGCCAGGGAAGAGTCATGATTGACCAGTATAGTTGATCCAAGGACTCCATGTAATTTCATATTTAGTTAGTTTATCCCTAATTTGGGCTGTGAGGTGTTCCATTATTTGTACTTCATTAAGTTTGTTGGTTTGTTCAGTATAGGTGGGAATTTGAATATTTTTCCAATATTTAGGGATTAAACACTGTGCAACTGTTAGGATGTGTCCGATCAGTTCTTGCTCTGGTTTCAGTAGTTCTGGGTGTGGAATACTCAGGAGGGCATGTCCTGGGGACAGTGGTCTTTGAAAGATCTTGTTCACTAAAGTTTGTATCCGAGACCAGTATGGTTGTAGATCTGGATATGACCAGTATATATGAAATAGTGTGCCTGTAGCTTTTCTGCATCGCCAGCAGGCTGCTGGAAAAGCTGGGTTGAGGGCATGGAGTCTGACGGGTGTAAAGTACCAGTGCATTAGGACCTTGTAGCCATTTTCCTTATGTGTAACATTTATCGAGACTTTGGCTCTGGCCTCCCAGATTTCTTCACGTTTCTTTGTCAATGCGGTGACCTAGGGTTGTTTCCCACTTATATTTAGGAGTGCATGGGTGGGGGGTTTGAGGGGAGAGAGTTCAGAATGTAGTATATCGAAGATATGATCCCCTTTTTGTGTGGTCCCCCTAGTAGAATGAGTTCAAATTGCGTTAGTTGGGGAAATACTCCATTTCTGGTCAAAGTGTCTGCCCTGTGTTTTATTTGACAATACATATAGGAAAGAGTGGGAGGGACTTTCTTTTTGGTCACTGGTTCTTCAAATAGGACTAGGCGCTTTGTTATTTTGTCTATGATGTATCTAAGCACTGATATGCCTGTCCAGGGTTTGAAGTACGCTGGTATTAAGCTTGTGGGAATGTCAGGAGTCCGGGCGAAGGGGAGCAGCTGGGAGGGTTTCTGAATAAGCAAGTATTGCTTGCCTATTCTACGCCATAGTGTATAAGAGACTCTCATAGGGTTGGTGTGTAAAGTGTTCCGCGTGGGTGTGGTATGTGGGGTCAGCAGAGTGAGTAGGTGGGATGGGTAAATTTGTGCATTCTCGATTTCTACCCAGCGTGCCTGAGGTTTTACAGAGGTCCAGTGAGTGAGGTGTCGCAGTTGAGTGACATAGTAGTATTTGATTAGATCAGGTACTCCCAGGCCCCCCTGTGTCCATCTGTCCATGGCCACTTTACGTGAGATGTGCCTTGTTGTCCCATATGAATTTCATTACTTCGTGTTGAAGTTGACGAAGAGTAAATAGTGGGATATCTATCGGAAGGGTCATAAATAGATAGGTAAACTTTGGGAGAATGTTCATCTTTATTGAGTTTATTCACCCTAGCCAAGAGATAGAATGGTTTTTCCATTGCTGGAGAAGATTTTTGATTTTCTGGATCATTGGATCTATGCTGGTGTGATATAGTTGGTGGAATTGTGGAGTGATTTTGATCCCAAGATATTGAATATATCCTGATTTCCATTGGTAGGGGAAGTTTAATTGGAGAAGATTTAATGTTGGGGATGGGATATTTATTGGGAGGGCTTTGGATTTGTCTTGGTTGAGCTTGTACCCTGAGAGAGATTGTTGTAAGGTGTCGTGGAGTGTGAGAAGGGATGTCCGTGGGTTAGTGAGGGTGAGTAAAACATCGTCTGCATATAGTGATATAGTATATTGTTCGCTATTGATGGATAGGCCATGAATGTTTGGAGAATGCAGAATCCGAGCTGCTTGTAGTTCTATACTAAGGGCATATAGGAGTGGAGAGAGGGGGCAGCCTTGTCTATAGTTCCTCTTTGGATATAGAAACGGTCAGTGAGTGATCCGGATACTTTGATTTTCCCCAATGGGGTATTGTAAAGTTGCGTCAGTGCCTGAATAAATTTAAAGAGTAAAGGTATGCACCCCTGCCTATATGTTTTTTTCCTGATTTCGAGCTTCTCTCTGCCTTCAATTAGCCACACTGTGAAGGGAATGTAACAATTCTGTCTGCCTGTAACTACTAGCAGTGATAAAACACTACTCCACCCATCCTTGATCAGCTTGATTATGTAGGCTGTATCCTAGCAACCGAACAGTTCAAGATTGTTTGACTGGCAGAGGAGAAGGAGAAAGGTTGTAACAGACATTCCCACCAGCCAATGGGCTGGGCCATCTAGGAGGCGGGCTTTTAGCACTTATATTTGCTGAGTGATATCTAAGGGAAGGCAGCACAGTTGTAAATGAGAGTAAGCGATTTCAGCTACTGGAAGTGTGGACATGTAATAGGGGAGATGTTTTTTGGGGTATTGATGTCCTTTAAGTCTTTCCCCAGTTTAGGAATTAAGGTGATATATTCCAGCATGGAATTGAAAAATTTGGTCATATGAGGGGTTAGGGTGTTAAGAAATGTTTTGGTCCAAGGGATTTGCCTGATGGTGAGGAACGTATAGTTTGGTGGAGTTCTATAGCTGAGATTTCCTTGTTTAAGGTATCTAGTTGGGAGTCGGTAAGAGTGGGTAAGTGGCAGGAGTTTAAGTAGGTTTTTAGTTGGATATGTGTGTGGTTCGGGAGGTCAGGTTTAAAGGATAGTCTTTTATAACATTGAAGAAAGCCTTGGGCTATTTGTTCGTGGTTTGTGGCTTTAGTGCCAGAGTCTGTGGTGACAGGATGAGTAGATGGAGTGAAATCTGAATTTCGAAGTCTCTTAGCTAGGAGTGTGTGTGCTTTGTTATTGTATTCATAGAATTTTTGGCAAGACCATAATAAGGATTTTTCGGCTTTGGATAGACGTCACTAATACATTGAATAAGATAGGGAGAGGACAGGCTTCAAATCTCCCACCTCAGCAATATGCAAATAAGGAACAAAGACTTCTGGGAATTGACCATGTTTCCATGGAAGCTCTATGGAATGCTATGTCTTTAAAAAGACTTCTATGGCATTCCACAAGCTAAATGCAAAACCAGAGCGCCAACTACAAACCATTTTCGGCTTTATTGAGCCATCATCAGTGTAGTATTCAATGTATTAGTGACGTCTGTCCATAGGCGCTTCACACTGCAAAACCAGAAGCCTGCACTACACTGAAACCGGTCTGTAGTTGGCACTCTGGTTTTGCATTTAGCTTGTGGAATGCCATAGAAGTCTTTTTAAAGACATAGCATTCCATAGAGCTTCCATGGAAACATGGTAAATTCACAGAAGTCTTTGTTCCTTATTTGCATATTGGCTTTGGATATGTCTAATATTTTGAGCTGTGTCCGAAGGGCAGTAACATTACGAAGGAGTGTGGTAGAGGGGTGTGAGTAGAGTTTTTATCCCACGAGAGTAAGTCTGTCTTTAGTTCAGACCATCTAAGGGTATTGTTTCATTTGATTCTGGAACCCCATTTAATCAGATGCACACGTATAACCGACTTGTGTGCTTCCCACAACATCCCTGAGGAGACAATATTTATCATATTCATCTAGGGAGCGTGTAAGGTCTTGGAGCACTTGTGGGTTATGGAGTAAAGCTTAGTTTAGTCTCCACTGGTATGTTTTAGTGTGTGTATGGGATAAGTTCAAATTTAGGATGATGGGACTATGGTCCGACCAAGTCATGACAGGTATATGTGAAGAGGAGATGGAACGAAGTAAGGAAGAAGTTGTCCAGAAATAATCTAGTAGAGTAGAAAGAAAATTGTCTAGCTGTCGGGTATTCGATCCTCCAGGGATCGTATAGGTGGCATTGACGCATTAATTTACAGAATCCCCTGGATAATTCCTCATCCCTCCTAGCTGTTTTCCCAGGTTATATGGTTAATTTGTCTATGTTAGGAGAGAAGACCATGTTGAAATCTCCTCCGATCAGCATGTGGGGGCAATCGAATGAGGAGAGGCGGTGCAATATAATGTACCTACCTGCTGTGTGTTGTGGGTTGACATGAGCAGTGTTTGTGAATTAGAATTGCAGTGCCTGTGCTTCTGTGTCCTGAGGTGGAGGCGTAGATAGTGGGGTATATGTGTCGGATAAACTTAAACGTGTCAGGCCCCATTAGATGGGTTTCCTGTAAAAAGAGGATGTCCGCATGCATGCGTTTGGCCTCTTGTATCAGTAGTTTCCGTTTCCCTGGTGAGTTTAAAGACACCCCTTTCAGTGTACTTGCTATATTGAAGTTTCGTTGAAAATCTGAGGATGAGGTGGAGAGGCCGAGAAAGATCGTTCTTGTCCTAGTAGTGTCGGGTGGAGCTGCACGTCCCTAACCAAACCAAACAAAGATAACATTAAACTTTTGCCATCCATAAGGTAAGAGATTTGGAAGTGGATTGTAGAGTAAGAGAGGCATGGCCAGACCCCACAACATGGGGGGTGGTGATCAAGGTTCAATAAGAACATAGTAGTCAGGAGGAGGGGCAAGAAAGGGATGGTCTGGCCAGTGGGTTCACGTGGCTTGTTCATTCCAACGGTCCAGTCTGGGCTCTAGTGCGCTCCCTAGCCCTAAAACTGGTCGCTGCTTTTGCAGGACCATTGGTATGGGGCTCAATATGGGTTGTAGAAAGGACCCTGGGAGTGCAAAGCCTTCAGTGCAATCTATGGGCTGATAATAAATGAAGGCTCTCTGCCTTTAATAAAACTAGTGACTGTTGAGTCATCAGTAACTATCTTCCCTATTTTGAGAGAACAATTATCGGATTAATATGCAACAAAAGAATACAGTGTAAACATTGTACCATTATATAAAATTAAAACTTGTATGCATTTTTATCTCACATTATTAAACCGTAAGCATTGTTAAACATTATTAAGCAACAAAAGAACAGTGTTGATATTGTACCCTTATATATATAAAGTTAAAACTTGTAAACATGTTTGTAAAACATTGTTAGGCAGTAATAAGCATTGTTAAATATAGTTATTATTGGTAGAGGGGGAAGGGATTAGGCCCCTGAATTGGTGAGGGTGTTTGTGTGTTAATTGATAGGGGCAGCCCTTAGTTGGGTGGATGCAACCAGAATTATTTAGGCTTTTTTGGGTTTTGTTGATATTGAGATAACAGACCCCTCTTGCTGGTCCAAGAATGAGATGGGGGCAGATGGAATTTCAGATATTAGTTTGATTTTGTCGATTCTGGTCTTCTCGGAATGTCTGGCTTTGGGTTGTTGTGTTTTGGTTGGGAGACATTTTGAGTTTGAATATTGAAAGTTGGGAGGTTGTCCCAATTGGCATGAGACCCTGACAGGGTAAGAGTTTGGTGGTTTTACATCTGGGGTTAACCGATCTGGAAGTTAGTTTTTAGGGTCAGATTGGTCTTTCTTGTTTAGCCTGGGGGAAGGCGCGAGTCTGTGGTGTCCCGGTTTGTGTTTAACTCTGGAGTTCCGTGGTGTTCGGTTGTCTCTGGGCGTTTGGTTTTGCGTCCCTGAGGTGAGACTGGGGACCACAATGTGTTTGGGCCGTCTGATAAGAGTGGTATTGGTTTCCATTCTGGCAGTTCTATATTTGGGAGGTGGAAAGAATTGCAAAAGTCTGTAAGTTCTTCCAGGAAGCTCAGCCTGTGGGTGGTTCCATTATTCCTGACATATCAGTTGAAATGGGAATCCCCAGCGGTATGTAAGGTTCTTTTCTCTGAGGACTTGTAGGAGTGGCCTTAACTGCTATCTGCATGCCAGTGTTGAGGGCGATAGGTCTGGATAGAGCTGGATGGGGGCACCTTCGTATGTCAGACCTTCTGTCTGGCGGAAGCAGGAGAGAATGTTTATTTTCATGGTAAAATAGTGTAGGCGACAAATAACGTCTCTTGGGAATTTGGAAGCGCCTTTAGGGGGTAGAGATCTGTGTGCCCTGTCGATTTCAATGTTAGGAGGGGGGTCAATTTCCAAGATAGTGTGAAAGAGGGAAATTAACATTTCATTGACTGAGCCATCTTGTACAGTTTCGGGGAGGCCCCTTATACGTATATTATTGCGCCTACCCAGATTTTCCAAGTCCTCCATGTGGCGATATAGTTCTCTAATAGCTTTAGAATGATCATTGACCACACGTGTGACTACTTGGAGGTGTTGGTTAGTGGCCTGGTGTTCTTCTTCCAGGGTTTCCACTTTGTTCAGCATGGCTTTAAGGTCTCCTCTAACAAGGGAGATTTCGGAGTGACATGCTGCTTCAATTTGCCATGTTCAGAGTCATGTTCAGTATGTCCTCTTTGGTGGGCAAGTTGGTAAGTAATGTCTGTAGCTTGTCTCCCCCCATGGCTGTGGTAAGCTGCAGGGGAGCTCTGCCAGGAGCATGAAGGGGGAGCCAGAGACATCTGCTGTTCATCTCCCAGGTGGTTGTGAAGGCCAGGGTCCATGCGCGTGTCGGCTGGTTTGGCCTCCGGTTGAGGCAAGGAGTCAGCGTCACTACCTCCCCGGAGTCCCTGCACCGGGTATTGCGGCAGGGGTTTCTCTGGGGTTGGGACGCGTCCGTCCTATGTAGTGGGCCAGATCTGTTCCTCTGTGCAGGGTTCTGTTCCGGGAAAATGGTGCCCGGAGCTTCAGGACCCTCGTGGTCTGTTTTAACGTACCCGTCCAGGTCCCGCTGCTTTGGGGCACCCGGTGTTGATCTCGGGTCTTTAGGCTGGTGCTGGGTATTTTTTCTGCCCATTATTTGTGGGGTATGGGTAGAGGAGCCTTTTTCTTTTTTAGGTAGCTGTTCAGTGTGCCATTCAGCCACACACCCCACGACCGTTGGTTTTAATGTCCGTAAGTCAAAAAAATTATTATTATTCCAGAATGTATGAAAACTAAATTTTCCAGCTTTCTGTGCTGCCAATGAATGCTGGGAGTTGTAGTTTTAAATCATCAGAAGAAACTTACCTGCAAACAGAGAATAATGTGAGTTGTAGTTTTGAAATGTGAAAAGTCCCAAGTTTAACACCCTGCTCTATACCATAGGTTGTATTACATCTAGACACATTCCTTTGACACAGGCTATAAATAAGATATTTGGCATGTCTCTGCCCATTTCTTTAGGTAAGCTGGTAGTGAGAAATATGTGTTTATATGTTAGATTATTAGGGCAATGCTATTATAATAACATGAAGCTGTAAGGGAACCTTCTTTTATAAGAAGGCTATATTTCATTTTATACTCTGCATATACATATACTGCAGTCCTATATAGAACTGCAGTATATGTATTAATACCAGTAAGTTTTAGAAACTTATCTAGCCCACTTTTAAAGCTATTCAATGAAATTGCCATTACCACATCTGCTGGAAGACAGTTCCACAGTTTACCGGTCTTACTGTAAAGAGACCTTTCCTAACCTGAAGATGATACTTTTTTCTTCTAATCGTAAGGCTGGGTACACACCAGCAGATATTTTCGTCCGACCGACCGATTCACGGACAAATGAACAATCGGTCATGTTGGTAAATTCCAATCGATCGTGCGGTTCCCTATGGGATTGCACGATCGACCGTTCGCAAATTTGTCCCGGCTGAGCGTTTTTTTTGTATATGGGATTCCAAATGAGGTCTTACCAGTACCTTGTATAGAGGGATTATAATGTTTTTTTTCTCTTGAATCTATTCCCCTCTTTATACAAGACAATATCTTACTAGCTCTAGCCGTTGCTGCCTGCCATTGAATACTGCTAAGTCTGTTATCTACCAGAACCCCCAAGTCTTTTTCTAGTCGAGATTCACTTAACACAGAGTTATTTATGGTGAAGGTTGCACAAGGGTTGTTAAACCCTAAATGCATCACCTTACATTAATCAACATAGATTATCAAAATGGGCAGCAGTATGGCAGATGAGATTCAATCTAGGTCAGCTTGCAGCAATTGCACATCATTTGAAGTTTCCAAAGCTGTGCATAGTTTAGTGTCATCAGCAAACACAGAGACCTTGTTCTCAATGCCCCCTTCTAATTCTTCTAATTTGTCTGGCACAATCTATTTCTACTACTACTACTACTAAGATCAGTTCTGGAGACAAAGTCAAGGATGTGATTCCGTAACAAAGTTTCCATCACCTTCCCTACCACTGATGTTAGGCTTACAGGTCTACAGTTACCAGGTTGGGAACGACTACCTTTTTTGAATATTGGCATTACTTTTTTCCAATCCAGTGGCACATCACCAGACAAAAGTGAATCTGAAAAGATAAGAAACAGTGGCATACTTTATAAACAAAGGGGTTTTAGTATACATTACTGTGATCACATGACTGAAAAGCCTGGGGCCTAGGAATGTGCATTGATTATCTTTTCTATGTTTGTATAAATGTTTGACCAGATCAGTAGCATTTTTGCTAAATGTAGTTGTAAATTAGCCTAATTGGAGTGTTGGAGTGCTTCCATATATATATTATACATATATATATATATATAAATTTTCATCTTGGTGTGGAGGTCCTGCAGGGGTCTGATCCTGGACCCTTATTGTTCTCCCTCTACACTATTTCCTTGGGAGATGTTATTACCTCTTTTAGCTTCAAATATAATTTATATGCAGACAATACACCACCCCTACGCTAACTCCTGACATCCAATCACGTGTCTCCGACTGCCTCCTTGCCGTCTCCTTCTGGGTGTCTCAAGGCTATCTCAAAATAAATCTTTTTAAAACTGAACTAATTGTTTTTCCACCTAAACCTGGTCCTGTTCCATCTTTCTCGAACGCTGTTGAGAATACCCCCATTTCCCCTATCCAATCTGCACACTGTCTAGGGGTAATTATTGACTCCTCTCTATCCTCTTCTAACCACATTAACTATGTTGCGAAAACCTGCCGCTTCTTCCTTTGCAATATAGCCAAAATCTGCAGGATCCTTTCTCTCCCGACCACCGCTATGCTTATGCATGCTCTCATCCTATTGTGCCTGGAATATCGCAATCTACTACTTTCTGGTCTTCCGGCTTCCCACCTCTCTCCCCTTCAGTCTATACTTAACTCTGCCAGACGTATTGTTTCGCTCTCTAATAAACTGGATCCCAAATCTCCTCTGTACCAGACAACAAACTGGTTTCTGTGCGTTACCCACCTAACTAGATTGTAAGCTCTACGGGGCAGGGACCACATTACCTCTTGTGGCAAAGCCCTAGCACTTCTATTTATATAAGTTATATATTTATGTACTGAACTATCTATGTATTTATCCCCTTTATATGACTTTATTGTAATTTAATACTCTACATCGCTGTGTGTGGCGCTATATAAATAAACATATGCATACATATATATATATAATCACAATGGAAAGTAAATCCTTGAGCACACCTTGCTTATTCAATTTCATTTATTAACGTTTCAGAGCTAAACTGAGCTCCATCAGTGCTAACCATGCCCCTAACCCCCCACTCCCTCCATCCCCTGGGCCACTTACTCTATCTCCCACCACTCCTAAGTGACGTCACAAATGTGACATCCCTTTGTCATGCCCCCTTGCCACACCCCCTTCCCCCACCCTGCCCGGAAGTCTCAAATGGCAGGTTGGCATGTCTTCTGAAATGTTCACAAAATCAATTCTGTGAGACAAATAGTCAGTCTACCAATAAAAGATCCTTTTGTTAGTGACATTCTACTGAACTGTTAGATATAATGCTCTGCTTGTGGTAAATTTAGATCAGTGGTTCTCAAACATTTTTGGAAAGTGCTATTCTAGGCATAAAAAGTTATTTTGCAGCATTACTGTATTGTTAGGTTACAGTCCCACTGCAACGCACATGGCGGAGATTTACTGAAAGCTACAATGTATATTTTCTCAGGTTAAAGCAGTGCTAACAAATTTTAACAAAGAAACTTTAACAAAGAAATTGTGGTAGCTGCACGTGTTTTAAAAAAAGTATTGCACACAGCAATATTGTATTTGCAGCTCTTCTGTGTGACTTTTAAAACCAGTTTATAGCTGTGTTGAAGTTAAAGGGGGAACTAAAGTTAATAAATAAATATTTATTAAGGGGTAGACAAACACCAGAATAATGTAAATCGGATTAATTCTTTTAATACAACATTAAATAGTTAATATAACAAATACAATCTATAATAATAATAATGTCTAAGTGCGATCACACACACCTAATGTGTAACAATCAATAACTCCAGCCGGTAATTTGACGTAATATCTTGATGGAAAAAAAAGTCTTTGTCAAAGTTCAAACATGTATATAAAAGATACAGTGAATAATACCTTAAAGGACAACTCCACCCTCATAAGAACATCTTTTAGAAAGAATAGCCTCTTTGAAATATGTTGATATATCATAGTTTGTCCTATGAATTCATTACTGTATGCCTGCTATGCTTCTGGATGCTTCATGGAAACTGAGCCATTTAGAAACCTGTACTGAGCCTTTACTGAGCCTGAGCATGCTCAGAAGGGGCACATAGGGGATTAGCATTCAGTCATTGGCTGTGATGTCAACTGTCAAATCCATAACTGACAGTTGCTAACTGGAAGAACCAGGAAACAGAAATAGGGGCAACAGGACATTTTGCAGAATTTCAGGTTAGACTTATATATTTCAGATTTCAAACTATTACCGTTTAGGGTTTTGGGGGGTGATTTACCTGTATGTTAGTTTTCATTTTGGGACTGGACTTGCCCTTTAAGAGATATAAAGTAACCGATGTCAGTGTACCGGACCCTCCCACCACATCTCTAGTGTTGTCTCCACCCGATATTCACTGACAATCAGCTAAGACCAGAAACTGCCGCGGGCTCCTGAACTCCTCCTCCTAGTACACAACACATGAACATCCAACACTAGGGTCCAAACGAGCGTCCCGGCTTTCGCGTCTCTCACCATGTGACCACGTGTGTTCTGCTCAGACTCCTGGGTATACGGGGGAGGGTCTTTCCAAGCGGTTGCTCTGGATTAAAAATGCAACAGTGCCAGTGCAACCCCTATACACATAAATACATACAACGTTAATAGTAAAAGCACAATAACAGTATATTAAAAAATATATATATAATAATAGAATACAATGATCTCAGTCTAGACTGGAAACACTCCACATGCTACGCGTTTCGTTGTCATAGCAACTTCATCAGGCATGATTTAACTAAAGTTAAGAGATTAACCTGTGGCTACTAGTGAGTGTCTGAAGGAGGTGTCAAAATGTTACAAGTCTGGAATAAACACAGGTTTTTTAGCACAAGTATGGTGTGGGCTATCAGTGACTATATACTTGGATTATATGCTACCAGCCGTGGTATTATAGCAGCACCCAGCATATATTTGCATCTATTTTTGAATAGTGGTGAGGTAGGTCCATTCTACTGTGGGTAGATAGGGGTCAGCTACCATAATCCACCAAAAGGGATTATTTAACCGAGCTAAAATTACACAGTATATCCTCTGTAGTGCTCAATAGATCAAAAAAAGGGAGATGCATCCTTGCTTCCTTGATGCTGACAACCAATCACATAACAGCACAGGAATCCTCTCTCTCCCTGATATAGAACAGAGATTTCAGGGTTTTTTTTAAATACAATTAATGCTCCTGTCTTAACAAGGAAAGTAACCTTTACAGTATATTTCTAAGCTACCATGAATGTAAGAAACAGAATATCAACATTTTAGTAATTCTGGGGAGTTGAACCAGCAACCTTGTGTACTCTGTCTTGCTAAAAGCAAAGCTTTATACCCCTAGCCCAAACAGAGATACTATGTGAACACTAGATAAATTTAGGAAATTTATCTTTTGCTAGGAACATAATAGAAACAAATAAAAAAGTAAGTTTTGGGATTGGAACCTGTGACCTTTTGAAAAGTGTGTTTCTAAAACATTTGCTATACCAGTTGTGCCACCACTGCAAATGCAAACAACATAAGTACATCTAGAAGCATTATATTTTGCTTGGAACATAATAATTTCTAAAGTGTAAGTAAAATGGATTGACTGTCCTATATTGCCCCAGGAAGGCTGTATACAATTCACACAGACTGGTAAATGAACTACAGTACAGGGTTACAAGCAGTTAATCAAAGTATTAATCTGGGGACATCTGGAGACAGTGGCGTGGCTCTTTGATGATTACATGGGCTGTGGGTTGTACTGACAACGACATGGAAGCCTTCTTAGGAACCAAATCTATTTAATGTACTAAATACAACTTACTAGAGAAGAATCCTACAAAGTTCCTACAAAATTAGTTGGGGAAAGCATTTGTAGCTTTCTGTAAATTACCCCAAATGTGTGTTTTTCATGTACATGTGCCAGACAAAGCCAGGTGTTCCATGACACCCTTCAGATCGGGTCCTTCCCAAACAGGGACAATTGGAGTGGATGCAATCAGGGATGCCACACCCATGACACATTGCACACCTACCAGTGTATTTCAAATAAATTTTTGTATGTTTTTAGCCGAAAAAATGTACTGGGGCACAAACATTATACTTTTTGTATTTTCTGGTAGAGAAAAATTATTTTGTAGCCAAAATGAATGTATTTTTATCTAACAAATTAGATTTTCTTTTAAATCTGTATTTTTGTCAGCAAATTTTTCTTATGAAATAATTTAGGAACAAATGGCACCCCATAATCCAGTGCCATCTTGTTTTGAACTGTATGTTAATGGATTTGTGGTTTCATTAATGGACAGATATTTTATTTAGTGATTTCATTTATTTTTAATTTAATACTCAGACCACAAAAAGAAGAATTATGCTTTTTATATCTGTGGTTTTCAGTTAGATCAACTGGACTAGGCTTTAATTTTGTTTCTCATTCATCCATGTCACGGTATATATGTGGTATTCAGTTAAACTTGAGTTAAGTTCTTGAATATGTTCCACTAGTCATCTGACTGGCTTTCTCAATAGAATGACTTTTACAAGAATCTGTTGGCAATAAATTACCTGGAATGTGTCAAGTAGTGAAACTGCATAGGCACAGGCCCCCCAGCAAGTTTTGTGGCTGGGCCCCTCTCCCCCTCTCCCCAGTTACTGCATTTAGCTATTTTAAAACAGCCATATAATCATACACATATTAGTAAAGTTGAGTGCGAACATCTGTTTAAAACACTAGCACTGGACCGGCAGTAATTTAAATAAGTAGATTGCGCACATCTTTAGTAACATCTTTAGTAAAATTTAAAACACCACATCCTTATGCTGTTAAAATTATGAATCTATTTCTTCCAAATATAATAAAATCTGGCAACAGTTTAGTAGTAAAATAGATGGGGAAATGTATGTATTATGGTTTTATCTTACATTTGAAGATTGTTTCAAGCGATAGTGAGAGTTCATCCCTTACTTCCTATTTAGGTTTATCCTTGGGACTTACCTAGGCAGGCCTCCAAAGACTTTTGAGCCATTAAAAGGACCAACCAGAAACTTTTCCTGGCGGCAACTATGTCAGCTTGCAGAGATGGAGAGATTGGGGCATTGTAAAAAATAAATAAAATGAAACATTATTTATGCAAGTTGTGTTGCATACAGCTTATAAGTTCTTACCATAAGCCCTTAGTCTTTCTTCATTTTGTATTGGCCCAAAAAAAGATTAGGCATTACATAGAAATATAAGCAATACATTCTTTTAACCAGCAGTTTTAGGATGGTTCAGAAGGGGTTCATCCATCTAGGATCTTGTATAATCAGTGTTTTTTGTACTTTAAGCAAAATGTATTTTCTAAATAAACATTTTCACAATTATGTGGACATCAGTGTTTTCAATAAGGGTTAGTTCTCCTTCAAATTGCCAGTGAATAATGTATGTGATGGTTAATAGACTATGATAGTTGTTCATTGTTTTTTCTCAATTTTTCAGGCTTCCTTTATTCCAGGCAAGTGCTTTTGCATTTTTGGTTCCAGCTAGGGCAATACTGACCCTTGAGAAATGGAAATGTCCACCTGATGGTAAATAGTTTTTCCCTTTTTTTTGTACCGGTAAAAATGTAAAAAAAAATTTTACGTTTTTTTAGAAGACATCTATACTTTTACAAATGATTGCTTATTTTAGAGTAATATAAGAAAATGTGTCTGCTGGCAATCTTCCTTTTCAGCCAATAGAGGAGCATGCTCACTGACTTGTTTCTTCCCTGACTCCCTGGCTAGTTGCTTGTGTTTGTAATGGTTTCTCGGTACTGCTGGTACCTGGGAGACTGACTATTTTAGTAGGAGGAAGTATGAGTCCAGGAAACTGTGCAGGAACGGACACAATGCAGGAGCTGAACACTGGAATAATGCTGAAGTGAATACTGGAGCAATCCAGGAGCAGGAAAAATGCTGGAGTTGTAACTGAAACAATGCTGAAGCTTTAACTTTAACAATGCAGGAGTTGCAACTGGAACAATGGTGAGGCTAAACTGTAACAATGCAGGAGTTGTAACTGGAACAATGGTGAGGCTGAACTGTAACTAAGCTGGAGATGTAACTGGAACAATGGGCTGAGAAACCTGGGAACCCACAGACGCCAGAACAAAGGACAATCGTGCACCCGCAGAAGTGCCAGGCGGCGCGATTGCCTTGTGACGTCACACCAACGTTCGTGCCACCAGTCCAGGAGCGCGCCCCAGCGGACCGTCATCAGACCGGAAGAACAGGTAAGTTCCTTACAGTACCCTCTCCTCCATGGGGGCCACAGGACCACTAGATCCAAGTTTGAAAGGAAATTTCTTATGGAAGGCTTTAATTAAATGAGGAGCATGGATGTCCACTAGTTTAATCCAGGAGCACTCTTCAGGACCAAATCCCTTCCAATAAACAATATATTAAAGAGAGTTCCTAGAATATCTGGAATCAAGGATTTTCTGAACTTCGAACTCTTGTTGTCCGTCAACCAAAACTGGAGGAGAAGAAGGATTAGGACTAGAGAATTGGTTGATAATAACTGGTTTGAGTAGTGAAACATGAAAGAAATTAGGGATCTTCAAAGTAAGAGGTAAATAAAGCCAGCCGTGGCACTAATTACTTCAGAGATGGGAAAAGGTCAGATACATTTTGGGCCCAGCTTAGGTGCCGGAATGTGTAAATAAAGGTTCCGGGAGGATAACCAAACCTTATGTCCAATAGCATAATGGGGAGCTGGTCTACATCTTCTGTCGGCTGCCTTCTTCTGAAGTAAGGAGTTTTGAGTAAATTGTTTTTTTGTAGAATCCCAAATAGCCGACAAATGAGAAAGCATATCATCAGCCGCGGGATTATCGGAAAAAAGAAAGTCTTGAGGGAAACAGATTTTGTCAAGAGTTGCAAAAAAAAGGAGAGTTACCAGATGAAGAATGTGAGGTATTGTTGTAGGCGAACTCTGGTAGAAGGTCATACCAATCATTTTCAGAGATAGAGATATGACACCAGAGAAATTGTTCTAGAGATTAATTAACCCGTTCATCAGCACCATTATACTGCGGATGGTATGCAGAGGAAAATTGAAGTTTGATGGTTAAAGACTTCCAGAATTTGGATACAAATTGTGTTCCGCTATCGGATACAATTTTGATGGGTAGACCATGCATGTGAGAAATATGAGAAACAAATAAACGAGGCAGAGGGCAATTTGAGTGGAGGAACAAAATGTCCCATCTTACTAAAATGGTCAATTGTTACCCATATTACGGTATGCTTCTTGGAAGGGGGTAAATCCACTATAAAGATGTGTCCAGGGACGAGAAGGAATGGGTAGAGGTTGAAGAAGTCCACAGGGAAGATTACAAGGAGACTTAGACATGGCACAAGTGGTACCTTGGTCAACCTCGATGAAAAAAAGAGAAAAAGGGAAAAAAAATCGAGGATCTGGGTGGACCAAAACGGGGCAGAGGCAAATTTGGTTTTAAGTCTTTCATTGGTTTCCAGAGCTTCCTTAGTCCATGCATTGGTTTTTCCCCCTTTACGGATGAGATTCAAGATTGGAGAAATGATGGAAGAAAAGTTCTTGATAAATTGTCTATAAAAATTGTCAAAACTAATGAAATGTTGAATTGCTTTAGTGGAGGAAGGAAGGGACCAATCAAGAATGGCAGAGACTTTAGAGTAATCCATTTCTAAACCTTGGGCAGATATGATATATCCTAAAAATGGGACTTTAGAAACTTCAAAGAGGCATTTCTCCAGTTTAGCATACAGAAGATTAAGTCGTATTCTGGAAAGAATTGAGAACATGAATAAGATGAGTAAGTATTGTGAAAAAATTAAAATATCATCAATATAGACTACGGAGTTGCCCAACAAGTCTCTGAATATGTCATTGACAAATTTCTGGAATACTGCCGGGGCATTACATAATCCAAATTACCATGACCATTTTACACTCACGAATATTGATCAAATTGTAGGCTCCTCTAAGATCAAGTTGGAATACTGCCGGGGAATAATGCTGAAGTGCATACTGGAGCAATCCAGGAGCTGGAACAATGTTGGAGTTGTAACTGAAACAATGCTGAAGCTGTAACTGTAGCAATGCAGGAGTTGCAACTGGATCAATGGTGAGGCTGAACTGTAACAATGCAGGAGTTGTAACTGGAACAATGGTGACACTGAACTGTAACTAAACTGGAGTTGTAACTGGAACAATGGTAAGGCTTAACTATACAGAAGCTGGAGACAGGATCACTCAGGATGGCTGAGAAACCTGGGAACCCACTGACGCCATAACAAGCGACAATCGGGCGCCCGCGGAAGGAAGGAGAACTCAATTAAACTTTCACGCAAGACAGCACGATTGCGTGGTGACATCACGGTCGCGCCACCAGTCCAGGAGCGCGCCCCAGCCGGCCGTCTTCGGACCGAGAGAACAGGTAAGTTCCTTACAGTGTGATTCATGAATGTGATTCATGTGGGTGTTGGATGTGTTGGGCCATTTTGACTATGTGTATGTTGTTTGAGATATTTGTAGTGGAGAGTTGTGTTGTATAGTGGAGCCTTTTGTTTTGGAGACCTTGGATTTCCCTGGATTGTTTGTGCGGTGGAGTGCCTGGGGGAGTGTGGTGGGTAGTTCTTGGGCTTTCTATTTGCCTTTCTATGTATATTATACAAGTTTATCGACCCATAGCACCCACACCTATTAGTGTGTTCTGGAATTGAGGGAGTTTATCCTACACCCATAGCATTATTTTTGAAACACAGAGACCTTGCTGACAATACCCACTTACAACAGATTAAATAGATGTGGCCCCCAACCAACACAGATCTCTGTGGCACCCCACTTAGAACTTTAGTACATATTGATTAAACCTCATTATCAACTACTCTCTGCATCTTATCCATCAACCAACTTTTTATCCATCTACAAATGTGCCACCCCAACTTAGTCACCTATGGGGGACTGTATCAAAAGACTTGATCAGAGTATACTACATTTACTGCTATGCAAGAGCCTACATTCCTACTCAGTTCCTCATAAAAGACAAGCAAGTTAGTTTGACGAGATCTATTCCTCCTCAATCCATGTTGATTACTACTTACAAGGCCAGTCCTTGAAACATTCTCTAGAATATGTTTCTGTATCAAACTTTCTAGTATCTTCCCTATCATTGAAGTTAATAACTTACAGGCCTGAAAGTTTTGAATATTTTGAATATTGGAATTACATCAGCTTTTTTTCAATCCTTAGAGGCACCCTTCCGGAATCTGCAAAAATAAGAAACAATGGCCTAGGTAACCTACGGACCCAAAGATGTATTTTATCCGGTCCAGGAGATTTATTAGTATTAACCTTATTTAGTTATTTCTGCATATCCTCAGTTAACCAAAGTGTACCTGCATCTTTTATACAATTATTGCCAAGACCGTCCTTATTTTTCTCGCTCCACTACTTAAATGCTTATGAATGCCCGTCTTGACAACTGTAACATTCTGCTACTTGGTCTCCTGTCTTCTCTCCCCTCTCTAGTCTATTTTAAACTCGGCAGTTCGGATCATCTCATTCTCCTCCAAGAGAGAATCTGCAACCCCCAATATTGCATTCTATAGGGTGGCTTCCCATCAAGCAAAGAATCACATCTAATACCCATCTTTTAACATTTAAATTCTTTCATTCTGCTGCACCTCCCTATTTACTCTCTCTTTAGGTCACTTATGTTCCTGTATGTGCCCTGCACTCCTCGCAAGGCAATCTTCTTTACAAACCCCCAACAAACTTGCAGCTCTTGCCACTCCCTATCTTTGAAACTCTCTCCCTCTCTCACTTCGCCAGGTGACATCCATTAGCTCTTTTACATTTAAACTTTTATCCTACCTTTATGAAAACTAGCACTATTAATGATTGTTAGCTGAGCACTTTGTATCCCCCCTACTTGTATTTGTATCTGCCCACTTATAGAAGGTTATAGAAGTACATTTTGTTGTAATGTATTTTTAGTATAGTATTTGAGGTTGAATAAAGACATACGTCCATCGAGTCCAACCCATCTAGCAATATCCTGCCTAACTGTTGATCCAGAGTAAAGGGAAAAAACACACCAAATTTATGAAGGGGGGAAAAAGTCCTTCCTGACTCCAAGTGGCAAATGGAAATTTCCTTGGATCATATCAGTATCAATACCAGTAACTTGCAACATTCCTTGTTTGCAGAAACTCATCCAGATTTCTTTTGAAACTGACCAATGTACCTGCCATAACAACGTCCACTGGAAGACAGTTCCATAACTTAACCATTCTCACAGTGAAAAACCCTTTCCGAACTTGAAGCCTAAACCTTTTTTCTTCAGAGTCTTAAGGGATGTCCATGTGTCCTCTGACATGTTTTAAAGGATAACTGTATTGCCTCAATGCATTTTTTTTAAACTGCTTTAAGAAGAGAAAAGGTATGCAGCCCTTCCTATACATTTTTTTCCTGATTTCGAGCCTCTCTCTGCCTTCAATTAGCCTTCAATTAGCCATGCTATGAAGGGGGCGTAACGATTCTGCCTCTAACTGTCACTCAAAGCTGCATGCAAGAAAACACACTGTACCCACCCTTGATTACTTGATATGTAGGCTGTATTCTAGTAACAGGACAGTTCACGTTTGTTTGACTGGCGAGGAGGAGGAGGAGAGGTTTACAGACATTCCCACAGCCATGACAGTGATGTGTGATGTTGTTAACACTCATCTTTGCTCTGTTATATTCTAAGGGAGTGCAGCACGGTTTGTAGAGTAAGTGATTTCAGCTGCTGGAAGTGTGGACAATGCTATTTAACTTCTGTAGTAGTTTAACTCTATAAACTTCTCAGTTAAAAACACACAGTTTAACTGTAAGGTGTGTAATAGCTGTTTTTTTTATGTGCCCTATTCGTTAGCCTTTGTGCCCATATTGTGCCCCAGGAAAACGTTGGAGCCGCCACTGTGCCAACTGCATATGAAGCCGACTGCTCACTTCCCTCCCTGCTAGCATTTGGCGGCTTATAGCAGACACCAACAATGACATTACCCCCTTTCCTGTTGCCTAATTCCACCCATATTGCTTCCGCTTTAACATCCATATCGCCAGTTATCTCTTCTTTTAAATTTGGCTTCAATTTTTTTTTACATAAACACATACTCCTCCCCTTTCCCCTGCCTAAACAAGGTATATCCTTCTAAATTTACAGTCCAGTCATGAGAACCATGTTTCTGCTATACCTATTACATCATACTTTTCATTCAACACCATTATCTCCAATTCCCCCATTTTGTCAGCCAGGCTTCTCGCATTTGCAAACATACATTTTAGATGTAATTTATTCATACACTTTAATACACATGCCTCCCTATCCCCAATGCTAGCTCCACCCCCCTTTCCACCCACCACTGGCCAATCTACACCCTGCCTTCCTCCTGGGCTATCTATCCAGACTGAAAATACACACCCCCCTCCAACCCTCTAGCCATCTTCTTCCCTAAAACAGCTGCACCACCATTAGTGTACCAATATGAATGGCCGCTGGAGTTCTTCTCCCAAAAAGGTGGCGCAGAGGTAATTTCCTAAAAAACAATTACAGTTCCTGTTGGCTAAAGGCCTGCATAGAGATATAGTTGCTGTGTGTAATCAGCTATACCATCCTGTTTTTATAACTACAAGATACAACACATCAGTAAGGCGCAACCCATCCCTACTAAAGAGCCTGTAGCTGACCGCAAAGTCTGCTCGGTTCTCTATAAACCCAAACCCTTCTTCCTTACACCACCCTCTTAGCCACACATTAATGCTCCTAAGCTCCCGCTGTCTCCCTAGTGTAGCACGTGGCTGCAGTAGTATTTCTGAAAACACTACCCTTGAGGTCCTTGCTTTTAACTTGGACCCCTAGCTCTCGGAAATCATGTTTAAGGACCTCTCCTCCTCCTCTAACTTTGTCATTGTCACCAATGTGAACTAAGACCTCCGGGTCACACTTGGACCCACCCAATAATCTGTCTGCATGATCCACCACATGCCAAAACCCTAGCACCAGGCAGGCAACACACAGTTCAGCATGTAGAGTCTTGGCGGCAGATTACCCTACCTACCTTCCTTATAATGGTGTCCCCTACCACTACCACCTGCCTAACATGTTGTGCTTTATAAATAAACTATACTAAGTGGTTTGTTTTTATTTTTTTAAATACATTTCACTAGTCATCTGACTGGCTTTATCAGTTCCGAAATACAAGAATCTATTAGCAATAAAAATACCCTACAATGTGTTTTATTGAGCATATACGTAACCACAAGGTGTCATTCTGAATTGAGAAAACCATTTGGATGACTAGCGAAACTTCATGTCCAGTTGATCTAACCGAATGCCACAGATATATTTTGAATAGACTTCACAAGCTTGCTCAAAAGGATGAATCCTCCCTTCTGTCTACCCTCCTGTCTACCCTCCAGGTTTTATATCCTATATTCAGTTAATATTTTGTATCTTTTTAACAGATGAGATATATAGTAATGAAACTGCACCACTTAATACTTCACATATCTGGCAACCAAGAATGAGAGAGGTAAGCATATAATACAGTTTTACAAATTATGTATTGGTGAAAGTCATGCAGCTTTAAAGTCGAACCATGATCTCCATACATGTGCCCTAAATAAAAGTACCATTGAAAAAGGTTCTCTATTACCTTAAAGGGCATGTCCACCCTTTAAATAAACTTTTAATATGTTATAGTGCTAGCTCCCCCAGCCCCAACCGCATTAATATTATTTGCAGAAACTCCCTCGATAGTTATTTACCTTCCCTCTATCCTCCACCGCACTTCCCGGCCCTCTGCTTGCATGGAACTGCAAGCAGGGGGGGGACCAGCAGCCGCGTTCGTGATTGGCTGAGAGGCAGCCAATCATGGACACGGCTGCCGGCAGTTCAGAACGGCGGAGGATAGAGGGAAGGTAAGTAAAGACTTTCTGCAAATAATATTAATGCGGTTGGGGCTGGGAGAGCTAGCACTATAACATATTAAAAGGGATTTGTGCTAGGGGGAGGAAGACCAAAACGAGAGGGAGGGAGAGGGAGGGGGGGCTGCTCAGAGTATGCCACAAACCTCTCAGAGGTGGAAACAATTTCCCCCTCTGCTAGGCTACTGGTGGCCAGTTTTTGGGACTTTGGAGGGGTATTGCAGGGCAACCATTTGGATCTGGGATGTAAGGTAAGGATTTTTCTACACTACACAGTGGGGCCAGTAGTGGGTTAAATTATAATTTTGGGGGTGGACATTCCCTTTAAATAGCATGTCCTAAAAAACACTTTTTTATATATGGTAGCTTCGCCTTGCCCCCCCAAATGCCATATTATTTTTTTTTAAAAACATTCCGATCAGTACTTATAGCCCTTCGCGACAGCTCTGTTCCGGCTCCCTGCTTGCCGGAACTTGCAAGCAGGGGGCCAGAACGGCAGCCGCTTCTGTGATTGGCTGAGACGCAGCTTCTAAATTTACTCACCACCTGCCAACTGCATTTTAAGCAAACTTTATGAGGGGTCAGTGATAAGGTATGCACTATGTGTGTGCTAACAGGCTTTAAAATATTTTCACAGAGGTATAGCTGAAGAAAGCACAAAAAAAAGCAAATCATACAAAATTTAAACCATCATAACCAGTCAGGAAAAATATGGCATACAAAGCTGGAACATATCTTGCATTGTTTATTAGGTATAGTAAACACCATACTGGCAGTCATTAATATGAATTTAATATGAAAAGTGTTATAACGGTATTGTAAGAACATTTATTGATAGATAGCTTCAGCCCACATATAAGTCGTCTTTTTCTGAGCTCTGGGCCATTTTCTTTTAAAGGGATTTTGTCTGATTTTAAGGGGTACATTAAGAAACAAAAGCATTTGGAAAAAGAAAGTTCAAGGACAAGATTGCTGTTTCTGTGTATCGATGTTTCTGTTGCTGTGTATTGCTGTTGCTGTGTATTGCTGTGTATTCTTGTTTTAATATGGACAGTTTTGTTGGGGCCATGCAATGTGAATTCTGCCGCATTTATAGGATCTTGGAGCAGCAGGGACCTATGTATGTGTCAGATGTGAGTGGGTTGCCCATTTGAAATCTGAGGTGCAAAATCTAAAGGGGTAACTTGCAGCATTGAAAAGCTTGGCAAAACTGGGGGAAATGCAGGTACTCGCAGGGGCCAGTAAACTGAAGGGTGGAAATGGGAAAGATAAGGTGGTAAAGAAAGATAGATTTATAGGGTTCACCAGGGGAAGTAGGGGATGAAAGGGTAGGGTCACTTCTTCCCAGCTGGTCGATCCCAACTGATTTGCCATGTTAGGTGAAGATGTCGAAGACGATGGCTCAGAAGTAGCATTTATGGAGCTGGCCTTTCCCTTGAGCGCACAGGGGAATCTCTAATACAAGCCATCTCTAATACAAGGGAGGGAGAACTGGGGGCTAGAAAGGATAGGCAGGTGGTAGTGGTAGGGGACTCCATTATTAGAAAGGTAGACAGGGTAATCTAGTGGTTTGCCATGTGGTGGATCGTGTAGAAAAGATTATTGTGTGGGTCTGGGTTCATGGAGGCAGGAGATGACTGGTGGAAATGGAGACCAAGGGTTAAATTGGAGGCAGGAGCAGGCTGGTGGATATGGAGACCAAAGGTTGAACTGGAGGCAGAAGCAGGCTGGTGAATATGGAGACCAATGATTGACCTGGAGGCAGGAGCAGGATGGTGGATATCAAGACCAAGGATTGAACTGGAGGCAGGAGCAGGCTGGTGGATATGGAGACCAAAGGTTGATTGAACTGAGTGGAACCTGTTACAGACCCATTTATTATTTGATGGGTGTATGGTTTATGTGAAAGTTTAAAAATTAGGATTGTTTGTGCTGATGGTGTGCTGTGATAAGGACTGTGTGTTCAGTAAATAGATAAATCTTTTTTTATTCCAGTTTATTCCACTGGGCTTCTATATTCTACTATTGCACTTGTGTAGTTACAAACGGGTGTGGATGGGTTAATAAGTTTTTTTGTTTTTCCCCTCTCTTCCTGTCTCTTGCACTAATTGGTATGGGGGCTGGGACCAATTAGTTAAATAGGATTCATATTTGTTGAATTAGTGGTTGCAACTGCCAAAAGTGGAAACAGTCCCTTGTTCTAAAGGACCTTGGCATGTCCACCCTTAATAAAAACTTTTGGCACACAATAGAATACAGCCCCCCAGCCCCAACCGCTATAAAAATAATTTAAGAAAGTGCCCAGATGTTTACTTACCTTCCCTCTCTCCTCCGACGCCCGGCCCAGCCTTCTGCTTGCGTGACACAGCAAGCAGGGGGCGGGACCGGCAGCCACGTCTGTGATTGGTTGAGAGGCAGCCAATCACGGACGCGGCTGCTGGCTTCTCAGAATGCCGGGGGAGAGAGGGAAGGTAAGTACAGTTCTGGGGACTTTCTTAAAATAATTTTTTTGCAGTTGGGGCTGGGGGATAGGGGGCTGCCATGCTGCTGTCTGATATTACTGTCATTATAGGGGATGTTGGGGCTGTCACTAACCTGTCTGTTTGCTCGCTCGAATTGAAGACTGCCCAGGTACGGTAGGTGAACTTGGGGGGCTCTAGGGTGGGGGACAGTATGCCATACAGTAACACCCAATACCTTTCTACTATAGGTGTTTGGAATCTACAACTCCCAGCAACGAAAGCATGCTGGGAGTTGTAGTTTCCAAACATCTACAGTGGAAAGGTATTAGGGTTACTGTATGGGATTACTGTACATTTAAAGGGCAACTATCTACCCTCGGCTTATACTCGAGTCAATCCTGGTTTTCTGATTTTGGAGGCAAAAATGGGTACCTCGGCTTATACTCGAGTCGACTTATACTCGAGTATATACGGTAACAAAACCTGACGCGTTTCATTAGGTTGTATGATTAAGAAGCCGGGGCGTTCAAAAGGCAACAGGTTTTGTTAGTTTCTGTTCTGTGTACAAGCTACAGATGTGAGATCAAATAAAGATTGGCTTTTTAAATTTACAATCGGCATTCTCCCATGTGACATACTTACCTAGAGGGAGCAGCATAAAGTCCTTACTTTTTACCTGGCAGTACATTATGAGGCTACCTTGCAATCTTTTCTTGCTAAGTCCGGCTATCCCGCACAGATGTAACAGTTCTCTTATTTAAGAAGAGAACTGCATGACGCCCATGCAGCAGCCACACCCAATCCAATATCGTGTTTGCTGTAATTTTTAACACCAAAATATAGTTAACATTAATGTTGTGTTGCTGGGATAAACAAAATGGGATCGATATTGAATATCGGTCCCTATATAATATTGAAAGAACTATACATACATGTATTATTTGTTAAAATTATGCAGCACAAAAAAATTATCTTGATTTTTGGATAATAGATGTGTATGTGTACTTTGCATAGAACATGTCTGGCCATCATGCTGAAATAGATGGAGCTAACAGAGGACTTCAAGAAAGACTTGCAAATTTGTCTGGAAATGTTGAAGACATGGTTCAAGAAGCTGTGGATCATTCTCTTGCCCTTCAAAGGCAGGCAGATGGCCTGGAAAGGTGATTAAAGAAACAGTAGAAACTTAATTAAACTCCATTTTGTATTCCCAAAATCTGATAGCATTCCCAATAAGAACATTAATGGAGTATAACATGCCACCTCAGTAACTTAACTTTAGTTAATAGGAGCCTTGAGCACATTAAAATGCTTTTTAAGCGTTTAAAAAAAAAAGATTAACATGATTCAAAAAATAATCAACAGCTTACAAAATATTGTCAGGGAGAGGCAACATTTTGTTCTTTGTCATTGTTAAAATTAGTGTTAAAGCCATGACACCCAATTTAATTATTGAAATCTTGCAGTTTTTTACATTTCCTGTGATGCAGTAAGGGCCACAAAGTGATTACTACATCATGGTAGCACATTATGGTAATAAGTAATGCCTTGCTATGTTGCATCGCACCACAATATTGTATGTGTGAATGTAAGTGTTGTTTGTCAATGTGTGTATGTTCATGGTGAGGTTGAGTCTCAGAGAACTAAGAATCTTCACTGGGTTCCTCCAGCAAAACTATAATGGGGACACTTACCTGCTTCTTCTACCGTGGTTTTCAGGGGGGGGAGTTTGTATCTGTCATGGAAAATAAGAAGATAGGATCCCTGTTAATAATGCCCCTGCTTAGTACTAATGTATATATTCTTGATGGACCAACTTGTCCCCACCCCATATCTCATGACCTAAAGGCATCTGTTCATTTAAGCAACAACATTCAACCCCCAAACTACAGTTGGGAACTATTATATGGGAAATGAGTGGGTAAAAAAAAAAAGAAGTACATATGTTGCAAGACTAATTAATACCTTTAGTGATAGGATTTCTGTAATATAAAACATTACACTGAGAAACATAACGGTCTGTGACTGAAACAGTGTGTCTATAATACTGGAATGCTAAAGAATAAGGCAAATGATCCTCATAATAATAAGGTTCATTTCTCCACAGCCAGCAAATTTACAGATTAGGTACAGATACATGTTTTTAAATCAAGGTGCTCTGTCTTTTGATTCAGAGTTCTTTGGGTACCTTAAGCTACACATACATGGGAAGACGTTCTTCTTATCAAATTTAATGAACGGAAATACAATCCACCCCCAACCGCCATGTTTGTTTCTTTAAAAAGCCTCAGAAATAGACTTACCATGCTTCGTTCCCTCGGCTCTCAGCTCCATTGAAACTCCATTCCCGGAAGTATCAATAGCGGTGTTACCGGCAGCCACATCAGTGATTAGCTAAGAGCCAGCCAATCACAAAGGCGGCTGCTGGCTATGCAGAGAGCTGAGGGAACAAAGAATGGTATTTCTCTGGCTTTTTTTAACCCACAGATGGCACACAGACAGCTCCCACTGTTCACTTTCTGGGACTTTGAATAGGCACTGCAGGAGAACCATTAAAGGGCATGTCCACCCTTAATATAAAGTTTTGTCATATAATAGAATAACTTCCCCCAGCCCCAATCGCTATAAAACAAACCTTCCCTCTCTCCTCCGACGCCTGTCCCGGCCCGGTCTTCTGCTTGCAAGACACTGCAAGCAGGCTGAGAGGCAGCCAATCACAGACGCGGCTGCTGGCTTCTCTGAATGCCGGTGGAGAGAGGGAAGGTAAGTAGAGTTCTGGGGACTTTCTTAAAATTATTTTTTTGTGGTTGGGGCTGGGGGAACATATTCTATTATATGGGCAAGGGGTTTTATGGTAGGGGGAGGGATTGCAAAATGGGAGGGAGAGGGAGGGGGAGGGAGGGGGAGAAGGGCTGCAGTACGCATGCCAAACTTCTCCCGGAGGCCTGATAGGAGGCAGAGTCCTATATGGACTCTGCTATCCTCCTGGTGGGCAGTTTTTGGGACTTTGGGGGGGGACTACAGGAGAACCTTATGGAGCTGGGATGTGAGGTAAGGATTTTACTACACTACATGGTGGGGCCATTAGTGGGGGGGATTATAGTTTTGGGGGTGGACATGCCCTTTCAGAGCAGATGTGTTAGGTAAGGATTTCTGAACACTAGACAGAGGATCAAGTAGTGGGTTGAATTTTAGTTTTGGGGGTGTACATGACCTTTACCTTAAGCACCTAAGGTAATTGAGTTACTCAGTAAATATCAGAGCATGTTTTCCCACCCAGCAGTCAATAAAGTAAGAATTACTGCTGGAACATATCCAGGAAGGGAGCATCCAAGGAAGAAAAGGGACCATTGCTGCATCTAAAATAGCAACTCATTACTGACCAGAGCAGGGAAAGCGAATTGAAAGGCCATGCAATAAGGGAAGAAACACAGGTAAACATTATACTGCGCATGTGACAGTTTTACATAAAAGGAGAATTAAAGGCCATGCAATAGGGGAAGAAAACACAGGTATACAATTATACTGCGCATGTGACAATTTTACATGAAAGCAGAATTAAAGGCCATGCAAAGGGGAAGAAACAAAGGTAAACATTATACTGCGCATGTGACAGTTTTACAGAAAGGAGAATTAAAGGCCATGCAATAGGGGAAGAAAACAGGTATACATTACTGCGCATGTGACAGTTTTACATGAAAGGAGAATTGAAGGCCATGCAATGGGGAAGAAACACAGGTAAACATTATACTGGCATGTGACAGTTTTACATGAAAGGAGAATTAAAGGCCATGCAATAGAGGGGAAGAAACACAGGTAAAACTTATATTGCCCTGCCACAACAGTTTGAAATAGAGCATACAGCATTCTGGGTGACTAATGTGTGTAATTAGGTATGATTTTGTTTCTGCACAGTCTGATATATATTCTGATATTCTGTATATCAGTGCACACAGACAATACATTATTGGAAACATTGCCTATTCTATAAATCATTCTCCATATATCACTCTTCTATTACGTTAATTCTGTAACACATTGCTTACAGCAGGATCTGTGAATTATTTACATTTTCATGTGGCCATATGCTTACTGTACCCAGAAATCTTGTAAAATGTAAACCAAGTGCTCACAGGAAGCCCTGGTTCCATAACAAGTGTTTTTCGATAAGCCATTCAACACAATCAGCTAGTTACTTCATGTGGATGAATAATCACTATGTGAAAAGTATTACTGTACCGAGCTTTCCCTGTCTGTGTAGGCACGATGATGCACGTTCGCCTGTTCTGTAGGCACTGCAGTGTAGTAAAAAAATGCTGGAGATGAGCTTGGAAAGATCTGCACTCCCCCTCATTCATTACTCCATTCATTACAGGGATTGTTTTTTTTATAAGAATGATTAAGCCCCATGAAGATAATACAATTACATTATCAATCACATGGAATCTTTATTCCTTCCTTCTGCTGACATGTAATGAATAATTAAAGATACATACAGTGCCATGCTTCTGCCATAGCTCCAAAAAATGAATATATTGTAATGTGTGTGTGAAAGGTTACAAAGATCTTGTACTGTACCAAGGCAAATGTAAATATTTTAAAACTTATATAAAATGTTTTTGCTTAAAGGGCATGTCCACCCCCAAAACTATAATCCCCCCACTAATGGCCCCACCATGTAGTGTAATAAATCCTACCTCACATCCCAGCTTCATGTGGTTCTCCTGTAGTCCCCCCCCAAAGTCCAAAAACTGCCCACCCGGAGGATAGCGAGAGTCCATATAGGACTCTGCCTCCTGTCTCGCCTCCGGGAGAAGTTTGGCATGCGTACTGCAGCACTCTCCCCTCCCTCCCCCTCCCTCTCCTCCTGTTTTGCTATCCCTCCCCCTACCATAAAACCCCTTGCCATATCAGTATATCTTCCCCCAGCCCCAAACGTAAAAATAATTTTAAGAAAGACCCCGAACTCTACTTACCTTCCCTCACTCCCCCGGCATTCTGAGAAGCCGGCTGCCAGTCCCGCCCCTGCTTGCAGTGTCTTGCAAGAAGAGGCCGGGCCGGGCGTAGGAGTAAAGAGGGAAGGTAAGTAAACATCGGGGCACTTTCTTAAATTTATTTATAGCGGTTGGGGCAGGGGGAAGATATACATATGATATGGCAAAAGTTTATAATAAGGGTGGACATGCCCTTTAATTATATCTTTAAATGGATACAAATGTATATCCAACAATGCAGTTATGTTTAGCAGCCAGACCCCCAACCGCCATACATCTTTCCCTGACGTCTCTGAGCGGAAATATTACTTTTGATACATGCCGGCCATGTCAGATGGTTAACACCTACTCTGCAAGCTTTATGAGCTTGTAAACTGATGGCCATGATGGGTGGCTGCTACCTGGAAGGACCAGGAGACTATAAACAAATATCTATGCCAGAAATGCCCAAAGCAACACCCCAGCTAGTAACTGGCAGATTCATAGGCTTTGCTCTGCCTGGTCCTACCTGTCCCCTCCAGATCCCATCCATAGCCCTGCCCAGCAATCTAAGATTTGTTAAAAAACTGGCCATGAGTGGGTCATCTATCATCTGCATTGAGGGGAAGAGGTAGTATAGTATAGCATCCTGGGGTTGGGGGTTCCTTCTGCTATGTATGAATTTAGGGGGTCAAAATGCCCTTTGACATATGAACCCACACAACCTGCTAGAAACTGGGGATATTAGGCAGTCAAAGCCCCCATCCAGCCTTCTCACAGTCTGTGCTTGCCTGTCTGTACGGGTGCTGTTGTGAGTTCAAAATTGAAGGTGAGTCTGCACTATCATATCATGCTGATTTCTTTCATCAATATCTGCTGGGAATGTCCTTTCTCATCAGTGTTCAAAATACCTGAACTTCTCAAGGGTAGAAGTTATTAGTTACATTTAATGCCTAACTGTTGTATACAGGGTCAACAAGGGTGAGGGGCTAAAGGTTTTTTAAAATCTTAGTTCTCCTTAAAAAAAAAAAAGAAAAGAAGGAGGAACGGTGCCTTAAAAAAAAGGGGAAATTAATGTCTTCTGCATTGTCAGCACAAACCACAAACAGTGTTCATATGGATGGGTTGCCTGTGGGGAAACTTATCTGAGAAACTTATGGTCCGTTTAGAAAATGTGGAATGGATTGTGTGTGGATTAATCTATTTCTTTACTTTATTATAATCCACAGTCCGTCACTAACTGAGACAGGCCCTTAACTCCATGACACCTGTTGAGTGACTGTCAGGCTATTACCTCTACTTATTCCAAGAAGCTAATTACCCTAACACAGGTATACATTATACTGCGCATGTGACAATTTTACATGAAAGCAGAATTAAAGGCCATGCAATAGGGGAAGAAACACAGGTAAACATTATAAGGTAAGTTCCAGGTCCCCTGAGAAAAATATTTTCCAAGGGAGGTGAGATAAGCGTATCACCTCACTGTGAATAATACAAATTGGGAGGGGCCAAAAGCATGCAAATACTGAGTTTTACAGTTCCTTTAAAGGGAAACTTAAGGCATAAGCTGACCCCCGTGGTTAGCACTGATGATGCCTTGCAGCGCTGAGGTTCTGGGTTCGATTCCACCCTGGGGACGTATGCAAGAAGTTGTATGTTCTCCCCGTGCTTGCATGGGTTCTCCAAGACATACTGATAGGTGTATGGTCAAATAAATGTGTGTGCTTAGATTGTAAGCTCTTCGGCCTGATGTGACATTGATAAAAATGTAAAGCGCTGGGGAAATAGGTAGAGCTATATAAGAAATACAATACATTACATACATAAGTAATAGCACTTCCTTTGTATGTAATGATGTGAGCCCGTTAGGTCTAGTTTGGTGGAACAAGGGAAGGTGTGGACTGGTTAAAGGCATACCACATGAAGAATGAGAAAGAGAAATGATGAGGAGAGAAAACACATTTGGTGTTGTTTTACATTATATATAAACAGTTACGGTTTAAATAATATCGGGATTACATGACCTTAATTTATAATTAGTTTTCTTAATGTATAAGTAATTATTATTTACTACAAGGAATTGGATTTGTTATTATTTTTTGTGTTTTTTACATAAAGGCTGTTGGTCTCAAAAAAAGGTGTAAGGGCGTTCCTTTGGCAATGTACCAATCTGTGTCCACTATTGACCCGGACAAACTGATAATGCCCTGGACCAACCTATACCATGTCCATAGAATGCTCTGGTGGCACTTCTTCCTGGTCTCGGGTTATTAAATGTGATGTCAAGTCATGCCCAAATGCTAAAACGCCGTGACCGGAAGTTAGAGCAACTGTGAGCACAGAGCCTCTCTGCTCCTGTTTTTTGCAACTATGGTGGATATGAATAACAATTTAGATAAAATATAAACCCTGGTAAGACTATGTGACTATGGGGGTGATATGAATGACATTTTATACAATATTAAACCCCCGGGAAAGACTATGTTACTATTGGTGATGGTTGATATGAATGACATGTATATACAAATATAAACCCGGGAAAAACATGTTACTATTGGTGATATGATGACATTGATATACAAATATAAACCTGGAAAGATATGTTACTATTGGTGATATGAACCCACATTTATATTACAAATAGAACCCTGGCAAGATATGTTACTATTGGTGATATGAATGACATTTATATACAAATATAACCCTGGAAAGATTATTTGTTACTATTGGTGATATGAATGACATTTATATACAAATATAAACCCGGAAAAGACTATTGTTATATTGGTGATATGAAATCCACATTTTGATATACAAATATAACTGGAAAGACAATGTTACTATGGTGATATGAAGACATTATATACAAATATAAACCCTGAAGACTATGTTACTATTGGTGATATGAAAGACATTTATATACAAATATAAACCCGGAAAGACTATGGTACTATTGGTGATATGAATGACATTATATAACACATATAAACCCTGGAAAGACTATGTACTATGGTGATTATGACTGACATTTATATACAAATATAAACCCTGAAAGATATGTTACTATTGGTGATAGGAATTACTTATATACAAATATAAACCATGGAAAGACTATATTTACTATGGTGATGGAATCACATTTATTACAAAATAAACCCGGAAAGACTATGTTAATATGGTGATTGAAATTAGGATTATATACAAATATAAACCCTGGAAAAAAAGACTATGGGGCATAGTTATAAAGGAACGATGTTGTTAGCGCAAAAAAAATTAACGCGCAATCGCGGCCCGAATAGCGCATCGCCGTATTTATAACGGGGCTGGAGCGATATTCCCGCGATACCTATCGCGCGCGATGGTGCTGCTGCGGTAAATGTTTAGCCCTTCGCGGCGATCATATAGTATCGCCGCACAAGTGACTTAAAATCCCTCCGAGCCGCTCCTAAGGGGGGGGGCGGGGGCATACGCCCCACCCCGCCCACACCCCCGACGGCTGCAGCGGGACACGCGCCGCCGCCACTTCCCAGCAGCCCCTCCCAAACCCGTCCACGTTCGCGGCATCTCGGAACGGAGGCTAGAAGGGGCTGCCGGGAAGGGCCGCAGCAGTGGTCGCGACAACCCGCGCGGCACCCCCTCCCCGCAACCCCCCAAGCCCCCGCCCCGGCGCTCCCGGGGAGGGGACGGGAGGGAGCCGCTGGGGGGGTGGAGGCTCCCTCCAGCGGGGCCCTGAGACGGGCCTTTTGGGGCTAGGGGTCCCGCAAGCTCAAACCGGGGACCCCCCTCCCCGGCCCTTACAAGGGCCCTTGACGGCACTGCCAAGTGCCTTGGAGGGGGTCCCGAGCTGAACCGGGACCCCCAGTGCGCTCTTAGAAAGAGCCCTTGGGCGACGTCTTCTTTCTCCAGTCCGGCGGACACAGCTCCGCCGAGGCGCCGACCCCGAGAGGTACCCCTGCGGCCGCAAGGGGTACCCCCGGCGGGCGCGGCGACCTCAACGAGGGCCGTGTGCCGGAGTCTTGATACGACGCGACGTCTTCGGGGCTGGCGACACACAAACACACTCAGGTCGCCGGAGCCAGGACAGACTCACTGCGGCCGCAGGGAGCCCGCTGGCACCGACGGCCTCAGCGGAGCCGATGGTGGCAGCCGCTTCTTTCTTCTTCTTCAGCATCTACCCAGCGATGGCATCTGAGTTCCGAGGCGGAAAGCTCTCTTTATATAGGTTTGCAGAAATCAAATCCGTTTTGATTGCGTCAATTTTAATTACTTGCTTTACATTAACCAATCAGATTTCAGAACTTTCCAGAAATCTGTTGGTAATGTAAAGCAAGTATTAAAAAATTGACCAATCAGAAACGGATTATGGATTTCTGCAAACCTATATTAAGAGGAGCTTTCCGCCGCGGAACGTCAGATGCATCGCAGTAGATGGCCTGAAGAAAGAAGAAAGAAGCGGCTGCAACATCGGCTCCGTGAGGCCGGCGGGTTGCCAGCGGGCCACTGGCGGCCGCGTGAGTTCTGCCCCTGGCATCGGCGACCTGAGTGGGGTTGGTGTCGCCAGACCAAGACGTCGCGTCGGGATCAAGAAGCCGGCAACATCGGGCCTCGTTGAGGTCGCCGCGCCCGCGGGGGTACCCCTGGGGCCGGGCAGGGGTACCTCTCGGGGGTGGCGGCCTCGGCGGAGCTGTGTCGCGGGACTGGAAGAAAGGAAGACGTCGCCAGGGCTCTTAAGAGCCGCACTGGGGGTCCCGGTTCAGCTGCGGGACCCCCGCCAACGGCACTTCCCTGTCAGTGCCGCAAGGGCCCTTGTAAGGGCCGGGGAGGGGGGTCCCGGTTCGAGTTGCGGGGACCCCTAAGCACCAAAAGGCCTCCAGGGCCCGCGGGAGGGAGCCTCCCACCCCCAGCGGCTCCCCTCCCGTCCCCTCCAAGGGAGCGCCGGGGCGGGGGGTTGGGAGGGGTTGCCGGGGAGGGGGTGCGCGGCGGGGTGGTCGCGACCACTGTGCGCCCTTCCCGGCAAGCCCCTTCTAGGCCTCCCGTTCCGAGATTGCAGCGACGGGGGGGAACAGGTTGGGAGGGGATGTGGGAAGCTGGCTTAGGATTTTTTAGGCGGGGGTGGTCGCCGCTGCCGCCTCGGGAAGGTGGGCGGGGTGGGCGTTGTCCCCGGGGCGGCGTGGGACACCCGCGCGGGTTGCCTGCAATCCCCGCCGGGGAGGGGTTAGTAATCGGCGATTGCCTCTGTCAAGGTGGCGAAGTAAAACAGCCGATTACTAGCCGAGCGAAACCGTACCGCCCTTTATAAATAGAAGCCGGCGGTGGGTAGCGGGGTGGGGTAGGTGGGGGTAAGGGTAAGTATCGGAGCGAAAAAGGTTAACGCCTCGTTGCATTTCGGGCTTATAAATCGCGGTAAACGCGATTCATGGTTAATGGCCGCGACAACGGCCGCGAAAGGTAACAACCTTTATAAAATATGCCCCTATGTTACTATTGGTGTATGAAATGAATTTATATACAAATAAAACTATAAACCCTGGAAAGACTATGTTACTATTAGTGATTGAATGAAATTTATAGACACATTAAACCTGGAAAGACTGTACTATTGGTGATATGAATAACATTTGTATACAAATATAACCCTGGACAGGACTATTTGTTACTATGGTGATTGGTAATGACATTTAATACAAATATAAAAAACCCTGGTAGGGCTATGTTTACTATGGGTGATGTGAATCACATATATACAAATATAAACTCTGGAAAGACTATGTTACTATTGGTGATGTGAATGACCATGTAGATACAAAATATAAAACCGGAAAGACTGTTACTCGTGGTGATGTGAATGACATTTATATACAATATAAACATGGAAAGACTGTTACTATTGGTGATATGAATCACCATTTATATACAAATATAAACCCTGGAAAGGAATTATGTTAACTATTGGTGAGTGAATGACATTTATAATACAAATCTTAACCCTGGAAAGACTATGTTACTATTGGTGATAGGAATGACATTTATATACAAAATAAACCCTGGTGAAAATTACATGTTCTAGTGTGATATGAATCCACATTTATATTAAAAATATAAAACCTGGAAAGAATATGTTACTATTGGTGGTATGAATGACATTTATATACAAATATAAACCCTGGAAAGACTATTGTTGGCTATGGTGATGTGAATGACTTTATAGACAAATATAAACCCTGAAAGACCTGAGTGACATTGGTATATGAATCACATTTAATGACAAAATATAAACCCTGGAAAGACCATGTACTACTGTGCTATAATTCCCATTTGCGGTTATGTCAGCAAGAAATTTTAAAGGGCCTCCTGGATGTGACAACGCCTCCAGATAAGGGCTGACATGGCCACCCCCAAACATCACGGGTCACGCTCAGACCCAGCCATCAAGGCCAGCACCAAAGATTACTGCCATGCATTGCAAACCCATGTCCCCAAATGTGGTTATTCATGCTACCAGATATTGTGGTCACCCCCCAAAAAAACCCCCAAAAATTATGGTCCGTCCCCATTTACACCATGGCCACACCCCCAAACATCCCAGGTCTGGTCCTGAATCACACCAACATCTCCAAATAATCCCCAAAACAAAAAACATCCCCTCCCAAATGGTTCCGCCCCAAAACATCACAGGCACACAACTGTCCGCTTGGAAACGGGTGGCATGCCCCAAAATATCGCAAGCATCCAAATGTCGCGTCCAAGCCTCCTGACACCACAATATCACAGGACAACATGGGGGGGGTGAGGGGGGGTTGTATGGTTACTACACAGGGGTACCTGCATAAGCTGGACTTAATGAAACAGACACCACACTGCCTGCAGGTCACACACTTCACAGACAGTTACAATAAAACGAACAAGACATCATGGCACTTTCAATTTGGACAGAAAGTAACTTTATTGACGGAATTAATAGTCAATATAAAGTGATCCTTGAGCAAGGTTAAAGTGTTAAAGTGCAAACAAAGGGAATACTGCTAACTAATGTGCAAAAAAATAGAGAAAACGGTCAGACAGGCAACAGAACGACTTTAACACCACAGACAAAGAGATCTGCACATCACATGATTGTCAGTCACTCAAGAACTGCGAGATTCGGTTCAATCAACAGTTTTCCCCAATGGCAAATCCATGTAGCATGTTCACAAGTAGGTTCACCACAACCTTTGTATTATTTACACCCAAGTGGAAAAACTTGATACATTGATATGGTGAGCAATTAACATATGTGCTATATGTCCTCAAGCAGTCACCTCCTCAACCAATAACTATTACATTACATGACGTACATTCACCAACTGTGCACTCTTTTCCGCAGTTGTATCTTCCATCTAAGGACAAAACACACACACTGCATGTAAAAAATACTTATCCACCCAGTGTACACGAGCAACGCCGGGTACAACTGCCTAGTTACAAAAATAAAAACACAATAATATAAATAACATTTACTAAACTAACAAGGTTTACTAACAGGTTTATTCAATAAAAGTTTTATGTAAAAAATCTGTGCTAATTTTGCACCCGCCATTCAGATGTTAGCTTTCAAATGTTAATAAGATCTAATGGTGGGCAAAGTAGCACATTTTTAACGATAAGAATTGATTGGGAATCTCCCCGTTTTTTAAATTTGAAAGTTGGCACACCCTCTTTTGTAACATTAGGAGAAAGCTATGGGGAGATTTATAATAAGTTCTAAGGGAGATCAAATATAAATGTTCTTATCGTTAAAAATGGTGCTATTGTTGCCCCAACCAATCAGAGTTAGCTTTCAAATGTTTTAATTTTAAAAATAAGATTCTGATGGTTGGGGCAAATTTTAAACGATTGAAGCCTGATTTACCAACATATGCTGTGCTAAAAATAGGGGTTAAACTCGTGCTAACAAGATTGAATAGGTTAGTGCAAGTTTAAACTCCATAATTGCACTGGCTGCACGAGGTTCACAAAAGACACCTGTGCAACCGGCGCAATGTATTGAATAAAGGGTTTGCACAACTTTACGGAGACCAGCTAATGGCTGGGTCTTAAAAGTGAGTGGGGCTCACTTCCCCAATGTCCCTTTTGGGGATTACACCCAGGTTGCAAATCCAGTATATTACAAATACCGTAAGTTCATATTTGCCGGAGCAATTTGAGCTCTGAGGTAAATGAGGGTAAGTAACACATCGCCTTAGTATTAAATCTCCCCCTGTCTTTAAAAATGGGCTAATTTTGCCCCCAACCATCCCCATGTTAGGCTTCAAATGTTAAAAAGATCTGATGGTTGGTAAAAACCTCGCTACATTAAGGTATGAACTTATTAAATCTCCCGCATACACCGCACACACACAAATTAGGCTTGGCTTTCAAATACTCCCTTTTAAGCCAGTTTTACTTTAAAACTTTTCCTTTAGTTTTTCCTAAGACTGATCTTGGAATTTGTTACTCCTCTGTTTTTTTGAACACGCCAAGAATTACCACAAGTGATTGCCAGATCTAAGATAAAATAATGCAAACACAGCTTATACGGCTTTATGTAATCCCATAGGTTAGTAGAATGGGCAATCTGGGTAAAAGGGCATCATTTTTAAATATGGGCCATATGTCAATGGGAGAAGGAGGCATTAAAAGGGCAAATGCATTCTATCAAGGCCTTTTAGGGATTTACCCAGAGCTGCACATTTTGAATATTGAATTGCCCAGTGAGCGATCACATTACCAGAATGGAGATTAGATGTTTAGGTGGAATTTACTGGATACTAATATTTCATCCACCCTCTAAATATAAGTTTTATATAACATTTGAGAAACCTTGACTGAATGCAGGACGATTGCAAGGCAGATGGCATTGTGAGCTAGACTTCGCAGGGAGGGCTTTAAGGTATGGAGAGAAAAGCATCATGCAGCAAGACCGAAAGACAGGAGTCGCCCCAGCTTTTTCTCACATCCCGGGATAGTGCCCTTCTAGGGGAAACGCACTGAGACCTATAACGGGGGGGGGGGGGTGGGGGGGGTGTCTATTCTGTAGTTCCATATTAAAGGGCCGAAAAAGGCACCAGGACCCTATAATGGGGAGGTTGTTTGTTCATTATCGGAGAGTCCATATTAAGGGGAAGGAAAACAGGGGGACTGGAGACCTATAACGGGGGGTGTTCTATTTTGTAGTTCCAGATACAGGGGGGGAAAAAAACAGGGCCCAGAGACCCCATTAATGGGAGGTTGTCTTATCGTGTTTCAATATTAAAGGGCTTTCCTCGGAAAAAACAGGCACTAACGCCCCTACCAACGGGCCGCCCTTGTCCGGTTGTCCCCGCTGCGTGCGACCTGTACTTCTCTTTTTCGTCTTCCCATCCACCCCTTCCTCCATCCCCCGTCAGCCCCCTCCGTGTGTTGTTGCCCCCACAGGTTTATGCCCCTCCCACCCCCCCCCTTCACCGTGACTTTCTTGCGGTCACACCCCAGTTACCAGTCGGACCTTCATCATCGAACCACCTTCCCCACACCTACGTAGTGCCATTACGTTGTACACCACACAGCTGCCTTCGGATGCGCGGCCCCCCTCGGCTGTCGGTGGGCGGCGTCCTCTACGACGTTTTTTGTTTTGTCCCACAGAAAGAGCCCCTAGATATCATACGCAAGCGCAGATGCCAGCTGGGCCCGGCACCCGCTAGACCCGATGCACAGCCCACCGCTTACCAGTCCAGGCTGGCCGGCGCCGCGGGGCGAGCCAAACGAGGTGGTTAAACGGCGGGACAAACCCGGAGCCCCTTGGGAGGACCCTCACCGGGGGGCGGGGGGGTGTGTTTATTCTGTAGATTCGCATATTACAGGGGAAGAGGACTCAAAACTAGAAGCGGGGGGGAGAGCAATCGTGGAGACCCATCGAGTGTGAACGGGATGGTAGAAGTGCGGGTTGGTGCCTAACTTGGAGGGTGGAGGTGTTCTAAATCTGGGCACGCGCATCAAAGGATAGTTACGAACCATGAAGACGCGTTGGAAAACGGCAGAGGGGTGTTGGTTCTATTCTGGAGTTCCATATTTAAAGGGGAAAACAAGGGGCACTGGGGGGAGACAACTATAACGGAGGGGGGGGGGTGTTCATTCTGTAAGGTTCACATATAAAGAGGAGAAAGCTGGGCAAATCATGAGCTAAGTCGACCCACGCGGCAAACGAAGGACGCACGGAGAGCGCCTACGCTACGAAATAGGCAGAGGATAGACGGGCAAAGGAAGAGGGGCGAGAGGGAGGTGTATCTAGTGTCAGATATGTCGAGATGTGGAAGTTAAGCCATGAGTAAAAAAGAAAAACGCAGGAAAGGAGAAGGAACAAAGGGGGGGAAGAGAGCAGTGCGGCGACAGGACACGAATAAGTAGGACTATGAAGGGAAAGGAGCGCAAGAGGAGTTGCTGGTGTGGGTTCTAGGTCTGTCCACGTTCCATATTATAAAAGGGAAAAACAGGGCCGACTGGGCGACCAGGACGCCTATAGAACGGGGGGGGAGGGGGTTCTATTCGGTAGTTTCCCTGATGTCAAAAGGCTGCGGAAGAACAGGGCAGCTGAGGCACCCTATCACCGCGGGAGAAACGGGGCCAGAAGAGTGAGTCGAAGGCAAAGCGAATAAGAAGACAGGTATACTATTCGTGTGAGGTTGACAGCGAAATGAGAAGAGGCGCACGGAAAAGAGCATCAGGAAGGGCACTGGAGACCCTATAACGGGGGGGGGGGGTTCTATTCTGTAGTAGTCCATATATTAAAGGGGGAAAACAGGGCACTGGAGACCGCTATAAGGGGGGGGGGGGGGGGTTCTATTCTGTAGTCCATATTAAAGGGGAAAACAGGGCACTGGCTGGACCAGTATAACGGGGGGGGGGGGTGTTCTATTCTGTAGTTCCATATTAAAGGGGAAAACAGGGCACTGGAACCCTATAAAGGGGGGGGGGGTTGTTCTATCTGTAGTTCCATATAAAGGGGAAAACAGGGCACTGGAGACCCTATAAGGGGGGGGGGTTCTATTCTGTAGTTCACATATTAAAGGGGAAAACAGGGCACTGGAAGACCCTATAAAGGGGGGGGGGGTGTTCTATTGTAGTTCCATATTAAAGGGAGGAAACAGGGCACTGGAGACCCTTATAACGGGGGGGGGGGGGGGTTGTTCTATTTCTGTAGTCCATATAAAGGGGAAAACAGGGCACTGGAGACCCTATAACGGGGGGGGGGGGGGTGCTGGTTCTATTCGTAAGTTCCATAGGGTACATATAGAGGGTGAAGGGGAAAAACAGGGCATGGCGAACCCTATAACAGGGGGGGGGGGGTTTATATCGTAGTTCCATATTAAGGGGAAAACGGGCCTGGAGACCCTAAAGGGGGGGGGGGTGGTTCTATTCTGTAGTTCTATTTAAAGGGGGAGAAAAACAGGGCAATGGAGACCCTATAACGGGGGGGGGGGGGGGTCTTATTTTCTTGTAGTTCCATATTAAAGGGGAAAAACAGGGCACTGGAGACCTATAACGGGGGGGGGTGTCTATTCTGTAGTTCCCATTTAAAGGGGAAATACAAACAGGGCCTGAGAGCCATCAAGGAGGGCTGAATGGGGGGGGGGTTTCTATTAGTTTATAAAACAAAGTAAAAGATAGGGATATCACATAGAAGACTAAGGGACTGGAAAAACAGGAAAGGCCAACTGGCGAGACCCTATAAGGACGGGGGGGGGGGTTTCATTCTGTAGTCCATATATTAAAGGGGAAAAACAGGGCACTGGGACCCTATAACGGGGGGGGGTTCTATTCTGTAGTTCCAAATGAGTTAAAGGGGGAAGCAACAATGGGCACTGGAGGGAACCCTTAAAACGGGGGGGGGTGGTGTGTCTATTCTGTAGTTCCATATTAAAGGGGAAACAGGGCACTGGAGACCCTATAAAGGGGGGGGGGTGTTCTATTCTGTAGTTCCATTATTAAAGGGGAAACAGGGCACTGTGAGGAACCTATAACGGGGGGGGGGTGTTCTATTCTGTTAGTTCCATAATTAAAGGGGAAAAAAAACAGAAGGCACGGAGACCTCTGAATGATCTCTTAGTTCCATTTAAAGGGGAAAACAGGGCACTGGGACAAAAGAACCCTATGAAGGGGGGGGGAAGATCGTTATAGTGGCTAAATGCTTGTGATCCATATTAAAGGGGGGAAAACATGGGAGGACTGGAGACCCTATGACGGGGGGGGGGGGGTTTCTATTCAGTTCCATATAAAGGGGGGAAAACAGAGGGCACTGGAGACCCTATAAGGGGTACGTAGTCCTAAAGGGAAACAGGCCGGCGTGGTGCTGGCGTATCGAGGTTCCATATTAAAGGGGAAAACAGGGGCACTGGAGACCCTAAAGAAGAGGGGGTGAGGGGGTTAGCTGTAGTTCATTAAAGTGGGACGCCGACTATAACGGGGTGGTTCTATATTTAGTAATGAGAAGAGGACGAAAAAGGGCACTGGAGACCCTATATAGGGGGGGGGGGGGGTTATTGCTAGTGGGGTGGCGGAGTGCAGTTAAAAAGGGGAAAACGACGTGCAAGGCATATTAAGGGGGGGGGCGGAAAGTACAGGCAAGAAGAGGCGGCCATAAAAGGACGGGAGGAGATAGGGGGAGACGCGGAAACGGGGGGGGGTTGTTATTCTGTAGTCCATATTAAGGGAAAAAACAGGGCACTGGGGACCCATAAGAAGGGGGGGGGTGGTGTTACTAGTTCTGTAGTATCCAATATTAAAAGGGGAACGAGGGCAACTAGGAGACACATGGAGGGAGGGGTTTCGTATCAATAAAGGGGAGGGGAGGCATGAAGGGGGGGTGTGTTCTATTTCTGTAGGTATCCATATTAAAGGGGAAAGAGAACACGGGGCAACTGGGGAGGACCACCCTATAGAGCTGGGGGCGGGAGGGGGGTGTCTTTCTGTAGTTCCCATTATAAAGGGAAAACAAGGGCACTGAGACCCTATAAGGGGGGGGGGGTGTTTATTCGTGCTAGATTCCATATTAAAGGGGGAAAACAGGGCAACAAGTGGGAGCACCCCTTAAACAAGGCGAGATGATAATCGATTAGTAATAAGTTCCACAATGAGATATAAGGGGGGATTAAAGGGAACAGGGGAGATATACGAGCCGAGGGCTGTTGAGAACGCGACGCCAGGAAAATAACAGCAGAGCTAGCGGGGGGGGGTTTCTTGTTCGATATCTGTGAGTAGACTCTATAAAGGGGGAAAACAACAGGGGGCGACGGAGAGGGCTATTCTGTAGTCCATAAATGGGAAACAGGGCCGGGGGGGTGGGGGGTTCTTTTCTGTAGTTCCATATAAAGGTAGGAAAACAGGGCACTGGAGACCCTATAACGGACAAGGGGGGGGGGGGGTGTTCTATCTGTAGTTCCCATATTAAGAGCAGGAGAAAACCAAGGGAAACAGGAGGAACTAAAAGGGCGGGGGAGGAATCGTATTGAAGGAGTATCAGAAGTGGAAGTCATAGTTGAGTCATATAAAGGGAAAACAGGGCCACTGGAGACTCCTATAACGGGGGGGGGTGGGTGTTCTATTCGTGTCAGTTCAATAATTAAGAGGGGAGAAAGGAAAACAGGGCAATGGAGACCTATAACGGGGGTGGGGGGGTGGTTTCTATTGTAGTTCCATATTAAAGGGGAAAACAGGGCACTGGAGACCCTATAACAGGGGGGGGGTTTCTATTCTGTAGTTCCATATTAAAGGGGAAAACAGGGCACTGGGAGACCCTAAAAGGGGGGGGTGTTCTATTTCTGTAGTTCATATTAAAGGGAGGAAAAAGGCACTGGAGAACCTATAACGGGGGGGGGGGGGTTCTATTCTGTAGTTCCATTATTAAAGGGAGGAAAACCGGGCACTGGAGACCCTATAACGGGGGGGGGGGGTTCTATTCTGTAGTTCCATATTAAAGGGGAAAAAAGGGCACAGGGAGGACCCTATAACGGGGGGGGGGGGTTCTATTCTTAGTTCCATATTAAAGGGGGAGGAAAACAGGGACACTGGAGACCCTATAACGGGGGGGGGGGGTTCTATTCGTAGTTCCATATTAAAGGGGAAAACAGGGCACTGGAGACCCATAACGGGGGGGGGTGTTTATTCTGTAGTTCCATATAAAGGGGAGGAAAAACAGGGCACTGGAGACCCTATAACGGGGGGGGGGGTTCTTTCTGATAGTTCCATATTAAAGGGAAAAAAGGGCACTGGAGACCCTATAACGGGGGGGGGGGTTCTATTCTGTAGTCCATATTAAAGGGGGAAAACAGGGCACTGGAGACCCTATAACGGGGGGTGTGTGTTATATTCTGTAGTTCCATATTAAAGGGGAAAACAGGGCACTGGAGACCCTATAAAGGGGGTGTGGTGTTCTATTCTGTAGTCCTATTAAAGGGGAAAACAGGGCACTGGAGACCCTATAACGGGGGGGGGGTTCTATTCTGTAGTTCCCTATTAAAGGGGAAAACAGGGCATGGAGACCCTATAACGGGGGGGGGTTCTATGTAGTTCCATATTAAAGGGGAAAACAGGGCACTGGAGACCCTATAACGGGGGGGGGGTTCTATTCTGTAGTTCCATATTAAGGGGAAAACAGGGCACTGGAGACCCTATAACGGGGGGGGGGTTCTATTCGTAGTTCCATATTAAAGGGGAAAACAGGGCACTGGAGACCCTATAACGGGGGGGGGGGTGTTCTATTCTGTAGTTCCATATTAAAGGGGAAAACAGGGCACGGAGACCATAAGGGGGGGGGGGTTCTATTCGTAGTTCCATATTAAAGGGGAAAAACAGGGCACTGGAGACCCTATAACGGGGTGGGGTTTCTATTCTGTAGTTCCATATTAAAGGGGAAAACAGGGCACTGGAGACCCATAACGGGGGGGGGGTGGGTTTCTATTCTGTAGTCCATATTAAAGGGAAAACAGGGCACTGGAGACCCTATAACGGGGGGGGGTGTTCTTTTCTGTAGTCCATATTAAAGGGGAAAACAGGGCACTGGAGACCCTATAACGGGGGTGGGGGGTGTTCTATCTGTAGTTCCATATTAAAGGGGAAAACAGGGCACTGGAGACCCTATAACGGGGGGGGGGGGGGGGTTCTATTCTGTAGTTCCATATTAAAGGGGAAAACAGGGCACTGGAGACCCTATAAAGGGGGGGGGGGGTGTTCTATTCTGTAGTTCCATATTAAAGGGGAAATACAGGGAACTGGAGACCCTAAAACGGGGGGGGTGTTCTGTTCTGTAGTTCCATATTAAAAGGGAATACAGGGAAACTGGAGACCCTATAACGGGGGGGGGGGGTTCTATTCTGTAGTTCCATATTAAAAGGGAATACAGGGAACTGGAGACCCTATAACGGGGGGGGGGGGGGGGGTTTCTATTCTGTAGTTCCATATTCCAGCAAGGATCCACTTTAGACAGAATATCAATAGAAATAAATCCAGTTCCAAAGTAAGCAGTGATGTGTTCTGTCTTGCCGTATTGGTCGGTGTCGGTGCTTTGGAAGAGCGTTTACCAGGCGCTATGAACTGTGTTTAAGATGAGTAATGAGTTCAGCTGAAAACATTACTCTAAAGGAAGCTGCAGGGCATATGATATAACAGTAACTATAGACATCAATGAAAATGAACACACAGGCTGAATGTAAAGGGCCAGGGAAAGCAACTCTGTTCAGTGTGAGGGCTGGAACACACGTTGTCGATATTTCTGCCCAATTGACTGAAATTCCACCCACATTTACCCATTAAAGGAGAACTTAACCCCAAAATATTAACTTTTAAATAAGATAAGGCACCAACTGAGCACCACGGATTGCTGGCAAAAAGCATCTCAAAATAGCGTTTAACCCCTTAAAGTAGAGGCGAGCGTTAGCATGATTTTAGGTATATTTATGGCGGTGCAAAAAGGACTGCGGTACATTTATGTGATAGCTGGATCACGGACACGTAATGTACTGAGAGGCGCAATTGCCTTGGTACATTGAAAAGTGAGGGCTATTGTCTTCAATACATCGCCCCAATGATTTTAAATATACTTACCTTCTTTTCTTCAGTACAGTGCAGCTACCTTCTCCTTCGCTCTGCCCAGTGCCAGAGAATGGGTGGGAATTCTGCCAATCCAAACACAACAGAAGCAGCAACGGAAAGTGAAGCTGACATTCAATCTGAGATGTTGAGTCAAGTGGAATGGTCAAGTGGAACATCAGTTTTAACTGCTGAAGTTCCTGGGACATTTCAGACTGATCATGTTTACCATTGTAATTAACATCAATAATGCAATAGGAATATTGATCATAAAAATAATCGGGCCAGGCGTTTGCTGGAACATCCCAGGAGGAAAGTTTTTAGTTTATGGCCAGGTATTAGTTATATTAAAGCTGGCCACACACTGTTTTAGATGTTAAAGCCAATCCGACGTCCATCTAACATCTTTCTGTCCAGCGCTTCTACTGAGACCTTTACTACAAGATTACACCTTACGTTCGAAAGTAACAGCTGTAATTTAGGTTGTAAAGTGGTTTGGGAAATCCGGTGTCTGGGAGGTTCGTGTGTAAGTTACCTTAAGGCACCTTACCTTAAGTAGGAGAAGTTAAAGACAGCAATTATGGGTAACGGATTGCTGCTTATTATAACCAAAGTTAATATTTTTTGGTTTTGCTTTAACCATGGAATGTGAGAAGACTCTGGTGTGTCTGACCAGAATGAGTAAGGAAAGTGAAACCCCTCTGCTGGTTGGTTACATTCGTATAGAGAACATGTCACATTACATACTGTGACAGCAGGTCACATTGTTCTGAAACATCATAGACTCAGAAACGGGAGAGGTGGAAGTTTAAGGTCAAAACACAAAAATATATCACTAAGTAATAAAGTCTATTTCCTCAAGCAGGAATCTATTAACAGGGAGATGCAATATCGCAGAGACGCTACTTACTTGACCACACCCACAAACAGTGAACTTTGATACAGTGCACGTTGATACACCATCTAGGGTGTGTGGCTCAGAGTAGCTACTTGGTTTTAAAGGCATCTATTAAAGTGTTGTTTTTCCGATATACATTGGAAAAGGTGGGTTTTCCATGGATTTCGGCAATTGTGGCTGTTTACATCTCCCTGCAAGTTTTATGAAGGTTTCTGGGAACAGCACATGTACAATTTATTTATAGCTGTACCAGTCACACCTAGGAGACTCTGTGCACCAGGGGTTGAACTACAGGGGAGTGGAACGCAGGAGGGGTGGGGGTGGGAGACGGGAGACCCATATAATTATTTTTTCTATGACAGATATAGACCGATCCACGATGTGTTGAGCATTCTCAGGAACAGACTAACTGTTTTTTTTTGCGACCAACATGCATTTGCAAATTTAATGGGGCCAAGGAGGAATCGTTGCAAGGTGCAAAACCACAGGCACTTAAAGGGACAGTTCAGTGGAAATGATCAATATTTGTTAAATTGTTAGTTTGTGTAATGCCTTCTAGTTATTCTACATATTCTCTCCCATTTTGAAAAATCAGTTGATTCATACCCTTTGCGTCCCTGCTGTTGACATTAGTGAGCTGACATTTTGGTTCTAACGGTCCTTCTTCTTCCCAGGATGCACCACATCCTTGGAATGTTCCTAACAGTAATTTCTACTGATGGTGTTGGATGGGTCAAACATGCTCAGATCTCTACTGAGAAACTGAATCAACCCAGGCGCTGGGTCAAGGGCAAGACCATAATGGTCTCTACTAGGGGTCTGGCAAACAGTATTTCAGGAGCATTTATTTATATACAGACAAAATGCTGAATGGCAGATTAAGGTCATTGGGATAAAAAATACTTTTTTTCTGAAAAGCATAGTATGTACACTGAACTTCCCCTTTAAGGTGTTAGAGCGATTGACATTATCATAAGTCGAATGTCTAATCTTTGCAATATCTCTTTAGTGGATGGGCACCTTTATGCTGGGTACACACTATATGATGCTTTGTCCAGACCGACCATTTGCCACTTCCGTTCTGATTGTCCAAGTTCTGTTGTTCTTCGCAAAAGTAGCCACGCTCGACAGTTCACATTGGACTGCACTATCACCCGTGGTTTTCAGACATGTCCAATCGCCCATTAGTCCATCGGTCTCGGCTAGCCAAAAACCCATGCAATTTTATGTCCAGATCAACTGATACACTAAATCGGTGTGATCGGGTCTGAAAATTGTGTGGTGATATACAGCCTAAAGCTGGGCAGATCCTACCTCCTGTCGGTCACAGTAAAAGTAGCCGCGGACTTTGTGGTCCATAGAGTACCACATGGTTGCCCATGGTTTTTGGACATGTCCGATTTGGATGAATGGAACTGTCCTCGTGTCATAAAATATGCGGTTATTTCGTCCCCATTGACCGATACATCTGAACCATAGGGTCATTGGTGAAATATTGCATGGTGTGTACCCACCTTCACAGGCAGAAGCAAAAACCACAGGGGGCAGTATTTCAATCCAACTGCTAAAGTGTTGCGTGATGTCACACATAACAGAAAAACCCTGTGCAATGAATCTCCAGCCAATAGGATGTTATCTAACCCCCAGACACCCAGTATAAGCTAACACCTGATCAAAACTTTAGCTCCACTCACTGCATTAACGTCAATGGATCCCATTCTCAGGAGCACTCACTGCTTGTAGTGGAGAAATGATCAGTGTTGTGATATGGGGAAGGCGGAGCTAGCCATGTGGGTGGTATAAACAGCACAGTGGGAGTGTTCATGACCAATCAGCTGCCGGGGGTGTGGCTTGGCTCTGTGCATTGCAATAGACTGGGTGTGAATAGAAAATGACTGTCTGCAGCAGCAGCAATGACAGGAGAAGCTTGATCCACACAGAAGGGAGATCCGAGGGGTGTGTGGCAGCTCCATCTGCACCCTGAGCTGGGGACCCCCTGTCTTACTCAAGGGATGGAAGCTGCAGGCAGACCGGCTCTGGGTGATTCCCTCTCCACTGGCTGCTGAGCACATGGGGTTGGTGGACTGGATCTGCCTGGCAGGAATGTGGTGCTGCTGTGCAAGTGCGGCAGCGCAAGATGCGAGCAGATGACGTAGATGCGGGGTGGGAGATGGACACGTGAGCGGTGCGAAGTAGAGCGCACATAGAGAGCAAGACCGCACGCCAGCATACTCAGCGCGTATAGAAGAGATAAACCCCATTCAACTGAGCTGCTAAGCCAAACGATGTATAAGGAATCTACTACACGGTTCCTACATTGATTAGAAGTATTTATAGAGGTTATGGACAAGGTGCAGAGATCGGTAGTTTGAGCAACACAGTAGAGATGCCAGGGAATAGTTGTAGGGTTAGGAGGAGAGGAGAGAGACTTTGGTATAAAGATGAGGAGAACATGTAATAGAGGAAGAAAGAAATGTAATGCAATGGGTCCTGGTGGGGCCCTAAGGGTTCCTAGGGGGACCCAATGGTTACACCGCACCCCCAACATGGATCATATATTCTAGGGTTCACACATATTCCCTGTAAAACTTAACACATAAAATCAGTGTGCGTACTATAAGGCTGTCGGTATTACATGGGAGGCATGATGCAGGCTGCATTGGTTCAGTGAAGCCATACAGTGTGTAACGTTGCAGGATCTAGATTGATGTGGCCACCCTATATTAATGTCTGTTACACCTGATATGTGTGTGTTGTTTATTGAATTGTATTTGTAAAAAGCTACTCACTTGTGGAATCTGCTTGGGAACTACCCGTGATCTGTGTAAGGGACCCATCACTGTCAGTAGAAGTTCTTACCTAGTGGTTATTACTATGTGATCTGCAGGATGAACTTAATGTGTACTCAATGGATGTCTATACTGTACTGTGTACTCCAATGATGTTATACTGTACTGTGTACTCCATGAATGTCTATATTGTATTGTGTACTCCAATGATGTGTATACTGAACTGTGTACTCCAATGATGTTTATACTGTACTGTGTACTCCAAGGATGTGTATACTGTACTGTGCACTCCAATGATGTTATACTGTACTGTGTACTCCAAGGATGTGTATACTGTACTGTTTACTCCATGAATGTCTATATTGTATTGGTACTCCAATGATGTGTATACTGTACTGTTACTCCAATGGTGTTATACTGTGCTGTGTACTCCAATGATGTTTATACTGTACTGTGTACCCAATGATGTGTATAATGTACTGTGTACTCCAAGGATGTGTATACTGTACTGTTTACTCATGGATGTCTATATTCTATGGTGGTGCTCCATGGATCTCTATACTGTACTGTGTACTCCAATGATGTTTATACTGTATGGTACTCCAAGGATGTGTATACTGTACTGTGTACTCCATGGATGTATATACTGTGCTGTTTACTCCACAGATGTCTATATTGTACTGTTTACTCCATGGATGTCTATATTCTATGGTGTGCTCCATGGATCTCTATACTGTACTGTGTAATCCACTGATGTTTATACTGTACTGTGTACTCCATGGGTGTTTATACTGTACTGTGTACTCCATGGATGTCCATACTCTACTGTGTACTCTATGGATGTCTATACTGTACTGTGTACTCCATGGATGTTATACTGTACTGTGTACTCCATGGATGTCCATACTGCTACTGTGTACTCCATGGAGTCTATGGACTGTGACTCAGTGGATATCTTATCTACTGTGTACTCCGTGGATTGTCTATACTGTACTGTGTACTCCATAGATGTTTATACTGTACAGTGTTCTCCATGGATGCCTATACAGTAATGTGTACTCCACTGATGTCTATAATCTGTGTACTCCATGGATGTCTATACTCTACTGTGTACTCCATGGATGTCTATATTGTACTTTGTACTCCGGATGTTTATACTTTACTGTGTACTCCATGGATGTCTATACTCTCCTGTGTAAACACATGAATGTCTATACTGTACTGTGTATTCCATTAATGTCTATACTTAGTTATTGTGTACTTCATTGATGTTCAGACTCTTACTGGTACTCCATGGATGTTTACTGTACTTTACAATTGTGTAAATACACAAATTTGTCATCTCAAAAATTGCAACAGTATCATTCTCTATCTATCTATCTATCTATCCTTTTTGGCTGATCACAGAATACTACTGTACTGTACTGTATTACTCCATGGATGTTTACACTGTATATGTGTACTCCATGGATTGTTTACACTGAATACTGTGTACCCATGGATGTCTATAGTGTACTGTGTACTCCATGGATGTCTATACTACTACTGTGTACTCCATGGATGTCTATACTCTACTGTGTATCCATGGATTGTCATATCTATGTGTACTCCATGGTTTGCTATACTGCTGTGTACTCCATGGATGTATTATCTGGTAAGTGTGTACTCCATGATGTTTATACTGTACTGTGTTACTCCCATGGATGTATATACTGTACTGTGTACCCCACCCTATGAGTCTATACTGTACGTTACTCCGTGGATGTCTATACTGTACTGTGTACTCCGTGGATGTCCTATATGTACTGTGTACTCCATGGATGTTTATTACGCACAGTGTTCTCCATGGGTGTTCTGTACTGTATTGTGTACTCATGGATGTTTATACTGTATTGTGTACTCCATGGATGCCTATACAGTAATGTGTACTCCACTGATGTCTATTAATCTGTTACTCCATGGATGTCTATATTGTACTGTGTACTCCATGGATGTCTATACTCTCCTGTTGTAACACATGAATGTCTATACTGTACTGTGTATTCCATTAATGTCTATACTTAGTTTATTGTGTACTTCATTGATGTTTATTACGTACTTTACATTGTGTAAATACACAAATTTGTCATCTCAAAAATTGCAACAGTATCTATTCTCTAGCTATCTATCTATTCTCTTTTTGGCATGACACAGAATATACACTGTACTGTATACTCCAGGATGTCTATACTGTACTGTGTACCATGATGTCTATACTGTATGTGTACTCCATGGATGTCTATACTGTACTGTGTACTCCATGGATGTCTATACTCTACTGTGTACTCCATGGAGTCTATACTGTACTGTGACTCCATGGATGTTTATACGTACTGTGTACTCATGGATGTTTTACTGTACTGTGTACATCCATGGATGTTTACTGTACATGTACTGGGTGTTATACTGTGTACTCATGGATGTTATACTGTACTGTGACCCATGGATGTTATACTGTACTGTGTCCCACACTCCATGGATTGTCTATACTGTACAGTGTACCCCATGGGTGTTTATACTGTACTGTGTACTCCATGGATGTCTATACTGCAAAGTGTACTCCATGGATTTGTTTTTTACTGTACTGTGTACTCCATGGATGTTTATACTGTACTGTGTACTCCATGGATGTTTATACTGGCTTGTGTACCCACACTCCATGGATGTCTATACTGTACAGTGTACCCCATGGGTGTTTATACTGTATGTGTACTCCATGGATGGTTTAACTGTACTGGGTACCCCACACTCCATGGATTGCTATACTGTATGTGTACATCCATGGTGTTTTTATACTGTACTGTGTACTCCATGGATGTTTATACTGTACTGTGTACTCCATGATGTGTATATACTGTATTGTGTACCCCACACTCCATGGATGTCTATACTCAATGTGTATTCCATGGATGTTTATACTGTACTGTGTACTCCATGGAGTGTTTATCCTGTATTGTGTACTCCATGGATGTTTATACTGTACTGTGTACTCCATGGATGTTTATACTGTACTGTGTACTCCATGGATGTATATACTGTATTGTGTACCCCACACTCCATGGATGTCTATACTCTAATGTGTACTCCATGGATGTCTATACTGTACAGTGTACTCCATGGGTGTCTATACTGTATTGTGTACTCCATGGATGTCTATACTGTACTGTACTCATGGATGTTTATACTGTACAGTGTACTCCATGGATGTCTATACTCTACTGTGTACTCCATGGGTGTTAATACTGTATTTTACATTTGTGTAAATACACAAATTTGTCATCTCTACCTTCCCTGATAGGAACTGGGTGTAGAAACATTTCAACAGTATCTATTCTCTATCTGTCTATCCTCTTTTGGCTGATGGCAGAATATACACTGTACTGTATACTCCATCGATGTTTACACTGTACTGTGTACTCAATGTTTCATGGATGTACTCCATGGATGTATATACTGCACAGTGTACTCCGTGGATGTTTGTACTGTACTGTGTACTCCATGGATCTATATACTGTATTGTGTACCCCACACTCCATGGATGTCTATACTCTAATGAGTACTCCATGGATGTCTATACTCTACTGTGTACTCCATGGATGTCTATACTCTGTGTACTTCATGGATGTCTATACTCTACTGTGTACTCCATGGATGTCTATACTCTGCTCCTGTGTACTCCATGGATGTCTTTACTCTACTCCTGTGTACTCCATGGATGTCTATACTCTACTGTGTACTCCATGGATTTCTATACTGTACGGTGTACTCCATGGATATCTATACTCTATGGATGTCTATACTTTATTATGTACTTCATGGATTTTTATACTGTACTGTGTAAATACCCAAATTTGTCATCTCTATCTTCCCTGTTGATAGGAACTGTAGAAAAATGGCAAAGTATCTATTATCCTCTTTTGGCTGATGGTAGAATAGCAACAGATCTGTGCCCTTGGTCCAGGCCAACATTTATTATTGTTAAAAAAGTATTATGGTTATGAAGTTCGCTATGGTTAGTGGGGAGCAGCGTGTCATCTCAACATTATTGTCCGCTACTGAAAATTACCCTATGGTTACTTTGGAGGAAATTGTATAAAACTATGACGGCAGTCTCTGGGGTTAAAGATACACTGGGTACCTGCACACACCTTGTCATTCTTTGAATAAAAACCCTATAGGTGTATAAGTGACAATACATATAAACTGATGGAGACAGGACAGTGGTGAGAAGTTATATATTTCCTCTATTATTAATATTATATGTTTCTCTTGCTGTAAATCCATCTTCCCTAAAACAGATTATGGGACCATATAATCTCTCAGTATTGGCAGTGTTAAAGAAATAAAGCCACAGGATCGATCCACTAGATCCAGGACTTCTCCCATCCATTGATAAGGTTAAAAGGTTCCTCACAGCGCATCATCTCTCCAAACCATGATCCCCAGCTTGTAGATTAAACATCATCCCTATAATTATAATCATAAATCAATTATGTTTATAAGCAGAAAGTACGTTTCCAAGGGTTTCGTAGAGACGATCAATAGAGTGGACAGTGCGACTGCTGAGATCTAGCCTGGAATCAATAAGGAAGATGTCCAGAATCTGTGACCCCCCAATCAGTTGTAGATTGAAATTGTGGGGTAATAATTTGCCATTACAGTCCTTTTCAGTCTAAAAGCAGCATTAAAAGAGAGACAAGTATAGTACATCCATGCAGTTCAGCAGTTCCGTGATATATCCATGCTGCTCACCATTGTTCTGTTCTGTGAGACCCAAGAGCTTCCCCCATTGTGGTTAAGCGATCCGGCATGACGGCAATCCTGGCTTAATTGTGTGCGATCTATGAGGTAGTCTTGACTGGGCGCAGACCTTGATCCTTTGTGAATCATTATTACTTACAAACAACAACAATAAATGTGGACTCGTGACTTGAAGCGTGTAGAATGGCCTACATGTGTTTAACTAATGACACAGCTTCTTTACATCACTGTATTCCTATAGTCGCTTAGCAATGCTGGAAGTTAAAGCTTAACCACAGCATCTGAATTCCTACAGGATTGTAGTTATTTGGAGGAATACTGGAATAAACACAGGTAAACATTATACTGCGCATGTGACAGTTTTACATGAAAGGAGAATTGAAGGCCATGCAATAGGGGGAAGAAACACAGGTAAACATTATACTGCGCATGTGACAGTTTTGCATGAAAGAAGAATTAAAGGCCACGCAATGAGGGGCGGCAGAGTCCTATATGGACTCTGCTATCACTCCTGGTGGGGCAGTTTTTGGGACTTGGGGGGGGACTACAGGAGAACCTTATGGAGCTGGGATGGTGAGGTAAGTGATTTTACTACACTACAATGGTGGGCCATTAGTGGGGGGGATTATGTTTGGGGGTGGACAATGCCTTTAAGGGCATAGAAAAAGAAGGCCATTGAACAAGAAGGGCAATAAAACAAGGTGGTGTTGGTCACGGCGTTGGTGTTGTGTATTAGAAGGTACCATGCAATGTGCCATCCTGCCACATGTATAGGACCTGGAGCCGAACGTTCCAGGGGACCTATGTCTGTGTCAGATGTGAGTGGGTTGCCTGTTTGTGAAGCTCAGGGTGGGCCGGGGGCCGACTTGCAGCATTGCAGGGATTGGGCCAGTATAGAGGGGGGGCAAAATTAGCACCATTTTAACGATAAGAACTTTTATTGAATCGTCCCTGAATATATCTAAGTGAGGTAGGAGCAACACTCTTGTCCGCTTACACATGAGATGCTACTTCAAATGTCAAATACTGCGATCAGTTGATCGGCCCAAATATTGCCCTGATGATGTAACTTCTTGCTGTCTTTACCCTCTATTAGATGCACAGAATGTTATAAGGTTTAAGGAGAACTAAACTGAAATTGTTATACTCCATAGTCCTGAAATCATCCCTCCAAGAACACCAATAAACTGTATCTAAATTAGACCTATTGATATTGAAATTTCCCTAGTAACAGATATGATATATAGAAAATTGGGCTGTTGTACATCCATATTAACATGCAACTAGAGACCAAAAATATAATACATGCAACAAACAGAATTCTAGTGCACAAACAATTCTAATTGCATGGAGGTAGCCAATATGCAATTAGAATTGTTTGCGCACTAGAATTCTGTTTTTTGTATGTAACAGGTATGATGTTGTTAAAAGGCATTTTATATGGTTAAATTAGCTTTAGTTTGTGAGGCTAGGTTAGTCTTGTTATGCTAGTTAGGGCCCTGCTGAAGGAGTCTACCTTGACATGGTGGTAGGCTTACAAATGTTACAAAGTATTTCTAATGTATTGTAACAGTTGAACCATCATATATAGCACAGGCTATAAAATAAGTTATTTTGATCAACAAAAACCTGAAAGGAGCAACATTGCAGTGGAAACTCAAGATAATGGGATGTAATATCTGTTTCTAGTCATTTACATTATTGGTAATTAACTGTGTTAGGAACTGTTTAAATACCTATGTAATAGGAAGTTCAAAATAGAAAAGTTTACCCATGCCATTTCCCCCCTTTTTTATCTGTTTTTTTTCCCTTCTCTGGATCATCTGTAAGATATGTTAATAACGAGGTTAAAACAGTTGGACTTGATGGATGGATGTGTTTATTAACCCTTTCCCTGCCACAGATCGTATATTCACGATCTGTGCAGTGAATGCACAAACTGCCACAGATCATGAATATACGATCTGTGGCTTCCCCCCTCCCCAAAAAAATTTGCCCCCCTCTAGCCGCGATCGGGGGGCAGCATTCGACTGCCCCCCGGAAGGTGCAGGATACAGAGGCTGCTGGGAACTGAAGGTTGTATGCGGGAACAATGGTGCTGTTGGGAACTGTAGGCTGACTGCTGGAACAATGGTGCTGCTGGGTACTGTAGGCTGGACCAAAGGTGCTGCTGGGAACGGAAGGCTGAATTCTGGCATGTGTAGATTTCAGGAATATATAGTTTGTGGGGGGTATTTCTGAGTTGGGGGGCGTTTTGTGGAAAAACTGCAGACTGTTCAAATACAAAACTGGCAAAAAATTTTTTGCTGCTACTGACATTTGGCACTGGTCACGCTCTGGGTTAGTTGGTAGCCATGTCTCTGGGTACACCCATGAATGTGGCATACCGTTTTATTCGGGAGGGGTTAGGCTTTCATATTATAGATGCGTTTGAACTTTCCTCCACAGTTTTTAGCTGAAATTTGCATTTGATTTTGTCTCTGATTTTACAGTTGAGGAAAAAAAGGAAAACGTAAGAAAATAACTTACAATTGGACGAAGAGCTGCGTCCGGGTATATGCATTTTGATCGAAACTAACCTCACTCATAAAATCTTGTGGGTGTGTAGTTTCTAAAAATATCTCACTTGTGTGGATATTTTAGTTAATTTGGTAGATATTCTATGTTAACTGTCAGTAGTGCCGGGGGTACCCCTGGTGGCCGCGAGCGGGGAACGGGTTGGGAGGGGCTGCTGGAAAGCGGCGGCGGCGGGTGGTCGCTGCCGCTGCGGGGGTGGTGGGCGTATGCCCCGCCCCCCTAGGAGAGGCGTCAGGAAGGGATTTTAAGTCCCTTCGCGGCGATACTATACATCTATAGTATAGTACATCGCGGCCGCGATACATATCGCGGGAATAGCGCTCGCCGTTATAAATACGGCGACAGCGCTATTTTCGCGGCCGCGATGTGCGGCGGTAATTTTTTGGCGCTATTATCGTTGCTTTATAAATATGCCCCTATGTCTGGTGTCATGCTTTTGAGGTCCAACCTGGTTAGAGTGTGCTATTTCTTCCTGCCTTATTTATTTTGAATAACTGTTTTGTACCTTTAGTGTATGTCTTTATTTAGTATATTATAGTATAGTATTTGAGGTTGAATAAAGATATATGTCCATCCAGTCCAACCCATCTAGCAATATCCTTATTTCCTTCCTAACTGTTGATCCAGAGGAAAGCAAAAAAAAACCCACCAAATTTTTGAAGATTTTCCTCCCTTGAATCCATACCTCTCTTTATACAAGACAATATGATGCTGGCTCTGGCAGTTATAACATAATTGTCTATTCTTTTTGTATTATATGTACTGTCCACCTTTTGGAATATTAAATCTAAAATTTAATAAGTTTTGTCTCTGATGCTCAAAAAGAAATCAAGTGTTTGGATGGTTCATTGAATACTTTGCTTGTATAAATGCTAATTAACACTGTCACTGCTGGCAGGTAGTGTGAATGTGTAAAACTGATTAACCTTTGGTTGCTAGAGCCAGTGGTGTAGTGTTAAGGACAGGAGTGTGCATAGCCAGTGAAAGTCGAGTGATTATGTGGTGTGTCCAAGGCCTTAAATGTATGGTGGTGGTGTAGAAATACCAATTGATTGGTCGGATCTCATGCTCAATAAACTGCTGTTCACTCCCACTTGTTTGTATCCCTGTTGCCCCTTACCTTGCAGCCCTCTATGGCCCCTCCTACTCATGGGCCACGTGACCCGATGCACTTGTGCCCCTGTGGTCCCTTACCTTGCAGCCCCCTTTGACCCCTCCCACTTACATACCATGTGGCCTTTTCCACTCATGGGCCCCTGTGGCCCCACCCACTCATGGACCCGCCTGGTACTGGCCCCATTACATCGCAGCCCCCCATAGCCCCTCCCACTGGAAAAATACAGTTTTTTATTCCTTTAAAGCATTTGTACTTGCAACTTCGCCTTTAAAGATTCTGTCTGTCATCTTTTAAAGATCTTTGCTGTGTTAACCCACCTTTAGTTAACCAGACAGTTTTATAAATAATGGTCCCAATTGTGTTCTTTGTGTTATTTACTGGGATGTTATGTAGTAGTAAAAAAAATTGTCTCTCTTGTTATCCAGATACAAGGTGCAATCATAGTATCAAGTTTATTTGAAATTGTTATTGGCCTCACTGGTTTACCTGGAGCATTCCTGAATTACATTGGTCCTCTTACTGTTGCACCAACTATTTCCTTGATAGGACTTTCTGTGTTTGAAGCTGCAGGACAACGAGCAGGCTCTCACTGGGGCATTTCATTACTGTAAGTTTTTCCTTTCCAAACTGAATGGTCATTTGTAATAATTGCCAGTTATTATAATAATGGCACATTGTACTTCCTGGTACCAAAAAAGTATGGTATGTTTTAAGTGGAGCTTTGTTTTCTTTTTTAGGACTCTGATACTGATAATATTGTTTTCCCAATACCTTCGAAATCTCAATTTAAGTATTCCTGTATACAGATTTGGAAAAGGAATAATGGTGTACAAAATACCAATCTTCAAAATGTTTCCGGTAAGGGTGATCAATATATGTATTGGATTATCTCCCCCTACTTTCATAACATAATACAATGTGACATATCCTATGCATGTAGCAATAGGGACAAAGAATAAATTGAAAAGACACAGAATCAGCCAAAAGTGTCTCCAGGGAACTCTGGTTTAGTATAATATTTTGAACTTTGGTATAAGTCAAATATAAGTCAATGTATATATATTTCAGAAAAACTTCTGAACCGCCTAGGGAAAATTTTGATGAGACTTACAGGGTTATTCAATAAGAGTTCTTATTGTTTAAAATGGTGCTAATTTTGCTCCAACCAATTAGATGCTAGCTTTCAAATGTTAAATAAGATCTGATTGGTTGGGGCTAAATTAGCACCATTTTAAATGCTAAGAACTTTTATTGAATCTCCCTATTAGTATATAAAGTATGTTTCAGGACCCGGAAAAAAAACATAGGCTACTTTACAACTTTATCAAACTACTACTACAAACCCTTACTCTTTTTTAACCCCTTTCAATTCATGTATAAGTAAATGCAACCTCACCTGTGTGCTGCCATTTGTCAGCAACCAAACTATGCAGCCAGCAAATCACAGAGCAGATTTCACTGAAGGGCATTGTTAATGGCTAATCAGATACCCAAATACAGCTAGACAATTAGATAGGATAGAGAGACAAACCTTCACAGAGGCATTGACAAACATACACAGAGGCAGACATTCATATCTAAAGATGAGCTCTAAAGGTGGACTGAGCTGCTGAGTCAGTGAGTGCTGAACTTCAGAGCAAGAGCCACTCAGGACTTACATACTTGTAATTTATTTACCTGCTTTATACAGACGTTCCAACCTATTAATGTTATGCCGGACACCCGGGGGGGGGGGAAGAAGGGTTTGCGGGTGCGGGTTGGGTGTCTGTTTAATTTCAGATGTGGGTAATAATTTTGCTGTTGCCCGCAAGACTCTTATCAGGCATTTGTGCTACCATCTGTTGGTGAATCGAGTGATCGCTCCTCAGAAAAACAAATACCGTATATACTCGAGTATAGCGAGTTTTTCAGGCTGTAAAAGCAGCCTGAAAAGCCGACCTCGGTGTATACTTGGGTCAGTCGCTCTGACATACCCTCCAACAGCTGTACCGGGTTTAGAGACAGTCAAGGGAAAGCATCTGAACTGGTGTTCATTTTTTAAAAAAAACTCCCTGGTAGTCCGTGGTGCAAGTACCTGCAAGAGGAGAGGGAGGGATGATCAGCCTGGCCGGAAACTGTTAATTGGTGCTGGTCCTCCGCGGGTGCTGGACTGGCTGCAGACTTGGTAAGGAGGCATGGCAGTATTTCCCTCTCCTCTGTGAAGTTCCGTGATCCAGCAATTGTTCAGGAGGGGGAGAGGCAGAGTAGGGAAGAGCCACTGTACAGGAGAGGCAGAGCAGGGAACAGCCATTGCACAGGAGGGGGAGAGGCAGAGCAGGGAACAGCCAGATAAGGAGAAGCACTATTCTGTTTAAGAACAGGTAAGCAGTGATTTACACCTGACTTCCAGGAGAGGATCATGGGTAGGATAGTATTAAAGGCAGCAGATAGCAGAACTGACAGTGGCACTCCTTACCATTACCATTTTTCTTTCAGGAAGGAGTTTAAGCTGAAATCAATGAATCTTTAAAAGGGGTGCTGGGAGGAAAAGGAACAGATTGGGGACCCATAATGAGACAAGGAGGAAGGGGTCAGTGTGAGGAGTAAGGGACAGAATAAAGAGGAAAGTGTGAAAAATGGGGTATAAGATAGGAAAGCATAGGGGAGTTCCCATACAGTTGTAGAGCCTCAAAACAATACAGAATCAGAAGGCAGAAGTGTTCGTATTTTCTACCCCCGGTTTATACTCGAGTCAATCACGTTTACTAGTTTTTTAGGTAAAAATGGGTACCCCGGTTTATACTCGGGTCAGTTTATACTCGAGTATATACGGTAGGCAATAAGTGCTAGTATTCATATAATAGTCAACCATGTAAGAAAAAATTGTATGCCTTGTTCCACTTTTTTGCCCTTAGTAAAAAAACAAGGAGAGAGACTCCTGTGTAAAAGACAAATGGAAAAGAACAAAAAGAATAAACAGAAGAGGTGTAAGAATGAGAAAAGGGAAAAATGGTGTCACCAGTTCACTGGGCATGTGATCTGATCAATAAATTAGTAATTCGCCATCACCACCCCAGACTTTCCCTTGACTCATATGCACACCCCTGTCCTGGCAGCTAAATGGTTAAAGGGTATGTCCAGCAAAATTGTAAGTTTGTTTCTATCTTATTTACTGAAGAACAGGAGGTAAATGCACTCTCTTACCTCCTGTTCTTCAGTAAATCTTACAGGAGAGGAGGAGACACTTACCTGTGGACCTGCTCCAGCGACAAAATTCCCGACGCCTCCGACGCATCTCCAGTCCTTTGCACAGTGTGTGCATGCGCACAGTGTGAAGGAGCGAGGTCGCATCCGAGACTGTCGGCGCTGGAGCTGGTCCGGGTAAGTGTCTCCTCATCTCCTGTAAGATTTACTGAAGAACGGGAGGTAAGAGAGAGTGCATTTACCTCCTGTTCTTCAGTAAATCAGTTAGAAATAAACTTACATTTTTGCTGGACATACCTTTTAACACTACACCACTCAATAGGCTTAAAGACATTCCAAACACATGCAACTTTATCAGAAGCTACTTGAGTTCCTTTAGACCATCAAAGACAAAACTTATTAAATTTTAGATTTCATATTCCAAAAAGTGGACAGTGCATAGAATACAAAATAGTAGAAAATGTTGTTACAAATAAAGTAACATACAGTAAGGTACAAAACAGTTATTTGAAATGAAAAAGGAGAAAATACACAGAATTTACAGAATTCTGTGTTCCAGAGGCAGGAAGAATTAATGTAGACATCCCAACCAGGTTGGGCCACAGAAGTATGACCCCAGACCTTTGAAAGTTCCCCACATTTAAAGGTCTCCTGAGAGAATTTCCACCACCTATCTGCCTGAGGGTGATAGCACAGTGACTTTACGACATGTCCCAAACCTTTCTCACTTTACACAGACCCCTGTAAGTTTAAATCTATACATTGTTATATCCCATTCTATTATTATTCTACATAATTTATCCATACAATCAATATCAAACATAAATGGCCCTCGCCACATATTATCAGAGATATTAATATCACCCTCAGTGTTTTAATAAGACCATCATGTCTGGTATTGATTTGACTGGCATATCCTCCCATTAATGAATAAATTATTAGTATACGTCTATTACATTTCCGTAAAATAATTTATTTCCTTATGATTCATGTATAACAGGCCCATCTTTGACCTTTAAGGGAACTCTGAAATATGCTGATGTTTACCAGGCCCAGGGTCTGGTTTGGGGAAAGGTTATTATTTTTTGTTTTGTTTGTGAAATAGCTTAAACATCTTGTCTGATTTTATGTTATATAAATCAGTACCTTGTCGTCTCCCTTTTAATAAAGTGACTGGTACATAAAAGTTTGCCCACAGTAACTAGTACATTCAAGTTTGCCCGCAATGAGTGTGACTAGTAGACACAAATTTGTCCACAGTGACTAGTAAATACACGTTTTCCCACACAGTGATTTTGACTGGCACATACAAGTTTGCCCAAAGTGACTGGTACATTCATGTTTTCCCACAAAGATTTTGACTGGTACATACAAGTTTTGCCACCGTGGTTGGTATATATATGTTTTTTCACAGTGACTGGTGCATATACGTTTGCCCACAGTGACTGGTACATACACATTTGCCCACAGTGACTGGTACATACAAGTTTGCCCACAGTGACTGGTACATTCAAGTTTGCCAACAGTGACTTGTACAGGTTTGCCCACAGTGACTGTTATATACAAGTTTGCCCACAGTGAATGTGACTGGTACATACAAGTTTGCCCACAGTGAGTGTAACTGGTACATACTGGTTTGCCTAAAGAGATTGGTACATACAAGTTTACCCACAGTGACTGGTACATACAAGTTTTCTAACAGTGACTGGTACATACAAGTTTGTTGGTAAATAAAAGTTTGCACACAGTGATTAGTACATACAAGTTTGCCCAGTGATTGGTATATACACGTTTGCCGACGGTGTGTGTGACTGGTAGATACAAGTTTGCTCACAGTGATTGGTACATACAAATTTGAACACAGTGATTGTTACATACAAGTTTGCCCACAGTGATTGGTATATACATTTTGCCCAGAGTGACTAGTACATACAAGTTAGCCTACAGGGAATGAGACTGGTACATACAAGTTTACCCTCAGAGACTGATACATATAGGTTTGCCCACAGTGAATGGTACATTCAGGTTTGCCCACAGTGACTAGTACATAACACACCACATAACATATACACTATAGAAGATCCAAGTAAAGATATCATAGAGTATAGTAGCAATAATAGTATAAAACACAGGTGTCAAACTCAAGGTCCTTCTGGCTGTTGTTTGTGGCCCCCCGGTGACTGTACAGCATCCAAAATCTATGAGGCTGCTATCCATTTGTGCAGTCCCAAGTAGTGGCGTAACTATAGATCTGCCTGCTAGATAGCATAATCAGCTCTTTTTAATCGAGCTGATCGGGCTCCCCTCTACTAAGATAGGTGTGATCAGCTGTTTAAAAACAGCTGATCACGATATCTAGCAGGTAGATCTATAGTTATGATGCTGCTTGAGAATGCACAAATGAATAGCAGCATAGTAAGGCTTGGATGCAGTCACCGCTGTAACAAATGATCACTTATTTAGCCTGGCACTGGGGAGTGAAGGGTGGTGTGACAAAGAGCTTTCCATTGGAGTTGGCCATTCCATTACCATGCCAGAAGAGTAAGGTGGGTGTTTTACGTTAGCACATGATTGCGCAATAGGCAGAGGTCCCAATCCAAAACAGTGTGCTTCACACCCATTCCCTGCATAGAACCAGCAATAGGCACAAGCGTGACAGAGTCCCAATCCTGCACCCGCTAAGTATCTTAAAAAGAAAAATTTGTCTCACCACTTTGTCTGACTTTTTGATTTTGGCCCCTTATGTGATTGAGTTTGACACCCCTGGTATAAAAGTTGCAAGTGCACTTTGGTTAACCGATCATACATCTGTGTGAGAGGTCACATGGCCCCTCAGTCTCCCACTTCCTGTCTGCATGGAGTTCCTTGCTGCTGCAAACGGGGAGGAAAGGGCTGTGCGCAATCTCTTTTTTCCCCAGGCTGTCACAGCATGTTAAGGAAGTAAGGAGTGTAAATTCCTGCCATGTAATGTGCTGCTCTGTATATTTAGAGGGAGATGGGTCTTAATGTCAGAACTGTATTCTGACATTAAGAAGGGTCTAAATGTCAGAACTCTTCTGCTGCTGCCAGATATTTGATGACATTAGTTGGGAGGGTTTATTAATCAATGTTTCTGTGCCAATAAGGTACCTTTCTCTAGTTCTAGTTGTGTCTTGAGAAAGGTGCCCTGTTGGCACCAAAACATCTATTAATAAATCTTACATGATGGTTAAGACTGGTGTGTGGTGGAAGTATGTTACATTGTATGTATGTATAGTTTATTTTTAAACCGCCACTTGGGGACGCAGCACTGTAGTGTACAGTAACAAAATACAATAAGGTCATGCAAGGGGAACAAATACATAAATAGTTCAGTACATATATATATATACATATATAAATTATATATATAGAAGTGCTAGAGCTTTGCCACAAGAGGGAAGGAGGTCCCTGCCCCGTAGAGCTTACAATCTAGTTACATTGCAGTTTTAGCAGCAATGACCACAGCACACCCTGCGTGACGTTTATATATATGGTGTGCAATCCTAAACATACTAAAATATATGAGTTTGGAGGGTAGCTGCTGGAAAGTCAGGAAAAATAAAGATAAAACACCCACCCCTTCTCCTTTTTCTCCCACCTAGGGTTAGGACATGAACAGCTAGCTCCTCAACACAGGATCTACATTATTTCCACACTTCTATTACACTTACGTTGTGCTCACCGGCTGGGTTTGGTCCACACTGCCTCCCAGCAGTGTCCATGTCCTGACTTCTGGCGTAGGTAGGGTTTCCAGAATTTGAAATTCAAAATAGGGGACATATGCGAGTGCGTGTGGCAATTTTTGGTCACGCCCACTTTTTCAAAGCCACACTCACTTTTTGAGGTAACACACAGCCCATTTTTTGGTACATTTTCGTCCATTTTCTTTTTCTGTTTTGGGGATTTGGGCACTAACAACAAATTCATCATTATCAGGGTAAAGAATATCTTATAGATCATGTCAGGAGTCACAGGACTGTATTTTCTGTGCGATTAAAGGACAACAATACTGTCCTTTACACACACACATATTCCACTTTATAAGAACCCAGGATGAGGATCTAATTTGCTAGGTCCCCACCCCTAACTAACATCTAACTCCTGCACTTATCTCTTAAACTTGCAATCGCCAGCATGCTGTTTTCTGACTCCCACTTCCGGGCTGATACCAGTAGGTCATTAGCTTGCGGCACGGTAAGTATGTAAGAAGTGGAGAAAATCGTGCCGGCAATGGCAAATTTAAGAAGTGCAGGAGTTAGACGCTTAACCCAGGGGTGAAGGCCTAGCAGTTTAGGTCCTCACCATGGATTTTTTCAAATGGGTGTGTGTGTGATACTCCTTCAGGATGGGTCTTTACCCTGATAATGATGAATTCATGGCTAGTGCCCAAATCCCACATTCAAAAGTAATAATGGGCAACTATAGCAGATATACAGCTAAATAAATAAACAGATTTCTTTCAAATGAATGGGGAAGAGGATCAGGGCTGAGATGAGCAAGTTGTCCTTTAATTTTAAAGGGTATCTCCACTGGGGAAAATTATGATTGGGCTATTCAGTTTTATTGAAGAAAGAGAGGTAAAGGAGCTGTGTCTTACCTCCCATTCTTCAATAAAACTGAATAGCCCAAACTTAATTTACCCCAGTGGAGATACCCTTTAAGAAGCCAGACACAGGTAAAACGACTTCAAACTACTGCACACATGCAGGGAGATTTACCCAGAGGCTCTATCGCTGTGCGTAAATCTCACTGTTGAATCTAGTATAAAGGGTTAATCAGTATTGTAAAGAGTTAACCAAAGCTTGTTATACATGCACAACTGTCTTGCTTACTCACAAAGTAAATACACTCACTTCCAGGATACAATGCACCATTTGCGTGTGTGGATGAATCCCAATCCCACCTCACGACTTTAACGCCAGCTGCCATTAAATAGTCGAGCAAAACCTAGCTGAAATAACATAAATTCCTTGTGCTGGCTGCGTGGGTCTTTTCCGATACACACACAACCGGCACAAGGAAGGAGGTAAAGTCACGCAAGCCGATATTGAATCAGTTTGTGTGACTTTAACTCCATAAAAGATCGATGCGGCTCTCGGTAAATGAGGGCAATGGTGTTGAAACTTTTTCTGTAACTCACCCATCTCTGCCTGGCTGTGTGCAGTTACATCAAGCCCTGAAATCTGGTCTCTGTGCTGTGGACATTGCAAGAGGCAGACAGGTGAGTAGCTTCCCCCCCCATTCATTCTAGGAGCTAAAGCAGATAAACTTTCCTGACTGCTGGCTGTGTTGGGGATGTAACCAAGTGACTGTAACAATGCATCAGATTATGACATTTTCTCCCTTGACTGCTGTGCTGTGCTTGTGTTTGCAACAATGTATCAAGCTGCAGGGACACTGCCTATGTGTGTTTTAGATGCTGAAAATCCGGACTAACGGGGTTTATTGGAAATTCCGTTCGGACCATGGATTTGCTATTAAAATATATATATTTAATCACTAATCCGTGATTTTCTGACAGCTGGAAACCCTAGGCGTATAGGAAGATTTTTTCCTTTAATTTTCAATATTTTTTACACATCTAGAGTGCCTCAACTAAGCATCTGAACAGTTTACTGAGGGTTTCGAAGACCCGACAAAACTTTTGGAACTCCCAGATTTCACAGAACCTGGATTTACCATTTTTATCGAAAATAGATGATTAACGAAAATCGAAACAGCAAAAATAACCCTCGAAAGTAATGATCGATTTCAGTAACCCTCTAAAGTAATGATCGATTTCAGTAACCCTCTAAAGTAATGATCGATTTCAGTAACCCTCGAAAGTAATGATTGATTTTGGTAACTCTCGAAAATAGAATGCGGAAGCTTGAAAACAACCCGATTGTGAGAAAAAATAGTTTTAAAATAAAACTTAAAATAAGTTTTGCTTGTATTTATGGGTTCCCCAGACCATTCCCCAGGTCTCTGTGTCATTTACAGTAATCTACTATTACTATTTGTCCTTCAAAATGGCCAGAACTTTCAAATTTTTTCTCTCATAGACTTCTATGGGTTAGTTTTCGAATTTCAAAAATTTTTAAAATTCAAAAATGGAACGAAACTCAACAGTTTCAAACTTTCTGGGTGACCGTTTAGAGGAGCAGTAAACTGTAAAGGTACCTGTGTGATAACCATTTGTCACAGCCTGTGCCAATGATTGTGTCACGGTTCCAAACAGTTAGAGTCTGTGCCAATTACTTAATTAGTTATTATTATGGATTTATATTGCGCCAACATCTTCCGTAGCGCTTTACAATTACATGTATATATTCACATCAGGCCCTGCCCCAAAGAGCTTACAATCTAAGCACATTTATTTGACACATACAACCTTTCAGTATGTCTTTATGATTGTGGGGGAAAATGGAGGAAACCCATGCAAGCACAGGGAGAACAAATTCCTTGCAGATTTTGTTGCCAAGGGGATGCACTTGCCACTTGCGGAGATGGAGGGTCCAACAAACCCAGCAGCGAGTAAGTACCCCTCCTTTGGCCTTCGGATCTCATGTGGTCCATCAAGGAGTTGAGTTGACATCAGGATATTGCAGATTCAAATCAGATCAGAGCATCTCGTTCTCCTTTTCTACATTCCTAACAATATGGCTGCTTTCCCGCCTTCTTAGCTATTCTATTCCTAGAGCCCTCCCCCTTAAGCTATATCTATCCGCTGATATGCTTCTCTCCTACCAGGCCATGGACCCCTCCCCTTAGGTATGCTGGGCCTTCTTGACTGAACATTCACTGGAGACCCCTTCACAGTGAAACCAAGAGTAACTCCAATCAGGAAAATGTCCAAGTAAACTGTGCTCGGGCAACAATATCAAAAGATCTCCGACCATGGGCAAAAGCAGTACGCAGTACAATAATCTCCAAACTTGGGCAAAAACATCAGAAATCTCCAGGCTTGGGCAACATCAATAATCCCCGGGCTCTGACACAACCAATAGTATCTGAGCACAGATAGAAATTTAGTGTTATATGCAACACCAAAGCTTGTTATACATGCACAACTGTCTTGCTTACTCACCAAGTAAATACACTCACTTCCAGGATACAATGCACCATTTGCCTGTGTGGATGAATCCCAATCCCTCCTCACGACTTTAACGCCAGCTGCCATTAAATAGTCGAGCAAAGCCTAGCTGAAATAACATGAATTCCTTGTTCTGGCTGCGTGGGTCTTTTCCGATACCCACACAACTGGCACAAGGAAGGAGGTAAAGTCACGCAAGCCGATATTGAATCAGTTTGTGTGACTTTAACTCCATAAAAGATCGATGCGGCTCTCGGTAAATGAGGGCAATGGTGTTGAAACTTTTTCTGTAACTCACCCATCTCTGCCTGGCTGTATGCAGTTACATCAAGCCCTGAAATCAGGTCTCTGTGCTGTGGACATTGCAAGAGGCAGACAGGTGAGTAGCTGTCTGCCTCCTTCCCAAAGAGAGGGGTAAAAATGTGGGGGGGGGTTTCCCTCTCTTTCTGGCTCTTGCACTAATTGGTGTGGGGGTTGGGGCCTATTAGTTAAATAGGATTCACAGTTGTTGGGCCTGTGGTTTGGACCTAACAAAAGGAAGTTTCATGTGAGTGAAATGAACTAGAGTGAGTGTCCCTTTCTCTTAAGGATCTTGCTCTCAAGGACATAGAAAAAGAAGGACATTTAATCATTTGATCGTTGTATGGTGTGTGTGAAAGTTTGAAAATAAGTTTGAAAATAAGGATTGTTTGTACTGTGTTAAGGACAGTGTGTGCAGGACTGTGTGTGCAGTAAGCAGACTAATCTTTCTTCTTCTAGTTTAAGGGGTGCGCTGGACTTCTATATTCTAGTATTGTACCTGTTGTAATCACAAACAGGCTTTGAAAGGGTTAATAAGTGGGGTTTTTTTCCCCTCTCTTTTTGGCTCTTGCACTAATTGGTGTGGGGGTTGGGGCCTATTAGTTAAATCGGATTCACAGTTGTTGTGCCTGTGGTTTGGACCTAACAAAAGGAAGTTTCCTGTGAGTGAAACGGACTAGAGTGAGTGTACCTTTCTCTTAAGGATCTTGCTCTCAAGGACATAGAAAAAGAAGGACATTGAAACAAGAAGGGCAATTAAACAAGGTTTGTGCGTCACTGTGCTGGTGTGGTGTATTAGAAGGGAAAGTTTTGTCGGTACCATGCAATGTGCATCGTGCCACATGTATAGGAACCTGGAGCAGACGTTCCGGGGAACCTATGTCTGTGTCAGGTGTGAGTGGGTTGCCCGTTTGGAAGCTGAGGTGGAGAGTCTAAGGGGGCAGCATTGCAGGGATTGGCAGAACTGGGGGGTCAGCAGGCACTGGCTGGGGCCAGTATGGAGGTGGCTGGAAGAGGGACAGGAAAGTTTGAGGGAGGAGGTAGTTTTGTTAGGGTTACTAGGGGAAGTGGGGGACGGAAGAGTAGAGGGGCTTCTTCCCAGATTGTCCATCCCAACAGATTTCCCGTCTTAGGTAATGAAGTGGAGGAGGACACCTCGGAATTAGCGTGTATGGAGGGGGCTAGTCCCTTGAGCACCCAGGCGACTGCCATCTCTGATACAAGGGAGGAGGAACGAAGGGTCAGGAATGCAAGGCAGGTGGTAGTGGTAGGGGACTCCATTATAAGGAAGGTAGATAGGGTAATCTGCCGCCAAGACGCTACATGCCGAACTGTATGTTGCCTGCCTGGTGCTAGGATTCTGCATGTGGTGGATCGTGTAGACAGATTATTGGGTGGGGCCGGGTGTGACCCGGCGGTCTTGGTTCACATTGGTGCCAATGACAAAGTTAGAGGAGGAGGTGAGGTCCTTAAACATGATTTCCGAGAGCTAGGGGCCAAGATAAAAGCAAGGACCTCCAGGGTAGTGTTTTCAGAAATACTACCGCAGCCACGTGCTAAGCCAGGGAGACAGCAGGAGCTTAGGAGCATTAATGCGTGGCTAAGAGTGGTGTAAGGAACAAGGGTTTGGGTTTATTGAGAACTGGGCAGACTTTGCTGTCGGCTACAGGCTCTTTAGTTAGGGATGGGTTGCATCTCACTGATGGCGGTGCAGCTGTTTTAGGGGAGAAGATGGCTAGAGGGTTGGAGGAGATTTTAAACTAGGTTTGGGGGGGAGGGTATTAGCAGTCTCACTGGGATAGATAGCCCAGGAGGAAAGCAGGGTGTAGATAGGCCAGTGGTGGGCGGAAAGGGGGGTGGGGCTAGCATAGGGGATAGGGAGGCATGTGTATTAAAGTGTACGAATAAATTACAGGATCATAATCTAAAATGTATGTGTGCAAATGTGAGAAGCCTGGCTGACAAAATGGGTGAATTGGAAATTATGGCATTGAATGAAAAGTATGATGTAATAGGTAAAGCAGAAACGTGGTCGAACAGTTCTCACGACTGGGCTGTAAATATAGAAGGATATGCATTGTTTAGGCAGGACAGAAAAAAAAGGAAAGGGGGAGGGGTATGTGTTTATGTTAAAAAAGAATTGAAGCCAAATTTAAAGGAAGAGATAACTGGTGATATGGATGATAAAGTGGAGGCAATATGGGTGGAATTAGGCAACAGGAAAGGGGGTAATGTCATTGTTGGTGTCTGCTATAAGCCGCCAAATGCTAGCAGAGAGGAGGTGAGTCAACTTCATATGCAGTTGGCAAGGGCTGCAAGTTTGGTGAGTGTGCTCATTATGGGGGACTTCAATTACCCTGACATTGATTGGTGTGGTGGAACTGCCATCACAGAAAAAGGCGATGAGTTCCTGAATTTGCTGCAGGATAATTTTCTCTCACAGGTGGTAGAGGTTTCTACTAGAAAAGGAGCTCTGTTGGATCTGGTAATATCTAACATTGTGGAGCGCATTATAGATATAAAGGTAACTGGAGGCTTAGGGAATAGTGACCATGAAATAGTGGCATTTGGACTTTGTTATCGAAAGGAAAAGTGCGCTGGGTTAACAAAGACATTTAATTTCAGGAAAGCAAATTTTCCCAGGTTAAAAGCAGCTCTTCAGAATGTCAACTGGGATAATGTATTATCAGGTAAATGTACTGAACAGAAGTGGACTGTGTTCAAGGGAATTTTAAGCCAGTTCACATCTAAACTTATACCCTTGGGAAATAAATGTAAAAAAAAAAAATCCGTGCCCATGTGGCTGAATTCTGACGTAAAGAGGCAAATGGAAAGGAAGAAAAAGGCATTTAAAACCTTTAAGGCAGAGGGAACGGAAAGGGCCTTTAGGGATTATAAAAACTGTAACAAGGAGTGTAAGAAAGCAATCAAACTAGCTAAAATTAATAATGAAGTTAGGATAGCTGAACAAAGCATCACTTAGGGGCATATTTATAAAGGTTCGTTAACTTTTCTCGGCCGTTTTCGCGGACATTAACGCATTATAAAAGTCCGAAAACGGCCGCGAAAAGTTAATGAAGCGTTAACCCTTCGCGGCGATACTTACCTGTTACCGCCGCTTCTATTTATAAAGCGGCGGTACTGGTTTCGCTCTGCTAGTATCGGCTGTTTTACTTCGCCACCTTGAAGTATCGCCGCGAAAGGGCTTAAAATTACTGCAGCACATCGTGGCCGCGATACACATCGCGGCCGCGATACATAGTAACATAGTAACATAGTATTGGAGGTTGTATAAAACATACGTCCATCTAGTCCAACCTTTATACCCTACCCATAATGTCTGTATAACAGTTACATAGTAACATAGTATTGGAGGTTGTATAAAGACATACGTCCATCTAGTCCAACCTTTATACCCTACCCATAATATCTGTATAACAGTTACATAGTAACATAGTATTGGATGTTGTATAAAGAAATACGTCCATCTAGTCAACTTATACCCTACCCATAATGTCTGTATAACAGTTACATAGTAACACAGTATTGGAGGTTGTATAAAGACATACGTCCATCTAGTCCAACCTTTATACCCTACCCATAATGTCTGTATAACAGTTACATAGTAACATAGTATTGGAGGTTGTATAAAGACATACGTCAATCTAGTCCAACCTTTATACCCTACCCATAATGTCTGTCTAACAGTTACATAGTAACTAGTATTGGAGGTTGTATAAAGACATACGTCCATCTAGTGCAACCTTTATACCCTACCCATAATGTCTTTCTAACAGTTACATAGTAACATAGTATTGGAGGTTGTATAAAGACATACATCCATCTAGTCCAACCTTTATACCCTACCCATAATGTCTGTATAACAGTTACATAGTAACATAGTATTGGAGGTTGTATAAAGACATACATCCAACTATGGGAAGGGGAAAAATAATTCCTTCTAGACTCCAAATGGCAATGTGAAAGGATCCCAGGATCAACAAGAATAATTCACCAAATCTGCAGCCACTCAGATTAGATCTCCCAGAAGAGATTCACCAGAGGCTCGGGGTGAATTGCAACAGACACACTTAGTATTTAACATCAAATTAAATACTTTGGTCTAAAGAGCCACACAGCCACTCTTCTTCCCTTTATAATATGTATTGATTTAAAATGTACTAACATATCGCGGGAATGGCACTCGCCGTTATAAGTACGCGGCCACGATGTGCGGCTGTAATTTTTTGGCGCTATTTTCGTTGCTTTATAAATATGCCCCTAAGCCTAAAATATTTTTTAAGTATATTAATAGTAAGAAGATGAGGACTGAGAATGTGGCACCATTAATTAATGGGGATAAGTTAGTTACGGAGGATGGCAATAAAGCAAATGTCTTGAATAATTTTTTTTCCTTTGTATACACTATAGAAGATCCAAGTACAGATATCATAGAGTATAGTAGCAATAATGGTATTAAAGATTCAAGTGCACTTTGGTTAACCGAGGATATGGTACAGAAAGAACTAAAGAAGGTTAATATTAATTAATCTCCTGGACCGGATAAAATACATCCTCGGGTACTTAAGGAGCTAAGTTCAGTTTTATCTAGGCCATTGTTTCTTATTTTTGCTGATTCCCTCATGTTCGGTGGTGTGCCTCTGGATTGGAAAAAGGCTGATGTTATTCCAATATTCAAAAAGGGTAGTCGTTCACAACCGGGTAATTACAGGCCTGTAAGTTTAACTTCAATGGTGGGGAAGATCCTGTAAAGTTTAATAAGGGAACATGTTCTAGAGTATGTTTCAACGACTGACATTATAAGTAGTAACCAGCATGGATTTAGGAGGGATAGATCTTGTCAAACTAACTTGCTTGGCTTTTATGAGGAAGTAAGTAGAAATTCAGACTCTGGCATAGCAGTAGATGTAGTTTACTTGGATTTTGCAAAGGCTTTTGATACAGTCCCCCATAGGCGACTAATGTATAAGCTAAGGTCTGTTGGTCTGGGGAGTCACATTTGTACATGGACAGAAAATTGGTTAATTAATAGGATGCAGAGAGTAGTTGTTAATGGGGCTTCATCATTATGGACTAAACTGCTAAATGGGTCCGCTTCTATTTAATCTATTTATTAATGATTTGGAATTGGGTATTTTCAGCAAGGTTTCTGTGTTTGCTGACGACACAAAACTTTGTCGACCATTAAAAACTTCAGAGGATGTCCAATCGTTGCAAGGGGATCTAGATAGATTGTCACATTGGGCTGCTAAGTGGCAGATGAAATTCAATGTTGATAAATGTACGGTGATGCATTTTGGACTTAAAAATCCTTGTGCTACTTATACTATAAATGGCTCTGTGTTAAGTGAATCCCTGTTGGAAAGGGATCTTGGAGTTTTGGTGGATAACAAACTTAAAGGTAGCAAGCAGTGCCAGGCGGCTACAGCCAGAGCCAGCATGGAATTGTCTTGTATAAAGAGAGGTATGGATTCAAGGGAGGAAAATGTAATTCTCCCTCTTTACAAAGCATTGGTAAGGCCTCATTTGGAATATGCAGTGCAATTTTGGAATCCTGTGTACAAAAAGGACATATTTGAAATGGAAAGGGTTCAGAGAAGGGCAACTAAATTAATAAGGGGATTGGGGGAGCTTGAATATGAAGAGAGGCTGGAAAAGTTAAAATTATGTACGCTGAAGAAAAGGCGCTTGCGTGGGGATATGATTACTGTGTATAAATACATTAACGGGCCATACAATAATCTATCTGGGGCATTGTTCACCAATAGAACATGTCAAAGGACACGAGGACATCCCTTAAGACTTGAAGAAAAAAAGGTTTAGGCTTCAAACTATGAGAACGGTAAAGCTATGGAACTGTCTTCAAGTGGACGTTGTTATGGCAGGTTCATTGGTCAGTTTAAAAAAAAAGCTGGATGAGTTTCTGCAAACAAGGATTGTTGCAAGTTACTGGTATTGATACATAAAGTAGAGTTGATCCAGGGAAATTTCCGATTGCCACTTGGAGTCAGGAAGGAATTTTTTCCCCTTTATAAATTTGGTGGGGTTTTTTTGCCTTCTTCTGGATCAACAGTTAGGCAGGAAATGAGGATATTGCTAGATGGGTCGAACTGGATGGACGCATGTCTTTATTCAACCTCAAATACTATACTATACTAAATGTTCAGATTAAAACAGATTCTCTATCTACATACATACCTTGGCAACTTTTGTAGAATTCCCAGCATGACTTTACCACCAACAATTAGCGCAAATACTGCTGCTAAATACACTGCACAGGTGTTTTTTCTAATACCCGCATGGCAGGGATAAAAGCGAGAAACCCCATGCCCCTCGACATACCAGGCAATTAAACCATTAAACCCCTGCTCCCACCTGTCTCAATAAAAATACATCACACCGAAATGGAGCAAAAGGGGTCACAGCTTTATTAAACAGTAAGATATATTATAGGAACTTTATAAACAACATAGTCTAAAAACGATAAACACATTTTTTGTTTTACTATAACTCTCTACCCCTTTAATAATTTTTTAAACAATAAAATTGTTAATACTCTGGCAGATGGATATTGGAAGCTACCGTTCAAAAACATGAACCCTTTTTCGCCAGCCGCAACTGCACCAGCTCGGCGAGGGTATTACCATTGTGAATCAGGTCCCGCTAGAGCCCCAGAGACTTGTACCGTACCTTCTTTACCGAGCTGCCACCCCGTGGGCTAGGTCTATCACCAACCACTAGTCAGCTTCCGAAAAGAACCACCGCCATGGCCTAGGGACTGACTTACTCAATCCCAACTGTCCCCCCACAAGACCCAGGCAGTTCCCAGACCTTCTGAGTTCATGAGGTCATACCCAACATCATTAAAATGGACCCCATCCCTTGAAAACCATACCTCCCTATCGACACTGAAATCTCTGTGACTAGCCACCATTTCGGACCAAAAACTTGCCTACAGATCGGTTAACCTTTATGCACGTCTTCTCTAGGGCTTTGTGGGACCTGCTACCTCTCCAATATAATCTAGTAATTATGTCTGACCAAATAATTTGTATGGTGGGGAAAGCTGCCCAAAAACTAAGGAGGTCACACTTAATATCTCTTTGAAGGAACCGATCCCAGGTTGTTGCCCCCTAGATATAAAATCAAAATGTCCGGAGCGCCGTGCAAACGTGCCCTCTCAAAAAATTTCGGTAAGAATTGTTGTCAGAGCATACCCCTGTATCCCATCTACCTTACCACTGCCTGCTTCTTATCAGAACCTAGTTGCATCCCGTCCTTCCGCACTACCATCCACCTTGCTGCGTGAAAAAAATGCGAATGGTTGAATATCCAAACAAGTCTGGGAGGGGTATCTGCAAACAAATTTTATTATTAGGCCATACCCCATATCAACAAATATAGATATCTACCATCTTAAAGCACTATTCGTTCTGGCCTAATGTAGGAGCAGAAACGATGTGACTTCCACCTGCCCACCCTTCTAACCTGTTCTTCCGGGAGGCCCCTTATTGACGCTTCTGTGGCGGCTCCAATTCGGAATGAATGAGAGCCGAAGTCTCTGTCGGATAACCCAAACATGGACAGACACTTTATAAAAATGGAGATAAATTGATATCTAGACAGGGAGGACATGTCAGCGTGAATCAGAAGGGACTTCCCACCAATTGGCCTTGTCTACATGTATTTGGTGATGGTCAAAACGGCACATTGTGCCCTGAATTGGCCACATACGGATGAGGGTCCCTTTTCCCGTTGTGTCAGTTTTTGTTCGACGGAACCAGATTTCGAGCATCACGTTTCTACAACTGACATCGCCTAAGAGAAAGCCATCTTGACTTGACCTAGAACCTGCAAGCAGTTCCCCAGCCCGAAAAGCCCCAGAAAAGGCCAACACAAAAGCTGTTTGAAATAAGTGTTTCATAAGGGGAGTAACAAATGTCAGCTAGTACTTTGCCTAATTCTAAAAGCAGTGCAAAAGAAACTGGCCTGCGCCCATCGGGCTCTCGCTGCCCTCGCTTGTACCCTTTCAAAGCCTGCCTAATCACTGCGTCTTTTATACATTCTTGAAACCCCCCAAGGCGGAGACAAAAGGAAAGCCACCAAGTCCCACATCAAACTTGGGCAAGGAAAACCTGTCGGGTCTGGGGCCAGGTCTCTGAAGCGCTCCCACTGTCAATGAGATAAAGAATCTGCAATATTATTTTGGACCCCAGAAATGTTTAGTGTATGGACAGTGTATTTATGGACTGAACTATGCCCAGGTTGTGACAATGAAATAGCACTCTATTGTCCTTCAGCTCATGTTGCCATAATTCAGTGGATACCACGATTGGGAAGAGCTCTAACAGAGCTAGGTTGGCGGTGAATCCTAGCTCCACCCAAGTTTCTGGCCATAGACATGCGCTCCAGTGCCCTCTGAAGTAAGCCCCATAGCCCCAACTACCTGCTGAGTCCGTAAACAAGTGTAATTGCTGACTAGTGACTTCTTCATGTGGCCAGACCGACCGGCCATTGTACTCCGTTGTACAGAAATCTGAACCACACCATTAAATCCGCCCGCACTTCCTTGCTTAGTCGAACAAAATGATGAGGTTTGGTGACTCCTCTAGTAGCCAAAGATAAGTGTTGCGAGAAAATCCTTCCCATGGGCATGATTCTGCAAGCAAAATTTAATCTTCCTAAAAGGGATTGTACATGCCGCAGTGGGAGGGACTTGCTATGACGGGCCTCTTGTACTAAAAATGCTAACTCCCTAAGCTTATCTTTAGGTAATCTAAATTCCATGGTCCCCAAATCCAAAACAATCCCAAGGAATTTAAGCACTGTGGTAGGACCCTCGGTTTTTTCCTCGGCTAGGGGAACCCTGAAAGGAGCCGATATCCTACGCATTGTCTCCAACAAAGTTAGGCACTGTAGTGATTCTGGCTGACCGATGAACAGAAAGTCATCCAGATAATGGATCACTGAGTCGATTCCCGCCTCCAGACGGACCACCCATTCCAAGAAGGTGCTGAAGTGCTCAAAGTAGGCGCACAAAATTAAGGCACCCCATGGGCAAGCATTTATCTATGAAATACATGTCTCTCCATTTGCAACCCAGGAGGTGAAAGCACTGGGGGTGGACCGGCAGGAGGCGGAAAGCGATATCGGTCTTGCCTAGTAGAGCAACTTGGCCAGCTGCTCGTAATAGCCCAACTGCCTTGTCAAAAGAAGTGTAGTACAACCTACATAAATTCCTGTCAATATCCTCGTTCACTGAGCAACCTGAAGGGAATGAATGAAAGATGGTGTATTAGGCGATATTTGCCAAGTTCCCTCTTGGGAACAATGCCCAAAGGTGAAACTCTTACATTTGGGAAAGGCGGCTGGTGAAAGGGACCAGCCGTCCTTCCCAGTTGTACCTCTTTGGACAGTTTAGCATCGACTTGTGTCATGTGATCCAATGCAGAGCGTAAGTTGTTGGCATACATAGGGTGATTAGTGGGGCGAAAAGGTATTACAAAACCTGAGGTGAAGACGTTTGTGAGCAGAGAGGCCACTTCCTGGTTCCTATATATTCCTCGAAAAGGAGCCATCGCGATTACGCTCACTGGGCACTTCCCCTTTTCCTGCAGGTTCAAATGGCCTGCTGCTAGTCCTTGCCCTCTTAAAACATCTAATAAAGCCTTGGGAGCCTCATTGAAGGCCCAGCAAAAGCCCTTTTTTGGGGGCCCAGCCGGTTGGGCGGGCTAAGAAGTCCCACCGGCTCCGCTCTGAAAGGGGGCCTACTAGGACACATTAGCTTTAGCCAGAGCCCTACATCCCTATGGTCCCACTGTATGCCCTGCCTGACTGCTTTTCTCTGTCTAAACTGCTCATCGTATCGCAGCCATGCAACACCACCAAAAATACGATAAGCTTCGAATATGCTATCTAAATAGCAGAAAAATGTGGCCAAATCCTGTGGCGCCTTTTCCCCTACTATGTTACCAAATATAACAAAAGCCTGCAACCAATTTTGGAATGTCTTAGGGATGAGCCTAATCCTCCTCGCTTCCTCAACCTCCCTTTTTACTTCTTCCTGTCTGCTGGCCCAATCTACCTGAAAGCGACCTACCAATATATGCCCAATATGAAAATGGATGGGAGAAATCTCTCCACCTCTAACTGAGCCTGTTATAAGACACAAGCAAAAAGGGCACCCCTAAGAAGCACTCAGTGCTTATATTATTATCAAGAAACAAAGGAACCCTGATCTAGGTCCCTGAGCTCATCACAAATGTTAAAAATAGCCGGACATAGCCTTAAGTCCAGATATAGGCAGCGTATGAGTATCATAAAATCCCTACCAACACAGGAAAAGTTACCTGTATTACCCCCTCCTCATTAGTATGTCATGAGGAGGATCAGGTAACTTAGGAACTAGGCTAGCAAAGCTATAAGTTAAATTAAAAAAATCACAAACATTTTAGAACCCCTGATGCGTTTCGTCCCCTCTATTGGGACTTAATCATAGGTAGGGGAGCCTTGTGGATTATGTAGCTTTTTATACCCTGTGACACACAGCAGGGCTTCCGATTGGCTCATGTTTCACCAATCGCATTGTGGGATCAGAGAAACGCCCCTGCCACTCCTCCTCCCGTTGCGCATTTCCTTAGCGCACAGTATCAGGAGTGTGTTGCTATAGCGACATGTAAATAACAACATGCCGGCCGCTGTACTTCATGTTAATGTCGTTAGATACACAGTGCTTAGTATCTCCCCAGGGCCGCATCTATCATTAGGCACACTGAGTCATGTGACTCAGGCGGCATCCCTGGGCCCTAAGTACATCAGGAAAAAAAAATTTCTACCCTTAACTGGTGGCCACGGCGGCCGTGATAATGCGCGTGCATGACTGTCACAAGAAGTGCTGCTGCCTATCTCTGCTCCCTTCCGTCTTCGGCAACCTTCCTTGATTCTGGCCAATCAGAGAGATGCTGCACAAGACACACACCCCACCGACTCTGAGGAGCAGAGTTGCAGTCTAAGAAAAGGCTTGGTGCACGAACACTACCTTCAAACTAGAGCACAAAGGATAAGAATGTACATGTTAGGAGCATCTCTGAGGATGTATAATACATAGAATACCATTACATAGGACCCCCAAGTGAGGTAAATATTATTACTTAGTCCACTGTAAAAAAGGAAAGAACACCGCTGCACAGCAAATGCGGCTAATTCTCCTAGCAAGCAACTCACCACTCCGGGTCTTCATAAAAACATGTCTGTATTCAATTCCATAATCAAAACACATTCAAAGATCTTCATGCTGGGGGACAGTGGTAAACGTCTGATGCGTTTCAGGCCAAAGGCCCTTAATCATAGACTAATTTACTTAGTTTCAGTCCCACACTTGCATTTTGTGTTTTTAATCACTTTTGACATTTCTGCCTTGGATACTAAATTGTCACTTGTTTGATAATGATTAGCTATTTTTTTTTACTTGGTTGGGACAGTTGGAAATGTAATAGGCTGGTTTCTGAGTGTTAAGAGCAATGCATGTATGACATATGTATTAATATCTGTGTCATACATACTTGTTCTGATATATCAAAGGTCCCATTATAGGAAGGCAATGTATTGGATTTTACCATTAAGGCCATGTGGGGATAAAGTATTAAGTAGAAAGATCCATCGGCTTTCTCTCCTTAATAATTTATTTTCTCTATCCCCACCTCTTATGCCCAGAGGTACTTTTTCCAAGATGAACCATTTCATGCCTTCAGTTGAGGCATTATGATGATTAAGGAAATGGTTTGCAGCATTCGTGAGTTTATCCAACCGTTGATTTTCAGGAGTTGCTGTTCGTATATTTGAAACATGTTCTAGAATTAATTTAACTTATAGCTTTGCTAGCCTAGTTCCTAAGTTACCTGATCCTCCTCATGACATACTAATGAGGAGGGCGTCATACAGGTAACTTTTCCTGTGTTGGTAGGGCTGCTATCATACTCATACGCTGCCTATCTGGACTTAAAGGAGAAATAAATTTAATTTTTAAAAACCCTAATATAAAAGCTTTTCTCCTGTAACTCTTCTGTAACAAAGGAGGCTTCCATGTTGTTGCCAGTACAACACATAGCCCATGTTGGCTTCAAAGAGCCATGCCCCTTGACCCTAGGATTCACTCTCTCTATGCACAAAATGACTAGCTTCTGCAGTTTCCTGTAAATGTGTACTACGCACACTTAGCGGGGTGTTCCCAGATAAGGTGAATTATAGGAGCTGACCCCTTCTACTCACAGGTTATTTTCATAAATCACCCAGCATCCACAGCAAAGGGAGAGATAAGAAACAGCTTGATGTGTATTTCTGTCTATTGGGACAATGTTGTCTGGGGACTTTAGTTCTCCTTTAAGGCTATGTCGGGCTATTTTTAACGTTTGTGGTGTGCATTTGTGATGAGCTCAGGGACCGAGATCAGGGTTCCTTTGTTTCTTGATAATATAAGCACTGAGTGCTTTTTAGGGGTGCCCTTTTTGCTTGTGTCTTATAACAGGCTCAGTTAGAGGTGGAAAGCTTTCTCCCATCCATTTTCATATTGGGCATATATTGGTAATTGCGAAGGTAATTACCTCCTCCTTTTTTCTTTGTGTGCATCTGTAGTATATTGGACTATGTCAGTACCTGTAGTTCTAGTACAGCTAGCTAGTGATGTAACAGGAAGTATAAGTGGCTGGTGTTTTATAAGCTCTGGTCCTGAGAGCACATGTTATTTTAGATTAATAAATACAAGTTCTGCTTAACTGAATGTCTGGTTACTCAGTGCAATCACATAACATGGTGTCAGAAGTTTAAAAGAAGGACACAGAATTGAACATGGCACAATTTCAACCACCTCCAAATCTGAATCTACATGGAATTCTTGCTGAAAACTGGAGGACATGGATCCAGAGATATGATCTATTAAGCACTGCCAGTGGGATTGAGGGACAAGCACTGCCAGTGGGATTGAGTGGGAAGAGTGACAAGATTCAGTGTGCTACATTTCTTCATGTTGCTGGAGAGTAAGCAATAAAAGTGAGTAACACATTTGAATTTTTGGATGGTGAAAGAGACAAAATAAATCTGCTGAAGAAAAAGTTTCAAGACTACTGTGAGCCTAGAAACAACTTGCCATATATACAAGACATTTATTCTTCACACGCTCAAGGACAGACAGAAACCATAGATATATATTTATGACCGACTTAAAAAATAAGGCAAAAGACTGAATTTGGGCAGCTGCATGATTCTATTAAGTAAGCAGACCTGAGCCTAGAAAAAGCCATTGATATCTGCAGAGCAAATGAAATCACATCAAGCCAAGTTAAAGCTCTAAATGAAGAGATTGAAGTGCACAAAATCAGAGCAATGGAGCAAACAGTTAAGCAGTGAAATGTAATCCTAAAGTTACAGAGCAGAGTAACAAAATCTGTAGCAGATGTGGTTATAAAAACACAAATATAACAAATTTCCAGCAATAGGTCAGACATGTAAATTGTGTCATAAGAAAAATCACTTTGCCAAAATGTGCAAATCGCAAATGCAACAAAATCCTGCTAAAAGAATGCACGAGATTGAGAAAGATACAGATATGTTTATTGGGTCAATTGAAACTGAAAGTGAGATATATAAAAGTGCTATTGGAAATGCAGAGACTGGAAGTACTGAAGGAAATTGGTCTGAAAAGTTAAAGATCAAAAGCAAGTCAGTGTTGTTTAAACTTGACACAGGAGCTGAATGCAATGTAATGTCAGAGGAAATTTTCAAAGCTCTAAACATCAAAACAAAACTTAAATCTTCCAAACTCAAGCTCATTTCTTATTCTGGCCACCAGATTTCACCTCTAGGTAATATAGCGCTGCTATGTGAACATAAAGGCAAAAAGCACTATATCAACTTTGAAATCATACAACTACTGCTTCATCAGTAGTAGGTAGAGCTGCATGTCTTTAAGTTATGTTTGATAAAAAGACTGTATGATGTTACAAAAGAAGTAGACATTTTTAAAGACTACAGTGATCTTTTTAATGGCCTAGGCTGCTTACCAGTACAACACCATATAGAAATTGATGACAATATTAAACCAGTTGTACATGCTCCTAAGAAAATACCAGTAGCTCTCAGAGAGAAAGTGATTGAAGAGTTACAAAGAATGGAAAAAATGGGAGTAGTTTGCAAGCAAACAGAACAACCAACAGAATGGGTCAATAGCATGGTAACAGTGACATCACCAAACAAAATTAGAATTTGCATGGATCCAAGAGACTTAAATAAAGCAATCTGAAGAGAACATTACATATTGCTAACAGTGGAGGAAATTGTTTCAAGTATGCCAAATACTTTTCAGTATTAGATACAAATCAAGGGTTCTGGCAAATAAAGCTTGTTGAAGAAAGTTCCAAGCTATGTACATTTAATAAACCAATAGGGAGATATCACTTTCTAAGACTACCTTTTGGGATTTCATCAGCATCAGAAGTATTTCAAAGAGCTATTGCACAGATGATAGAGGATCTTGATGGAGTTGTGAATATAATTGATGATTTACTTGTCTGGGGTGATTCTATAGAAGAACATGATGCCAGATTAATAAAACTGCTGCAAAGAGTAAGAAAATGCAATTTAAAGTTGAACAAATGCAAATTTAAAATCAGAACAACTGAAATCAAATACATAGGTCACACACTAAGTGCAGATGGTCTCACAGATCAAGAAAAAGTTTGAGCTATCACACAGCTTCAAGAACCAAATAATAAACAAGAGTTATTGAGATTCATGGAAATGATACAATACTTAGCTAAATTTATTCCAAAGTTATCAGACATCAGTGCACCTTTGAGAAAATTACTGGAGCAAGACATTGAGTGGCACTGGGAAGAAGCTCAGAGAAAGAGTTTTGAAATTCTAAAGAAAAAAGTAACAAATGCACCTACACTAAGATTTTATGATGTGCACAAGGATATCACATTGTCAGTAGATGCTAGTTCAGAAGGCATTGGAGCTGTAATACTTCAAGAAGGTCAGCCGGTAGCCTATTCATCAAGAGCACTAACAGACTGTCAACGTAGATATGCACAGATAGAAAAACAACTACTTGCTAAAGTATATGGTTGTGAAAAATTTCATCAGTATGTGTATGGTAAACAGATTGTTGTTGAAAGTGATCATAAACCACTTGAAAGTATTTTCAAAAAACCACTTTATCAAGCACCAATGAGAATACAAAGAATGCTTCTAAGGTTACAAAGATACAAAGTCGTATACATTCCTGGCAAATAAATGCATATTGCAGATGTATTAAGTAGAGCATATCTAAAAGAACACAGTGAAGACCTGTTGGGAGATGAACTTCAAGTGAACTGGATTGCTTCTCAACTTCCTATATCAGAGGAACATCTTCACTGATTCAAAAAAGCTACATCAGAGGATTCTACTTTGCAGAAATTAAAAAGCATCACAATGTCAGGATTAGGGATGGCATAGAACTCAAACCCGAGTTCGAGCTGAACTTTAGAGTTCCGGATGGACCCAGACTTCTCGAACTATCCCAGATGCGGACTTTCGATATTTCACGGACTTTCGATGATTTATCGAATGTTCGAATGGTCGAAACATTCGAAAATCATCGAATTTAAAAAAAAAAAGTGCCCACATGTCCAAAATCACCCAATGGCAGCTAATTTGAGCATTGGCAGCCCCCTGGGTATAAAATGCAATGCGACCAGCGCCATTTAGTCAGTGTGTTTGAGTGTGTTTAGTGAAGACCTGACAGTGTAGGAGTTGGAGAGAGATTTTTGCGCTTTTTGAGCTTTCTGTGTGTGGATTTCAGTGTGGTGGTTTAGCTCTTGTAGTTAACCACCCCTGCATTCACACATCTTAAGACCCAACAGTCCTTTTAAGGACTAGCCTTGTGAGACCCAACAGTCCTTTTAAGGACTACCCTTGTGAGACCCAAAAGTCCTTTTAAGGACTAACCCCCCTATAAGTCCTTTGGACAATTTTTGTGTTAGACCTTTTAGAGGACTAGGTGTCCTGTTTTTTTGTTTGTTTCTGTATCTGTGTGTCAGTGTCTGTGTGTTTGTGTAACTGACAGTGCTGCGTTCAGCAGCAATCAGCAGCTTTTGCTGTCTGATCTGCTGTTTGCTGTCAGTTGTGTCAGTTCAGTTGTGTCAGTTGTTGCTGTTTGCTGTTTGTTTGCTGTCAGTTGTGTGCCTGCCTGGCTCCACAATAATGTTGTCAAACTGAAGTGAATCTACTGCTACTCAATGGTGCTGTTCCTACAAACCCTATCTCCTTCCCCACTTTCCCTTGCACGAAGCATACTCTGAGGGAGAGAAGCCAATGGGGTATGGGGTCTGTCTGGAGGGGCCAAGCCTGCCTGGCTCCTCAATAATGTTGTCCAATTGCAGTGGGTCTACTGCTACTCAATGGTGCTGTTCCTACAAAGCTTATCTCCTTCCCCGCTTTCCCTTGCACAAAGCATACTCTGAGGGAGAGAAGCCAATGGGGTATGGGGTCTATCCTGAGGGGCCAAGCCTGCCTGGCTCCACAATAATGTTGTCAAATTGCAGTGGGTCTACTGCTACTCAATGGTGCTGTTCCTACAAACCATATCCCCTTCCTCGCTTTCCCTTGCATGAAGGGAGAGGGAGAGAAGCCAATGGGGTATGGGGTCTGAGGGAGAGAAGCCAATGGGGTATGGGGTCTGTCTGGAGGGGTCAAGCCTGCCTGGCTCCTCAATAATGTTGTCAAACTGCAGTGGGTCTACTGCTACTCAATGGTGCTGTTCCTACAAACTGTATCTCCTTCCCCGCTTTCCCTTGCACGAAGCATACTCTGAGGGAGAGAAGCCAATGGGGTATGGAAAAAGCCTAAATAATTATGTTTGTAGTCAAAGTCATTTGTAACGATAAAATACAGAGATTTGTTTAGTTTTACTTTTTTAGTAAACGTAAGCACCTGTTTCTTCGGTGCTTACATATTAATAAAATGAATTATAACAATAATAAAAAATATATAAACAATAATAATAACAATAACAAACATGGTGCAACATGGTGCTAAAAAAAAACAAAACAGCACCTATTTATTTTTTAAAACTTCACGCTTAATGCGCAAAATGTCTTTGTGCATGGAAAGCATGCGCCCCTCCATGCGCTTCTGCCTGCTCTCCAAGCGCCTCAGACGCCTATCCATATTTTCCAGCCGGCGCTGGCGTGCTGGTGCTGGCGGAGTGGTGGTGAAGGGGAAACTGGAGGCTGCACCTGTGGCCTTGATGGGGGTGCTGGTGGAGGTGACCCTCCCTCCTCTGCATCACTGGCAGAAATAGATTCCTCATCTGCAAATTTATATATTAAAAAAGTAGATTTTAATTATAAATAATAATAAAAAATAATAATAATAAAAAATAATGTAAATATTGTGAATATTTTTCGTGTGTACTAACATTTACTAACATTAACTAACAGTTACATTTACTAATACTAACTAACATTAAGGGCTATGCCACACTAGCGCGTTTTTCGTGCGTTTACGTTTGCGCCCGCGATTTTCACTAAAATGGAAATTGCGGGGACGCGAAAATTCCTGCGATTTCCGATGCGCATGCGATTGCGCGTCCGTTTGCATTATGATAACGTATGCGTTCATTTCTGGTGCATTAACGCATGCGCAAAACGCGAACGCAAAACGCACACGATTCGCACACACAATCACGTGAGATAATGTTCACGATTTGGTGCGCGATTCCTGTGCGTTGCAGTATGGCCTTACCCTTACTAACATTAAAAAAAATATACTTTGAGTCGTTTATGAAAAAAGAGCTTTCAAAATCTGTATTATAATTAAATATTGTAAATATTTTTCGTGTGTTCTGGTCCTTTAACTAACATCTACTAACATTAACTGTTACATTAAAATTTGCTAACACTAACATATGCACTTTGAGTCTTTTAGGAGAAAAGCACTAAAGGCCCCGCAATCGTTTGTGGTGATTTGCAAAATTGCAAAGCGATATCGCCAATCACAAGTGCGATGAAAGTAACAAGAAAAGTGCAGTAACTTTGTATAGTGGTGATACTTAGACAGAGCTTGTCAGAAAGATGTGCGGTAGAACCGCCTGATTAGTGGTGCAAAAGGTGGTGTTTTATACAACTCAATCACAGATAAAATTTAATATATAAATGTGATACTTGCCTTGGACATTCTGCTGGATGTCCTGGACGTAGTTCCGTTTCTGCCGTTTGAGGTCTGACCACCTCTTTTGGAGCTGAGAGGTGGTCAGATCAATGCGAAACTGCGTGCATCAGACGCTACCATTGCATGGTGGCCATGCTTTCTGGTGGGGAAAGTAATGGTGGAATGACTACACCCACTTTCCAGGCTCGATTTTAGATCCTGGATTGCATATAGAAGTCAATGGGAAGAAGGGATTATAATCGAATGTCGAAATCGAATCCGCGAGTAAAATGTACATGGTATCTAGGCATGAGCATCGAATCCGCGAGTAAAGTGTCCATTAAAGCCTATACGCGAGTATCGAATCCGCAAGTAAAATATCCATGGCATCTAGGCGCGAACATCGAATCTACAAGTAAAGTGCCCATTAGAACCTATACGCGAGTATTGAATCCGCAAGTAAAATGTCAATGTTACCTCGAACGTTTGAACGCGAGAGCGCGAAAATAGCGCCCGTGAAAGTAAAATCGATTTTACGAAAGTCCTGGATATTGGAACATGCTCCTCAGACCATTTTCCAGGTCCCACAGCCATTTACATTAAGTTACCATTAATATTTTAGTTGTATTTGACTCGAACTTTTTGAACTATTTGCCTCCCATAGACTTTAATGGGTCCGTTTTCGAACTTTCCCAATAGTTCGAAAATGGACCGAACTTTCAATAGTTCGACCATCTCTAGTCAGGATGGCCCAGTCATAAAAAAGCTGTATCTAAAGAAATTCAAGCATACTGGAATTTCAGGGATGAAAATTAGTGTCTTGACTAATGGACTGGACTAGTGTTCAAATCTTCAAAACTGATAGTTCCTTTTCAATTTTATTTACATATTAATAAAATTAATTATAACAATAATAAAAAATATATAAACAATAATAATAACAATAACAAACATGGTGCAACATGGTGCTAAAAAAAAACAAAACAGCACCTATTTATTTTTTAAAACTTCACGCTTAATGCGCAAAATGTCTTTGTGCATGGAAAGCATGCGCCCCTCCATATGCTTCTGCCTGCTCTCCAAGCGCCTCAGACGCCTATCCATATTTTCCAGCCGGCGCTGGCGTGCTGGTGCTGGCGGAGTGGTGGTGAAGGGGAAACTGGAGGCTGCACCTGTGGCCTTGATGGGGGTGCTGGTGGAGGTGACCCTCCCTCCTCTACATCACTGGCAGAAATAGATTCCTCATCTGCAAATTTATATATTAAAAAAGTAAATTTTAATTATAAATAATAATGCTTGTGAAGGTTCTCATTCATCCAGGTCATGGTATATCTGTTGTATTCAATTAGATCAACTGGACTTGAAATGTAGTTCTTGAAGACGTTTCGCTAGTCATCCGACTGGCTTTCTCAATTCAGAATGACTTGCACAAGAATCTGTGGCAATTATGTACCCTGGAAAATCCCAATTATCAATATCACAGCAAGCCAGGTGTTAGGGTGTTGATTAGATAGTGGCTAAGAGGTGTTATAGAGAACGCCCAGATTAAGGTGTCAAAACACATTGTACATGGCAGACAGTTGGTGTCGAACCCCCCCACCTCTATTTAGGCTTGGTTTCTTTATTTCACATAATGGCCTCCTTAACACCTCTCTTGAACCAGTCAAGTTCCTTCGCCATGTAGTTAACATTACAATCTTCAAGGTATGTCCTTTATCCTTAAGATGCGATACACTGCTGAGTCCTGACCCGAGGAATTGGCTCTTCTGTGCTGGGCCATACGTTGATGCAGTTGCTGTTTGGTCTCCCCCCACATACAAATCAGAGCATTCTTCACTGCACTGCACTGCATATATGATGTCGCTTTTCTTGTGTTTAGTATTGGTGTCTTCGGATGTACCAATTGCTGCCTCATGTGTGGTTTTGGTAAAGCAGACAGGGATCGATGTTTTTTGAAAATTCTTCTTAATTTCTCGGAGCACCCCTGCTACATATGGGATAACCATGTTCATCCCCTGTCTTGCTTTTCCCCTTCACTGTTGGTATTCGTTCTTTTCTTTCCTTCTACTTCTTTTGAAGCCCAGTCTGGAATACCACAAGTTTTAAGGGCTCCTCTGAGATGTTTCATTTCTTAGCCTTCGCCTCTGTGCTAGTGGGGATGTTCTCGGCTCTGTGTTGCAGGGTTCTGATGACACCCAGCTTGTGTTACTAAGGGTGTGGGAGTCAAACATCAATACTGATCTGTGTGTGTTGGTTTTCTGTAAACTCTACTTCCAGTTTTACCATTTTCCTTAACTTCTACCAACAGTCCAAGAAAGCCAGTTTGTTGTTTTGTACCTCTTCCCTTGTGAATTTAATGTTTGGTCCACCGCATTAATGGTGTTCTGTGAAAGCTTGTACTTCCTTCTGGTGGATTTTAACCCAGGTGTCATCAACATACTGAACCAGTGGCTGGGTGCTATGCCCTTAAAGGTATTAAGCGCGTGTTATTTTCTACCTCCTCATGTAAAGGTTGGCCACAATAGGTGAAACTGGAGATCCCATAGCACATCCATGTTTTTGCTTATAGACTTATCCCTGTATTTGAAATAGGTGGTATTCAGGCACAAGTCCAACAAGGAACACACCGTTTGGGTTGAGATCAGTTCTGCTGGTAAGAGTGCTGTCTTGCCCCAGCCTTTTTCTCAATGCTGTTTTACACCTTACTCTGGGCTTTCCTATAACACCTCTTAGCCACTACTAATCAACACCCTTAACACCTGGCTGTATATGCTAATTGGTATTTTTCCAGGGTACATAATTGCCACAGATTCTTGTACAAGTCATTCTGAATTGAGAAAGCCAGTCGGATGACTAGCGAAACGTCTTCAAGAACTACATTTCAAGTCCAGTTGATCTAATTGAATACAACAGATATAAATAATAATAAAAAATAATAATAATAAAAAATAATGTAAATATTGTGAATATTTTTCGTGTGTACTAACATTTACTAACATTAACTAACAGTTACATTTACTAATACTAACACTAACTAACATTAAGGGCTATGCCACACTAGCGCTTTTTTTGTGCGTTTACGTTTGTGCCCGCGATTTTCGCTAAAATGGAAATTGCGGGAACGCGAAAATTCCTGCGATTTCCGATGCGCATGCGATTGCGCGTCCGTTTGCATTTTGATAACGTATGCGTTCACCATTTCTGGTGCGTCTACGCATGTGCAAAATGCGAACGCAAAAAGATTCGCACACACAATCGCGTGAGATAACGTTCGCGATTTGGTGCGCGATTCCTGTGCGTTGCAGTATGGCCTTACCCTTACTAACATTAAAAAAAATATACTTTGAGTCGTTTATGAAAAAAGAGCTTTCAAAATCTGTATTATAATTAAATATTGTAAATATTTTTCGTGTGTTCTGGTCCTTTAACTAACATCTACTAACATTAACTGTTACATTAAAATTTGCTAACACTAACATATGCACTTTGAGTCCTTTAGGAGAAAAGCACTAAAGGCCCCGCAATCGTTTGTGGTGGTTTGCAAAATTGCAAAGCGCTATCGCCAATCACAAGTGCTATGAAAGTAACAAGAAAAGTGCAGTAACTTTGTATAGTGGTGATACTTAGACAGAGCTTGTCAGAAAGATGTGCCGCAGAACCGCCTGATTAGCCGTGCAAAAGGTGGTGTTTTATACAACTCAATCACAGATAAAATTTAATATATAAATGTGATACTTGCCTTGGACATTCTGCTGGATGTCCTGGACGTAGTTCCGTTTCTGCCGTTTGAGGTCTGACCACCTCTTTTGGAGCTGAGAGGTGGTCAGATCAATACGAAACTGCGTGCATCAGATGCTACCATTGCATGGTGGCCATGCTTTCTGGTGGGGAAAGTAATGGTGGAATGACTACACCCACTTTCCAGGCTCGATTTTAGATCCTGGATTGCATATAGAAGTCAATGGGAAGAAGGGTTATAATCGAATGTCGAAATCGAATCCGCGAGTAAAATGTACATGGTATCTAGGCACGAGCATGGAATCCGCGAGTAAAGTGTCCATTAAAGCCTATACACGAGCATCGAATCCGCGAGTAAAATGTACATGGTATCTAGGCGCAAACATCGAATCTACAAGTAAAGTGTCCATTAGAACCTATATGCGAGTATCGAATCCGCAAGTAAAATGTCAATGTTACCTCGAATGTTTGAACGCGAGAGCGCAAAAATAGCGCGCGTGAGAGTAAAATCGATTTTACGAAAGTTCTGGATATTGGAACATGCTCCTCAGACAATTTTCCAGGTCCCACAGCCATTTACATTAAGTTACCATTAATATTTTAGTTGTATTTGACTCGAACTTTTTGAACTATTTGCCTCCCATAGACTTTAATGGGTCCGTTTTCGAACTTTCCCAATAGTTCGAAAATGGACCGAACTTTCAATAGTTCGTCCATCTCTAGTCAGGATGGCCCAGTTATAAAAAAGTTGTATCTAAAGAAATTCAAGCATACTGGAATTTCAGGGATGAAAATTAGTGTCTTGACTAATGGACTGGACTAGTGTTCAAATCTTCAAAACTGATAGTTCCTTTTCAATTAAGACAAGAAATGCTTAAAAAAATAAGCGAATCACACTTGAGAATAGTGAAATGCAAAGAAAGAGCTAGAGATATACTATATTGGCCCGGAATGTCTGCTGATATTGAAAAAGTTGTTTCTCAATGCTCAATATGCAATGAACAAAGGGACAGTAACCAAAAAGAACCTTTGATTCCTCATGATCATGAACTGACTTATTTCAATTTAATGGATCAGACTATTTGTTATGTGTGGATTACTTCTCAAAGTTTCCAGAAATTCTTAAATTGTCTGATACAAAAAGCAAAAGTATAATCACTGCATTAAAGTCTATGTTTGCAAGACATGGTATTGTTATATCTGACAATGGACCACAGTATGTTAGTGATGAATTCAACTTGTTTGCTAAAAGTTGGGAATTCAAACACATAACTTCAAGTCCTCTTCATTCTCAGTCAAATGGACAAGCTAAGAGAACAGAACGGACTGTTAAAAACATGCTGAAAAAAATCACAATAGCAGTGATCCCTACATTGCTTTAATGGAATATCATACTACACCACTTGAAGGGATTGGGTTTTCACCTTCACAACTTTGGATGGGTAGAAGGCTAAAAACAAAACTGCCAACAGCCACTTCACTACTTGTACCTAAAGGATTTGCTAACGTACAAAACAAAAAAGGCTAAAAGGCAACAAAAACTGTACTACGACAGGCAATCCAAAGCACTACCTGATTTAGAAGTAGGTGATGCTGTAAGGATGCAAAGAGGGAAAACATGGCAACAATCAGTTGTTGTGCAAAAACATGAACAACCCAGATCTTTCATTGTACACACACCTGAAGGGAAAAAATTCAGGAGAAACAGAAAGTATCTGAGAAAGACAATGATTGCCGTTTCTGATAATCAAGACATGACAAATAATGAACAATGCATGGACAGAACTGACACTGATCAGGGTGAACTGCCATCAGATGATATTCAACCACATAATACTGAAGTTGGAGATCAGTCAAATGTTCTTGTATATGAACAAAGTTCTCAACCTTACAAAACTAGGTTTGGGAGACAAATTAAACTGCCTATGAGATATAGAGAGTAATAATATGTACAAAGTTTATAATAGTTTATAATATGTAGAAAAAAGTTTTCATGTAAAGTAACATATATGACTTAAACTTTTGTTAAAGGTTGTTGCATATGTAAATAAGCAAGAGTAATATATTATAATGCAAATAGATATAACTTTTCTTCAATAAGGAGGCGGATGCAATCACATAACACATCTACATATTTTGCAGATTCACATTCTTATGCACCTACCATTTTTATGTTTTTAAATTGTGTAATATTTTTTTGCTCTTTAGCTGGCATACTAACCAATCACATTCTTTTCCCATCAGAAATGGTTACAATAATCTGAAGGCGGAACATATTTTAGCAGTTTCGCCCATCTCTATTCAGGATCTATAATGGTCTTTCTTTTTTGCAGAATGCACACTAACATGGAATGGTCCTAACAGTAATTTCTACTGATTGGCTGTTGGATGGGTCAAACATGCTCAGATCTCCACTGAGCAACGAAATCAACCCAGGCACTTGGTCAAGGGCAAGATCATATTGATTCCTATTAGGGGTCCTGCAAGCAAAAAGTCAGTATTACAGAAGCATTTATTTATACACAGACAAAATGCTGACTGGGCAGATTAAAATTTAACCCCATACTGGCCCCAATGTGTAGTTTAAAAAAATCCTTACCTTACATCTCTGCTCCTTATGGTTCTCCTGCTAAGCCTTTTCAAAGTCCAGGAAAGTGAAGAGTAGAAGCTGTCAGTGACTCATCCGGTGCCTGTTTCAGCCTCAAGCTAAACAAGGTCTGAGGCACCATCCGGATCCATCCTCTACAGCCGTAGCACCTAGCATGAGTCCCATTTCACATAAGGTAGGTACCAGCTGCCCACCCCCAACCGCCGTAATATTTCTTTAAAAAAATGCTTAGATCATTACAGAGCCTTCTCTCCCACGGCGTCTTCTATAACGTCAGCCATGTCTGTGATTGGCCGCGTCTTAGTCAATCACAGACGCAGATGCTGGTCCGGCAACCTGCTTGCAACTTCCGCAAGCAGGGAGCTGGATCAGAGACGTTGAGACAGAGAAGGCTCTGTAAGTAATGATCTAAGCATTTTTAAAAAAAAAATATTACGGCAGTGGGAATATATGATTTTCATGGTGGACATTTCCCTATATGTTGCAAATATGAAGCAATATACAAAAATAAAGATTAAAGGGGAAGTTCAGTGCAAATACATATACTTTTAAGAAGAAAGAGTACTATTTTCCATTAACCTGCCCATTCAGAATTTTGTCTGTTTACATAAATGCTTCCGAAATACTGACTTCCTGTTTGCAGCACCCCTAATAGGGACCATTATGGTCTTGACCTTGATCCATCGCCTGGGTTGATTCAGTTGCATAGTAGAGATCTGATTTACAGAGATCTGGTGGTAGTGGTGCTGGTAATACCATTTATTCTCCCTTTTTCTCTTTATTAAGCTATGGAGGCTGCTACTGATATAGTATTGATTTAAATCCTCCTGGTACCTGCAGATGAAATTCCCCAATTAGACTCCATAGCTCTACCAGTCCCAATTGCCAAGCCTATTTTTAAATCTGATCCATTTGATAGGGTAACTAGGGAGTGGACTAATTGGCTAGAACAATTTGAATTGGTAGCTACTATTAATGGATCGGATGAAGGTGCTCGCTGGCAAGTCCTTTTGCTTAGTGATAAAGCCAGGTAGGTATACCAAGGATTTACTGTAATACTGAAATAAAAAGCAGTTATCAGTTATTAAAAATTGCTCTGAAGCAATTTTTTCAATTAGATCTGTATAAAGAGTATATAAAGGATAAATCCATTTCTTTAGGTAAACTGGGAATGAGAAATGTTTGTTTATACGTTAGATTATTAGGGCAATGCTATTATAATAACATGATGCTGTGAGGTACCTTCTGTTACAATATATGAGGTACCATCCCCACTTGCCGTGGTGAATACTAATAAGTATTAACCTAGCATGTTTAGTTTCAACCACACAGTGTGGCAGGATTACCTGGTTCTACTCTCAGACCTGCAGGATTATCCTATTTGGTTCTTCTGGAAGCAGGTGACTGCTGAGTAACTGTTTAAAATATACCTGTGTAAAGATTCTATATCCACTATATCCACACATAGCAAAACATACACACATAATTTCCACTGTGCACCAACGGGCACACTTTTGCTAGTCTATAATAAATATAGAAAATTTCAGTGCTTATTTATATATATATATATATATATATATATTCAATCAGTAGGATCCACCGCACACCTCTTAGGTGATGTATCTAAACCATGTCTGTTTTTCCATGTTTTTCCATGTCTTTCCATGTAAATAGTCCACATAGAATAATATGGTTTTTGTTCTCTGATGTTCTTTGAGCATTGGTTAAGTGGTAAGGGTTAACTATGATAGGGGTGTGATTTGACACTGCTGTGAAGTCAGTTCCTGTGGGGGAGGGGAGGTATAAAGGTTGTGTACTATGTAGCATTATGTGAATATTGTGTACCTGACGAAGGGAGTGCGATCCCCGAAACATAGTGCATTTGCATAGTGCTAATAAAGAATCTGTAGGTAAGACCTGTGTGCGGTGTTTGCTGGTGTATATTATATATATATATATATATATATATATATATATATATATATATAAAATGCACTTTTAGATATTTTTTTTAAGACATATTGATTGCACGTTATGAATGTTTTAAATATATACATTTTGTGAATAAAGTATATGTAATATATGCAAGTAAGAGGGTGCGGCACATCACATGATTGGGTTGTGTAAAAGTATGAGCACTCATTTGCACTTGTTTGTCCTGATGTTTGTCCTGATGAAGACGTCCTGCATGACGTTTAAACGTTGAAAGTAAAATTAATATAATTTTTTTTTTAATTTAAAAGTGTGCCCAGGAATTGATTGAATTCATCTGTGGAATACAGATGCAGTAAAAAGGAACTGTGTGGCCTGGAGGCACCTGTGGATATATATATATTTAAAATTGGATGAGTGCAGCTAACCTTCTATATATCGATATTATTATTATTGATTTATATAGTGCCAACATCTTTGGTGGCGCTTTGCAGTTACAGGGTAAATACATATTATACAAAGTCATACATAATACATACACATATATTACATGATATAAGTACACAGAGTGATGAGTTACTTACAGCAATACCGTGATACAATAGGAGAGAGGACCCTTCCCAAAGAGCTTACAGTCTAGAGGAAATGGGGGTGAGACATAGGGTGATGGGAATCGGTAGGCTGTAAATTGATTGGCAGTGGAGTGTGAAAGGCAGGTTGGATCATATTGCTATATTATATGCTTGCCTGAAGAGGTGGGTTTTAAAGTTACGCTTGAAGGTATTAAGGGATGGTTAATGACTGACAGATTGAGGAAGGGAGTTCCAGAACAGAGGGGCAGTACGAGCAAAGTTCTGAATGTGGGCATGGGAAGAGATGACAAGTCCAATATTGAGAATTGGACTCATTTATTTACTTGTCGGGTGGTATGTTCCACAATTTTATGGGTAATATTTCTTGGATAAGAAATATTTCTTGGATAAGAGATTAGCAGAGTCTCTCATTTTTCTAAGTATACATTTTATTTGTGCCTTAGCTGCTTCATGACATCTTGCAATCTTGATTGCTTTTTTAAGGTTGAGATCAACACCTTGATACATTTCTCTTGCTTTTTGGTGGAATTTGTGCCAAACACAATACAGTCACAAATCTTTTCATCAGCATCAGTGAATGCACAATCCTTAGCTATTAATTTCAGGTCTATGACAAACTATCCTATATCTCAAATGCATCTTGCATCCTGTTATAAAATGTATATCTTGCAAAGATGGGGTTTGCTTTAGGGTTTACATAATCATTGTCAGGGCAATGTAAGGAGAATTGCTATTGGCTCCCCAGTGCTCCGGCGATGCTACGTTTGCACAGCGCCTCTCTGTGCATTCTGAAATGGAGTTTCATCATCATCATGTCGAAATGCGTAAGGCTATGGGAGTTCCTGTTTTTGTCATGGCACTGTTGTAAATAAAGTGAGTTGCATTGAAAAGTCGCAGGAGTCTTACTTTCCGGTGTGCGCCGAAGTTCCTCACTCATTTGTTTGTTCTGCTGGATATCACGAGGACCTGTAGCGACGGGTCCGGGGCGTGCGGCACCCGGACCACAGACCCATTCAGGTAAGTTTAACCCTGTGGAAGTTTGTGTACTTTCTGAGCCAGAGAAGCGTTGGAGAGACGAGTGCCGTTTCTTTAGTGATGGACCCGGGGCATGTACGCACCCGGGTCATTTTACTGACAGTGTAAGTCAGAATTTATATTAAGCACAGATTTATGTCTTACATCTGGCTCAGATATCGTTTATTGGAGAATTTGAGCACTGTGTGTTATGGTTTATGTATTATTCAAAAACATAGACACAGTGGTTGAGGCATATAAAGCATTTGGAAGATTATCATGGTTTCACTATGACGATCGGTACAGTCAAAAATTATCTGTCCTCAAGGAAATGTCATGGGGGGAAAGGGATGTCGACCTTTGGTTAGGAATGATATCACAAAGACCAACACAGGTGGTGCCCTCCCTATTGAGAAAAGCAACATTATGTTAAAGAAGCAAAACTTCTGTTGGGCTTTCAATGAAAATTTTTGTAAATTTCAAAACTTATGCCGCTTTCGGCACGAATGTGCAACCTGCGGTGGGCAGCATCCAGCATAAAGATGCAATAGAAGGAACACTAGCGGAAATGGCAAGCCAGGTCAAAAACCCCCCGGTCAAAGATTTGATAACACAGGTGAGGCAGCTAGAATTGCAGCCCTTTTTAAGGACATTCGCAAAACCGGCACAGCACGGATTCTTGAGCTGGGTTTTAAATAAGTTTTTTGGATCCCTTTTGATTATAATTTATCATCAGAAAGGGATGCAAGAATCTGGTGTCTGTAATGTGTCACAAAGAAATTGTAAAAGAGAAAATTAAAAAAGAATTGGTGGCAGGCAGGGTAGCAGGCCCATTCGTCATACCACCCTTGAAAACATTCAGGATTTCCCCCATTGGAGTTGTTCCAAAAAAAGAAAAGAACGCATTCAGAATGATCCACCATCTGTCATTCCCATCGGGCCTTTAGGTCAATGATTCTATTGACAGGAATTTTTGCGCTGTCAAATACACATTACATCTAGCAAAAGCGGGCATAAAGTCAGGGTTTAGACTATTACCCATCAATCCGGCCTGCTACCACTTGTTAGGCTTTAAGTTTGAAGATTTGTTCTTTTTTGACAGGTGCCTGCCTATGGGCTGCAGCCTGTCATGTTTTTATTTTGAACTGTTCTCAAGTTTCTTAGAATGGGTTACAAAGCAAGTTTCTGGTTCTGATTTTATTTTACATTACTTTGTATACATTTATTTAATTACATATTTGTATACATCATTACTGAAAATGATATGTCCATGTCCGTACAATCTTTCTTCTTTTAAAAATACATTTCATATGGTGATGATTTTATCATATGTATTATTATATGTATAGTGATGAAAAATAGAGTCGCATACCAAATGTAAATGCAGATATAAGGCTTTTATCTTATTGACATAACGTCTGACCACAAACCAGCGACGTTTCGAGAGGCACAGCTCTCTTTCTCAAGATATGGGCAGTACTGATACACATATTTTTCATTAACATTTTATACCCCCTCACCCCGGAAGTGACATCAAAACAAGACATGCCATATACTTTCAGCTGAAGTGCGGTCTGTTAAACGGAGGCCTCAAAGGGTCAGTTATATCATAATGTGCAATGTAAATCACATAACAACAGCTTTCATAGAAACAGAAATAAATCATAATCCCTATTTAAGCCCCTAGGGGCCAGTGTCTGAAGCTTGTTCACCCACCATACCTCCTTTTTCTTAAGTCTCAGTTCCCTATCTCCCTGTCCCATAATTGGTATTACCTCCAATACCATGAATTTAAGGTCATCGGCCGAATGACACAAAATGATGGGGAACTGGCAGGGAGACCTGTTTATGATTAATTGAGGATTTGTGTTGAGAAATTCTAGACTTTATTTTCTGTGTAGTTTCTCCTACATACAGGAGATTACATGGACACCATAAAACGTAAATTGCATATCGGGAATTGCATGTAATGGATCCCCTTAATTGAAATTGCGCTCCAGTTTCTGGATGTATAAACGTGGTACCACTTATTACTGACCAACATTGTACACAATTATGGCAGGGCATCATCCCCTTCCTATGACTTTTAAGCCACATCTTATCCATATTGTCTTCTGTCCCTACATCTTTCTTGTGGGAACTCTTAAGCATAGTACCAATAGTTTTTCCCCGTCTATACGACAGTAGTGGTGGACTATTAAATTCACTAATGTTGGGATATGATGCTTTAAGTATATCCCAATGTCGCATAATAATCTGTTTCACCTGTGCACTCTGCTGATTATAATCTGTAACAAGAGCTAATCTGCCCACTTGAGGCCTCTTAAATTGAGTTTTCCTGTCTGATCCAACCCTCTGTTCCAGTTTACTCTTGGCTCTCTCTAGTACATGATTAGGGTATCCCCGATTCCTAAACTTCTCACACATAGTAGAAATCTGTTGTTCTCTACGTATCTTATTACTAACCAATCTGTCCACTCTACATAATTGGCTAAAGGGGATGGACTTTTTTTATGTGAGGTGGATGTTTGCTAGTATAGTGAAGGATCTGGTTACGGTCAGTAGCCTTGACAAACAAACCTGTGTCCAATTCCTCCTTCTTAGTAACCAAAACATCCAAAAAGTGCATCTTATCAAGACTGTGACTCAAGTCAAACTTAATGGAAGGATGGGCCCCGTTGATTATATGTATATATATATATATATATATATATATGTGTGTATGGTGTTTCTAGTCATGTTAGGGTTAATATTGTCCACCTTAATATATTAGCTGACTATTGAGTATGTCAATCTTCAATTAGATATGCTAATGTTATGGCTATTATGAGCTATTTAAGACATAGGTGTGTAACAGCCAATTTCCTCTGATGAAGTGTCCGTAGGGCACGAAACGCGTCAGGCAATTGGCAGTCTGATTGTATGTGTATATAGGCCAGACAACTTTATAACAGATGTTTTTTAATCTTCACTATTAAAAGCTAAGTTTTATGTATAGCTGCTGACTTCACGTCTCCTGATTGATGTCCGTCGAGGAGGCCTGCTTCAAACAAGTTACTTTGTTCATTTGCTGATCTAATTAGGAGGACATCCGATTCTCCTACGGTAGCGTGGCCACTCAGCCCGTTTGGATATACGGAGGAGGGGAGGGTCCCAGCAGCCTTCACATACCCTATTGTTTATATGGTATAACAACCCACAATTAAAAGCGCTGGAAAAATGTAGAAAGAAGCTAAATTTGGGCGTCACAAAATTCACAAAAGGTGTAAATGTCATGTCCTATAGACACTCATATTTGGAAGGTGGAATTCCTGGCCTTAATTACATGGATGGTGTACATCTCACTGAAATCGGAAATTATATTTTCTGCATTGTAAAATCGAGGATTTCCATGGGCAATTGTCATGGTTAGCTCCAATGCCTATGGAGTGGTGGTAATTTGATGTTCATTAGCCAGGTCGGTTCTAAATGAGGTGGCCTGGGCAGGTTGAGCTATTATTAAATAGGCAGTTCGTGCAGTAGAGCTGGCTAAGTGATTTAACAAGTGGGTTCAAAATGTTTGAGTAACAGTTGGAAATGTGTACAGTATTTAATAAACTTATAAAGATGCGGCCAATTCCACCACACAAATCGGAGTGTCTGTATCAATTTATTGTGTCAGTTATTGTGTCAGTTAATTAGTTAAGTTACTGGTCATGCAGCCTACACTTCCCATGGGGACAGAATGCCTTTAACATTATGGGGCGTGAGAAGGTGGCAGCTGGGAGGTATAGGGTTAAGGCAGAGTTGCTAGGCTCAGAGGGGAAGAAAAGGGGAGGTCTTACCAGGTAGGAGCTGATTGGTCCAAGCGGCATCCTAGGCTGGGCGGGAAATTCAGAACGGGGCATCCTGTGAGGAGAAGCCATCCTGTAAGGACGGGAGAGACGGGGTTACAGAGCAGCGTCAGTAAGGTAAAAACCCATCCCTACCACCCCCTTTTTCTATATTTTAACTAAAAAAAAAAAAAAAAGAAGTTTATCAAATTGCTAAATTAAAGTTTCTTATTGACGCAAGTGAAATATTTTTGTTATACGTTCAACTGTCGCAGCTAGTAGTAATTTGATGTTCATTAGCTAGGTCGATTCTAAATGAGGCGGCCTGGGCAGGTTGAGCTATTATTAAAGGACAACTCCACCCTCATAAGAACATCTTTTAGAAAGAATGGCCTCTTTAAAATATGTTGATATATCATACTTTGTCCTATGAATTCATTACTGTATGCGTGCTATGCTTCTGGATGCCTCATAGAAACTGAGCAATTTAGAAACCTGTACTGAGCAGGTACTGAGCCTGGGCATGCTCAGAAGAGGCAGATAGGGGATTAACATTTAGTCATTGGCTGTGATGTCAACTGTCAAATCCATAACTGACAGTTGCTAACTGATAGGACCTGGAAGCAGAAATGGGAAACAGGACATTGTGCAGGAATTCAGGTTAGACTTATATATTTCAGATTTCAAACTATTACTGTTTAGGGTTTTGGGGGGTGATTTACCTGTATGTAAGTTTTCATTTTAGGGCTAGACTTGCTCTTTGAATTGGCAGCTCGTGCGGTAAAGCTGGCTAAGTGATTTAACAAGTGGGTTCAAAATGTTTGAGTAACAGTTATATAAGAAAAGTTGGAAATGTGTATTTAATAAACTTATCAAGCTGCGGCCAATTCCACCACACAAATCGGAGTGTCTGTATCAATTTATTGTGTCAGTTAATTAGTTACTGGTCATGCAGCCTACACTTCCCAGCAACTTACATCCCAAGCAACTTACATCTACCCATGAATGGCTATTCTTATTCCGGTATCAACATCTGTACCCTCAGCCCCTACATTCCAATCACTACAGAATAACCATTCGTCCCCTTACCCCCAGTCCCAACTGGTTGTTTGGATGATATACTGAGCCTCTGGATAGATATTATTTTGGTCTCTCTTCAGCCAGAGACAGGAAGGCTATGATCATAACTTACCATAAGGCAGATTGTACTTCCATTATACATGGTTTATCATATTGTCTCATAATCTTCATTAATACAGTTGTACTTATAACCCTTACATCCATTCAGGTTCCCTTCAGCAATCCTTTGTCATTCACATATAATACGTTTCCCTTACAATATGTAAACTGGGAATTTTCTTTATAAAATACTGGAAGCAATTATTCTTCCCAACTATCACTGTACTATTTTTTTTAGTATGGAATGGTGACAGTTGGGAGGTGAACTGCATGGTGGGAAATTCCCTCTCCCAATGCTGCTTCATAGGTATTACTGAGCATGCTTGCCCTCGTAGAGAATCAAATAGTCTGGCATGGAACTGAGGGACTGAGCTTGAGCAAAACAAGTACTGGAAGTCAGCAGCAACACAAACACATCAGAGTGCAGCTTACATGTATTAATTTATAGAATGAAATAAGGCAAAGCCATTTTTCAGTGTACAATTCTTTTAAGAGGATCATTTTAAATGAGCTCTGCATGTTGTTTAACCCTTCTCCATTCCTCTGAGAGGTTGATAATATTCAAGTCTATGCTGCATACCTGCAAATTCCATGCTTATTCCATGTTTCTCTTACTGTAAAATGTTCACTGCTGTGTGCTCAGTGTTGTACTCTGTAAAATCACCATGTAGTGTTTCTTAATGCAAGAGACATTCTTGTTGAAGGATAACTGTATTAAAGGGCAACTATAGTGAAAAAAAAACTTTGTCTGTATACAATGTATAGATCACTTAGTATAAGCTGCCTTACTTTCATGTTTCTGTGTGGCTTCGTTTCTTCACACTGGCAGAAGTTTGTACCAAGCTGTGTAGTCCCCCTCCCCTCTCTGTCTACTCCCCCTCAAGCAGTGACGGGCTGTATACAGAGTCCGAGCATTGTCAGTTGAAAGGACTTTAAATGAAGTGCTGACATCCTGTTGACCCCTCCCTTCCAGAGCTAGACTGCAAGCAAAGTGTGGAATAAAGTAGCAATATGCTGAAGGGAGGGGCAGAGGGGGAGAGAGGAGGACAAGTGGTGCTGAGATTCTTTACAAGTAAGTTACTGAACTCTGCCTGTTCTCTAACTTTGCTAATTGTTATTTACTTTTTACCTAAAGTTCATATCTCTCCCCCTGCTTAGCTGAGATCATAATCACTGAAGAGAGAGTCAGTGTAACAGCAGCTTGTAGTGAGACCTTCACAAACACAGTGACACTGCTTGTTGTCCTGTTACATTTCAGTTGCTTTAGTCTATATATTTCATAGATTGCACTGTGTGTCTTGTTTGGTATATAGTCTGTATTACTGTATTATATATACTGTATTAGTGTTCCATTTGAGTCACTGGTTTTGTATGTATATAAGATTTTTTTGGGGGGGAGGGGCTGTTTTATAGTGTGTTATGCTCATATTGCTGGGTTAATGGTTTATTGATTGTGTTTAGCACTACAGCATTTGACTATATGTTGCACATGGTACATATAGTGTGGGTGAGAGAGTGTGTGACAGTACTGCATGGGAGCTTTGGTTTGTGTGGGTGTGTGCCTTTGAGTGACAGATGAGGTGTAGCAGCTCCTACAAATCACAGCATATTCAAAGGCTTATATCTCGGGGACTATGTAGAATTTAAAGAAACTAAAGGTACCCTGGTGGATGGGATGACTTATAGGATACATTAGAAGAAATTAAAAAAAAACAATTTTCTCACTATAATTGCCCTTTAACATCCCCAAGTCCAATATTGCACCACATCCCAATGAGTTACTACATTTGCAAGTATATATTAACTTGTTACAGTGACCCCTAGTGTGCACCACATTATATTACAACTGGTAAACTGTAAAAACTGTTCAGAATCCTGTCATGAGTCTATTTCAGTCAAACCATTTTTCTGAATAATCTACACATAATTGCATGTAAGAAAAAAATTAATCGGTAAAAAAAAAAGCTGTAAAAATGTTTTCTACAGACTGAAGTGTGAACTCCCTTTGTTCTTTTCCTTTTTTTTTAAGGTTATTATGGCAGTCATGGCAGTGTGGCTCCTCTGCTATATATTGACTCTAAGTGGCATATTTCCAGAAGATGGCAAGACATATGGTTATAGTGCCAGAACAGATGCAAGGGGTAACATTATGATGACTTCCCCATGGTTTCGTTTTCCATATCCATGTATGTATTTCATATACTATTTTTTTTTTTGTATAATTCAGATGCTTTACAGGGATTTTTTTTACATATATAATATTATCCCTAAATTTTTGAATAAATTTGTATTTGAATTGTCAAAAATGGATAATCTAATAGGAAAATCTAATGGGAAAGCAAGTACCGCCTATGGTAAGCGGCCTTGGATGCCCCAAACCAGGAGAGACGGCAGAGTGCTCAAGTAAGGTTCGTGGGGTCAGTTGCCGCAAGGTGGGATAACAGAGAACGGCTCTACACAAACCAAAGATAGACACCGCAAATATATTGTACACCCGGGGGAATTCTTTACCCGAGGCTGGGACGATTGGAGGTGGAGTATATATGAATATATAGTATATATGAAAGTCTATCATACATTGTAACAAAGTTGCTAACAAACTTATTCCCACGTTATTGTGTATGCTGTGGATTTGATACAATTGACTCCAACCTACCAATGGAAGATACTTGTTTGGAACTCTTGTGGGAAGTTATGAGATTGATAACAATGTTTTTGAAGGACTAGAGACTGTGGAGTCAACTGTATTTTAATCTTTTAATACAGGGTTTTTATATACGAGATAGATTTTTATGGTTTTACCAATTTTTATTGTATTACAGTGAATGTAAAGTATAATATTTTGAGGCTGGCCAGCCACTGTGGATGTGTTTAAAGTTGGTATATTAAAGGGTGGGGAGTCTATGAATTAAACTGTATTCCCTGCATTCCCTTTTAATTCCATAATTTGGGGTAGTTATTTATATATTACTAGACATTAAGCCCGCTACAATAACAGGCGCTAGAAGCACAGAGTGCCCCCTTAGTGTCCCAAGGCCATAGTCCTCCTCCATGTCCCAAGGCCAGAGTACCCTCTTAGTGTTCCAAGGCCAGAGTGCCCCCTTTGTCTAAGGCCAGGGGCCCCCTCTGTCCCAAATCCAGAGGCCCCCCTTTGTCCCAAATCCAGCCCCACCCTCTGACCCAAATCCAGGGCTCCCCCTCTGTACCAAATCCAAGGTCCCCACTCTGTACCAAATCCAGGGCCCCCCTCTGTCCCAAATCCAAGGGCCCCCCATCTGTCCCAAATCCAGGGCCCACTCTCTGTCCCAAATCCAGAGGCCCCTGTCCCAAGCAACCTTACCTGCAGTCTGTTTAATTGCTGTTCTCCCTCCGTGTGTTGAGGACTGACAATGTGGCATTATTAATTAATGGGCATAAGTTAGTTACGGAGGATGTTGATAAAGCAAATGTCTTGAATATTTTTTTTCCCTGCTGTTTACACTATAGAAGATCCAAGTACAGATATCATATAGTAGCAATAATGGTATAATAGATTCAAATGCACTTTGGTTATCTGAGGATATGGTACAGAAAGAACTAAATAAGGTTAATATTAATAAATCTCCTGGACCGGATAAAATACATCCTCGGGTACTTAGGGAGCTAAGTTAAGTTTTATCTAGGCCATTGTTTCTTATTTTTGCAGATTCCCTCATGTCCGGAGGTGTGCCTCTGGATTGGAAAAAGGCTGATGTTATTCCAGTATTCAAATAGGGTAGTCGTTCACAGCCGGGTAATTACAGGCCTGTAAGTTTAACTTCAGTGGTGGGGAAGATACTGGAAAGTTTAATAAGGGAACATGTTCTAGAGTATGTTTCAAGGACTAAAATTATAATTAGTAACCAGCATGGATTTAGGAGGAATAGGTCTTGTCAAACTAACTTCCTTGGCTTTTATGAGGAAGTAAGTAGAAATTTAGACTTTGCAAAAGCCTTTGGATTTTGCAAAGGCTTTTGATACAGTCCCACATAGGCGACTAATGTTTAAGCTAAGGTCTGTTGGTCTGGGGAGTCAAATTGGTTAATGAATAGGATGCAGAGAGTAGTTGTTAATGGGGCTTCATCATTATGGGCTAAAGTGCTAAGTGGGGTGCCACAGGGTTCTGTGTTGGGGCTGCTGCTATTTAATCTATTTATTAATGATTTGGAAGTGGGTATAATCAGCAAGGTTTCTGTGTTAAAAACTTCAGAGGATGTGCAATCGTTGCAGGGGGATCTAGATAGACTGTCACATTGGGCTGCTAAGTGGCAGATGAGATTCAATGTTGATAAATGTAAGGTGATTCCTTTTGGACTTAAAAATCCTTGTGCTGCTTATACTATAAATGGCTCTGTGTTAAGTGAATCCCTGTTGGAAATGGATCTTGGAGTTTTGGGGGATAACAAACTTAAAGGAAGCAAGCAGTGCCAGGCAGCAACAGCCAGAGCCAGCATGGCCTTAAAGACTTGTATAAAGAGGTATGGATTCAAGGGAGGAAAATGTTATTCTCCCTCTTTACAAAGCATTGGTAAGGCCTCATTTGGTAAGGCCTCATTTGGAATATGCAGTGCAATTTTAGAATCCTGTGTACAAAAAAGACATCTTTGAAATGGAAAGGAAGGGCAACTATATTAAGGGGATTGGGGGAGCTTGAATATGAAAAGAGACTGGAAAAGTTACAATTATGTACGCTGGAGAAAAGGCGCTTGAGTGGGGATATGATTACTGTGTATAAATACATTAACGGGCCATACAATAAACTATCTGGGGCATTGTTCACCAATAGAACATGTCAGAGGACACGAGGACATCCCTTAAAGTCTTAAAGAAAAAAGGTTTAGGCTTCAAGTTCGGAAAGGGTTTTTCACTGTGAGAACGGTAAAGCTATGGAACTGTCTTCTAGTGGACGTTGTTATGGCAGGTTCATTGGTCAGTTTAAAAAAAAAGCTGGATGAGTTTCTGCAAACAAGGAATGTTGCAAGTTACTGGTATTGATTCATAAAGTAGAGTTGATCCAGGGAAATTTCCGATTGCCACTTGGAGTCAGGAAGGAATTTTTTTCCCCTTCATAAATTTGGTGGGTTTTTTGGCCTTCCTCTGGATCAACAGTTAGGCAGGAAATGAGGATATTGCTAGATGGGTTGGACTGGATTGACATATGTCTTTATTCAACCTCAAATACTATACTATTCCTTAAACCTTTCTCTCTCGTGGCTCCCTTCCTCTGGAATTCTATTCCCCTCTCTCTATGTCAAGAAACCTCAATTAAGCAGGTTTAAATCTAACCTTACTTCCTACCTATCTGGTAACCAGCTGAGAATATGATTGTTTTATTTGCACTGCACATGTCTCACTCCAGCACTTATACCTATTCCATTGTATCTGTATGTTACCCACCTAACAAAATTGTAAGATCTACGGGGCAGGGACCTCCTTTCATCTTGTGACAAAGCTCTAGCACTTCTATTTATATAATTTTTATTTAATTAGGCTAAAAACACTAACAGGGAGATGTTATACTTACCTCCACGCTCCTCTTCCTGCCGAGTTCTCTCAATGCAATACTCACTTAATGTGAGTTACTGCACACAAGAACAAGTAGAAGTAAGGATTGGGGAGGCCCCGGAAAAATGGAGTTAACCCCATGCAAACCTGATATAACATGGGGAATAATTCAACAAACAAGTAAGTCAACGAACAAGTAAGTGCCTTTGTGAGGCACTTACGTGTTTTGTGATCGTGTGTCACTTTCTCAGAGGCCAACATGGGGGAGCTTGAGGTTAACTCAATTTTACCCCCAAAAGCACAGTTTTACATCTCCCTGTTAGTTGGGTTGGACATGCCATTTAAGAAGTACTGGACCTTGGACAGACCCCTGAGAAACAAATAACAACACTGGTCCAACTAGACAATGTTCTATTATAATTACACTTTATAATCTACCCAGTTCTTAATCCTTTTTTTATAATCATTGCTTTTTATTTTGTTTATAATATATAGTTTAACATTGATAATAAAAATAATCATTGTAACAATAGAAACAGTTTTAACACAAAAGTAACTATAATGGTTATGCAATAGTACAATATAAAATCTGGTATTTATATTTATTTCTTCTCTATAGCCAAAACGAAAACAAAAAACAAATACAGAACCAGGAGAGATGGGAGATTTGTATTGCATTGTCCTATATCTTCTTATACCTCCAGATTCCAATTTTGTATACATTTATGGTGGGTTCCATTGGTTAGACTAATCATTTCCTCATAGTTTTTGTTTCTTTCTATTCTGTTTTTGATTTCTTTCATTGTTGGAACTGTATTAGATTTCCATTTGCTACAAATAGAGATCCTGGTGAGATATGTTTCTCCAAATTTATATTCAAAAGTGCAGTTTCTGGTGAAGCTATAACTGGATATTTGACTTTCTGAGAGATATATAGAAATACCTTTTTCCATAGGCTGCATATGCTGGGACAAGACCACATTATATGAAATAGTGTGCCTTTACTGCCACAATTTCTCCAGCATCTATCATCTGTTATACCGTATATATGTGCTATTAATAAAGGTGTGAGATATATTCTATATAGCTGTTTCCTGCACATTTCCCAGTGATTTGCACACTTGCTAAGAGAGAATGGTAGTGACATAGCTTGTTCCCATTGTTCCACTGAAAATACTTTATTCAAGTAATTTTGCCATTTTAGAATAAAGTTAGTGGTGGTCATTATATTTTTATAATTTAGTGTTTTATATAGTTGTGTGATTTCTTTGTTGTTTTTTGTAGTTTGGGTGTGAAATATTTTGTCATATTGTCTAGTGGTTGATTGCATGTTGACTTCTTAAAGTTGGTGTTAATGAAATGTGCTATTTGGTTGTATCTGTACTCCATCTTAGGCGGGAATTGATATTTTATCTCTAATTGGGTATACGTCAACATTTCTTTTTCAATGTATATATCTTTATTAGTTCTTTTGCTCTATTTTCCCAGCTTCTCCATGAGAAAAATGGGATCATTTCCTCAACTATATCTAGATAGGAATACAATTTTAAATTGTTTTTGGTATTTGTGTGTTTGTTAATGGTTGTTTTCCATATGGTAAGAGCTGTGTTCATTATGTTATATGGTAATTTAGGTTTTTTTTTGTTGAATAATACTGAGCCCATTAGTGCTCTTAGTGAGTGGTGTGGTATTAGATTTGTTTCCAGCGGGAGCCAAGGGCATTCCGTGGTCTTTTACCACCAATGTTTCATGGGAGCCAATACTGCTGAGTCATAGTAGTCTTATATTTGGTGTGTCTAGTCCACCTGCAGTTTTAGTCTTAACAAGGGTTGACATTTTAATTTTATGCTTTTTATTGTTCCACATTAATTTGGTGATCAGTCTATCGGATAGCTTAAAAAATTTATTTGGGAGAGCTATTGGGATGGTCCTAAAGAGAAAGAGAAATTTGGGGAGAATTAACATTTTGAATGCAGAGATTCTCCCAATTGTAGAGAGATACTTGGTATCCCATAAGTTTATTTTGAGAGTGGTATCTTGTAGTAGGCGTTCATAGTTATCTCTGTAACAATTATTAGATGGGAAGCTGAGGTAAATCCCCAAATATTTTATTTTTTCTTTTTCCCATTGGAAATTGTATAGTGTTTGTATTCTGGTTTTGGTTTGTGGTTTCAGGTTTATGCCTATTATTGATGATTTATTTTCATTTATTTTATATTGGGAGATAGTGCTGAACTCTGAGAATATTGTTTTAACATGTCTTAATGAGTTTTCTGGGTTTGTTATTGTTAAGATTATGGCGTCTGCAAATAGTAGTATTTTGGAGTTGCTAGTACCTATTTTTAGCCCTGTTATATTTATATTAGTTCTAATTTTTTCCGCCAAGGGTTCGATGGATAGTGCAAACAGTGACAGCAGGCAGCCCTGTCTAGTGCCATTTGTGATCCGGAATGTACTGGATAACATCCCGGAACACAATACATTTGCTTTTGGTGTTGAGTACAGGGCCATAATCGCTTGGCATATGCTGCCCTGGAGTCCGAATTTATTGAAAGTTTTTTCTAGATATGTCCAGTTTACCCTATCAAATGCTTTTTCTGCATCTATCGCTACCACTGCCACTGGAACCTGGAAATTTTCAATATATTGTATTAAATTAAATATTTTCCTGGTGTTATCAGATACTTGTCTGCCCTGTATAAAACCTGTTTGATCTGGGTTGATTAGGTTGGGTAGTAGGGGGTTCAGTCTGTTTGCTCTGCATTTGGCGTATAGTTTAATATCTGTGTTGAGGAGTGAAATTGGTCTATAGTTTTCTCTTTGTGACTGTTCTCTATCCGGTTTGGGTATTGTTATTATGGTTGCTTGTAGATTTTCTGTAGGGAATGCTGTATTTAGAATAGCAAGGTTAAACATGTTGGTTAGATGTGGGCTGAGAATGTCTGTAAAGTGTTTATAATATTCTGATGTATATCCATCTGGACCTGGGGTTTTGTTTAGTTTAAGCTGTTTAATTGCTAGTGTGGTTTCTAGGTATGTTAAAGGTGAGTTTAGTTTCTCTAATTCGTTAGGTGATATCGTGGGTAGATTGAGTTTTTCTAGAAACTTCTGTACTAATTCTGGGGTTGGTTGTTGGATTGTTTTATTTTGGTTAAGGTTATATAGATCGCTGTAGTATTTGCTAAATTCATTTGCTATCATTTGAGGGTTTGTAATTTCATGATTTTGTTTGTTAATTAGGTAAGGTATTCTAGCTTTGGTTGCTCTTTTTTTAAGTTGATTAGCTAATAGGGATGTGGGTTTATTGTTCTGACTATAGGAGTTAGCCTTCATTCTGTGTAGTTGTTTGTGATACTTGTGTAGATTTATATCATTTATCTTGTTTTGTATGTCTTCTATTTGTTGTTTTAGTTCTAACGAAGGTTTTAATTTGTTAGTCATTTCTGCTTTTTGTAGTTTATTTAACAGTTCTAGAAGATTGTTTTCCCTTTTTTTTTTCTCTCTCGAAGCAATTTGTATCAGTATACCTCTGGTGTATGCCTTGTGGGCATTCCATAAGGTGAATTTGTTTACATCATCGAGAAATAGTCTTTAATTATTTTGTATATTTCTGGTCTTAAGTTTTGATTGTTTATTAGGTATGGGTTTAATCTCCAGGGTGTTGTGGGTGCACTGTTTTGATTTTCTTGTATCTCAAAATGTAGTGGTGCGTGGTCTGACCAGGTGATTTGTCCTATTTTTGCTGAGGATATTTTTTGTAGTAGCCATTTATCAGAAACACCATAATCAATTCTTGAATATGAGTTATGTACTTTAGAGTAGAAGGTAAAATCTTTTTCTTTTATGTTTAATGCCCGCCATACATCATAAAGATCTTCATTGTGGAAAAAGGGGTTTAGTTGGATGGTATTTCTCATTTTGTTTGTCATGTCTTTTTCCAGATCTGCAATTTGGTTGAAATCTCCACATATAAATAAATAACCCCTTGTTATTTTCCTAATTTTTTTGGAGAGTTGAATTAAGAAATCGATTGTTTTAGCATGGGGGGCATAAACATTTACTATTGTATATAGTACATTGTTCATTTCACATATTAGTATCAAATATCTACCATTTTTATCACATATACAGTCATATAATTTGAAGGCTATTGTGTTTCTTATTGCAACTAGGACACCATTTTTCTTTTGGGGGCCATTTGCATAGAATATATTACTGTAATTTCTGTTCCGGAGGGTTGGGCAGTTATCTTTTTTTAAGTGTGTCTCTTGAGCACATATGATATCTGATTTGCTGTGGTTTGCTTCCCTCCAGAACAGAGATCTTTTATATTTGCTATTTAAACCCTTAACATTGAAAGTTGTCAATTTAATAGTCATCACAACAGATAGATTCTTGCTGCATCTCTGAGATAGTATAGTTCCCAAATAACAGTATCATTTATATATCTATAGAATATCAGTGCTTTTTCTTTGTTTACTATTCTGGAGTAGAGTTGTCTAGTAGAGTGTACAATAGACAGACAGGCCCCTCTCTTATGGGATTTAGCCTGAACCTTCTGGCTATTGAGTTGCACAACTTTTGTTTTGTTAATATTATATAAAATTTCAAACATAACAGTTAAAACAGTTATAACATATTTAACAAAGATAACTTTAGATAAACTGGTTGGCTTGTTCAGAATGCCACGGATTTTCGTGGTGTCAAGCCTTTTTGAGGGGGAATGTCCTTTGCCAGTAGGCCAGATTCTTTTTATGTGGGAGTAAGTAGTAGTAGAGGGTCAATAAATAGTTTTAGCTTAACTTATTTATTTTTTGTAAGGTTCCCATTCGCGTTTTGGTTTGGGCGGTGAACTGTTCTTATTAGGCAATATAGGTGGAGTGTTGGTTTGGTTTAAGAGGTTCCATGCTTTAAGGGTTTTCTTTCCTTCTTCTGGTGTGGAAATGGTGTGTATTTTTCCGTCTCTCAGTATGGTAATTTTTGTAGGAAATCCCCATCTGTAGGGTATTTTGTGTTTCCTTAAAAGTTCTTTTCTTTGGATCCTAGTTAGTGGGGATAAGTCATTGTAAAGTTGTATTCCTTTATATTCCTGTGGTAGTTGAGGGTTTTTTCTCATTTCTGCCATTAGAGAGTCTTTTATTTTAGAGTCTGATAGTTTGATCAGGATACCTCTGGGTGCTTGTTTGGGAGCTCTCTGTGATTTAGGTAGTCTATAGAGGCCAAGTATATTAGCCTCTGTAAAATCCATACAGAGAGTAGTGAATAGTTTGGCAATATGGGACTGAGTTTGTTCAGGGTGGATATTTTCTTTAATGCCTCTGAGTTTTAGGTTGTTTCTTCTGGTTGTGTTTTCCAGTTCAATTAGCCTGTTAAATAAAAATTTTAAATCAAAATCCATTGTTTTATGGACTTCTGCTAGGCCATTGTGTGCTGAAATAACATTGTCTATTTTTGCTTCATTATGTGCAACTCTGCTGGCTAGATTTTCTATGGATTCTTTCATATCTGTCACCGCTTGGTGTATATCTTTACTTATTGCTTTTTGGAAGGAGGTAAATAGATTTGTTAGAACAGGTAGTGTCACTACTGGATCTTGGTGACATTGAGTATTATCCAGCGACAATATGGATTTTGGGCTTGCTGGTTCTTGCATATAAACATATGGGGTATCAACTGGCACTGTTGTTTCTCTTGTTTGATAGGTAAATGGGTCACTGTTTGTTCCACCTTGTGTTGTTTTTATTTCTAGTGCTTCTTGTGAGGGAGCTGTGGGGGAGCCTCTTATTGTTGCTGTAGGGGAGACTCTTATGGTAGGTTGTGTATGGATTATGGCTTCAGTGATAATTGTGTTTGAAAGGTTCATGGGGGATGCTGGGTAATGTAGTTCTCTCTTACCCGACCTTGGCTCTTGTGGCTTGCTCTCTGTTTGTATGGTCGCTTCAGGGTCTGATGGTCCACATTTGTCTGGGTCTTGAGCGGTTCGGGGGTCTGCCTCCGGTTTCTTACCGTCTGGTAGCGCCGCTATGTGCCCTGTGGTCTGCCCTGTTTGTGTGCAGTCCCGGTTTTCCTTTCTGCCGTCCGATTCTGCTGGTTTGGGACTTGGCGTGTCGGACGCGCATGGAGTTCCTCCACACACACCATCTTGGATCTGTCCGGGGTCTTTGTAAAAGTCCAGGATTTCACAGTTATTTGCTTTATTTTTTGTTCCCCCGCATTCGGTCATCGTGCCGGCTGTAGGAGGGTTTAGGTTTGTTGGGGGTACTTTTGCTGACCCTCTTTACTTTCTATTTATTCCGGCCTAGGCAGGAGCTCCGGTCTGGTGCGTCCTGTCACATTGGTGCCTGGCTCTGCCCCCCCCAGTTCTTAATCCTATTACAAACAGGCAGAGATCACGGTTTCTTCTTATAGATAAGCTTTTATAGCCATATCAAAGGCTTTTGCAAAAATCAAAATAAATCACATTCCCTGACACCCCACATCACCTCTTCATAGAAGGCAATCCGATTGGTCACCTGTGTAATATTTGTAATATATATTTTTTTTCAACTTTGAGCTTGTGCAATGCTGGCTATAATAAAATTAGATTGGTTGAGTTAATGCAACTTTTGCTAAAAAGAACTTTTGCAATCCAATACAAGAAGTTTACAATGGATCACAATGCACTGGAACCTTCTATTGACACATCGGAGGTGTAATTGCACTTGGGAATAGTAGTGGCTCCCGGGACATTGCAATACATTAATGGGCCATACAATAGTATAGTACTTGAGGTTGAATAAAGACATACGTCCATCCAGTCCAACCCATCTAGCAATATCCTCATTTCCTGCCAAATTGCTGATCCAGAGGAAGGCAAAAAAAAACACCCAAATTTATGAAGGTGGGAAAAAAGTGGCAATCGGAAATTTCCCTGGATCAACTCTACTTTATGTATCAATGCCAGTAAATTGCTACTCATCCAGCTTTTTTTTGAACAATGAACCTGCCATAACAACGTCAACTGGAAGACCGTTCCATAGCTTTATCGTTCTTACAGTGAAAAACCCTTTCCGAACTTGAAGCCTAAACCTTTTTCCTTAAGTCTTAAGGGATGTCCATGTGTTCTCTGACATGCTCTATTGGTGAACATGCCCCAGATAGTATATTGTATGGCCCGTTAATGTACTTGATTACACAGTAATCATATCCCCACGCAAGCGCCTTTTCTCCAGCGTACATAATTGTGCACAGGATTCCAAAATTGCACTGCAAATTCCGAATGAGGCCTTACCTATGCTTTGTAAAGAGGGAGAATAACGTTTTCCTCCTTTGAATCCATACCTCTCTTTATACAAGACAATACCATGCTAGCTCTGGCTGTTGTTGCCTGGCACTGCTTGCTACCTTTAATTTTGTTATCCACCAAAACTCCAAGATCCCTTTCCAACAGGGATTCACTTAACACAGGGCCATTTATAGTATAAGTAGCACAAGGATTTTTAAGTCCAAAATGCATCACTTTACATTTATTAACAATGAATCTCATCTGCCACTTAGCAGCCCAATGTGATAATCTATCTAGATCCCCCTGCAACGATTGCACATCCTCTGAAGTTTTTAATGGTCGAGAAAGTTCTGTGTCGTCAGCAAACACAGAAACTTTGCCGACAATACCCACTTCCAAATCATTAATAAACAGATTAAATAGAAGCAGCCCCAACACAGAACCCTGTGGCAACCCCACTTAGCACTTTAGTCCATAATGATAAAGCCCCATTAACAACTTCTCTTTGAATCCTATTCATTAACCAATTTTCTATCCATGTAGAAATGTGCCTTCCCAGACCAACAGACCTTAGCTTAAACATTAATCGCCTATGGGGGACTGTATCAAAAGCCTTTGCAAAATCCAAGTATACTACATCTACAGCTATGCCAGAGTCTAAATTTCTACTTACTTCCTCATAAAAGCCAAGGAAGTTAGTTTGACAAGATCTATTCCTCCTAAGTCCATGCTGATTACTACTTATAATGTCAGTCCTTGAAACATACACTACAATATGTTCCCTTATTACATTTTCCAGGATCTTCCCCACCACTGAAGTTAAACTTACATTCCTGTAATAACCCGGCTGGGAACGACTACCCTTTTTGAATATTGGAATAACATCAGCCTTTTTCCAATCCAGAGGCACATATCCGGACATGAGGGAGTCTGCTAAATAAGAAACAATGGCCTAGATAAAACTGAACTTAGCTCCCTAAGTACCCGAGGATGTATTTTATCCGGTCCAGGAGATTTATTAATATTAACCTTATTTAGTTCTTTCTGTACCATATCCTCAGTTAACCAAAGTGCACTTAAATCTTTTATACCATTATTGCTACTACTCTATGATAATCTGTACTTGGATCTTTTATAGTGTACACAGAGGGGGGGAAAGTATTCAAGACATTTGCTTTATCGCCATCCTTCGTAACTAACTTTATCCCCATTAATTAATAGTGCCACATTTTCAGTCCTCATCTTCTTACTATTAATATCCTTTAAAAAAATGTTATGTTTATTGAGGCTTTGTTCAGCTATTCTAAATTCGTCATTAATTTTAGCTAGTTTGATTGCTTTCTTACACTCCTTGTTACAGTTTTTATAATCCCTAAAGGCCCTTTCCGTTCCCTCTGACTTAAAGGCTTTTTTTCCTCCTTTCCATTTGTGGCTTATAGCAGACACCAACAATGACATTACCCCCTTTTGTGTTGACTAATTCCACGCATATTATCTCCTCTTTAAAGGGCATCTATAGTGAAAAAAACAAAGTTAAATTCATGTACTCTGTGCTGCCTTTCTCCTACCTCTGACAGTGACTGTTTTTCCATGTTGTCAGATCTCTCTGCAGCACTCCCCCCTTCCCCCTCCCCTCTGTTACCTCCTTCGTGTCTTAACTCCGGCTACCCGACAATCTTATCATGTGCAGTAGGAGTTAAAAGTTCAACATCCTGAAAAACACACCCACGCACAATAGCCAATAGAAAGCAAGCTGTCCTGGAGACACAGATCTCTACATGTCCTGTTGCAATATGATCTTTCTCTTTGTGACCCATCATCACAACTTCATTGAAGTCTATCAAGAAGGGGGGTCATTGCAGCCTTATCTCTGCCATCAAAGCTACCTCTATCCCCTTGCTAATGCTCTTATCTTTTTGTTTGTTACAGAGCATGGAGGGGGAGGGACTTGAGCAGGGAAGAGGGTCACGTCACAGGGATTTGATTGACAGTACAAGTAGGTGTAGAGGAATGCAATCATGTATTCTTCTAATTTGTGTATCTCAGGACATAGAGGGAATCTGAAAAAAGTAAAGACACTCCTGGGGTTGGTGGGAATTATAGAACACATGGGGAAAAAGTTAATTTTCACACTATAGATGCCCTTTAACATCCATATTGCCAGTTATCTCTAAATTTGGCTTCAATTCTTTTTTAACATAATTACATACGCCTAAACTATATGGGGCATTGTTCACCAATAGAGAATATCAGAGGACACGTGGACATCCCTTTAGACTTGAAGAAAAAGGTTTAGGTTTCAAGTTTGGAAAGAGTATTTTCACTGTAAAAACGGTGGATCTAAGAACATCCAGTGGATGTTGTGATGGCAGGATCATTTATCAGTTTAAATAAAAAAAAGCTTGGTGAGTTTCTGCAAACAAGGAATGTTGCTAGTTACTGGTATTCCAATTGTTAGGAAGGAATTTGTTTCCCATTCATAAATTTGGTGGGGTTTTTTTTTTTTTTTTTTTTGCCTTCCTTTGGAGCAACAGTTAGGCAGGAAACAAGGATATTGCTAGATGAATTGGACTGGATGGACGTATGGCTTTATTTAACCTCAAATACTATACTATTGCAATGTATGTGTTTTATTTTTTGACAGGCAGTAACCTAAATTAAAATTTGTCTGGCAGTTGTTGTCAGGAATGGCAAAAAGAATCTAAGCCAGGTTAAGACCAAATGGGGCCCTAGACACAAGTCAGATTTGGCACCGCCCAATATTTTCATTACACAAATCACTATTGTCATATCATTTGTAAACTTTCCAAGTAAAAGCAAGATTGCAAGTATTTTGTAATCTTTATTAAATAAATTCAACAGAACTAACATGACCACAGCATAAAAAGCAATAAACTGTAAATATTAGAAAATTATATATATTTTCAGCCCTACAGTATGTAATGAAAGCAGCTTCAAAGTGCAAACTTCTTAACTTACAAGCCTACAGTTCTCATTGTATGTGTATAATATATATATATATATATATATATATATATATATATATATATATATATATATATTGACCACAAAAACAAATTTACATAGTAATTGACATAGTAACATAGTAATTGAGGTTGAATAAAGACATGTGTCTATCAAGTTCAACCTTTTCATCCTCCTTTGTAACACTGCCTAACAGTTGATCCAAAGGAAGGCAAAAAAAGCAGCTAAAAAATTGGGGGAAATTCCTTCCTGACTCCAAATGGCAAACGGAAAGTATCCCTGGATCAACCAGAACTGCAGTGTATGTGTTAATACCAATTATTAATTGCTAGCTCTAGCCATTGCTGCCTGGCATTGTTTGCTACAGCTAAGTCTGTGTTAAGTGAATCTCGACTGGAAAAAGATTTGGGGGTTCTGGTAAATAACAGAGTTATTTATGGTGTAGGTGGCACCAGTATTGCTAAACCCCAAATGCATCACATTTATCAACATTGAATCTCATTTGCCATACTGCTGCCCATTTTAATAATCTATCTAGGTCAGCTTGCAGCAATTGCACACCATTTGAAGTTTCCAAAGCTCTGCATAATTTAGTGTAATCAGCATACACAGAGATCTTGCTCTTAATACCCCCTTCTAAGTAATTTATAAACAGATTAAAAAGAAGTGGTCCCAGTATGGAACCCTGAGGCACTCCACTTAGAACTTTAGCCCACATAGATGTAGCCCCATTGACCACCACTCTTTGTTTGCGATCCAATAACCAATTCTCTATCCATGTACAAATGTTTTTTTCTAGGCCAACAGTCCTCAGATTATACATTAGTTGCCTTTGTGGCACAGTATCAAGCTTTAGCAAAATCCAAGTATACCACAGCTACTTCTATGCCAGAATCTAAATTCTTACTCATTTCTTCATAAAAACCAAGCAAATTTGTCTGGCATTTCTCATAAATCCATACTGACTACTACTAATAAGATCAGTTCAGGAGACAAAGTCAAGGATATGATCCCCTAACAAAGTTTCCATCACGTTCCCTACCACTGATGTTAGGCTAACATGTTTATAGTTACCAGGTTGGGAACGACTACATTTTTTGAATATTGGTATTACATTGGCTTTTTTCCAATCCAGTGGAACACACCAGACAAAAGTGAATCTGAAAAGATAAACAGTGGTCTAGATAAAACTGAACTAAGCTCTCTTAAGATCCGAGTATTCCATCCGGTCCTGGGGTTTTGTTGATGATTTCTTTGTCTAATTGTTTCCGCACGACATCCTCTGTCAGTGAGAGTGAATAGTCCTCATTTATACCCTTCATATTATTACTGTAATGGATGCGGCCTTGACGGCCGAGGTACTCACCGGTACGCTTTCTAGAGGAGGCTGACAGTCCGAAAAATATAGGTGGACATATGGCTGCTGGGAATTTTAGGCTGGATTCTGGCAAGAAGGTGCTGCTGGGAACTGTAGGCTGGATACAGAATAGAGAAAGGGCCAATGAACTTGGGTCCTAACTTGGAAGAGGGCACACGTAGATTAATAAAGATAATCAAACCTTATCTCCAAAAGAGTAAGAAGGAGAGCTGATTTCTGAGGGCAGATTTTAGTAGAATGCCAGATAGCCGACATTTGGGCAACAGGAGTCATCGGCCGCAGGAACCTATATGTAAAGAAAATTTTGAGGGAAGCATTTAGGATTAGTACCAAGGACACACAAAAATGGAGATTTTCCAGATGAGGCATGAGTGGCGTTGTTATGGGCAAACTCAGCCCATGGCAGGAGGTCAGACCAATCATCCTGGGTGTAGGAAATATAGCACCTTTTCTTCCAAAGACTGATTTATGCATTCTGTTGCCCCATTGGACTGTGGGTGGTGAGCAGAAGAAAATTGTAATTTAATTCCCATGAATTTACAAAGTGCTCTCCAGAGCTTGGAAACAAATTGAGTTCCTCTGTCAGAAACGATTTCAGTTGGTAGACCATGGAGGCGGAAAATATGAGAGATAAATAAGTGATCTAGCTCCACCAAAGATGGTAGTTTTGGAAGAGGAGCGAAATTGTACTGCCATTGTACTGAAGCGGTCTACAGTAACCCAGATAACCGTGTTCCGTTTGGAAGACGGGAGCTCAACAATAAAATCCATTGATAAATGGGTCCATGGTCGAGATGGAATGGGGAGAGGTTGAAAAAGCCCACAAGGAAACTAGGGCAGGCTAGAATAAAGTCTCTAACATTCCTCCTCGTGGTAGGCCACCAGAGAGAACGGGCAAGAAGATCAAAAGTTTTACTCATACCAAGGTATTTATTCTAGCCTGCCCTAGCTTCCTTGTGGGCTTTTTCAAGCCTGCTTGGAACAATGAGTTTGTCGAAGAATGGAATTCCGAAGGGAAACAGGTACAAAGATTTTGCCAGGCGGAGTTTGTGGAGGAGCAGATTCTTGTGCTGCTTGAATTTGGGAACAGAGTTGAGGAATAAGCGAGGCCAGGATTTTAGTTGCTGGAATAATAGGTCCCTTATCCTGGTCAGAAGAGTCAGAAGTATCAAAGGATCTAGAGAGGGCATCTACTTTTTTATTTTTCGAACCTGGTTGATAAGTGATATCAAAATTGAATCGAGAAAAGGACCAACAAGCTTGGCGAGGACTTAACCTCTTGAGGTTTTGGATGTATTCTAAGTTTTTATGGTTGGTGGAGATGGTAATAGGTGAAGAAGTGCCTTCTAACAGGTGGCGCCACTCCTCGAGCGCCAATTTGATGGCCAGCAGTTCTCGATTATCGACATCATAATTATGTTCATTGGGTAGAATTTTTTTAGAAAAATAAGCACAGGGATGGAGTTTCCCTTTGATACCCTGTCTTTGAGAGAGGATAGCTCCAGCCCCCAAGTCAGATGCATCTACTTCAATATAGAAGGTAAGGTTGCTGGAGCAGAGGCAAAGGCTTCCTTTAACCATTTAAATGCTTCAAGGGCAGCAGGAGACCAATAGTTGGGTCTACCCCCCTTCCTGATGAGGGCTAGGATAGGAGAAATGATAGAAGAAAACCCTTTGATAAATTGTCTATAGTAGTTAGCAAAGCCAATGAATCTTTGAATGGCTTTGGTTCCGATAGGGAGAGACCAATCTTGGATAGCTGAAACTTTAACAGGGTCCATCTGAAAACCTTGGGTGAATACAATGTAGCCAAGAAAGGATACTTGGGAAAGTTCAGAGACATTTTTCGAGTTTGGCATGTAAGTTGTTTTCTCTTAAAGGGTATCTCCACTCGTTTTTATAAGTTTTGTGAATCCAGTTCTATTGAAGAACGGGAGGTAAAGGAGCTGTGCCTTACCTTCCGTTCTTCAATAGAACACACAGGAGCCAGGAGACAAGGTAAGAAACTTACCCGCTCCTCGCTCCCCCGCGCGTAGTCTACAGGTCCCGATGACCTTGTCTTCTATGCCATGCGCGATCTATGCGCATAGAAGACAAGGTCCGTTGGGACCTGTCGACCAAGCCCGGGGGAGCGAGCAAGTTTCTTACCTTGTCTCCTGGCTCCTGTGTGTTCTATTGAAGAACGGAAGGTAAGGCACAGCTCCTTTACCTCCCGTTCTTCAATAGAACTGGATTCACAAAACTTATAAAAACGAGTGGAGATACCCTTTAAATGCAATAAAACTTTCTGCACATGAAGACGATGGGAATGTAGATCCAGAGAATAAATCAAGATTTCGTCAAGGTATATGACCACTGTAATGCCAAGTAGGTCTCGGAAAATGTCATTCACAAACTCCTGAAAAACCGCTGGAGCATTACAAAGGCCAAAGGGCATCCCAAGATATTCGTAGTGACGGGTGTTAAAAGCCGTTTTTCATTTGTCACCTTGGCGTATGCAGATGAGGTTATATGCTCCTCGAAGATCTAGTTTAGTAAAGATCTTGGCTCCTTTGATCTGGTCGAACAATTCAGAGATGAGAGGTAGAGGGTAGCGTTTTTTTAAAGTGATCTTATTCAACCCCCTATAATCGATACAAAGACGTAAACTTCCGTCTTTCTTTTCTACAAAAATGAAACCAGCACCAGCTGGAGAAGTGGAAGGTCTAATGAATCCCCGAGCCAAATGTTCCTTTATGTAGTCTTTCATGGCTTTAGTTTCAGAGGGAGATAGGGGATAAGTGCGTCCCCGAGGAGGTAAGGTACCTGGCAGGAGGTCAATGGGGCAATCATAAGAGCGGTGAGGTGGGAGTTCTTCAGCCCGTTTTTTGCAAAATACATCAGCAAATTCATGGTAGCGTTCAGGAAGAGTTCCTAAAGATTCAATTTCCCAATTAATGGAAGAGCAATGAATAGGACAGGAAGAAAGACATTTGGAAAAACAAGATGGACTCCACGATATAAGTTCATTGTTAGACCAGTCTATAACAGGGTTGTGTACTCGAAGCAAAGGAAGTCCCAGGATCAGTGGAGCAGACGGACTGTGGAAACCCAGAAACGATAACCATTCTTGATGAAGTATGCCAATATGCAATAAAATTTCGAAAGTACACTTGGAAATTATTTCTGAGGCCAAGGCTTTGTTGTCAATGGCAAGGACCCAAAGGGGTTGGTGTAGGTGAAGAAGGGGAAGACTCTGAAGAGCAGGCAAGGTAGGTAAGACTCTGGAGCAGGCAAGGTAAGTATGAATTTGGAACAGGCAAGGTAAGTATGTCTCTGGAGCAGGCAAGGAACAGGAAAGGTAAGCATCAGTGCCTGGGGTAGCCGACGCTATGATCGGGCAACAGGAGCCTGGGTTGTGAATCTTCGCGCTGGAAGGAGCGTTGTGACGTCATCACACCGCTGCAGTTAAGTTCCTTACAATTACAGTCCCTACTCTATGGACTAGGATTCTCTAAAGTGAATACAGAGGGGAAAAAATGGTTTAGCACATTAGCCTTCTCGCCATCCTCTTTAACCATCTCAGTACCATCATTTAATGGTCCCACATTCTCAGTCCTCATCTTTTTACTATTGATATATTTAAAAAACATTTTGGGGTTAAACTTGTTTTGTTCTGCTATCCATATTTCATTTTCTATATTAGCTAGTTTAATTACTTTCTTGCACTCTTTATTACAGCTTTTGTACTCTCTGTATGCCTGTTTGGTTCCCTCCGATTTCAAAATTTTAAAAGCCTTTTTCTTTTTTTCCATTTCCCTTTTTACCAGGGCATTAAGCAAGGCAGGAGAGGCACTAATTTTTTTTACACTTGTTCCCTAAAGGTATAAATTTAGAAAATGTAATGGTTTAATATCCCTTTAAAAGCTGTCCACTTCTGCTCAACATCCTTACCTAGGAACAAATCCCCCAGTCTATGAGCAGGAGTAATTCCTTCAACACCATAAAATTAGCTTTCCTAATGTTATAAGTTTTTGTTAACCCAGTGCACTTTTGTTTTTTGCAACCTTTATTAAATTACACTATATCATGATCACTATTCCCTAAGCTTCCTTCATTACTAACTTAGTAAAGTTACTTACTTACAATGCATCCTGTCTAGTAGGAAATTCTACCAGGAAAATGCTCATAAAGAAGATTTAAGAACTTGATACCTTTTGAGATGCTGGCAGTTCCCTTACTCCAGTCTATGTCAGGGTAATTGAAATCCCCCATAACCAGAATATGCCCCATACCAGCAGCCTTCGCAAACTGCATATGGAGATTCATTTCCACATACTCACCAGCATTTGGCAGCTTATAACATACCCCAACAATTAATTTACCCACTTTCTTGTTTCCTGTACATAGCTCCACCCATATTGTTTCTGCCTTATCGTCTATACCCCCATATATCTAATCAAATACATTTTGCTTCAATTCTTGTTTAACATACATACATACTCCCCCCTCCTTTCTTCAATTATTGTTTTACATACATACATACTCCCCCTCTGTCATGTTTAATTTCCAGTTATGTGAATCATTAAGCCATGTTTCTGCTTTACCGATCACATCATACCTTTCCTTTGAAAATATTAGTTCTTGTTCTCCAGATTTTTTAGACTTCTTGCATTTGTAAACATACATTTTAGATCATAATTCAATTTACTTCCAAACTTGGACGTACATGCCTCCTTTTCCTCTGTGCTACTTCTCCTTTTCCCCAATTTCCACCCTCCATTATCTTATTAGCCCCCTGATCCCTAATCCCTCTGTCTACCCCTGTGTAGTCGGCATTTAGGGTCTTGGTGGCAGATTACCCTATCAACCCTTCTAATAATGGAGTCCCCTACCATTACTACCTGCCTATCCTTTCTAGCCCCCAATTCTCCCTCTCTTGTATTAGAGATGGCCACCCCCTGGGTGCTCCCCCAGGTTTGCCAAGCCCTGCAATGCTGCAACTTTACCCTTTAAATTCTGCACCTCAGATTCCAAATGGGCAACTCACTCACATCTGACACATACATAGGTCCCTTGGGGTGGCTGCACCAAGATCCTATACATGCGGAAGGATTGCACATTGCATGGCCCCAACAAAACTGTCCACACTAAACAGCAATACACAACGCAGAAGCAGCAATGCACAACACAGGAGCAGCAATGCACAACACAGAAGCAGCAATACACAACAACAGACAGCAACTTTATTCTTAAACCCTTTTTGTTCTGAACATTTTTGTATCTTAATGCACCCCTTAAAAACAGACAAATCCCTTGAAAACAGAAAATCCCTTTACAAGTGGATCGCTCAGAGATCGATCGGGAGAGAACATCTGTTCAGTGAAGAAGCAGCTGCGAGTGGAGCAGCGGTAAGGTAAGTTCCAGGTCCCCCAAGCGTAATATTATTCACAGGGAGGTGAGAATAAGCGTTCTCACCTCCCCGTGAATAATACAAACGAATGGCAAACAGCTTTAACATTTGAAAGCTAACATCTGATTGGTTGGGGCAAAATAAGCTCCATTTTAAACGATAAGAACTTTTATTGAATAATCCCCACCATCTTATTCCAGTAGTTAGCAGTAAAAAAACAAAAAAACAAAAGTGATTTTATTGTTTTACTCAGACATGCTCCCAGAAAAAAATAGTGCTAAGTTAGTACATTCACAAAGACTGCAAACCACAGTTAATAAAATTTCAGTACACTATAAATATAAAATAAATAAATGCAGTGCTATGTATTTAAAGCAACTTCTTTTAGATAAAGTGCTAACTTTTCTTCTTACTAACCTACAATTCTCTCTATCTATCATAGCCTGGTATGTATAACGACATACTGTATGTCCATCTAGTTCAAACTTTATACCCTATCCATAAGGTCTGTTTAAAGGGTATCTCCACTGATAAAATGAACATTGCGTGAAATAAGAGTGTCAATGAAGTTAAACACCTACTCAAAGTTTCAGCCTCCTCTGTGTAATGCATCCGATGATATCAGGCTTCAGATGCCGTAAGCTAAACAAGCATCCGATCAGCATTAAATTCGTGTATGCCCAATATGGCACCTCCCGACGCGCGTGCACTGTCAAGAAAGAAAAGGAACCAAGTGCATCAAATGGGGCAATGTGAGTTACACTGGGGTCTATGGGGGGGTGTCACACGGGAAGGGGTTGCAGTTACCCCATGTCACTTACTGAAAATGGCACAGGGATCCGGTGGGTGCCATGTGGTCTTGGCAATGGGTATAGAATAGGGGACCCATGGTACCAACCTGGCTACTAATATGTAGGGACCCATGGTACCAACCTGGTTACTACTATGTAGGGGACCCATGGTACATAGTAGCTACATAGATAGATAGGATAGAGATATATAGATAGACAGACAGACAGATAGATAGATGGATAGATAGACAGACGGACGGACGGATGGTAAGATAGATAGATATACAGATAGACATACAGAGAGATATAGATAGATACATAGACAGACAGATAGATAGACAGACAGATATATTAGATAATAGATAGATAATGTATAGATAATCTATATCTATCCATTCTCTATCTATCTTTCTTATCTCTTTCTGTCTGTCTATCTATTAGATAGACAACGATAGATAGACAGCGATAGATATATGGATTGATAGAAAGAGATAGATAGATATTCATCTATTTATCTTTCTATTTCTGTCTATCTTTCTTATCTCTTTCTATCCATCTATCTCTAGATAGATGGATAGATAGATAGATAGATAGATATAGATAGACAGGCGGACAGATAGATACACAGATAGATATAGTTGGGTGGTGTACTATCATTATCATTCTGTGTTGGACTTCCAATACCACAGAGGATTTATCAACTGGAACTCATTAGGTTGGGACAGTTTATTCACTCGGAAACCGGGTCTGAAGTGTAAAAATATATTTCGCTGCTATCGGGGACACCCGATCTGTATTATAGCACATTCTATATTATATACATGTGTTTTTACATGAGGTTTTTTGAATAAAGATGTTTTTATTACAGTATTGTTATTCGCTGGGTGCCGCATAGATTGTTAGGGGATCCAGTACTGTAGTTGTTCCTCATATTGGGTTACAAGGGGTGTAGAGTGCTTTGTAAAGGGATCTTAGGGGTTTCCCCTATGTATTGGGTTTGTTATATAGTAAATTGTCCCTTAGCACCACAATATATAGGGTCCCCATACCCAAATTTACACATTAGGGAGCGCTCCCAGCAAGCACTAATATACAGATTAAGAAAATCCCAGCATCCCCTGTAAAATACACCTTTTGTGATACTCCCAGCAAACACTGTAGTACAACTTGTGAAACTCCCAGCATCCACTATGAAATAAATCAGATCTATCTATCTTCCACCTATCCCCCCCATATGTTTTTATAAAGCTATTAACTTTAGACTTTATAAATATATATTTATACCATTGAAAAACACACAAGTCTCCCCAGCCTTCTTACAGCAGTGTGGCACACGCTTTTATCTTTCCTATGTGTCTCCCTGCACTATCAGCTGTGAATACATCATGCAGAGACAGGGAGAAAGGCTTTGTTTTCATCAGGCAACACTGGGGTCAAGTGGATGTGGCAGAAATCATGAATATGCATGTGATGATGCACATTGACTGACAGCCTGCCCAGCGCAGTAGCAGACACACCCCAGAAACGAACAGAACTTCCCCTGGCTGCTGCAAAGAGTTTTTAGAGATAATAAAGGTAGGGGGGGGGGTTTAGGTATGCTTGCATTTCACAAGAGATTATGAGTAAAAAGAAAATTGCATGTCCTAATGATTGTGCCGACTTTAGTCTGTCCACTTTTGTCTTGTGCTTCCATAGACTTGTATAAAGTGCGCGTCTGACCAAAAATGGTGATTGCATGTGCTTGATTGCATTGCACACAGTGTAGCTTACTTCCCACTTTTTTCATTATAGATAAAATATTATTTCGTATTGCAAAGCTTCATAGTGCAAACTTCTTGAATTAACTAGCACACAGTTCTCACACAGCCTGTGTGAGGGAAAATACAATTCAACATTGAAAACACAATTTAAAATTATTTAAAATAAATTTCAGTACACTATAAATATAAAATAAATAAATGCAATGCTTTGTATTAAAGCTACTTCTTTTAGATAAAATGCTAACTTTTCTTCTAAGAAGCCTGCAATTCTCTCTGTCTATCATAGTCTGGTATGTATAACGACATAAGTCCATCTAGTTCCACCTTTATTCCCTACCAATAAGGCCTGTTTAAGGCTGAGGCCACACCACGCTTTTTGCACTTTTGCCATGCACTTGTGTCTGCTTGTTTGCGCTTTTAGGTGTGCTTGTTTTTCTCAAGGGATTATGAGTAATCCCTAGAGTTCTAGCTCCTCCTTTGCCTGATGTCACACCCCGCCCCCTCGTGACATCACAGATATTTGGATTTTGCAAAGGCTTTTGATACAGTCCCCCATAGGCGACTAATGTATAAGGTCTGTTGGTCTGGGGAGGCACATTTGTACATGGATAGAAAATTGGTTAATGAATAGAATGCAGAGAGTAGTTGTTAATGGTGCTTCATCATTATGGACTAAAGTGCTAAGTGGGATGCCACAGGATTCTGTGTTGGGGCCGCTTCTATTTAATCTGTTTATTAATGATTTTAAAGTGAGTATTGTCAGAAAGGTTTCTGTGTTTGCTGACGACACAAAACTTTGTCGACCATTAAAAACTTAAGAGGATGTGCAGGGGGATCTAGATAGATTGTCACATTGGGCTGCTAAGTGGCAAATTAGATTCAATGTTGTTAAATGAAAGGGGATGCATTTTGGACTGAAAAATCCATGTGTTGCTTATACTATAAATGGCTTTGTGTTAAGTGAATCCCTGTTGGAAAGGGATCTTGGAGTTTTGGTGGATAACAAACTTAAAGGTAGCAAGTAGTGCCAGGCGGCAACAGCCTGAGGCAGCATGGTATTGTCTTGTATAAAGAGAGGTATGGATTCAAGCGAGGAAAATGTTATTCTTCCTCTTTACAAAGCATTGGTAAGGCCTCATTTGGAAAATGCAGTGTAATTTTGGAATCCTGTGTACAAAAAGGACATCTTTGAAATGTAAAGGGTCCAGAGAAGGGCAACTAAATTAATAAGGGGATTGGGGGAGCTTGAATATGAAGAGAGACTGGAAAAGTTACAATTATGTACGCTGGAGAAAAGACGCTTGCGTGGGGATATGATTACTGTGTATAAATAAATTAATGGGCCATACAATAAACTATCTGGGGCATTGTTCACTAATAGAGCATGTCAAAGGACACGTGGACATCCCTTACGACTTGAAGAAAAAAGGTTTAGGCTTCAAGTTCAGAAAAGGTTTTTCACTGTGTGAACGGTAAAGAGAACTGTCTTCCAGTGGACGTTGTTATGGCACGTTCATTGGTCAGTTTCAAAAAGAAGCTGGATGAGTTACTGCAAACTAGGAATGTTGCAAGTTACTGGTATTGATACATAAAGTAGAGTTGATCCAGGAAATTTCCGATTCAGGAAGGAATTTTTTCCCCCTTCATAAATTTGGTGGGGTTTTTTTTGCCTCTTTTCTGGATCAACAGTTAGGCAGAAATTGAGGATATTGCTAGATGGTTTGGACTGGATGGACGTATGTCTTTATTCAACCTCAAATTCTATACTATCCTATACTAAAATCGCATGTCATAATGATTGTGCCTGTTGGTCTGTTAAGGACCTCCTTATAGGTTGCGGTTGACTGTGTAGTCCATTTGTAGGAGGATGGCAGGTTATAAAGGCCAATTGAACTCTTGTGTTTGAGTGATTTGAAGAGTTGATATATAAGAGAATTTGGTTGTTGTCTAATAGGTGTGATTGAGGAGCGACTATGAAGGCACTTATATTTCAAAATCTGTAATGGCATAGTCTACCACACTACTGCCCATGTGGGAATTTAGGGTGTATCTCCCAAAGGAGTCTCCCTTGGTTCTTTCATTAAGTATGTTAAGTCCTAGGGGCCCGCACTCCCGCAAGACCACCCCAGACTCCTGCGACTGAGAGGAGACTAGAGTCTCCTCCTCAGTCACGTCTCCTTTTGAAGGCCACACCCCTGGAATGCCCCAGGATCGCCCCTAACTCCTCCCTAACCCCGCCTCCCACCACCCCTAGAAGGCTAGCAACTCCTTTGCCCGACGTCACGACCCGCCCCCTCGTGACATCAGGCCCACCTGCCCCGTCCCCTTTCCCACCCTGCCCGGAAGCCTGAAAGGACAGGGTGGGATGTCTGATATCTATCTATCTATCCTGTGTCCCACACAGTGAACTGTACTAATCTGTCCCACACAGTGAACTGTACTAATCTGTCGCACACAGTGAACTGTACTAATCTGTCCCACACAGTGAACTGTACTAATCTCTGTCCCACACAGTGAACTGTACTAATCTCTGTCCCACACAGTAAACTGTTACCTCTGCAGCCAGTGTTTCTATTTTTCACTACTGTGCAGACTTCCCTGTTTTGTACTGCTACTGCTTCAACCATGCAGCCCCCTGGCCTTTGGATACCGAACAGGGCTTATATACATGGGATTATAATGGAAGTCCTGAACTTACTTACCTTAATTTAGGAAGAGGTTCTTTCACATTATACTGTGTGTTGGGGGTGAAACAGGAGGAGGGCAGGGTGTGTGTCTGGTTGACAGGGGAAGTTTTAAATTGTGTGTTATGTCTGCATTACGCTGTTCCTGATGACGGCCACAATGGCTGAAATGCATAAGCGTGTTTTAAACTGTAAATAAAAGTTACGTTTTATTAAGTAGACCTACGAGTGAGCCTCCACCTTCATGAATATTGGTATTGATATATAAAGTAGAGTTGATTCAGGGAAATTTCCGATTGATACATTAAAAGAATATTTCACTTGAAAAGTGAACTATTCCTTTAAACAAGTGCATAATTTGAGTCCCATATAAACAGGTTTTGTGGGGTTTGCAAAGTATCAAGGGCCAAGACCCTCCATCTAGGGTTGGGGTTCCTCACACCATAAACATGCTGAAGATGGTGGACACATGATTCAAGTGAATAAATACAGGTAAAAACATAGGAAACTGTTTAAGGCTCTATTTTGGTTTCTAAATGTGTATCATCAACATGTTTACGAACTTGAGAACGGTCGAATGTGGGGCAAAATTCGTTAATGGCACGTGTTTTCGATAAATGAAGTTTTATTAAATCCCAGGTGTGCTCTGGAAGCTACGGGTAGATACATAAAGGCAGAAGCGAGTGCTGCTCTAATCCAACAATCTTTATATATGTACAGTATATATTTATTTATATACTTTAGAAAAAAACAATCTCTGTTCCTTCCATGTAAAGAAGGTAATAAGATTTAATATGTCTAAAATATGTTCTGATATTCCATTTCTCTACATTTAAACATTTTTTATAGGCCAGTGGGGGATACCTCACGTAACAATAGCTGGTGTTCTAGGAATGTTTAGTGCCACATTGGCCGGTATTGTGGAATCTATAGGGGATTATTATGCTTGTGCTAGATTATCAGGAGCACCACCCCCACCAGTCCACGCAATTAACAGGTAATATGTACTTTGGTTTTGTTTTGCTTCCTTTTTTTAATTTATGTATATTTGCATGACTGTAATTTAAAGAGCATGTCAAACCCTAAAATGAAATTTGCACACTGTTAAAGGGCATCTATAGTGAAAAAAACACATTGCCCCTTTGCAAAGTTAAATTCATGTACTCTGTGCTGCCTTAATCCTATCTCTGTCAGTGACTTTGTTTATCCATGGTGTCAGATCCCTGTGCAGCACTCCCCCCTTCCCCCTTCCACAGGGATTTGATTGACAGTCCAAGTAGGAGTAGAGGAATGCAATTATTAACTGGTGTATCTCAGGACAGAGAGGGAATCTGAAAAAAGTGAAGACACTCTGGGGGTTGTGGGGAATTATAGAACTCATGGAAAGAAAGGGGAAAAAAGTTAATTTTTCCACCAATACTCACACAGCAGATTAGTGCTGGTAAAAAGAGATATCCTTCCTGGCCCATGGCACCCCCCTCTTTTCTTTAGAGTGATCAGAAGAGGATAGTCCATGAATACTTTTGTGTCATTTTTGTGAAATCATCTGCCATGGCCATAACAACAGCATGTACCTAGAAGAGACTGGGAGCTGCTGATCAGATGCAACAAAGACCAAAAAGGATTACTACCACAAATTGGCTGTGTGAGCATTGCAATTTCGGCTTTAAGGGGGTGCTTTACCTGTGTGCAAATGTTCATTTTTGGGTGTGGACGTGACCTTTAAATTGGCATCTTTGAAAAAGTTACATTTCTATGCACACAATTATAGTACAGTAGTTCAGCAAATTACATAAGGACAAATGTTTTAAAATGCATGTATATATGTACTTACATTTTCTAAATTCATTGCAGGTCATATGCTAAAGTGCTCTAAAATTATTTTTTTCTTTCAAATCTGATTGTTTTGTAGAGTTTACAAGTATTAAAATCAGCATGTTTTTAAGAATCTTATATACTAAACGAGAGCCTAGTATATGGCACTGACCATGTGACTTGGGTGTGCGTGCGTGGGGGAAGAAAGCACGTGACGCGGGGACAATTCTGAACAGAATCGGGGGTTTGCTAGTGTGAAACTAATACAAAGTTCCTGGAGCAAACCCATACAAGCAGATCAAAACTTCTTGCAGATGTAGTCAGTGGATTTTAATTCCTGTAAGTCACCTAATTGTCACTAGAGATGGGTGAATAATAATAATAATAATAATAATAATATCCATTCCGTCTGCGGATTCGCGGATTTTCTAAAAAATCTGCAGAAAACCCCATTGAAGTCAATGGGAGAAAAAAATCTGCACATATCCGCCTAAATATAAGGTAAAATAGCAATGGTAATTTACTGACCTGGGAAATGGTCTGGGGAACACATACATATATCCAGAATTTAAAAAAAAAAAAAAAAACTTTCCTCACAATCGTTTTTCAAGCTTCCACATTCTATTTTCGAAAAATTTGTGTTTTAAGGGAATTTTCAGATTTCAAAGGAGTTTGAGTTTAAGGAATTTTTGAAAATTTTGTAAACAATTATACATTAACCTACTGTAAATGGCTCTGAGACCTCAGAAATGGTCTGGGGAACAGACCAATCTGATTGTAACCAATTCTAATTGAATGTTATTGGTTAGTATACCAATCGGTAAATAATTTAAATGTATCCTATCAGAATTGCTTACAAATAAAGGAGATGATTTAAAACCCCTTCAGTTTGAAGCCTGTTGTTTGCAGTTTTTATTTTTTCTAGGACTGCAGCACCATGCTGAAAGGCCAATGACGTGGAGCTCCGCTAATGGAGGTTATGGAGCACTAAAGTCAAGGAACATCAGTTCGAACGTTCGATAATTATTGAAAATTCTATAATCATTAAAATTTCAAAATCCAGAATAGTTCAAGTTGATTCAGACTGTTAAAGCTCGGGTTCAAGTTCGGGTCTAGTCCATCTCTAGTCATGAACTTCCTACTGTGCTTGTTCATAAATCCCACCGCCCTGCATTTGAAGCATTCCAATGGGCACCAGGCACGTACAGTGCCAGAAGTGCAATATAATAGAGGGGCTACATCCATTATTGTGGCTGGCACGTCATTTTGGCATCCATACTACTGTCTTGGTCCTCCAGAATTGGTTCATTAATTAACGAACGTTCAGTGTAAATCTACGGCCGCGGTCGTACATTATCCATAACACACTGTATTGCTAAATTACAATACCATGTGTTTTTAAATAGGGCCCCTAGACCTCTAAAAGGACTAACACTAAATTTGTCCTCAAAAGGACTTTTGGGTCCCAAATTGTGTGAATACAGGGGTGGTTAACAACAAGTGCTAATCCACCACACAAATTCACACACAGAAAGCTCAAAAAACAGGAAAAAAAACTCTCTCTAACTCCTAACACTTTCAGGTCTCCTCTAAACCCACTTTAACACACTGACAAAGTGGCGCTTGTCTAGCTGCCTTTTATACCCAGGGGGTTGGCACTGGTAAAAAAATAGTTACCATTGGTGAATTTGATATATGAAAAACTTCGAAAATTTACAAAACGCGGGTTCGGAAAGTCCAGAAAGCAGAATTCCCGAAAATCCGCGAGTTCCATGAATTCGCAGATCACAGAGATCCACCATAGTACCGAGTTCGGATTCACAATACGGTCCATCTCTAGTTAGTATGCCAATCAGATTATTGTATCTAATCAGAGTTGATTACAATCAGATTATTGTAATTATTGTATCTAATCAGAATTGATTACAATTCAGAAAGAATCTGATTAGTATGCTTTCTTGTAGCTTCCTACTCAGACACTGCGCTTAAATCCTTTCCCCCGCTCTCTCACATTTTTAATTCCTCCCTGACCTCTGGGATTTTTCCTGCTGCCTTTAAACATTCGTGTGTCAAACCTCTTCTTAAAAAACCCTCTCTGGACATTACCTGTCTCTCAATCTACTGCCCTGTCTCCCTTTTACCGTTTGCATCAAAACTCCTTGAAAGTCTTGTCTCTACATGCATTACTAAATACCTCCATGCTAATAACTTATTGGACCTGTTACAATCAGGATTCCGACTGGGTCATTCGATTAAAACGGCCCTCTGCAAAGTCTCAAATGACCTACAAGCTGCCAAAGCCAAAGGACAGTTCTCAGTCCTCATTCTCCTTGACCTATCGGCTGCCTTTGATACTGTTGACCAATCTCTTCTTATGCACATTCTATATTCTCTGGGCATCTGAAATCAACTTGTGGCGTGGTTGTCTTCTTATCACTCTAACATATCTTTCTCTGTCTCTTTTGCTAATAAGACTTCCTCTCCTGTTCCGCTTAGCGTGGGGGTCCCTCAGGGTTCGGTTTTAGGACCCTTGCTGTTCTCCCTCTACACTATATCTCTGGGAGAAATAATCAGTTCTTTCGGTTTTAATTATCACTTATATGCTGATGATACCCAAATTTACTTGTCCACCCCCGCGCTAACCTGAGAAGTTCAATCCCAAATCTCTAAATGTCTGCTCTGTATCTCTTCCTGGATGGTGCACCGCCACCTTAAACTCAATCTATCCAAAACAGAATTAATAATTTCCCCCCCTAAACTGGGACTTAGTCCACCCTTCTCCATCTCTATTGACAATATGGTCATTAACCCAGTTGAATCTGCACGCTGCCTTGGAGTTATCTTTGACTCCTCTCTTTCCTTCCATCATCACATTTAAGTAGATTGTAAGCTCTAAGGGGCAGGGATCTCTTTCCTCATGTTACAAGTTTTAAGCACTTGTATATTTAGGGATGCTCATACTTATTTATGTATTTATTTACTATCCCCCGTGTATGACTTTTTGTATTTTAGATTGTACAGCACTGCGTCCCCTAGTGGCGCTATTTAAATAAACATATATATATATACATACATACACATTAACAATGTTGCTAGGACCAGTCGTTTTCTCCCTCGCAATATTTCCAAGATCCGCCCTTTTTTCTCTCTACTAAAATGCTCATCCATGCCCTTATAATCTCCTGTCTTGACTACTGTAACATTCTATTACTTTGACTCCCGGCCTCTCATCTCTATCCTCTCCAGTCTATCTTAAACTCAGCAGCTCAGATCATCTTGCTTTCCTCCAAAAGAGAACCCGCAACCCCGATACTTCAGTCCATAGGGTTGCTTATCATATTTAATACCCTGCTTTTAACCTTTAAATCCCTTTGCTCCCGATACTGCACCTCCCTACTTATCTTCTCTTGGTCCCTTATGTTCCAGGCCATGCCCTCTATTTCTCACAAGGAAATCTTCTCCACAGACCACCAACAAACACTGCTGCCTCCTGCCTTAAACCATTCTCTCTTACTGCTCCCTACCTTTGCAACTGTCTTCCTCTATTGCTTTGCCTGGTGACATCCATTAATACTTTCAAATCCTAGACGGTTATCCTACCTTTCTGAGCATCAGCAGAACAATAATTTGTTATCCCTTTTCAGCACTTTGTACCCATCCCCCCCACTTCTGTATCTGTATGTTGTCCCTCCCACTTAGATTGTTAGCTCGGGGCAGGGATCTCATTCCTAATGTGTTAAGGCTTGTTGCACTTATACCAATTTATACATATGCTTTCTTAACCGATGTGTGAAATTGTATTTAATTTAATTTCATTTTTATCTATCTGTATAATAGCTTGCACTTATCCCCTTGTTTGTATACTCTGTATTTTTCATGTATAGCGCTGCGTACCCATGCGGCGCTTTATAAATAAAATTATTCATACATACATACAGTCAGATTAGAATCTGATTGTAACCAATTCTGACGGGAAAAGAATGTGATTGGTTAGTATACCAATCAGATTCTTTCAGAAGGAATCTGATTGTCTGTTCTCCAGACTATTTCCCAGGTCCCAGGGCCATTTACAGTAAGTTACTGTATCATTTTTACCAAAAAAATATCTTAATTCGAATTATTCGAAAATTTTTGAACACAGTTTGGAAAAAAAAAATTGAAAAAGCGGAATTCCGGAAAATCCGCGAGATCCGCATTTCGGCAATCTCTATTTGTCACTAACAAGTGTTTAAAGTACCTTTTACAGTACCTTAAAGTACTGTTATAAATGCTTTTATCTGCGTATAACCCTGGATATTCTCCCAGTCCAGGAAGACAGCCAGGGCATTTTGGCAAACTGCCACCACAACATTCTCAGGTAGAGCATCCAACAACTCTGTACCCTTTTCTAAAGAAAACGAAGTAAACTTTGCTAGTTTATCATCACAAATAAAATTCTAGTCTCTGTTACCAGTTTAAATTATAAGTCTCTAAATCCCTTTTATTTCTTTAATCTCCCTTCAATGTGCTGGTGCATAAGGCAAGGCAACATAGGCATCTGCTTAGGGGCTGCTTGGAATTGAGGACTACAGAGGGCCCTGGTGTCAGGTCACAATTTAGAACTTAAACAATATTGTTAATATTCCTCTGCTGCTCCTGACCCTCTCTATGCAACTGTGCCTCAGGCTGTCATCTGCCTACCCTGTGTTCCCTTCAAATCATAGTTAACAGAATGGCCAATTATCATTCTTCTCTCAATCACTCTGTTTCCTAAAGGGAAGACAGATTAAGGGCTGCCTGCTAGACTGGGATGATATTTTAGCCCAAATTTCAATATTTAGCTTGGATGGACATTTATCCTGTAGCAATGAAGGAAAATTCAGGGTTGAGCAGTAGTGATGAATTCATGAGACTCAGGGGTGGGGGGGGGGCATGCATTATTGCATTATTTTCATTCATGCATTCTGGCCAAAGTTCTCTACAGAAATTAGCACTTTTAGCAGATATTTGGGGGGGGGGGGATTGAAAGTTAAAAATCATACAAAAATCCAGAGGACAGGTAAAAAACCCAAGTAAATCTCTTTCACATGTTCTAATAAAAACATTGTACCCCGTGTGCATTCAGGGATACTTACGGTGTGGCCAGGAAATGGCAAAAGAATAAATTTACCTTGGAAAAAAGTGATTTCACCCTCACATTTTTGTAAATATTTATATCTTTTCATGATAGATACATTGATAGAATGTAAAGTAGTCCATGCACAGCTTGTATAACAGTGTTAATTTGCTGTCCCCTTAAATATGAATGAAACAAAATTGCAACAAAATGATGTACATCCCTAATTAAAAAATGTCCAAATTGTACCCAAAGTGTCAATATTTTGTGTGGCCACCATTATTTTCTAGCACTGCCTTAACTCTCTTCAGCATGGAGTTTACTAGAGTTTCCCAGGTTGCCACTGGAATCCTTTTTCACTCCTCCATGATGACATCACTGAGCTGGTGGATTTTAGAGACCTTGTTCTCCTCCACCATCCGTATGAGGATGCCCCACAGATGCTTAAAAGTATTTAGGTCTGGAATCTTGCTTGGCCATTCCAGCACCTTAACCCCCCGTTTCTTAAGCATTGTAGTGGCTGTCTTGGATGTGTTTGGGGTCATTATCGTGACCTGCATCCCAGTTTACTAAGGGAGGGGATCAAGTTCTGCTTCATTATGTCACAGTACATGTTGCCCCCCAATCCCGGCAGAACTCGTGCAGCCCCAAACTGTCACACTCCCACCACCACGCTTGACTGTAGGCAAGATATATGTGTCTTTCTACTCCTAACCTGGTTGCCGTCACACACACTTGGCACCTTCTGAACCAAATTATTTTCTCGGTTTCAGACTGCAGTACATTGTATCAGTAATCCATGTCTATAGTCTGCCTATCTTAAGTAAACTGTTCAGGGGGCTTTCTTGAGCATCATCTTTAGAAGAGGCTTCCTTTTCGGACAACAGCCATGCAGAGCAATTTAATGCAGTGTGCAGCATATAAGCACTTAACAGGTTGACCTCCACCCTTTAACCTCTGCAGCAATGAGGACAGCACTCACTTGTTTATTTAAAAAAAGACAACCTCTGTATATGATGCTTAGTATGTGAACTTAACGTCTTTGGTCATCCATGTTGATGCTTGTTCTGATTGGAACCTGTCCTGTTCTTGGTCACCGTGCTGCAGCTCAGTTTCAAGGTGTTGGCAATCTTCTTGTAGCCAAGGCCATCTTTATGTAGAGCAACAATTCTTTTTTTCAGATCCTCAGCGATTTCTTTACCATGAGGTGCAATGTTCAACTTCCTGCAACATACTATTAGAGAGTGTGAGAGTAATAACCCCAATTTAACATACCTGCTCCCCATTCACACTTGAGACCTTGTAACACTAACAAGTCACATGACTCCGGGGAGGGCAAATTGCTTATGGCGCACAATTTGGACATTTTTCACTTTGGTTGTACTCTCTTTTGTGGCCATAGATACATACATTAATGGCTCTGTGTTGATTTATTTTGAGGGGACAGCAAACAAACACTGCTATACAAGCTGTGCACTGACTACTTTACATTGTATCAAAATGTCATATCCTCAGTATTGTCTCATGAAAAAATGCAATAAAATATTTACAAAAATGTGAGACTATACACCCTTTTGCAACATACTGTATATTAGTGTTATCATTGGTGCATTTATACATTTTTTTAATTTGCATTTCAAATCAGATTTCCTAAAAATGATGAGAAGAAAAACTTGAAACTACTACTCACTCTAATCCTCATATGAAGTAAAAAAAATACTATTAAATATCAATATTTTACATTTATGATAATACAGACACTGCCACCAAATTCAAAAGGAATCCAATGAATAACTTCAGGGCTATGCTCCAAGTACACACTTTAAGTTAGAAGACACTTTGGCACCTCTAAATATGGGGTGCCGTTTGTCCTAGATCATTTTGTAAAAATACAATTATTAAAAAAATCAAATATTAACAGTGGTACCACAATGTAAATTTAGGTGACAAAAATCTAATTTGTTGCATGAAATACATTATGAAGACAAAGAAAACATTTTTTCTATAAAATACATTTTTACATTTTGTCTACCAAATACATTTTTTAACAAGGCATTTTGGGTTGAAAAAGACAAAAGTCCATCAAGTTAACCCACCACATTAACCCCCCCCCCCCCCCAATCAACCAAAATGCACAGTCACACAAACTAGACTTAAATACAACCAAGCACACATGCCCATACAAGATGCAGTCTCTTAAATTCTTAATTCATATTAGGACATACACTGCTAAACACATTTCTATGCACATACACCGATACAAACTTCTGCTACACACACACACAAACACATGAATTACTGCACATGCTCTTTTTTAGAAAAAGCTATATTGCTGGAAAGGATTATCGATATATAGTGCATCCAGAAATTATTCACAGCTCATCACTTTTTCCACATTTTGTTATGTTACAGCCTTATTCCAAAATGGATTAAATAATTTTTTTTCCTTAGAATTCTACACCCAACACCCATAATGTGAAAAAAGTTTACTTAAAGTTTTGGCAACTTAAATATAAAAAAACTGAGAAACCACATGTACATAAGTATTCACTGCCTTTGCCATGAAGCTCAAAAATGAGCTCAGGTGCATGCTGTTTCCCCTGATCATCCATTGGATGTTTCTTCATCTGTGGTAAATTCAATTGATTGGACATGATTTGGAAAGACACACACCTGTCTATGTATATAAGGTCCCACAGTTGACAGTTCAAGTTAGTGCACAAACCAAGAATAAAGTCAAAGGAATTATCTGTAGACCTCTAAGACAGGATTGTCTGGATGCACAAATCTGGGGAATATTAGAGGAACATTTCTATTGTTTTGAATGTCTTTTGCTTTGAATGAGCACAGTGGCCTCCATCATCCGTAAGTGGAGGAAGTTCAAAACCACCAGCTCCTAGACCTAGTCAGCCATCTAAACTAAGCGATCGAGGGAGAAGGGCCTTAGTCAGGGAGGTGACCAAGAACCCAATGGTCACTCTGTCAGAGCTCCATAAGGTCTTCTGTGGAGAGAAGATAACCATCCAGAAGGACATCCATTTCTGCAGCAGTCCACAAATCAGGCCTGTATGGTAGAGTGGCCAGAATGGAAGACACTCCTTAGTAAATGGTACAAAGCAACCTGCCTGTAGTTTGCCAAAAGACACCTTAAGCACTCTCAGACCATGAAAAACATTCTCTGGTTTGATGAGACAAAGATTAAACTCTTTGGTGTGAATGCCAGGTGTCACGTTTGGAGGAATCCCATTTTTCACCAGGACAAAGACCCTAAGCACACAGCCAAGATATCAAATAAATGGCTTCAGGACAACTGTGTATGTAATTGAGTGGCCCAGCCAAGTCCCAGACTTGAATCCGATTAAACATCTCTGGAGAGATCTTAAAATAGCTGTGTTTCCCATCCAACCTGAAAGTGCTACAACCCTTGTGACATCATATTAACAAAGACTTGAGGCTGTAATTGCAGCCAAAGAAGCATCGACAAAGTATTGAGCAAAGGCATTGAATACTTTATGTACAGGTGATTTTTCATTTTTTTTTATATTTAATTAATTTGCCAAAGCATGAAGTAAACTAAAAGGAAATACTGCAGGCTTTAATTCTATTAAGGGGTAACTCCAGCCTCAGAAAAACATTTAAATTTTCAAAGGATTACCCCCCCAAAACCCCAGATACAATGTACAGTATTCTTACCATCATTCGACACTCCCTTGAAGTAAAAATCATTCCTCCTTTGCTGTCCCTCCTCCACTGTTGCCAGCTAGCTATGAGTGCACCCAGTAGCAGAGAGTGCTTGCAAGCACTCAATCAGTAATGGTTGCCAGCCATTACCCGTGACGTCACCATCTACAGTTATTATCTGGAAGACATGAGAAGACCAGTAAGGGATCCTTGTTATATAAGTTCTAATAACTCACTGTGGGAGCTTTGGATGACAGTAAGAAACTAAGAATAAAATGCAACCTGGGTTTTGGGGATAACATAGTAACATAGTAACATAGTAACATAGTAATTAAGGTTGAATAAAGACATTCGTCCATCAAGTCCAACCCATTCCCTTTTTTTTTTTTTTTTTTTTTTTTTAACCCTACCTAACAGTTGATCCAGAGGAAGGCAAAAAACCCCAGCTAAAAAAAGGGGGAAAAAATTCCTTCCTGACTCCAAACGGCAATCGGAAAGTATCCCTGGATCAACCAGATCTATATGCATTAATACCAGTAATTCTCAATATTTTTTAGTTTTAGAAACTTATCCAGGCCTTTTTTAAAGTTATTCAATGAACTTGCCATTACCACCTCTGCTGGAAGACAGTTCCACAGTTTCACCGTTCTCACTGTAAAGAAACCTCTCCTAACTTGAAGATGAAACTTCTTTTCTTCCAACCTTAAAGGATGTCCACGAGTCCTCTGATATGACCTATTAGTGAACAATGCACCAGAGAGTTCACTGTATGGGCCATTAATATATTTGTATAAGGTTATCATGTCCCCACGCAACCGCCGCTTCTCCAATGTAAACAGCCCTAACTTGTCTAATCTGCCTGCATATTCAAGCCCCTCCATTCCCCTTATTAATTTAGTTGCCCTTCTCTGAACTGCCTCAATTTCCAAGATGTCCCTTTTGTATATGGGATTCCAAAACTGCACCGCATATTCCAAATGTGGCCTTACCAGTGCCTTGTAAAGAGGGAGAATAATATTTTTCTCTCTTGATTCCATTCCCCTCTTTATACAAGACAATATCTTGCTAGCTCTAGCTGTTGCTACCTGGCATTGTTTGCTACAGCTAAGTCTGTTATCTACCAGAACCCCCAAATCTTTTTCCATTTCAGATGCACTTAACACAGAGTTATTTATGGTGTAGGTGGCACAGGGATTATTAAATCCCAAATGCATCACCTTACATTTATCAACATTGAATCTCATCTGCCATTCTGCTGCCCATTTTGATAATCTATCTAGGTCTGCTTGCAGCACTTGCACATCATTGGAAGTTTCCAAAGCTCTGCATAATTTAGTGTCATCAGCAAACACAGAGACCTTGCTCTCAATGCCCCCTTCTAAGTCATTTATAAACAGATTAAACAGAAGCGGCCCCAGTACAGAACCCTGAGGAACTCCGCTTAGAACTTTAGCCCACATAGATGTAGCTCCATTAACCACCACTCTCTGTTTGCGGTCCAATAACCAGTTCTCTATCCATGAACAAATGTTTTCTTCAAGGCCAACAGTCCTCAGTTTATACATTAGTCGCCTATGTGGCACAGTATCAAAGGCTTTTGCAAAATCCAAATATACCACATCCACAGCTGTGCCTGAATCTAACTTCTTACTCACTTCTTCATAAAAACCAATTAGATTTGTCTGGCATGATCTATTTCTCATAAATCCATGCTGACTACTACTAATAAGATGATCTCTGGAGACAAAGTCAAGGATATGATCCCTTAACAAAGTTTCCATCACCTTCCCTACCACTGATGTTAGGCTTACAGGTCTATAGTTACCAGGCTGTGAACGACTACCTTTTTTGAATATTGGTATTACATTGGCTTTTTAAGGATCTAAAAAGGCTGGAGTTGCCCTTAAATTTATAACATTTAAATATGTAAAATTATTATATTGCACTTAAATGACAAAATACAGTGATAAGATAAAAAGGTCTGTTTTTTTTCAGGGGGATTTTTGTTGAAGGAATTTGCTGTGTGATTGCTGGGTTACTTGGCACTGGAAATGGTTCTACATCATCAAGTCCCAATATTGGTGTTTTAGGTATCACAAAGGTAATTTTTTAATGGACTAGCACTTTACATTATATCCTTCAATAGAATTTTAATATAATCTGTGTAGTGTTAGTATATTACAATGTGTTGAGTATTGACATTTTATCAAAATATATATTTTCAGTGCAACAAAAAAATGTAAATTAAATATTTCCTCTACCTGAATATAGTGGTGCACCTCTGGCTATCTGAATTTACACCAGTTGGCCCAGGTACATACTGTACTGAATTTTGAAAAGCCCTGTATAGCAATGGTGTCTAAAACAGTGGGTTTAAATTTTATTTAGATTGTGGCACACTTGGCAATGCACACCTGTATATTTAATGATGAGCTCTAGTGGAATTAATAGTATTTCAGACATTTTTACAGAATATATTTTAATATAGAGTGTGGTCATAATCAATGTAGTGTAAAGTTATACAACATTGAAAGTTTTTTTTACTCACTAATTTAGTCTTTCAATAATAAAATAGATTGGTTTACAAAACAAAATTATCAAAATGTGTTATACTGTGTTTATTACTATTGAACATTTTCATTGAAGCATTAAAAGAAAAGCAGATAAAGAGCTGTAGGATTAACATGCGACATCATTTTTCCTGCACCAAGAAAAGTAATTGTATAACTAAAGTATATGATGCAATTTATGGATTTGTATTATTATTATTGCATAAATGTAAAAAGATTGTTTACAGATACTGCATAAATACTATGGGGCCTATTTATAAAGGTTTGTTAAACTTTTCACCTCCGTTATCGCCGCTTTTTTGGCAAATTTTGACTTTTCACTATTTATAAAGCAGTGATAACCAGAGGTGAAAAGTCATTACCGCTACTTTTCACTTTTTGCCATACACCTCTGCAGTAACCGCTCAAACATATTTATAAAACGGTGAAAAGTGTTTTATTGCGTTAAGTTCAGCCATTCAAAGTCACCAAGCCTGAGGTGATGAAAACGCATAAGTGGTCATTTATTTAGCCTGCCAATGGGTCCATGGAAGGTGTCAGTACATTGTAGAGCGTTTCTCAATACTAATAAGTATCATGGGGTGTTAAACTATTTTCCAGCATTTACTGTAATATGATCTGAGATTTCGCTTTTTTAAGTTTTTTTCCCCACTTTTTTAAGATTGCTTTTTTTAAGGTTCCAATTTTCTTTATTTACCAATAAAGTCAAATGGGGTCTAAGGGACATATTTACAAAGGGGCATTATTTTTACTTTTTTTGCCACCAGACTTTACCACAATTTTTTTTAACTTTCACTTTTCTTATAAAAAGGCGAATTTTCATCAAAGGAGAAAATTATGTAGCAAAAAGTAGCACTAATAATGCTGAAAATATGGCAAAAAGTTCAGCGCAAATGATGGTAAACCTCCCTGGTGGATTTTCAAAGTAGTATCAAATTGGTTAATACATACTGAACACCTATCTTTGTTATTTAAAAGTACCCTTACACATGTGGTGTTTTTGTTTAGCAAAAAATATGATAAATAGTGAAAAACCAGTTACATAAATATGGGAACATATAGTGCTGTGTAAGAAGTAGTCATGTTAATGAAACATTCAAGTAAATTATGATGTTTTGCGAAAATTCTGGTAAAACTGCAAAAAATAAAACAAAAAAGGCAGAAAAGGTGTCAAAAAGGCAAAATTTCACTTATTTATAAATAGCTTTAAATTTAAAAAAATTACAAAAAAAGTGTCAGGCGCTTACCTGCTTCCCGTTCTCACGGGTCTAGGCAACCTCTGGGCATGGGTAACACCATTGATTCGTATCCAGCATCTTCGTGCGCAAGCACGTCCGCTTCTGCTCACGCACTCCCCTGGTCCTATTCTGGTGCCGCACGGACACGCACAGGCACCTCTTCTTATCTCCTCCGTTCCTCTAGGGCTCAGATTGGAAAGAAGAGAACAAATTAAAGGGACAGTTCAATGGAAATTATCAATATTTGTTAAAATATTAGTTTGTGTAATGCCTTCTTAGTTATTGCTTGTGAAGGTTCTCATTCATCCAGGTCATGGTATATCTGTTGTATTCAATTCGATCAACTGGACTTGAAGTTTAGTTCTTGAAGACGTTTTGTTAGTCATCCGACTGGCTTTCTCAATTCAGAATGAGTTGTACAAGAATCTGTGGCAATTATGTACCCTGGAAAATCCCAATTAGCATATCACAGCCAGGTGTTAAGGGCGTGATTGAATAGTGGGTCAATCACGCCCAGGGTAAGGTGTCAAAACAGCATTGTACACGGCAGACAGTTGGTGTCTCTATTTAGGCTTGGTTTCTTTATTTTCACATAAATAGCCTCCTTAACACCTCTCTTGAACCAGTCACGTTCCTTTGCCAATGTAATAACATTACAATCTTCAAAGGTATGTCCTTTATCCTTAAGATGCAGGTACACGGCTGAGTCCTGACCCGAGGAATTGGCTCTTCTGTGCTGGGCCATACGTTAATGCAGTTGCTGTTTGGTCTCCCCAACATACAAATCAGAACACCCTTCACTGCACTGCACTGCGTATATGATATTGCTTTTCTTGTGTTTCGGTATTGGGTCTTTCGGATGTACCAATTGCTGCCTCAGTGTGTTGTTCGGTTTAAAGCAGACAGAGATATGTTTTTTTTTTTAAATTCTTCTTAATTTCTCAATTTCTGGGCGTTCCTATAACACCTCTTAGCCACTATTCAATCACGCCCTTAACACCTGGCTGTGATATGCTAATTGGGATTTTCCAGGGTACATAATTGCCTCAGATTCTTGTACAAGTCATTCTGAATTGAGAAAGCCAGTCGGATGACTAACAAAACGTCTTCAAGAACTAAACTTCAAGTCCAGTTGATCTAATTGAATACTTCTTCGTTATTAATTTTGAAAAATCAGTTGATTTTATACCCTTTGCTGTTCCCTGCTGTTGACAATAGTGAGCTTACTTTTCAGGTTCTGACAGCCTTTCTTCTTCCCAGGATGCACCACATTCTTGGAATGTTCCTAACAGTTATTTCTACTGATTGGCTGTTGGATGGGTCAAAGATGCTCAGATCTCTACTGAGAAACTGAATCAGTTTCAGTTGGGTCAAGGGCAAGGCCATAACGGTCTCTTCTAGGGGTCCTGCAAACAGGAAGTCAGTATTTCAGTTGCATTTATTTATACACAGACAAAATGCTGAATTGGTAGATTAAGGTCATTGGGATGAAAAAATGCTGCTCTTTTTTCTGAAAAGCATATGTGTTTGCACTGAACTTTCCCTTTAATTCAAATGAGCCAATCCTAGCATCTGGCTTTGCCACTCCTTTCCATTGGTTCCTCTACTGTATTTAAGTATGTTTTTGGCACTCTGTCCTTGCCGGTTATAGTTTTGGTTAGCCAAACTAGTTTTCCTTGCTATTTGTTAGTAGTCTTGTTCATTGCCTTTGATTATTAATTTGGCTTGAAAAAGCCAAATTACCATTCTATTTCTTCTTTTTCTTCTTCTTCAGTTTTATTCTTCCGCTTTTTTGGACCGTATCTCCTCCCACAGTTTTTGAGCTAGAGACATGAAATTCGGTACAGACGTGTGGGGCATATAGGAGAAGTGTGTTATCTTCTAGCTAAGAAATCTGCGGAAGCGTTACGGCGTTATTGGCGAATTTCCGGACATTTTTTCCCATAGACTATAATGGTAACAATACTCAAATGTGGATATTTCATATTTAAAGGGTAACTAAAAGTCAAAAAAACTAATTTAGATTTATCCTCAATAAAAGATAGTTTTATGGTTGTAAACACAAAAAAGACATACCCCTCAACCAGACCCAGGTACACACACCTACTGATCTACTTATCCATTACTGTGGAAGCCATACTTTAAAGGGTAACTAAAGTCAAAAAAGCAAATTTTGATCAATAATCAAAAAACTTTGTTTTTTTAACCCCCAACATGATACAGGTATACACAGCTACTGACCTACCCCTCTTAAATTTCACCTTCTCTGGTCTGGTTATGGGCGACGCTACAGGGCAATTTTTCTTTTCACCGCAATACCAGACTTCGCGCAATGAATAAGGTGAAATCACCATCACCATGCAAATTTATTTATTTTTTCAGCTATTTTAGAAACCTCTTATAAATTCTACCTTTGTGAAATGCTAATTTGAGCAGCGATTAGGGCATGAGTAACAATGATTCATTTAGGAAGGAGAATTCTTTTATTGCTAGATTTTTCTATTGGAAATTACAATGCAGTACTATGGTTGAAAAATTTAGATGTAAGACCAATATCCAGAATATTTAGATTAATGGATAGTTTTGCCATATTTACAACATAATTTATTTTGTAAACAACAACTGTCTAGAGTGCCATGCTAGCAATCCCCTCTGTACCAATTTAAAGTGCAAATAGTCAATAAATAATTTATAAATATGTATCTCAAATGAAAAACTTTACATTAACTGGTGCGTAAATAAACAATTGTTCAGTGCTTGGATAATATAGTCTAGTATTTGAGGTTAAATAAAGACATACGTTCATCCAGTCCAACCCATCTAGCAATATCCCCATTTCCTGCCTAACTGTTGATCCAGAGGAAGGCAAAAAAAAAACACCAAATTTATAAAGGGGGAAAAAAATTCCTTCCTGACTCCAAGTGGCAATCGGAAATTTCCCTGAATCACTCTACTTTATGTATCAATACCAGTAACTTGCAACATTCCTTGTTTGCAGAAACTCATCCAGCTTTTTTTTGAAACTGATGAATGAACCTGCCATAACAACGTCCACTGGAAGACAGTTCTATAGCTTTACCGTTCTCACAGTGAAAAACCCTTTCCGAACTTGAAGCCTAAATTTTTTTTCTTCAAGTCTTAAGGGATGTCCACGTGTCCTCTGACATGCTCTATTGGTGAACAATGCCCCAGATAGTTTATTGTATTGCCCGTTAATGTATTTATACACAGTAATCATATCCCCAGGCAAGCGCCTTTTCTCCAGCGTACATAATTGTAACTTTTCCAGTCTCTCTTCATATTCAAGCTCCCCCAATCCCCTTATTAATTTAGTTGCCCTTCTCTGGACCCTTTACATTTTAAAGATGTCTTTTTTGTACACAGGATATTCCAAATGAGGCCTTACCAATGCTTTGAGAGAATAACATTTTCCTCCCTTGAATCCATACCTCTCTTTATACAAGACAATACCATGCTGGCTCTGGCTGTTGCCGCCTTGCACTGCTTGCTACATTTAAGTTTGTTATTCACCAAAACTCCAAGATCTCTTTCCAACAGGGATTCACTTAACACAGAGCCATTTATAGTATAAGTAGCACAAGGATTTTTAAAGGACAACTAAAGCCACAGAACAACACTGAACCAGAGGGCAGAACACCTTGATATAAAACCAGCAATCTGTGTCTTAACTCTAATTTTTATACGGGCGCTGGGAAATTTACCTAAATAATATATGGTTTGTGTTTTACTTCACAGCATTCTAGTATCATACATCATTATGTTCTGCACATGCTCAGTCCTTAGCTATGGTAGAAACTTGTTGCAGTTGGTCACACCCCTTAATCTCTAGCCAATCATTTTACAGGACAGGTAAAGCAAGGAAGCATGTGACTGAGGTCAGGAGGTGTGGTCTGACACTGCACATACACACAGATATTTCATCCAGTTCTTAACAGGCTTACATTTATCTTAATACAATTTAATTAAGTGGGATTTTATAGTTTATTGGTGTTTTTAGGGGGGTTGTTTTCAGATTTTGGAATATAAAATATTGGGTTTAGTTCTCCTTTAAGTCCAAAATGCATCACCTTACATTTATCAACATTGAATCTCATCTCCAATGTGACAATCTATCTAGATCCCCCTGCAACGATTGCACATCCTCTGAAGCTTTTAATGGTCGACAAAGTTTTGCGTCGTCAGCAAACACAGAAACCTTGCTGACAAGACCCACTTCCAAATCATTAATAAATAGAATAAATAGAAGCGGCCCCAACACAGAACCCTGTGGCACCCCACTTAGCACTTTAGTCCATAATGATGAAGCCCCATTTACAACTACTCTCTGCATCCTATTCATTAACCAATTTTCTATCCATGTACAACAGACCAACAGACCTCAGCTTATACATTAGTCGCCTATGGGGGACTGTAACATTTTCAGGTAGCACGGACCGTTGAAAGACAGCCTTTGGGCACAGTTTAACACACAGAAGAAGGCAACAGTCTTTGGTTTGATTTTCAAACTGACCTCAGTCAGGTTTATTTAAGGTATTAGCTCACACAATAAAATAAATCCTATGCCACACTGGCCTTACTAATACAAAATAAGTGTCCCTGACTGTTTGAACACTCACAGTCCACTACTCACACAGCTCTTTGTCTCTCCCTGGAGAATTAGCTGGTTGTACCCAGTCTCCTACTGGGGTTTACAACTCTGGCACTCAGAGGTACTGGTCTGCCTGCTTGCAGACCCACAGGCTCCTTGCCTGATCAGACTCTTCCCCAAAGCAGGCTACACCTGCCCTTTTAATTAGTGAGCTCCAGCCACAGGGAATTAATTGATCTAAACTGGACTGGACCAGCACTGAAACCATTTACCATTAGTGTCTTGGGCCACAGTAAAGCAAACTATATCAAAATTTAAACCATTTTATTACTTTCTTACATTTACACCTTTACATATCCCTCCCATCTGATCAAGGCCGTAGGTCTGATCACTTTAAGCCATGAGAAGCTTTAGGGTTAACCTGAAAAGCAAAAAATAAACCTTGTCATTAAAATAGACATTACCTTTGTCTTAGCCTATACAATCCCTTTAACATTTGCATAACATGTCCATATTTTTTACATTTTTCAAGACAAAAACATTTTCAGATGTTTACATTTCTTATTAAAAATACATTGATCAAAAACAAAACTTCTGGAGGGAAAAAGTCATACTGTATACTTACTAATACACTATTTTTTTTTTACATTTTTGAGATCTTATGCTAACAACAGGGTTAGACACTTGCTGCTTTACTATATGTGTCCGCTTTTATCCAATACCCCTTCTAAGGGAATCAGCTATGGTTATGCAAATTTGTAGTTTTCCACCATTAATTCTTATAGACCTGAAAATGTCTGCACTGGTCTCCTTATCGTACAGGTGTGGAACATATTTTACTAAATTTTCAGATGCAGAGTTTAATATGGCCTCAGAAATATTAAAGGTATTATACCCTGGCTCTTCCATTTCACCAACTGCCCCTGCAACATAATGTTCTTTGAACACCAGGGAAACACAAGTTATTTCACCCCAACTTTTAGGCATTACACAATTATCCATAACATGACTATGCGATATTAAACCTGTGTTTATTACTCATAACTAAAGTAAGCAAGTCTGCTTTGTCTTCAACTATCCTGGTGGCCGAAACTTGGTCATTTATAGCTGTACCCTCCTCATCATGATTTTTTTGTTTGATTTCACCTGCACCACACACCCATTCAACTGATTTAATTTGTTCAACTTCCCTATCTGGTTTAAAGGAAACATTGTCTGTCATACTCACAGAGTTAATATTTTCAGCATTATTTACTAAACCAGAAAGTATTTGACATATTTTATCCCCATGGACTGTCTGTGGATATTCAGCAACACTCACTTCTACTAGAGACTCGCTCTCCTTAGCTACAGTATCTGGCTGACTGGCAACATTTTCTTCACAAGCAAGCGTAACCACTGCCTTATTTTCCTTGCCTTTAATTTTCAACAGCTTGTTTTCTAAAACCTTTTCTATTCCTATTTCACAAGGACTGGTTATACATTCTGAAGAACCTTTAAATGGATAACACTGCACAGTCTCCTCCAATAACATCCCTTTAAATGGTTCAGATGCTTGGATGGTGCTTTGCAGAGAGGGTTCACTCACAGCTGTTAAAGTTAACCCTTGGTTTACCAGATTACCAATTTTGTTAATCTCTGCAAAACAATAACCAGCTTTAATCACCATATCATAACCCAGGGAACTTTATCAGTCACAGTATCACCCTGGGATTCTTGGGAACATTTTTCAGCATTCACACAACGAGTTTCTACCCTTTTTACATCTTTAAAGGAGAACTAAACCCAATTTTTTATACTCCAGAATCTGAAAACAACCCCCCTAAAAACACCAATAAGCTATAAAATGCCACTTTAGTAAACTCTGTTAAAGTAAATCAAAGCCTGTTAAGAACTGGATGAAGTATCTGTGTGTATGTGCAGTGTCAGACCACACCTCCTGACTTCAGTCACATGCTTCCTTGCTTTATCTGTCCTGTAAAAGGATTGGCTAGAGATTATTAATGGGTGTGACCAACTGTAACAAGTTTGTGCCATAGCTAAGGACTGAGCATGTGCAGAACATAATGGTCGTTGACCAAACTGTCTGATACTAGAATGCTGAGAAGTAAAGCACAAATCATATGTTATTTAGATAAATTTCCCAGCGCCCGTATCGAAATGAGAGGTAAGACACAGATTACTGGTTTTATATCAAGGTGTTCTGCCTTCTGGCTCAGTGTTGTTCTGTGGCTTTAGTTGTCCTTTAAAGCTTTGCTCTGTATTATCAGTCACATCTGCTACCTTTCCTAAGGAAGCATTTTGAAAAGTGGTTACCCCTAACAATTTTGGTTCAGGTGCAATCACACACATATCAATCTTACAATCATTATTGGAGCATAGTGCCATTTCAACACAATCAGTTTCCTAGCTGTTTTCTTGCAAACGACACTCATCTAAACATTCAGATTGTTTGAATTATGTGAAACTTTGTCTTCCCATAATTCCCAGAATAATGGGAAATGTGTACCCAAAATAACTTCCTCATAAATTGTATCACTAACACACAGTTTATGTTTTACTGTTCCCTTGAATGTACCTAACATAATACAAACAGTGTGAACGCCAGTGACCTTTGTATTACTAGAGCAAATTTCAATAAACATTAATAACTCATTTAGTACCATTGACACACTTCTTGTAATGTCTAAAGTAACCAGTAGTGGAATTCCACCAACTTGCATTTCAAATGTCTTTTGACCAGACTCTGGTTTATGATCACAGTCCCCACCTTTCTCCTCACAAGTATTTTGCTCCCATGCAATGTCCCCTTTATCAACAGTCTAACCAGGACCTTGAAACGACTTTTGTGGGAAAGCACTCACGCTGAACTTGCCTTCCCAAACAATGGCTCAATTTTAACCTGCTTCCACAAGGTTCCTTTCACTTTCTGAGAACTTCTCTGTAGGACATTATTTCTTTGGCTTTTCCTGCAGCCGCTGTCTCTCTGGGAATTTGGGAAGCCATGTGCCATCCTGCACACAGGGGTAGCAACTTCCAGAGGTCTCTCTGCTACTTTCCACTTCTCTTGCACACTGTAACATAGCTTTGCATTTAAAGAAACTCTTGTCTTGGGAGTTTTTACTAGGTTAGGAGTCTTAGGACAGCAAAAATTTGCAGTCTGTATTGCTGGAGTCTTGGGGTCATAGGGCCCATCAAATTTTCTCCAGTCCGCCAAGAGCTGCTCGAACCAGTCATCGCCTGGCCCCATAAAGAACCTGGGTGTATGTTTCTGTGCTTAAATTTGTGCCAGTGCAAACTCCACCATATGTAACATTTTCAGGTAGCACGGACCGTTGTCTCCCAGGAAAGACAGCCTTTGGGCACAATTTAACACACAGAAGCAGACAACGGTCTTTGGTTTGATTTTCAAACTGACCTCAGTCAGGTTTATTTAGGGTATTAGCTCACCCCAAAAAATAATAAATCCTACAGGGACTGTATCAAAAGGCTTTGCAAAATCCAAGTAAACTACATCTACTGCTATGCCAGAGTCTAAATTTCTACTTACTTCCTCATAAAAGACAAGCAAGTTAGTTTGACAAGATCTATTCCTCCTAAATCCTTGCTGGTTACTACTTATAATTTCAGTCCTTGAAACATACTCTAGAACATGTTCCCTTATTAAACTTTCTAGGGTCTTCCCCACCACTGAAGTTAAACTTACAGGCCTGTAATTACCCATCTGTGAACGACTAACCTTTTTAAATATTGGAATAACATCAGCCTTTTTCCAATCCAGAGGCACACCTCCGGACATGAGGGAATCTGCAAAAATAAGAAACAATGGCCTTGATAAAACTGAACTTAGCTCCCTAAGTACCCGAGGATGTATTTCCAGGAGATTTATTAATATTAACCTTATTTAGTTCTTTCTGTACCATATCCTCGGTTAACCAAAGTGCACTTAAATCTTTTATACCATTATTGCCACTATACTCTATGATATCTGTACTTGGATCTTTTATAGTGTATACAGAGGGGAAAAAAGTATTCAAGACACTTGCTTTATCGCCATCCTCCGTAACTAACTTATCCCCATTAATTAATGGTGCCACATTCTCAGTCCTCATCTTCTTACTATTAATATACTTAAAAAATGTTTAGGCTTAGTCATGCTTTGTTCAGCTATCCTAACTTCATTATTAATTTTAGCTAGTTTGATTGCTTTCTTTCACTCCTTGTTACAGTTTTTATAATCCCTAAAGGCCCTTTCCGTTTCCTCTGACTTAAAGGATTTAAATGCCTTTTTCTTCCTTTCCATTTGCCTCTTTACATCAGAATTCAGCAACATGGGTGCGGATTTATTTTTTTTACATTTGTTTCCCAAGGGTATAAATTTAGATGTGAAATGGCTTAAAATCCCCTTGAACACAGTCCACTTCTGTTCATTACCTTTACCTGATACTACGTTATCCCAGTTGACATTCTGAAGAGCTGCTTTTAACCTGGGAAAATTTGCCTTCCCGAAATTAAAAGTCATTGTTAACCGAGGGCACTTTTCTTTCGATAACAAAGTCCAAACGCCATTTCATGGTCACTATTTGCTAAGCCTCCAGTTACCTTTATATCTATAATCCACAATGTTAGATATTACCAGATCCAACAGAGCTCCTTTTCTAGTAGGAACTTCAACCACCTGTGAGGGAAAATTATCCTGCAGCAAATTCAGGAACTCATCGCCTTTTTCTGTGATGGCAGTTCCATTACCCCAATCAAATGTCAGGGTAATTAAAGTCCCCTATAATGAGCACACTCCCCAAACTTGCAGCCCTTGCCAACTGCATATGAAGTTGACTCACCTCCTCTCTGCTAGCATTTGGCGACTTATAGCAGACACCAACAATGACATTACCCCCTTTCCTGTTTCCCAAACCACCCTCCACTTTAACATCCATATCGCCAGTTTTCTTTTAAATTTGGCTTCAAATCTTTTTTAACATAAACACATACTCCTCCCCCTTTCCTTTTTTCTCTGTCCTGCCTAAACAAGGCATATCCTTCTAAATTTACAGCCCAGTTGTGAGAACTGTTCAACCACGTTTCTGCTATACCTATTACATCATACTTTTCATTCAATGCCATCATTTCCAATTCACCCATTTTGTCAGCCAGGCTTCTCGCATTTGCAAACATACATTTTAGATTATGATCCTGTAATTTATTCATACTCTTTAATACACATGCCTCCCTATCCCCTATGCTATCCCCACCCCCCTTTTCTGCCCGCCACTGGCCTATCTACACCCTGCTTTCCTCCTGGGCTATCTATCCCAGTGAGACTGCTTATACCCTCCCCCCCAAACCTAGTTTATAATCCCCTTCAACCCTCTAGCCATCTTCTCCCCTAAAACAGCTGCACCGCCATCAGTGATGTGCAACCCATCTCTACTAAAGATCCTATAGCCGACAGCAAAGTCTGCCCAGTTCTCAATAAACCCAAACCCTTCTTCCTTACACCACCCTCTTAGCCACGCATTAATGCTCCTAAGCTCCCGCTGTCTCCCTGGCTTAGCACGTGGCTGCAGTAGTATTTCTGAAAACACTATCTTGGAGGTCCTTGCTTTTAACTTGGCCCCTAGCTCTCGGAAATCATGTTTAAGGACCTCACCTCCTCCTCTAACTTTGTCATTGGCACCAATGTGAACCAAGACCGCCGGGTCACACCCAGCCCCACCCAATAATCTGTCTACACGATCCACCACATGCCGAACCCTAGCACCAGGCAGGCAACACACAGTTCGGCATGTAGGGTCTTGGCAGCAGATTACCCTATCTACCTTCCTTATAATGGAGTATCCTACCACTACCACCTGCCTAGCATTCCTGATCCTTTGTTCCTCCTTCCTTGTATCAGATATGGCAGTCCACTGGGTGCTCAAGGGACTAGCCCCCTCCATACACGCTAATTCCGAGGTGTCCTCCTCCCCTTTATTACTTAAGATGGCAAATCTGTTGGGATGGGCAATCTTGGAAAAAGCCACCCTACCCTTCCGTCCCCCACATCCCCTAGTAACCCTAACAAAACTACATCCCCCTTCAACCTTCCCTGTCCCACTTCCCACATCTATACTGTGTCTGCTGACCCCCCAGATTTGCCAATCCCTGCAATTCTGCAAGCTGCCCCCTTAGACTCTCCACCTCAGCTTCCAAATGGGAAACCCACTCACACATGACACAGACATAGGTTCCCTGGAACGTCTGCTCCAGGTTCCTATACATGTGGCAGGATGCACATTGCATGGTACTGACAAAACTGTCCCTACTAATACACAAAACCAGTACAGTGACGCACACTGTAACCCTTCTTGTTTCAATGTCCTTCTTTTTCTATTTCCTTGAGATCAAGGTCCTTTAGAGCAAGGGACATGCTCTGCTCTAGTTTGTTTCACTCACAGGAAACTTCCTTTTGCTAGGTCCAAACCACAGGCCCAACCAATGTGAATCCTATTTAACTTATAGGCCCCAGCCCCCACACCAATTAGTGCAAGAGCCAGGAAGAGAGGGAAAAAACAAAACACTTATTAACCCTTTCACAACCTGTTTGTGATTACAACAGGTGCAATACTAGAAATATAGAAGCCCAGCGCACCCCTTTAACTGGAAGAAAGAATGATTAATCTGCTTACTGCACACACAGTCCTTAACACAGCACAAACAATCCTTATTTTCAAACTTATTTTTAAACTTTCACACACACCATACAACCATCAAATGATTAAATGTCCTTCTTTTTCTATGTCCTTGAGATCAAGGTCCTTAAGAGCAACGAACTTTATACACGTTCCACTCTAGTTCATTTCACTCACAGGAAACTTTCTTTTGTTAGGTCCAAACCTAGACAGATCCAGCTATCCCTAAAATAGTAAAGGATAATTGTATTGCCTAAATGCATTTTTTTTTTTTTAAATGCTTTAAAAAGAGTAAAGGTATGCAGCCCTCCCCATACATTTTTTTCCGGATTTCAAGCGTTTCTCTGCCTGCAATAAGCCTTCAATTAGCCATGCTGTGAAGGGGGCATAACATCTCTGTCTGCCTCTGTCACTCAAAGCTAGCGTGCAAAAAAACACTCCTCTGCCCATCCTTGATCAGCTTGATTATTTATGCTGTATCCTAGCAACAGGACATTTTAAGTTTGTTTGACTGGCAGAGGAGGAGGAAAGAGGTTGTAACAGACATTCACACCAGCCAATGACAAGTGGGCAGCACGGTTGTAAATGTGAGCAAGCGATTTCAGCTGCTGGAAGTGTGCAATGTTATTTTTTTGATATTGTTGTCTGTAAGGGATCCGGTCAGTTGTATCAGATGTATCTAAGTATCCACAATTTACCAAGTAAACCAGTGAGCCTCAGATGATCCGGTCGGAGCTCCGAGAGAGTGATTCAGGATAAGAAAAAGACACAGAGTCTACAAGTCCAAAATCATTCTCCTTACTTTATTGCGTAGCACTCTGGGTTATATAGATAAAACTAACATATAGTCACATGATACACAAAACATAGTGAAAAAATACAAAAAAGTTAGGTTTCGTTTCTTTAGAAATCAGTGACGTTTCACAGTGTTCCTTTATTATAATACTACATTCATTGTACTTCAAGGATAGAAGGCTGGGAGTATTGTAGGAGTCTAACAAAACTCTATGTTATCTCCTGGGGGTTGAAGGATCAACCGGTGAAGGAGCCATGAGAATTTAGGGAGGACGTAATAAATCTATATTATCTCATGGGGGATGGAAGGACACACTGTGAGGGAAAGCATTTAGAAAAACCTATTCTAAAATAAAAGAACAAAGGCCTCGTGTATTGGTAAAATATGAGCAGCACACAATATGAATAGCTTATATAAAATGGAAGCTAGCTTATACAAAATGGATGCTATATTGCTAAGCTAAGTGTCAAGCAAGTAAGCAACTAATATGAACCTGATCCCTTCATTGTCCTTAAAGAAAAAGTTAAAATCTTCACTGAAACTACTAAAAACTACTAAAACACACATACTAATAAGTATAACTTGCCGGCAGGGAAGAATCTCTCTTTCATCAATATGTAACAATGTGTCTAACAAAATAATAAGCAGCAATGAAATGGTATGAGACAATCAGTGTGTCAGCAGATGATAACTTGAAATGTCCCAAAAGGCAGGAAAATAATGTATCCATACACTCTCCAGGAAAAAAGGATCCATTAAAGTCAATGGGAGTCAAATAGTTTGAGAAGCTTGAATGAAATACAATTAAAATATCAATGGTAACTTAAGTAAATAGCTGTGGGACCTGGGAAATGGTCTGGGGAACACGTTGAATATCCAGGACTTTCTAAAAATCGGGAACATTTTTTTACTCTTACGTGCGCTACTTTCGAGCTTTTGCGTTCGAACATTCGCTAATTATCCCATGATCGACTCGCAGATTCAATAATTCGATATTTACTCACGTATTGGTATAATAGACATTTTACGTGCATATTCGATAATTCGATATTTACTCACGTATTGGTATAATAGACCTTTTACGCGCATATTCGATAAGTTCGATATTTACTCTCGTATTGGTATAATAGACATTTTACTCACGGATTCGATAATTCGATATTTACTCACGTATTGTTATAATAGACATTTTACTCGCATATTCGCATGCCTCGAACATTCGAACATTCAATAATTATTGAAAATCCGGAAAATATCAAAAGTCAGAGAAATCCAGGTCCGGGATAGTTCGAGAAGTCCGAGTCCGTTCAAACTCGAATAGTTCGGCTCGAACTAGGGTTCGAGTTTCGAGTTATTATCCATCTCTAGTCCTGACAGACAAGGAGGCCCAGAGTGATACTTATTGTTATTCATAGCGGACTTTAAATGACTTGTTTGTATCTCCACATATATGTTGGCGTCCCACCCACGTTACAAAAGGTCCGATGCGGCTTAGGCGTTCCTTATAACAAAAAATCAACAGTCCGCTGCAGCTTAGGGTTCCTTATAACAAAAATCCTGCCGCTCACTTTATTGGGCTGTTGGTCAGTGCGTATATGTGAACTTCAATGTGAAGCATTCTGTTGACTCACTGATTGTTTCCTACAATTTCATTGCTGCTCAGTACCTGCCACTTAGGAGATTGACATAGTGCAAATTACATATATAAGGTGCATACAAAATACATGTAATAAAAGCTTTTGTTTCCAAGTGTATAATAATACTATTGTATAAAAAGAGTTTTTAACAGCACATGCACTTTATGAGTTTTATATGCACCAAATTAGTTCATTTGTAAAACACATAAATGTGTGTAAAAACATTAAAAGTAAATCAAAGGCTATACTTACACATTTCAGTGGCCTTACATGTATGCAAACGAGACAATGCGGCCGTACTTTACAGTGATCCACTATACTACTTAACGATGTAACGCTATCAGACAGGCTATGTACCGCCCCCTTTTATTGTACGAGTTACACAAACCTTCCGTCATCAAAACTGGAGGACGCGGGTGGTAACATGTTTGATGTTGACATTGAAAAACAGTTTTCCTATACTCAAGAAGACCTCGTCAAGATATTATGCACGGTACCTTTGATGAGGAAATACTCGTCCAACAATTATAAATATTTTCAACTGTTGACTTTAAAAAAGAAGGAGGTAGATTTTAATCTTCATTTTGAATACCTGTCAGAATACTACAGGGCCAAAAAGATCCCTTAATGATTCCGGGTCAGAAATACACCTACGATTGGGAGGATGGATAAGGATTTCTGCATGCGATGGTGCGGGATCCTTAACAAATGTTCATTCAATTTGATGTTACTTGTTTTTGATCAGTCTAATAAAGAGCTTGCTTTGGTGAAAATGGAACTGAAGTATTTGGAATTACAATCGTTGGATATCCTTCGGAAAGATGGGGAATAGGATTGGCTTAAAAGACTGGCTGAGCAAGTTGACAAATATAGAAATTGATTGCATTCAAAAATAATAAGTTTAGAAGAGTGGAAACTGACTACAAAGAAAAATGGGTCTATAGCTGGTTATTTGGACATAGAAATTCTGGCAGATTATGGAGACCGTTTAGACCCATAAAACAGAAAATCGCTTAAGACAGTTGACAGTTCAGAAGATTATTCTGGATCTAATGGTGAAAGGAAGCATTCAGAGACAATTGAAATTCAAAGACCATTTCAAGGATAGACCAAGCAGTAAGGGGAAAGTTTTTTTTAAAAAGTGGCACTAAAGACTTACCAAATATCCCATCCTCCAATAAAGTGTTTTATAATTTAGTATCCAATGATATTATGAAGCTGGAACATAATAGCCAGAAAATATATTCAAATTTAACACAAAGTGAGAGGGAGGGTTTAAAGGGCATGTCCACCCCCAAAACTATATTTTAACCAACTACTGGCCCTGCTGTGTAGTGTAGAAAAATCCTTACCTTACATCCCTGCTCCAAATGGTTCTCCTGTAATGTCCCTCCAATGTCCCAAAAAGTGACCACCAGGATGCTGGCCGAGTCCATATAGGACTCTGCCTCCTGTTTCTGCTCCAGGAGAAAAATGTCATGTGCACTGCAGCCCTCCATGCCTCCCTCTCCCTCCCATTTTCCTCCCCCTAGCATAAAACCCATTTGCTGTAGTGTAAGACTCCCTCCCCCAAACCCAAACGCTATAAAACGTAGTTTCCTGCAAAACTCCCCCGAAAAATTACTTACTTTGCCTCTTTACCCATGCGATCTGCACAGCCGGAAGCCACGTCCGTGATTGGCAAAATGGATCTAATGTGGCCCATTGTTTGCCAATATTTATATGGAGAAGTTTGAAAATGAACACATTGTCTCAAAATATAGACAATTTATTGCCTTGTACGTAAGGTGTATTGATGATATGTTGTTCATCTGGAGGGGGAACTGTGAATCGGCAGCTTACTTTGTCAGGGACATTAAGCTTACAGTGCAGATCCACGAATATACATAGGATTTTTTTGGATGTAAGCATTTTTAAAAAGGTGGGAGACTAGGGACATCTTTGTTTCATAAACCCACGGATAAGAACACCTTGCTCCATAGACATAGTTATCACCCCGACACTCAAAAGAACATCATCCCTTTCTCACAATTAATGCAGATGTATAGGAACAACAACAAAGTAGAGGTTAGGGATGCTGAGGCATTAAAATTGGTTGAAGGCTTTGTTGAAAGGGGATATGGAAGAGAAGGTTTGAATAGAGCTATTGATAAAGTCCAAGCATGTATGTCTGGACAAAAAGTCCAGACACTAAAAGAGATGTTATCAAGTTCCACACTAGATTCCATCCATGGTCGAGCGATGTACAATCTAGTGTCCAGAAACATATTTTGCAGAGTGATAGGCAGCTGCCATTTGAAAAGACTTATGTCCAATTCACTTATAAAAGAGGTCGAAATTTAAGGTCTTTGGGGAAAGCAGGGGGTTTTAGATGCCCGAATTGTATCACATGCCACAGTATGTTGATGGGTGATAGCTTTGTGCACCCATAAACTGGTAGGAGAATTACAATCAAAGGTAGATTTACATGCACAATTAAAAACATCATATACTTTATCATGTGCCCTTGTAGTCTTATGTATGTGGGTATGACCACTACAACTTTTAAAGAAAGGATGGCAAATCACAGATTCTCAATACGTAGTGCAATAGAGGGCCAGAGTAAATGTGAGACCAGTAAATCTGGGGATATGGCGGCTGCCAGACACTTTAGGGATAAGAACCATCTCTTATCAAGTTTGAACTGTATGGTATTCGATGGCCTGAGGGATGTTAGAGGGACCGTAGATAAGGAGCAGGCTCTCCTCAGGCTTGGAGCAAAATGGATCTTCAAATTGCAGACCCTGGACCCCAAGGGCCTAAATGAGCAATGGGCGCTACAATGTTTTTTGTAACTTATAATATAATGATGTCTTTGGATGACCACTGCCCTTAAGATGTGGGGTAGGCTTAATATTTTAGTATAAGTTTAGGACCTCCTAGTCTCTGTGAAGTCATAACAGGTGTCCTGAATCTGTTTTCAGTGTATACTATGTTTTTCTGATGTGTCAACTAATACTAAAGTTTCTATATTATAATCCTAAGTATCTGTTGTAGGCATGAGGTACATAGCCTGTCCAATAGCGTTACATGGTTAAGTAATATAGTGGATCACTGTAAAGTACAACCACAGTTTATTGTCTCGTTTGCATACATGTAAGGCTACTGAAATGTGTAAGTATAGCCTTTGATTTACTTTTAATGTTTTTAAGACAATGTATTAATGTGTTTTTTACGTATGCACTAATTTGGTGTTTTGCATAAGTGACGACACGGGGGTGGGTGTACATAGGGGTTTAAATGTTTGGTATTGGCTGCATTGGTTTATTCTGATGACTGCTCCTGTGAGAGCGGAAATGCAGCAACTTTGAAATAAAGTATAGAAGAGAAAGAAGCCCCGTGTGTTCATATTTAAATGTTTATTGTATGTGCTTTGAACGACACCCGGGCGGAGAGACGTTTAAAGCTGGAGTGCCCCGACCTCCGAGACGAGGAGGTTGCACGGATGTGCCCCAACAATTAGTCTTACCTGCTTAGCCCTGCTTGCTCTCACCTTTCTTACATGCACTTTACCTTCTATTGCTGCTATACTTGGAGACACTTGAGTTAGGAGACTATTTTTTCTGGGGATGCCCAGATTTGTTTGGTGTATTTATGGTGGGGGTTTTGGGGTGTTTTTATGTTGGAATATTTGAATAAATGATGTTTTTAAGTGATTTGTTTAGTTGGAAGGTTTTTTCATGCATCATGCTTGTATACTTTTACATTTATGTTTTTGGGGGTGCTTTATTTCCCATGCCCATGTAAGTGCCTCAGGGGTTTCCTAGAGTCAAGTGGGTTTACCTTTTTGGGTCTCAGTTCTATCTGAGCTCCATTCTGTTTAGAAGTTTTCAATTTATACCCACAGCACCCGCATTAAAAGATATAGGGCTATTTGGGCATATATTACTGATAATTTTATTTATATATGGACTAAAGTTCTAAGTGGGGTGCCACAGGGTTAGGGCCGCTTCTATTAGTATTAGTATTAGGGCCGCTTTATCTATTTTTCTATTAGTATTAGGGCCGCTTCTATTTAATCTATTTATTAATGATTTGAAAGTGAGTATTGTCAGCAAGGTTTCTGTGTTTGCTAAAAACTTCAGAGGATGTGCAATCGTTGCAGGGGGATCTAGATAGATTGTCACATTGGGCTGCTAAGTGGCAGATGAGACTCAATGTTGATAACTGTAAGGTGATGCATTTTGGACTTAAAAATCCTTGTGCTGCTTATACTATAAATGGCTCTGTGTGGATCCCTGTTGGAAAGGGATCTTGGAGTTTTGTTGGATAACAAACTTAAAGGTAGCAAGCAGTGCCAGACGGCAACAGCCAGAGCCAATGATCCCAATAACCTCCTTTTTTTGGGTTTTAGAACCCTCTCAATTCCACTCACTTGTAGCATGTCAGGGTTATTCTGATTAAATTCAGAAAAGTGCCGAGCTACTGAACTGAGAGGGTTAGCATTACGGATATCTCGAACATGTTCTAAGGTTCTTTCAGACAAGGATCTTATTGTTTTACCAATATATACTTTTTGGCAACTGCTGGTTAACATATACACTACCTGTAACGCTCCGGATTCGCTCGTATTCCTTCAGTCTGGATACCCCAATCTACAACCACTATCTTCGCCAATAGACAAGCCCCCGTTTGCTGGGAGACAAGATGCACCTCACCGAACACGGTTGCCCCCTGGACTTATAGTGCAAGGTATCCAAACTTAGGCCGGTAATACGAGAGAAGTCCAGAACGAAACTGACTGGCTAGGCACATGGAGAGATACCAAGGTCGAAGACCAAAATACAAGTACAGACAAGGAGCAGGCAAAAGCAGAGTCAGGAAACAGAGCAGGAGGTCAGAACCAGTAGTCAGGCCACCAGGCAAGGTACGCGAGAAGAAACCGTGACCGCGGAAGTATGCGTTACGTGGGATCCTGACACAGGTAAGGCTTTTGTTACATTACCCCCCCTTGAGGAGGGGCCTCTGGACCCTTAAGTTTTTATTTAGCATGAATGTTTCGAACAGAAAACCCAGGATCTTTATTCAGGGCCATAGCCTTTCCAATCAACAAGATATTTAAGAGAGTTTTGAACATACCGAGAATCTAGAATTTTGTCAGTCTCGTATTCAGGTTCACCTTGAACTTCTATAGAAGGCAGAGGAGCATCCAAAAGTTCAGCGTTGTTGGCTGGTGTGAGCAAGGATACATGGAAGGTGTTGTTACTCTTTTTGAAAGAGCTAGGTAACGTTGCCTTATAGGTCACCCTATTGATCTGTCGTTCAATAGGGTAAGGACCAATAAACGCAGGACCTTATTTAGCGGAATCTTGGCGTAGAGGAATATTAAGAGTGGATACCCAAACCAGATCTCCAGGAACAAAACTAGGTTCTACAGAACGATGACGATCAGAAATTTTTTCTGACGACTGGTTGCTTGTTTAAGATTAGAGGATACTTGGGTCCACATTGTAGTTATCTGGTTTAGCTAGTCTTCCAACACTGGTAAATCTGAAGATGAATCTGAAAAAGAAGAAAATTTAGGATTCATGCCATAATTACAGAAAAAGGTTAACCTTGGATGAAGAATGCACAGCATTGTTAAGAGCAAACTTGGCAAAAGGTAAAAATTCTGCCCATTTTTCCTGTTGTTCGGCAAGAAAACGTCTGAGATACTGTTCTAAAGATTGGTTCGTTCTTTCGCTCTGACCATAAGTCTCAGGATGAAAACCAGAAGAAAAAGAGAGAGCAATACCTAAACGATCACAAAAAGAACATCAAAATCGTGAAATGAATCGGACTCCCCTGTCAGAAACAATGTTTTCAGGAATACCGTGTAATCGAAATATGTGAATGATAAATAATTTTATAGTATTTGAGGTTGAATAAAGACTTCCATCCAGTCCAACCCATCTAGCAATATCCTCATTTCCTGCCTGTTGATCCAGAGGAAAGAAAAAAAAAAACACCAAGTTTATGAAGGGGAAAAAAATTTACTTCCTGACTCCAAGTGGCAATCGGAAATTTTCCTGGATCAACTTTACTTTATTTATCAATACCAGTAACTTGCAACATTCCTTGTTTGCAGAAACTCATCCAGCTTTTTTTTGAAACTGACCAATGAACCTGCCATAACAACGTGCACTGGAAGACAGTTCCATAGCTTTACCGTTCTCACAGTGAAAAACCCTTTCCGAACTTGAAGCCTAAAACATTTTTTCTTCAAGTCTTAAGGGATGTCCTTGTGTGTCCTCTGACATGTTCAATTGGTGAACAATGCCCCAGATAGTTTATTGTATGGCCCGTTAATGTATTTATACACAGTAATCATATCCCCACGCAAGCGCCTTTTCTCCAGCGTACATGATTGTAATTTTTCCAGTCTCTCTTCATATTCAAGCTCCCCCAATCCCCTTATTAATTTAGATGCTCTTCTCTGAACCCTTTCCATTTCAAATATGTCCTTTTTGTACACAGTGTAACATCTACATGTTTAGTTAATACTGTTTCTTTAAGGCATAGAGGCAAGCTGGGAAAAAGGGGCAGTACCAGGAAGTAAGCGAGGGAATAGCATGGGATGAGAAAGTGTGATGTACCTGTTGCTCTGTGTGAATAAATCAAGTTCCCTCTACCTTCCAAGTGTTTTCTTGCTCTTGAACAATATAACAAGGGAGACATAACAACTGGCGACGAGGATTAAAGACTTTAACCCTGTGAGTACCAGCATACTTACCATTGTGACTACCTGTACCAACCAGTCCTCCACATACAGGACCCAGTTATACTCACTTGCCTGTCACTGTCCATCTACAGCAGACTGCACAGCTCTCATTCAACTGCACTGTTCAGTTTAACTCTATCACTGCTGCTTCAAAAGTAAAGTTAATATGGCTGAGCAACTCCACACCTTCCCCAACTTTGATTTGTCTGATACCAATAATCTTGCACAGAACTGGAAAAAATGGCTACTCCGTTTTGACAATTTCCTGGAGGCCATGGCCATCACAGAGGATAAAAGAAAGAAAGCTTTATTACTTCATTATGCTGGTTCTGCTGTTTATGACATTTACTGCACCTTACCTACAGACAGCACTACTGACTACTCAAAATGCTCTAAAGCACTAACTGAATATTTTAATCCTAAGCAAAACATCAGATATGAAAGATACAAGTTCAGAATTGCTAAACAACTACCCCAGGAGACCATGGACTCCTTTGTCACCCGTTTAAGACAATTAGCACAAAGCTGCAATTTCGCTGATGTTGATGATGAAATCACATCACAAATTATTGTATCCTGCACATCATCTAAGCTACGGCGCAAAGCTTTACAAGCAGATTGTTGCTTGCAGGATCTTCTACACATGGCACGGTCCCTGGAAATTTCTGAGACTCAAGCTGCTGCCATAGAGGAGGGCACTGATGCACAGGTGTGCAATCTTGTGCACACTAAACGCAAAACTACAGGCACTGACTGCTCAAAGATGTGCTACAGATGTGGCAAACATTTCCCTCATAATGGTGACTGTCCTGCTCTAGGACGTAAATGTACTAATTGTGGAAAACTGAATCATTTTGCGATTGTATGTAAATCTGCTCCTAAGTCATCCCTACGCACATCAGATACACTGAGCTCAGCACAAGTCAAATACATTCAGCCAAATTCTGGAGATGAGTCACCTACTGTTTGCAGTGACTATGTGTTTATTACATCCACTGCACAAACTGTACATTCCCCCATCATCACAATATCTCTCCTTAACACTGCAGTTGCTTTTACTATTGACACAGGAGCCTCTGTGAACATTATAGACATGTGTACATATTGCCAACTGAATACTAAACCTGCTTTGATACCTGTACAAACCAAATTTTTTCCTTATGGCTCTCAAACTCCTTTGCTGACAATAGGTAAATTTGATTCAGATATTTACTACAAAGATAAAACCTATACTACAACTTTCTTTGTACTACAAGGCTCTGGGGGTTGCCTTCTCAGCTATCACACAGCTTTAACTCTTGGACTCATCAATATAGTTCACACTGTAGCTAACCCAACAGTCTCTGATGTACAAGCACTAGTTGACAAGTACTCCAATCTTTTTGTGGGCCTTGGTAAACTAAAGAATTTTCAAATTCACCTTCACATTGATGAAGACATTCGTCCAATTTCACAGCCACACAGACGAATTCCTTTTCACTTGAGGAAGCAAATTGAAGACGAACTAAAGTCTTTAGAGGAACAAGACATCATTGAAACAGTTTCAGGCCCCACTCCATGGGTTTCTCCCATAGTGGCTGTACCTAAACCCAAAGATCCAAACAAAATAAGAATTTGTGTAGACATGCGTCTTCCAAACACTGCTATACAGAGAGAGAGACACCTCTCTCCAACTCTCAGTGATGTTATTCATCTCCTAAATGGAGCCACCGTGTTCTCTAAACTGGATCTCAATAAGGGTTATCACCAACTGGAACTTAGTCCAGAATCCAGATACATAACTACATTTTCCACACATGTTGGTCTGCGAAGATACAAACGACTAACGTTTGGTGTTTGCTCGGCTGCTGAGATTTTTCAAGAAGCAATAAGAAACATTATTCAACATATTCCTAATGCACTCAATTACAGTGATGACATACTAGTTTTTGGAAAAACACAGAATGACCACAACTCGGCCCTACACGCAGTATTTGAGTGCTTATCATCCCAAGGACTTACACTCAACAAAGACAAATGTGAATTCAACAAATCTACCTTGGAATTCTATGGCCACATATTTTCTGCTGCTGGGATGCAACCTGATCCTAAAAAAGTACAGGCAATAAAATCAACTACAATCCCAAATGATGTTAATGAAGTTCGCTCTTTTCTTGGCATGGCCAGTTACTGCGCTAGGTACATCAAGGACTTCTCCACTATCAGTGCACCTTTGCGAGACCTCACCAAACAAGGATGTGCATTTCAATGGTCATCAGCATGCCAAAAATCATTTGAGACAATCAAAGCAGAACTTAATTCTGCCACTATCATGGCTTATTTTGATCCTGCGCTAAGAACTGAACTAATTGTGGATGCCAGTCCAGTTGGACTCGGAGCTATTCTTGTCCAATATAAACCAGAAAACCCATACCCACAAGCTATTTCTTATGCAAGCAGAAGTCTGACAGTTACAGAAAAGAAATATTCTCAGCCAGAAAAAGAAAGTCTAGCAGTTGTCTGGGGATGTGAACACTTCCACTTATTTTTATATGGAGCACCATTTACAATTGTTACTGATCATTTGGCTCTTATTACCATATTTGGAAATCCAAGAGCAAAAATGCCTGCTCGAATCGAAAGGTGGGGTTTACGACTACAAGGATATAACTACAAAATAATTCATCGTCCAGGAAAATATAACAATCCTGCTGATTACATTTCACGACATCCCACTACTTCAGATGAGGCCACAAAGTCTATTGCAGAAGAATATATTAACTTTGTTGCTGCACACGCTGTGCCAAAAGCACTCACATTGGACATGTTTATAGAGGCAACCAAACGGGACAAAACTCTTCTTGCATTAATACACATAATTGAAACCAACAGGTGGCATGAAATCCAGAGAGCTACCTTTCCTGATCCTGAAGTAATCATCACTGAACTAAAGGCATTTGCAGCTGTCAAAGATGAACTTTCCCTTGCTAAGGACCATCTCATTCTAAAAGGAACCAAATTAGTAGTACCTCAGGCCCTTCGCCAAACTACTGTAAATATTGCCCATGAAGGACATTGTGGCATTGTTGGCACTAAGAAACTTCTCAGAGAAAAAGTTTGGTTTCCAAACTTGGATCAAATAGTTGAAAAAACTATACAGCACTGTTCCACTTGCCAAGTAGTAACAAATTCTTCCAAACCTGAACCACTCCATATGTCTTCCTTACCCTCAACAGTTTGGGATGAAATTGCTGTGGACATTTATGGTCCTCTACCCGATGGACAATACCTACTTGTTGTTGTAGATGAATATTCAAGATATCCTGATATTTCATTCATTACATCCACATCAGCTACCACTATACTACCTGCGTTGGACAGCATATTTTCAGCATATGGCATACCCCGAGTGGTAAAGACAGACAACGGGCCACCATTTAATGGACATCTGTTTCAACAATTTGCTGCATATCTTGGATTTAAACACAGAAAAATAACTCCTTGCTGGCCACAAGCTAATGGCATTGTAGAACGGTTCATGAGTACTCTAGGTAAGAGAGTTAAGGCTGCTTATCTGGAACAAATTCCACTAAAGCAGGCATTGTACAAATTTTTACTCAATTACCGAAACACTCCTCACTCAACCACTAATGTTCCTCCTGCAAAACTTGTCTTTAACAGGCCAATTCATACACTTCTTCCAGAAATCCCTAGTGCACACAATCCACCACCTAGTGACTCTTCTATTAGAGAAACAGATTCTCAATCCAAACAGAAAATGAAACAATATGCGGACCAAAGACGTCATGCTCAGTCCTCCCATGCACGTCTAAATGATAGGGTGGTTGTTTTACAAAAGAGACATAACAAAACAACCTCTGCATACAATCCCAAGCCTTACCATGTCATAGCCAGAAAAGGTAGCATGATTACGGCACAGCGAGATGGACATAGCATAACCCGGAATGCTTCATACTTTAAGGTTCTCCCCAGTCTGAATAACATACCACAGGCACAGACAGGAGTCAGAGAGTCTCCTCAAACATTAGGAGGGCCAGTTCAATCACCTGAATGCATCCATGTACCTGCTGATACTTCAGTATCACCAAGGAGTGGTGGTCAGTCTCCGATTCACGATGAACCATGTTCAAGGAGACGATACCCCTGCCGACCACGAAAACCCCCACCAAGGCTAATTGAGGAAATATAAGCTCTTTCATAACATAAACTGATCTGTATTTTAATATGCCAGTGTTTCATTTATTTTTTCATTACTGTTTGTATGTTTTGTGTTTAACCTTTAAAAAAAAAAAAAAGAGGGATGATGTAACATCTACATGTTTAGTTAATACTGTTTCTTTAAGGCATAGAGGCAAGCTGGGAAAAAGGGGCAGTACCAGGAAGTAAGCGAGGGAATAGCATGGGATGAGAAAGTGTGATGTACCTGTTGCTCTGTGTGAATAAATCAAGTTCCCTCTACCTTCCAAGTGTTTTCTTGCTCTTGAACAATATAACAAGGGAGACATAACACACAGGATTCCAAAATTGCACTGCATATTCCAAATGAGGCCTTACCAATGCTTTGTAAAGAGGGAGAATTACATTTTCCTTCCTTGAATCCATACCTCTCTTTATACAAGACAATACCATGCTGGCTCTTTGTTACAGTTTTTATAATCCCTAAAGGCCCTTTCCGTTCCCTCGGCTTTAAAGGTTTTAAATGCCTTTCTTCCTTTTCATTTGCCTCTTTACATCAGAATTCAGCCACATGAGCGCGGATTTATTTTTTTGACATTTTTTTCCCAAGGGTATAAATTTAGATGTGAACTGGCTTAAAATCCCCTTGAACACAGTCCACTTCTGTTCAGTACCTTTACCTGATAATACATTATCCCAGTTGACATTCTGAAGAGCTGCTTTTAACCTGGGAAAATTTGCCCTCCCGAAATTAAAAGTCTTTGTTAACCCAGCGCACTTTTCCTATCGATAACAAAGTCCAAAAGCCACTATTTAATGGTCACTATTCCCTAAGCCTCCAGTACCTTTATATCTATAATGTGCTCCACGATGTTAGATATTACCAGATCCAACAGAGCTCCTTTTCTAGTAGAAACCTCAACCACCTCAACCACACAAAATTATCCTGCAGCAAATTCAGGAACTCATCGCCTTTTTCTGTGATGGCAGTTCCACTACACCAATCAATGTCAGGGTAATTAAAGTCCCCCATAATGAGCACACTCCCCAAACTTGCAGCCCTTGCCAACTGCATATGAAGTTGACTCACCTCCTTTCTGCTAGCATTTGGAGGCTTATAGCAGACACTAACAATAACATTACCCCCTTTCCTGTTGCCTAATTCCACCCATATTGCCTCGACTTTAACATCCATATTGCCAGTTATCTCTTCTTTTAAAGGATAAGTGCACTGTAAAATCAAGTTATGTTCATATGGAAGCTGCAGCTTTAAAAATACCGTTGCCATGGTTTTTTTTTACCTATGTCCCTCCAGAGACAAGCTTTGTTCCTTGAAAGTTGCTGACATCTTGTTACTGGTTTGCTGAATGTAAAGCTCCGCCCCTCTGAGATTTCCTCTGCTTTCTCCTGCTTGAACCTCAAACAGTAATGCCTGTGAGTTCTGTGCACACACACACACAATTCTTTTTTAACATAAACACATACTCCTCCCCTTTCCTTTTTTCTCTGTCCTGCCTAAACAAGGCATATCCTTCTAAATTTACAGCCCAGTCGTGAGAACTGTTCAACCACGTTTCTGCTATACCTATTACATCATACTTTTCATTCAACGCCATAATTTCCAATTCACCCATTTTGTCAGCAAGGCTTCTCGCACTTGCAAACATACATTTTAGATTATGATCCTGTAATTTATTCGTACACTTTAATACACATGCCTGCCTAGCCCCTATGCTAGCCCCACCCCACTTTCCGCCCACCACTGGCCTATCTACACCCTGCTATCCTCCTGGGCTATCTATCCCAGTGAGACTGCTAATACCCTCCCCCCAAACCTAGTTTAAAATCTCATTCCACCCTCTAGCCATCTTCTCCCCTAAAACAGCTGCACCGCCATCAGTGAGGTGCAACCCATCCCCACTAAACAGCCTATAGCCGTCAGCAAAGTCTGCCCAGTTCTCAAACCCAAACCCTTCTTCCTTACACCACTCTTTTAGCCACGCATTTATGCTCCTAAGCTCCCGCTGTCTCCCTGGCTTAGCACGTGGTTGTGGTAGTAATTCTGAAAACACTACCCTTGAGGTCCTTGCTTTTAACTTGGCCCCTAGCTCTCGGAAATCATGTTTAAGGACCTCACCTCCTCCTCTAACTTTGTCAATGTGAACCAAGACCGCCGGGTCACACCCGGCCCCACCCAATAATCTGTCTACACGATCCACCACATGCCGAACCCTAGCACCAGGCAGGAAACACACAGTTCGGCATGTAGGGTCTTTGCAGCAGATTACCCTATCTACTTTCCTTATAATGGAGACAGTTCTTTAGCAGAGGGTAACTTAACTAGAGGAATGAAATGTGACATCTTACTGAATCTATCCACTACTAACCAGATTACACTATACCCATCAGATCTGGGTAGATTCACCACAAAATCCATGGATATATGGGTCCATGGCTTCTCAGGAATAGAAAGGGACAAGAGGGTACCTGCTGGAGCACTACGGGAGGACTTACTACGGGCACAGACAGGGCACGCCTTGACGTAGGCTTTAGAATCTTCCACCATAGAAGGCCACCAAACATGTCTAGATAACAATAACAAAGTTTTAGTTTCTCCAAGGTGTCCGGCTAGCTTGGAATCGTGAAACTGTTTCAACACTTGCAAACGAAACGACAGTGGAACAAACAGACAAGAAACATGTTTACCTGGGGGAACATCAACCTGAAGAGGAGTCAAGAGTTCAGATAAATTAGCAATTATATTTTCAGTGGTCAAAGCACCCAATATGTGATGAGGGGAGACAGTAGGCAAGGGAACTTTAGTGGGCAAAGACTCAGGTTCAATGAAACTACGGGATAAAGGGTCGGCTTTGACGGTTTTTGAGCCTGGTCTATAAGTAATACTAAAGTTAAACCTAGAGAAGGAAAGTGCATTTCCTATATACTCTAGGTTTTTATGGTCAGTATAGTCCGTAATGGGGTGAAGCTCCCCTTCTAACCAGTGTCTCCATTCCTCTAAGGCTAATTTAATAGCCAACGATTTCCAATATCATAATTATTCTCTGCAGAGGAGTATTTACGGGAATAAAATGCACAGGGATGTAGTCGTTCTGGGGAGCCTGAATATTGAGAGAGCACAGCCCCTACTCCTACCTCTGAAGCATCTACCTCAACAACAAAGGGCAGATTAACATTAGGATAGGTTAAAATAGGAGCTGAACAAAAGGCCTCCTTAAGAGTCTCAAATGCCAGAAGAGCCTCTTCTGACCAATTTGTAACATATATCCCTTTCTTGGTCATGTTAGTAAGAAGAGAAACGATAGAAGAGAAATTTTTAATGAATTTACGATAAAAATTTGAAAATCCTAAAAACCTCTGGAGACCCTTGAGATTGGAAGGAGGTTTCCAATCTAAGATAGCAGAGACCTTTTTAGGATCCATGGACAAACCTTGATCAGAGACAATGTACCCAAGAAACGGAACCTCACATTGTTCAAACATACATTTTTCAAGTTTGGCATAAAGATGATGTTCCCTTACTATAGAAAGAACTAACTTGACATGATCTCTATGTTCCTGTAAAGAGAATAGATTAAGATATCGTCAAGATAGACTACAACAAATTTGTCAAGGTACTTTCTGAACACGTCATTTATAAAATCTTGGAACACTGCTGGTGCATTTCTGAGGCCGAAGGGCATAACTAAATATTCATAGTGACCATGCCGAATATTAAAAGCAGTTTTCCACTCATTTGTGCTTTCACAACTTGAGAAAAGAGGTTGCCAATGAGTAGTAAAGGGTATCTATTTTTAACAGTTATCTTATTAAGTGCCCTATAATCGATGCAGGGTTTCAAACCTCCATCTTTTTTCTCCACAAAAAAGAAACTGTCTCCTGCAGGAGAAGTGGAGGGTCTGATGAAACCTTTATCTAAGTTCTCTTTAATGTAGGTTTTCATGGCCTCACTTTCAGGACCCGAAAGGTTGTAAAGATGTCCACGGGGATGGCATGGTTCCTGGTAAAAGATCGATAGGACAATCATAAGGTCTGTGAGGGGGTAAAACATCAGAACCCTGTGGGGAGAAAAAACGTCAGCAAAACTTCTATATGGTGGAGGAATACCTTTTAAGGAGATATTAGCCACATGGATAGACAGACAAGAATCAATACAAACAGAACCCCACTTTTCAAGCTGACCAGTAGACCAATTAATCAGTGGATTGTGCTTCCTAAGCCAGGGCAATCCTAAGATAATAGGAGTGGTAGGAAGCTTAAGGACAAAAAATTTGATAAGCTTGGAATGGAGAACCCCAATTTTTAAAATTACATTAGTGGTAACAGTTAAAGGCTCTCCCTTTTGCAGAAGGGAATTGTCAATGGCCTTCACATATACAGGTTTGTGCAATCTAGGATTTTTTAAAAGGTTAGCAAAAGTAATATCCACAAGGTTCCCAGCTGCCCCACTATCTTGGGTCAAAAGCTTGGGTCATTTTATTAAGAGAACCAAATGAAACTTCGGCAGGTAACATTATTTATCAGAGAGTTGAGGAATTACCTGACTACCTAGAGGTGATTCCTCTGACCCCTCTAGGTGCTGGGGCTTCCCAGATTCTTACGGGGGCAGGTGTGGGCGAAGTGTCCTAATTCCCCACAATATAGACACAGACCAGCCTACCTTCTCCGGTTCTTTTCCTCCACTGAAAGTCGAGATGACCCCAGTTGATTAGGTTCCTCAGGAGAAACTTTAGGTGAAGAAGGAGGAATCGAAGAACTAGGAGAAACTGGAAAAGTGAATTTAGCAGGAAGAATTTTACCTTGACGACATTCTCTGAAACGTCTATCCACTCGTATGGCCAGCTGGATTGATTCATCAAGAGTTTTGGAAACAGGGTGATTAACCAGGACGTCCTTGACCGACTCAAATAGCCCAGACTTAAAATGACTCTTTAAGGCAGGATCATTCCATTGAACTTCTACTGCCCAGCGGTGGAACTCCGAAGTGTATTCTTCCACCGCCAGTCACCCTTGACGAAGGGTGCACAATTTGGCCTCTGCCGTCCTGACCAAATCAGGGTCCAAGTACAAGACTCCCAATGCTTCAAAAGAAGACCAGGCTGGATTATCAGCAGCCAGCCCAAAGGCCCAAGTCTGAGGATCCCCCTGTAAAAGAGAAACGACAAGACCCACCTTCTGCGTCTCTGAACCTGAAGAGATGGGTCGCATCCGAGAGTACAGCATACAGGCGTCTTTAAAGTTCTGGAACTTCTGCCGATTGCCGTCAAACTTTTCTGGCAATGGAAACTTGGGTTCCACAAATGGGGCCACCAGAGGAGGCACCAAGGCCTGACGATTTTTCTGGGCTGCCACACGTTGGGCCAGTTGATTAACGGCCCCAGTCAGGAGGCGTAATTGCTCCTGAATGTCTTCCATGGCCCGATATAATGTTACGCTCCGGATTCCCTCGTATTCCTTCAGTCCGGATACCCCAATCTACAACCACTATCTTCGCCAATAGACAAGTCCCCGTTTGCCGGGAGACTAGATGCGCCTCACCGAACACGGTTGCCCCTGGACTTAAAGTGCAAGGTATCTGAACTGAGGCCGGGAATACGAGAGAAGTCCGGAAAGACAAACTGACTGGCGAACAAACTGACTGGCTAGGCACACGGAGAGATACCAAGCTCGGAGACCAAAATATAAGTACAGACAAGTAGCAGGCAAAAGCAGAGTCAGGAAACAGAGCAGGAGGTCAGAACCGATAGTCAGGCCACCAGGCAAGGTACAGAGGGTTAGGCAAAGGCGTTGACAAGAACAGAGCAAGAGGTCAGAACCAGCAGTCAGGCCGCAAGGCACGGTACAGAGGGAGTAGGTAAAATTGTAGTCAAAAACAGAGCAGAGGTCAGGACAGGCAGTACGGATCAGAGTCAGAATACAGGCAGAAGTCGGTAACAAGAAAGCACAGATAGATCACACCACATGCAGAATAGTAGTGCTATATCAGGCAATGATACCATAGGCTGAGGGGTTTAAATACACAGAGGAACCAATGGGAAGAGGAGAACTATAATTTGCAAGGATAGGTCAATTTGGAAACCGTGACCGCGGAAGTACGCGTCAGGAGCCGAGAGACGCCGCTGGATCCTAACACAGGTAAGGCTTTTGTTACACTATCCCTTTGGTTTTGCTATTAATAAAATTACAAATTTTAAATGTCTTATTTTCTTTATTTGTATAAAGAGAGGTATGGATTCATAGGAGGAAAATGTTATTCATCTTTACAAAGCATTTGGTAAAGCCTCATTCGGAATATGCAGTGCAATTTTCAGTGAATCCGGTGTACAAAAAGGACATCTTTGAAATGGAAAGGGTTCAGAGAAGGGCAACTTAATTAATAAGGGGATTGGGGGAGCTTGAATATGAAGATAGACTGAATAAGTTACAAATGTGTACGCTAGAGAAAAGGCGCTTGCGTGGGGATATGATTACTGTGTATAAATACATCAAAGGGCCATACAATAAACTATATGGGAATACTAAAAACAAAATGTGAAAGAGAAAAGAGCTCCCTATCATAGATACCCACTAGACTCCACAGATAACCTGTAGAGGCACTCTAAAGGCATAGACTAGGAAATTTATATCCCCCAAACCTCCTGGGGAACTGGAAATATAAGTGAAGGTACTGAAAGAGTCACCCCATCAACCATCATAATTAAAAATATATCTTTATTGTTAATACACTGTAAAACACTTATCATTTATAGCAATACCTCATAAAATACAAAAAAAATCTATATACTGAATAACTGCCTGCAACCTAGGCGTCCTTAGGTGCTGGAAAAGATTATCTAAAACTAGTGCCCGGGTGGGTAATAGCGGCAAAGCAGAGACTGGTTAGTTGCAACTTGTTAATGAAAAAACCGATGATCAATACATAGCAGATAAAGCAACCAGAGCTAGGCCCATATAAGCAAGCATGTTATGCTTATATGGGCCTAGCTCTGGTTTCCGATTGCCGCTTGGAGTCAGAAGGGAATTTTTTTCCCCTTCATAAATTTGGTGTTTTGTTGGGTTTTTACCAAATACCAAATTAGACGCTGCAGGGTATAAGTGGTTGGCTGCTTTGTCTAATTACCAGCTTTCTTTAAAATACAAGCCAGGCCCAAAGAACATAGGGGGGAAGATGCCCTTTCAAGATGCCTTAGTCCACCTCCTCAGCAGGAAGATGAGTGGCAAGAACTTCCAGGTCCATCAGTGGCTGCTCTTTTGTGCTATAGCAGCTGTGCCGAGAGATTGTGTAGATTTGTCTGCGTTACGGCTGTTGGACTTCCTTGGAGGGACAAAGGACTCTGTTCCTACTGTGTATTGCTACCATACCACACTAGGGGTATACAAATACTCTAAATTAAGAACACAAGAAATGATAGTTACAAAAAAGAGATCCTGTGATTTGCCATGTCAGGGAATCTGTTGTTAAAAGAGATCCAGATTATATGAGGAAAACTATACCAAAGGAAAGTACCTTTTTCCTAATAGAATGGGATAAATTAAAGGACAACTCCACCCTCATAAGAACATCTTTTAGAAAGAATGGCCTCTTTAAAATATGTTTATATATCATAGTTTGTCCTATGAATTCATTACTGTATGTCTGCTATGCTTCTGGAGGCCAGTACGTTTCTAAATTGCTCAATGGAAATTGAGCAATTTAGAAACATACTGAGCCTGTACTGTGTCTGAGCATGCTCAGAAGAGGCAGACAGGGGATTAACATTCAGCCATTGGCTGTGATATCAACTGTCAAATCCATAACTGAAAGTTGCTAACTGGAAGAACAAGGAAGCAGAAACAGGGGAAACAGGACATTCTGCAGGATTTCAGGTTACACTTACACCTTTCAGATTTTAAACTATTACCGTTTAGGGCTCCTTTATAGGGTTCATCTGCTTCATGATCATCCAGTGAGGAGGCAATTGGTGCTTCCCCATGTTTACAGAAAAGCTGTTTTGAGAAGTTTGCATGATCAAAATGGACTTTTTGGAATTGAAAAAACATATGGCCTGGTGCGGGATCGGTTTTTCTGGCCCAGGATGAGGGAAACAGTGGCCGACTCTTACAGGAGATGCGTAGCCTGTTTGCAAAGAATGACTCTTTACAAAGCATTGGTAAGGCCTCATTTGGAATATGCAGTGCAGTTTTGGAATCCTGTGTACAAAAAGGACATCTTTGAAATGGAAAGGGTTCAGAGAAGGGCAACTAAATTAATAAGGGGATTGGGGGAGCTTGAATATGAAGAGAGACTGGAAAAATTACAATTATGTACACTGGAGAAAAGGCGCTTGTGTGGGGATATGATTACTGTGTATAAATACATTAAAGGGCCATACAATAAACTATCTGGAGCATTGTTCACCAATAGAACATGTCAAGACTTGAAGAAAGAATGTTTAGGCTTCAAGTTCGGACGTAGTTATGGCAGGTTCATTGGTCAGTTTCAAAAAAAAGTTGCATGAGTTTCTGCAAACAAGGAATGTTGCAAGTTACTGGTATTGATACACAAAGTAGAGTTGATCCAGGGAAATTTCCGATTGCCACTTGGAGTCAGGAAGTAAATTTTTTCCCCCTTCATGAATTTGGTGGGGGGGGGGTTTGCCTTCCTCTGGATCAACAGTTAGGTAGGAAATGAGGATATTGCTAGATGGGTTGGACTGGATGGACGTATGTCTTTATTTAACCTCAAATACTATAAATCAAACCCTGCCTTCTAAGGCTGCACCAATAGAACATTTAAAAAGTACTGGGCCTATGGATTTAGTTTGCATGGACTTTTTGTGCATTGACAATGACACTAGTGGCATTGGCAATGTTCTGATTGTGACTGATTATTATACATGTTATGCCCAAGCTTATAACCACTAAAGATCATAAAGCTGTGACGGTAGAAAAAATGTTATGGGAGAAGTTCTTACAATATGGGTTTCCCAACCGAATTCACTCAGACCAAGGGAGAGACTTTGAGAGCCGACTGATAAAGGAGTTAAGTCTGCTGAATGTTGAAAAAAGTCATACTACTCCCTATCATCCCGAGGGGGATGCCCTTCCTGAATGCTTTAATCATTCTCTCTTGCTGGGTACTTCTCAGCTATGGCTAAGCAATCTTCGAGTGGCCATGTGGGTGCAATGGTTCATGCATATAATTGCATGCATGCATCATGATTCCACTGGGAAGCTCGACTCCCAATTGACATCCATTTGGGTGTATCCACTCCATGGTACTGAGAACTGATGCTTGGTGACAAGTACTTCTCTGTAATTTGGGTCCAGCTGCTAATAAACATAAGTTGTCCAACAGATGGAGGAAAGAGTTGTTTGAGGTGGTGGGTAATAATAATATTCCTGTGTACCAAATCTGTGATCCCGAGGAAAGGATTAAATTCTGGCACAGAAATCATTTGCTCCCAGTACCCAAAGTTTCCACTGATACTGCAGCTGATGCTGATGATGTACCCAAAGACTGTGATGATGGACAAGTTGCTGACCATGACTAGTTTGGCAAGTGGTAGTTTCAATGCTACTATCCCTCCTCTCAGAAAAATGATAGAATAGAAAATGAACTGTACTCTGTTCCTGTTATGGCTGACAGCCCAAGCACTCCTGCTGACTCATGAACCTTCTATACTTATTCCTGGAGATCTGAGAAGGGGTGATCGTATTAGGAGAACTCCCCCTTTATGACACTTGGGGGGGGGGTCTCTGTTATACAGTACCTTGTTATTCTGCTCCACCTTATGCTTTGATGAATCTAATTGATGCTTATGCTAGACTTGTTAATGTTAATATAATGCCTATATACATCTATTTTTCTGACTGTGTTTAACTGTATTTTAATATTGTTTCTTGCCGGAACAAAGGGAATTCACTTTGGGGAGAATGTAGGGAACTATAAACTAGTTACCCTTTACTTTTCTTGTTCTGGCAGGATTGGGTATGAGTATAAAAGGGAGAGCATTCGTGTGTTCAGCCTCTTTCTGTAATAATCGGCCGGGATGCCGGGGTACTTACGAGTACGCTTTAGGAGGAGGCAGATAGTCCGGAAAATGCAGGACACAGAGACTGCTGGGAACAGAAGGCTGGATTCTGGAACAAGGTGCTGCTGGGAACTGTAGGCTGGATTCTGTAACTAGGAGCTGCTGGGAACTGTAGGCTGGATACTGGAACAAGGTGCTGCTGGGAACTGTAGGCTGAATGCTGGAACAAGGTGCTGCTGGGAACTGTAGGCTGGATTCTGGAACAAGGTGCTGCTGGGAACTGTAGGCTGGATTCTGGAACAAGGTGCTGCTGGAAACTGTAGGCTGGATTCTGGAACTAGGAGTTGCTGGGAACTGTAGGCTGGATACTGGAACTCAAGATGCTGGAGTAGAATTACTGGAACAAGCAAGGTAAGAAGGCCCAGGAACAGGCTAGGTAAGTGGTCACAGGAACAGGCAAGGTAGGTATAGTCTCTGGAGCGGGAAAGGTAAGTAGTTGGCGCAGGAGAGGAACATGATCCAAGGCAGGTAAGTACAAGGAGCCGTGGAGGTAGCAACGCTACTATCAGGCACCGGGTCCAGGAGGATGCGGGTTTTTGAATTCTCGCACCGCCCGGCGTGTCGGCGCCATGACATCATGACGTCTATGACGACGCCACCCGGGAGGGCAGTGCGGGGCCGGAGCGGCAGGTAAGTTTGTTACACTTTCTAACTTCCTGGAGTTTCCACAGAGGAAAATAGCCTAAGACCTTGATAACAGGAAGGCCCAGTTAATGTGAGATTAGATTCTGTTATAAATCACTACAGGAGTGATAGATAAGAGTAGGCTAGCTTGTGAGCAGCCTGAGCTTCAACAAGGAGATTTAGTAAGGATTAGAGTTCTGGGTATACCATCCAAGAATAGGGACATACAGGGGGATGCACCGAGCGCCGCTATCGGCAACCCGGTGCAAACAGCCCGGCGATGTTATTTGCCGATAGCGGCGCTCGGAACATTGCTACCTGGCGATTTTCTATTCCAGCATCTTTAACGCCAGCTATTAGCTGGCGTTGAAAGTACCGCAATAAAATGCCGATTTCGGCATATAACATCGCTTGCGGCAGCTGCGCTGTTAACTTTCGCGTTAGCCACGTAGCCACCGCAAGGAAGGAGTTAAAGTCACGCTAACCGATATAACATCGGTTAGCGTGACTTAAACTCCAAATCAGGAGCGATGCGCCCGTTGGTGCATCGCCCTGATAGTGTCAGGTAGAAGATTCCACTACAGTGACCTGAGAGCTGGGGTGGCACTAACAAGCTGATTGTTATTCATGCAGTTTCAGATTACTCTGGTTTGTGAGTATTTATGTGATATCTGTCCCATGCTGTGACCCCTCTATTGTGCTAATTGCAATGCCTTGTTAATTTTGTTCTGTTAATAAATAAGATACTGTTTGAGTTCAAGAAGCACTGGCACCCATTTATTGCATTATACCTAGGGGCATATTTATAAAGGTTCGTTAACTTTTCGCGGCCGTTTTCGCGGCCATTAACGCATGAATCGCGTTTACCGCGATTTATAAAGCCCCGAAAACGGCCGCGAAAAGTTAACGAAGCGTTAACCTTTCGCGCCGATACTTACCCGGTACCGCCGCTTCTATTTATAAAGCGGCGGTACTGGTTTCGCTCGGCTAGTATCGGCTGTTTTACTTCGCCACCTTGAAGGTGGCGAAGTCAGCCGATACTAACCTCCCGCGGCGGGGATGGGCAGGCAACCCGCGGCGGGTGGTCACACCCGCCCCGGGAGACACGCCCACCCCGCCCACACCCCCCGCGGCGGCAGCGGCGACCACCCGCCGCCGCCGCCACTTCCCAGCAGCCCCTCCCAACCCGTTCCCCGTTCGCGGCAATCTCGGAACGGGAGGCTAGAAGGGGCTGCCGGGAAGGGGCCGCAGCAGGTGGTCGCGACCACCCGCCGCGCACCCCCTCCCCGGCAACCCCTCCAAGCCCCCCGCCCCGGCCGCTCCCGGGGAGGGGACGGGAGGGAGCCGCTGGGGGGGGGTGGAGGCTCCCTCCAGCGGGGCCCTGAGAAGGGCCTTTTGGGGCTTAGGGGGTCCCGCAGCTCGAACCGGGACCCCCCTCCCCGGCCCTTACAAGGGCCCTTGCGGCACTGACAAGTGCCTTTGGCGGGGGGTCCCGCAGCTGAACCGGGACCCCCAGTGCGGCTCTTAAAAGAGCCCTTGGGCGACGTCTTCTTTCTTCCAGTCCCGGCGACACCAGCTCCGCCGAGGCCGCCGACCCCCGAGAGGTACCCCTGCGGCCGCCAGGGGTACCCCCGGCGGGCGCCGGCGACCTCAACGAGGCCGATGTTGCCGGCGTCTTGATCCGACGCGACGTCTTCGGGCTGGCGACACCAACCCCACTCAGGTCGCCGATGCCAGGCAGGCTCACTGCGGCCGCCAGTGAGCCCGCTGGCACCGCCGGCCTCAGCGGAGCCGATGTTGCCAGCCGCTTCTTTCTTCTTTCTTCAGCCATCTACTGCGATGGCATCTGAGTTCCGCGGCGGAAAGCTCCTCTTTATATAGGTTTGCAGAAATCCATAATCCGTTTCTGATTGGTCAATTTTTAATACTTGCTTTACATTAACCAATCAGATTTCAGAACTTTCCAGAAATCTGATTGGTTAATGTAAAGCAAGTATTAAAATTGACCAATCAGAAACGGATTATGGATTTCTGCAAACCTATATAAAGAGGAGCTTTCCGCCGCGGAACTCAGATGCCATCGCAGTAATGGCTGAAGAAAGAAGAAAGAAGCGGCTGGCAACATCGGCTCCGCTGAGGCCGGCGTGGCCAGCGGGCTCACTGGCGGCCGCAGTGAGCCTGCCTGGCATCGGCGACCTGATGTGGGTTGGTGTCGCCAGCCCGAAGACGTCGCGTCGGATCAAGACGCCGGCAACATCGGCCTCGTTGAGGTCGCCGGCGCCCGCCGGGTTACCCCTGGCGGCCGCAGGGGTACCTCTCGGGGGTCGGCGGCCTCGGCGGAGCTGGTGTCGCCGGGACTGGAAAAAGAAGACGTCGCCCAAGGGCTCTTTTAAGAGCCGCACTGGGGGTCCCGGTTCAGCTGCGGGACCCCCCGCCAAGGCACTTGTCAGTGCCGCAAGGGCCCTTGTAAGGGCCGGGGAGGGGGTCCCGGTTCGAGCTGCGGGACCCCCTAAGCCCCAAAAGGCCCTTCTCAGGGCCCCGCTGGAGGGAGCCTCCACCCCCCCCAGCGGCTCCCTCCCGTCCCCTCCCCGGGAGCGGCCGGGGCGGGGGGCTTGGAGGGGTTGCCGGGGAGGGGGTGCGCGGCGGGTGGTCGCGACCACCTGCTGCGGCCCCTTCCCGGCAGCCCCTTCTAGCCTCCCGTTCCGAGATTGCCGCGAACGGGGAACGGGTTGGGAGGGGCTGCTGGGAAGTGGCGGCGGCGGCGGGTGGTCGCCGCTGCCGCCGCGGGGGGTGTGGGCGGGGCGGCGGCGGTGGGTGGTCGCCGCTGCCGCCGCGGGGGGTGTGGGCGTGTGCCCCGCCCCCTTAGGAGCGGCGTCGGGAAGGGATTTTAAGTCCCTTCGCGGCGATACTATATAGTATCGCCGCGAAGGGGCTTAAAATTACCGCAGCACATCGCGGCCGCGATAGGTATCGCGGGAATAGCGCTCGCCGTTATAAATACGGCGATAGCGCTATTTTCGCGGCCGCGATGTGCGGCGGTAATTTTTTTGCGCTAACATCGTTCCTTTATAAATATGCCCCCTAGAGTGGTAGTTCATCAACACCCTGCCTCCAACATATGCAAGGGCCCACTCCTGATAAATTAGAGTCTTATGCATAGAATTTGGGTAAGGCTGACCGTCTCTAGAGAAACATCAATAAATCGTTTACTCACTGTGGGGAGCTACACCGCAGCGATCCCTTCCACGTGGTGAACCCAAACCAAACTCTCAGGTCGGTCCGACCCCTTCCGAAATGCAATTTAAATTTCTGTGTACATAGAGTAAGCGGGTATCTCTGGGAAAAAGACTCCTGTAGGCAATATCTTCCATAAAACTTCCAAAATTTATTAATACAAGTTAAAACACGAACAGTGTCACACTGGAGAGGAACGCCGAAGGAAAGGGGGGCGTGGCCTGGCGCGTTTCGCGGAACTTCCGCTTCCTCAAAGACGACCGTCTCTAGAGCAATACCCCCATTTTACTATCCCCTTACACTTTTTATATACTACTAGTTAAGAATTGGAGACCACAGTTACTCTTTAAACTCTTTAACTCTTCCACAGTCATTATCAATGACGATTCTCCCACTTCTGATATTGGAAAATATGTTAATGAAGTGGAAAATGGTCAGTTACTGCATGAGAGTAATTCTCCATTACAGAATGTGTGCTGCAAACTCCGCTCCTGTATTCTGCTCCGAAGATAGCTTACTGTAATAGTGTCCCAAATGAAAATAGGAGGCAGGGGAGCGGAGCCTGGCTAAGTAAGGAGATGGCAGCACTGTAGAGGAGCTCCAGTGCTAAGAGGGCTAAAAACAGCTATAAAACAGAGCTTACCCTAACAAATACGAAAACTTCATAACTAACAGAAATGGATCCCAGAAATCCCAACAAGGACTCTAAGTGACATTGGGAACTTTGTACTACGTGGAGACCAGGCCCAATCGCACCAACAAAATGTGGGCCAAAAAACACAACCTCCTGATCCACTCAAAGCTCCAGTCACAAAAAAAATCAAGATGGACTGTTCCACAACCCTGAACAGGTAATAGATAAAGCACAACAAAAAATGGTCAAAGAGGTACGTGCGGAAGTAGCATCCCTGGGAGGTCACGTGTCGTCCCTAGAGGTGCAGCAGACAAATACCACCAAATACTGCCAACAAGTGGAATACAACCTAATCTAGATGAGATCTCACCTTCTCCAACTAAGTGATGGCCAAGAGGATTCAGAAAACCGCTCCAGGCGGAACAATCTTTGTCTTAAAGGCATACCAGAACAGGTGACTGACCTTACTTCTTACTTAAAGGCCCTATTCCACAAAATGGTGCCAAATCTCTTGGACAACCAACTGGTGTTGGATAGGACCCACAGGGCCCTCCAACCTCCAACCTCCACTGAAGGATCTCCAAAAGAATGTACCCACTACTATCAAGTAAAGGAAAGGATTATTAAAGAGGCCTGACTACACGGACCACCTTCGATAGACGACATCACCATACATATTTACTAGGACCTAGCTCTGTGCACGCTTCAAAGATGCAGAGCTATGAGATCGATAACAGACGTATTGATTGCCCACAAGGTGAAGTACCGATAGAACTTCCCCTTTCGTTTAACAGTATCACACAATGGGAGAACAGCAATGGCTTCCTAACCAGATGACGGCCTAGGACTCCTACAAAAATTAGGAATCATGGCTGAGGCCCCTCCAGCTCAAAGCAGGAATCCCGTTGGATCCCACCTCCAACACAAGACTGGGAAGTAGCAACCTAAATAAAAGTTCTGTATTTTTCAAAATTTTCTTTGGTAAACAGTAATAACAGATAACGATCTAAATCACATTTATATTGAAGATATATTGTTAAAGGGATAGCTTTATGAAAATAGAGAGGTTTCCTGCTTGATAGTTATAGTTGAGGAAGAAAAAATGGTGTAGGTAGGTGGGTTTGAGGTAGGTATGTTGAAGATCCAGGCCATGTGAGCTGGCATATTCTTTCATCATATGCTGTAACCTCTTGTACATACAAGAGTCAATGGTACAGAGTGTGGTGGTCCAATAATGGGGCCAAAATAAAGGGATAGCTAAAGGAATTAGAGGGTTTTTTTAGTGGATAGTTATAGTTGAAGAGGTGTAAATATATTAGGTGAGGGAATTTATTTACTGTGGAGATGTTTGATAAAAGAATTTAGATCGTTTACATTAATCAATCAGATTTCGGAAAATCTGATTGGTTAATGTAAAGCATGTTAACCAAGCATTAAAAAATTGACCAATCAGGAACGGATTAGGGTTTTCTGCAAACCTATATAAAGGGGTGCACTCCATCGCGGAACTCAGATGCCATCGCAGGGCAAGGGCTCTTACAAGGGCCGGGGAGGGGGGTCCCGGTTCGAGCTGCGGGACCCCTAAGCCCCAAAGGGCTCTTGTCAGAGCCGCAAGGGCACTTGTAAGTGCTGCAAAGGCCCTGATAGGGCCGAGGAGGGGGGTCCCGGTTCGAGCTGTGGGACCCCTTAACCCTCAAAAGGCCCTTCTCAGGGCCCCCGCTGGAGGGTGCCTCCACCCCTCCCAGCGGATCAACACTCATCAACATTAAACAAGCTTTACACCAATATTTTATAGAGAACACCACCAAACATATCAATTTCTCTACAGTCTGGGCTGTACAAGACATACGAGGCATAATGATTAAAATAGCAGCAAAACAAATCACTCACAAACACCAAAAAATCCAATCAACTATGTCTCAAATTAAAGAACTAGAAAATCAACATATTGCCTCTCAGAATAATCAAACTCTAAACACTTTAACCATGCTCAAACAAAGCCCTCAGATTAACCAAACAAAAATTCTACATGACCGCAAATAAACCAGACACTACGTTAGCCAAAAAAACTCAATGAGAGGAGGACTCTGAACTGACTTTCCCTAACCCACGATCCAACAAAAATTCTCCAACAGTAAATTGTTACACCAAACTATACGAAGGCAACACTGCAAACAAATCTTCCATGAAAGATGACCGTATATGTTTTCTAGCTCCTTTACAACTTCCCTAACTCACCAAACAGGAACAAGAATTACTGAATGCTCCCATAATACCCCAAGATATAGAAAAAGCAATCAAAGATCTCCTACCCAAGAAAGCTCCAGGACCTGATGGCTTTACCTCAGGCTATTACAAAACATTAAAAACCATCCTTCTCCCTCACTTAACCTCCCTATTCAACAATATATAACACAACAAACATCCCCACCTCATCCAGACCTTTTAGTGTTCAATAATTTTTTTATTGAAGATTTTAACAGTGTTAACAAATACAATTTTGAAATAAACAAAAAGAAAATTCGAGATGTGTGTAATCGTCTTTTCTTCTGTATCCGTCTTCCTCATGGTGAGGTTGTATTCTCTCTTATATAAACATTCATAATAAGATACAATATTAAACTGGACTGTAACAGATTCTCAGTCATCCATCATACATTTTGTATTATACATTGTGCCCCATTAAACATATAGAAATTCTTGTTTGTGGCCTTAGGAAGGAGGATCACTGAATTGATCTTTTTAGAATGGCAGGTTCACCGAGTATGTACTACTTAGCCACAGTTGCCATGTGTTATTGAATATATGCATGGAGTCTTGCATTATATGAAATATTTTTTCGTTTATCATAATAGAATTGATCCTATGGATCACTGTGTTCTTATCTAAACCTGTTTTTTTCCATTGTGATCCTATATATATTTTTGTTGCCAAAGTGGCATATTGTATAAATCTATTATGTTGTTTGGACAGTTCCGTAACATACCGTCCTAGTAGTGCTAAGCATGGGTCAGGTGCTATTTTGTAATGAAGGGTTTTTGATATTATGTCAAATATTGAATTCCAACAATTGCTGTACCACTGGGCATTCCCACCAGATATGGTAGAAGTTACCTCTTTTTGAGCATTTTCTAAAACATAGTAGATTGACATTTGGGAAGATTTTTGCTAGCATTGTTGGGACTCTGTATGTTCTATATAGAACTTTTATTGCAGTTTCTTTAAGTGCTATATTTAAGCTTCCTTTGTTAATGTTTTGGTAAATAATCTCCCAGTCTTCTTGGTCTATATTTTTGGTTAGATCTGCTTCCCATGCTAGTTGGAATTTATATTTTCCTTTCTCCTTCGGAGAGTTTAACCATGAGTATATGAGTGAGAGTAGTTTTTTGGTTGATGGATAGCGGAGACAGATCTTTTCAAAATCTGTTTGTATAGGTTGATCCCCTCTGTTGCTTACTATTTTGTGTATATAGGAGGTTATTTGTTTGTATTGAAACATCCCTCTCGGTCGGATTGGGCTTTGGGTTTTGAGTTTTGTCATGTCTATACCTGAGCCTCCCTTGTAGAAATGAGCTAATCTATAATGGTCTGTGTGTTTCCACCATTCAAATCCTTTATCCAGGAATCCTGGGGTGAACGATGGGTCATGGGTTATTGTTGTCATCAATGAAGGTTGGGATGTAAGCTTATAGGTTGTTTTAGATCTATCCCATAGCTTGAGTGTGTTCAGAGTGCATGGGCTAGTCATGGTGGGTAGTTTTCTTAAATTTGTGGGAACCCAGGCTATTGTGTTTATGTGTAAAGGATACATGAGATCTGACTCTAGGTCTACCCATTTGGGTATATTTGTTTCCCTTTGCCATGCTACCAGATGGGTAAGTTGGGCTGCCAAGTAATATTTATACAAATAAGGTACATTCATGCCTCCTTTCATTTTTGACGTGTACATTAGGGAACGTGCTATCCTGGGAGGTTTTTTTTGCCATATAAATTTCATGATTTTATTTTGTAGTGGATCTAGCCATTGTTTTGCTATCCAGACTGGCAAACACCGGAAAAAATATAGGATGCGGGGAAGTATGTTCATTTTAAAGGAGTTTATCCTGCCTATCCAGGATATATGTAATTTGTCCCATCTCTCCAGATCCTTTCCTAGAATTTTATATAGTGGGGGAAAGTTGTGAGCGTACATTGTGTCAAAAGTTGGAGAAATGTGGATTCCTAGATATTTAAATCCTTTGTCTTTCCATTGTATATTGAAATTGAGTGCTATTGTGTTTTTTTGTTCTGGTGATAGGTTTAAACTCATTATTTCTGTTTTATTTTGGTTTATCTTTAGACCGGTTATGGATGCTATAGAGTTGAGGGCTTGGAACAGGTTTGGTATTGCTATAAGTGGGGATGATAGTGTGAGAGCTATGTCGTCGGCAAAGAGAGATAGTTTATATTCTTTATTTGCTATTTTTATTCCTTGAATATTGTCGTTGTGTCTTAGGGCAAGTGCTAAGGGTTCCATTGCTATGATGAATAGAAGTGGGGAGAGGGGGCAACCCTGTCTCGTGCCTTTATTAATTGTTATGTATTCCTTATGGTGAGAGGGTAGTTTTAATATGGCTTTTGGGTTTTTGTAGTATACGTTAATTATGTTTAGGAATGGTTGTGGGAAATTGAATGCTTTTAGTGTTTCTATCATATATGTCCAGTTCAAGCTGTCGAACGCTTTCTCTATGTCTAGCGATATGAGACATCCTTGTTGTTTTTTGAGGTCATATATGCAATTATGTTGTAAAGCTTTCTTATGTTGTCCGAAGCTTGACGGTTTGTTGTGAATCCAACTTGATCCCTATGGATTAATTGGGGGAGATATATATTCAATCTTGTGGCCAGAATTTTGGTGAGAATTTTAAGGTCTTGATTGATCAATGATATGGGTCTATAGTTTTGTGGTTCTGTGTGGGGTTTGCCTGGCTTTTGGAGTAAAGTGATATGAGCTACGTTCATTTCTGGGGGCATTTGTTGTTCTTCTAGGAAGCAGTTGAACATTGTGGTAAGGTGGGGTGTTAGTTATTGTTTGAATTTCTTATAATATATTCCTGAAAATCCGTCTGGTCCTGGGGCTTTGTGTGGTTTTAAGTGTTTGATTGCGTCTAATACTTCTTGGTCTGTTATATTTTGGGCTAAGGTGTTAGCCATTTCCTGGGAAAGTATTGTCTTAGGTTTATTTTTATGTAGGAATGAGTGTATTTTATCTATTGCAATCGTTTGTGGTTTGGCATATAGGTTTGTGTAATACTCATGGAACGTTTGGTATATTAGTTCTGGATTAGTGGAGAAGTTACCGTGTTTGGTTCTTATTTTTTTATTTTTGGTATACCAGATTTGGGGCTGATTAAATTTGCTAGGGGTTTGTCTGCTTTGTTCCATTTTTGGTAGAAATATTGCTTATTCCATAGCAAAGATTTTTCTGCCCTTTGGCTTAGTAATGTCTGTAGTTGTTGTTTGGCTTTCTTGAGTTCTTGTAGTGTTTGAGTATCCCCTGTTTCTATGTGTTTTGTTTCTAGTGTATGTATTAGCTTTTCCAATGTTATTTGCGATTTGTATTGTTGTCGTTTACGACGGGCTGCTATTTGGATTATGTGGCCTCTAATTACCGGTTTGTGAGCTGCCCAAACCATGGGAGCTGTAGTTTGGTTATTTGTGTTCAATTCAAAATATTCTTTTATGAGCGTTTCAATTTGGTTTTTGATTGTTTTGTCTGTAAGGAGGGATTCGTTCAATCTCCATTGAAATATGGAGGGGGAGGGTGCATCAGAAGCTAATTCGAGTTTAACTATCTTATGGTCCAACCACACACAGTTCTCCATTACACTGTTTGAGATTTGCTTTAGTAATGGGTTAGAGCAAAAGATATAGTCTAATCTGGTATAACATCCGTGTGGGATTGAGTAAAACGAGTAATCTTTGGTGTTTATGTTGGATTCCCTCCAGCTATCTGAGAGGCCTAGTTTCTGTAGTTGAGTATGGACTTTGCGTAATGTTTTTTTATTATAGTTTAGTTTATGGGTTATTGATCTGTCCCAGGCCAGGTCCATTGGGAAGTTAAAGTCTCCTGCTACCAATAATTCTGCTTTTGGATATTTTGTTAACAATGGGAGGATGGAGAGGATGTATTTATGTTGTTGTGTATTAGGGGCGTATATGTTCATAAGGGTGTATAATTTTTGGTTAATTTGGCAGTGTACTATTTGGTATCTGCCTTCAGGGTCAAGTTCTGTTTTCAGAATTTGGATATTTAAGGAGTTGTGGAATAGTATGGTGACCCCTCCTTTCTTTACCGGTCCTTTTGCCGAGATGAAATGTGTGTATTGTTTATGGAGGTATTTAGGGGTTGAGGATTGTGAGAAATGTGTTTCCTGGAGGAATATGATGTGTGGCCGGTATTTCGCGTATTGTTTAAAAGCTATATGTCGTTTTTGGTATGAATTGAATCCTTTGACATTGTGGGATATACATGTGAGAGATGGGCTTTTCCGGTGCTTACTCATTACTTGTGTTTTCCGGATGTTTACGTTCCCTCTTGTAGCGTCTTAACCACTTGTCCAATGTTGGTGTTAGTATAGTCTTTCGACTTTTAACGAGAATAGAGTATATTACATATATCAGCTTAAGCTTTATGATATAGACTAGAACATTCTTCTGACTTTTTTTGAGAGAACGTAGCCTAATACACATATCAATATAGAAAACAGTATAAGGGTTAGTACATTCAGTTGACCTTTTTTTTAGGAGGCAATAAAACACACATATCAACATAAAAAATAACAATATGAAAAACAATACGGAGACCGGCGTGGCCTGCCGACCCCCCTCAAGAAGGCAACAGAACACACAGATCGCCGCAAAGAACAGTGTAAAAAACCATGTATAAACCGTAAATATATTAACAGTTACTCTAACATGGGGTGGGATGTTCTCCCATAAGTGTCTCACCATTCCGTTTGGAACTGGGGAGACTCAAGGGTTGGGGGATCGTACGTATACCCCTCGTCTCGGTATTGCTTATTGGGAATGGGGTTTGGGGTTTGGTGGGGTTAGTGGGGGAAGGGGTGGGGGGGTAGCAGAGGTACTAGCCAGTTTGACATTTGTTTGTTTGATCTGTAATCTAGTAACCACAGAGTGGTTGCGGGGTAGGGATCTAACGCCTATTTTTTATTAGTCTTTGCCTGCCTATGGATTAATTTGAAGATTTGAATTGCCAGATTCTTTGTACTTGTTTTCGTGGTAGTTCTAGCTCTTTTAATTTGTCGATGGGTGGTATTTGTAATCCAAGTTTGGTTAGGAGGTTTACGCCGTCTTGCAGATTGGTCACTGAGTATACCTGGTTATCTTTGGAGAATTGTAGTTTAAATGGGTATCCCCATCTATAGCGTATTTGGTTGTTTATCAAACTTTGGGTTATAGGTTTTAGGTTCCTCCCTTTAGTGAGGGTTTGTGGGGCGAGGTCTGCATAAATTTGGAATTTGTGGCCTTTGAAGTTTAGAGTTGTAGTTTTCCTGGCTTCTTGAAGCACTTTCTCTTTCGTGGTGTAGTGGTGTAGTTTGACTACAATGTCCCTTGGTAGGTTTTCAGCTGGAGGTCGGGCCAGTGCTCGGTGTGCACGGTCACACTCAAGATGATAATCCTGTTCTTGTGGTAACAGTGTGTGGAGTATTTCCAGTATTACCTCCATGGCGTTGGAGTAGGTTTCTGGGATTCCTCGGATACGCAGATTGCTTCTACGAGACCTGTTTTCCAGGTCTTCCAGTTGTAGGTTTAATCTTTCCGCGTTTGCTTGGGATGCATATAAGTCCTTTTGGATGAGTTGGATAACATCCACCAGTTCGTCGTATTTGTTTTCTACTTCCCCTATACGGTGCCCAATTTCTTGTATGTCTGCTTAAAGGGGGGTAAGTGCATTTTGCAGTTCCTCTTTTAGTAGTTTGCGGATTTGGGGTAGCAGAGTTTGCGACGTGCTCTGTTCAGAATGGCGCGAAGGAGAGCTCTCGCAGTCCGATCTCGCATGACTTTCTTCCTCCCTCTGCTCCTGTGATTCTCCGGGCCTATGCCGGAAAGCCTGAAGTGCTTTGGTCGCATTGTTTCCCTTTGTGCTTTTAGGGGGAGGCATTTTTATCCCACCTGGATCTTTAGTGTTTTCCCTCTGTTTAGGTGGTGTGGAATTGGGTTTTATCGGGCTATTTGCTGCTATTTCCGAGCATTGGGTTGAGGAGCTCCTCTAGCACGCGTCCATACTTGAAGCTGCTCACAAGCGCCCCCCCTCACCCAGACCTTTTAAAAGCAAATATAATCATCATACCTAAACCAGGCAAAGACTCAACAAAATACAGAGATCAAACTGCTAACAAAAATAATGGCAGAAATACTTAAAGACATACTTCCAAGGATTGTCCACCCAGACCAAACAGGTTTCATCAAAGGGCGACAAACAACGGACAGCATGAGAAAACATTGCAACTAATGCATATAGCTAAAAGTACAAAAAAAACAATGGCCTTTTTAGCACTTGATGCTGAAAAGGCTTTTGACTGTCGATTGGGACTATATGTTTACAATATTACGATATTTAGACTTCCCCTCAAACTTCTCAACCTCATAACCAATATTTACTCCACATCAACAGCAACAGATAATATCATGAGGTTTTACTCCTAACCTTTCCACATTAAAAACACTATATAAGACAAGGATGTCCCCTCTCCCTTCTCTTATTTGCACTCTGTACACTTGGACAAGCAATCCGACTGCACCCAGACATTTAAGGAGTACAGATAGGCCCACACATGTATAAAATGTCCATGTTCGCAGATGACACTTTGATATCAGTACAAGAACCAGTACAATCACTTCCAGCCCTATTCCAAGTACTCAAAGATTTTGGACATATCTCTGGATTTAAAGTCAATGCCACCAAATCAACTATGGCCATTGAAATTCCTGATCACATCATACAACAAATAAATGAGAATTTACTAAAATGGACCTCATTTCATCTTAACTATTTGGGAGTCCTGATAACTGCTCACTCACACACCACACATTCACTAAACTACCCTCCAATGTTCACGAAAATTTGATCCCTTATATGCAAATGGGTCCCCTACCAAATTTCATCATTCGGATACACACAGTTAAAATGATGGATCCTCCCTAAACTCCTATATTTATTTGAGCCCTTCCCATACAAATATATAAAAAATATTTATCCAATTGCCAAAAACAAATTACAGACTTCATATGACAAGGATGAGAACCCAGAATCCGACTGAACAAATTGGTGGCACACCAAAACAATTTACCACCTTTCCAGTCCTCACTCCCTGAAGCTCCCCCTCTTCCATAGCCCATACTACCCCCCAGGCAATAGACCCCGTGGCTAGAAAGAATGGAACAAAAGAGATCTACAATGGGCAATCCAACTTCTCCCACATGACACACTCCCTAATTGGGAAGAGGCAAGAAATCTATGGGACTTCCCCAAATCTGAATGGTTCAGATACCAACAAGTTCATACCTATATCCAATGACTAACAATAAAAAGACCAATACAAATGAAATCAATTATAGAACAAATCACACTCAAAGACCCAAATTGCCACAACAAAATATCTCTTATATACTCAGAGATATAAGATATAAATTTAAAAAATTACCCTCCCAGTGTATATGGGAAACATGGATTGGCAACACACCTACAGACAAACAATGGAGTTCAATAGGACTCCGATCTAGAAAGAGCTCCAACAACATGATACTCCAAGAAAAAAATTTCCAAAATACTTTACGGCTGGTACAGAACCCCCAAACTAATCCCCACAATTTACCCATTGTGTTTCAGACAATGCACCACTGCTGGTGGACTTGCCCAGAAATCAAGAGATTCTGAGCAGATTGCTGTGATATTATTAACTATATTATGAAAACTTATTTCCTCCCAAACCCATGGGAAGCCTTGTTTGATATGAACTCTCTAGACCTCAATTGGAAAGAAAAGAAACTATACCACTATATCTGTACATCTGCAAGAGCCCTATTAGCAGCAACTTGGAAGTCTCCTGCCCCTTCTAAACAACAATTAATCAACAAAATATGGTGGCTTTACTATAACGAATATCCCATACACCAGATGAGAAATACCCTAGATAAATATTTTTTAAAATGTGAGGTCTGAATACTTTTTACTGAATACTAATTATTGAAAATGCAAACAACCAATTCAGCACGGAATCGTGCGACAGACGAAGCTCTAGTGGGGAGACCCGGACCCGCTATTTGAGGTAACTGGAGCACTGAGCATCTCTACTTAGAAGTGAGTACCATACAACTTATTTTAACCAGATGTCCTCCCAACGCCGAACCTTTAGCCTTTTTGTTTCACACTATGGTGTATCAGATATAAATTTGGTATTTAGTTAGAACTGGAAATACTCATATAAATGTTATCAATAATTTTATATTATTTCCAGTATAGAATTGTATATAGTTATCACAAATGTATGCAATGTCAAGGTATAAATCTGTTAAAATGACCTACCCCCTTATATCCTCCCTAATTCCACAACACCATCCCCTCTCCAACACCACTGGAGAACATCCAGACCCCTACCTTACCCCATCCTACACCCAAGAACCCCTACCGAACCCTTACCTTACCCAACCCTGCCCCATGACCTTAAAATAAGAAAAACTAGAGGAATATTATTTCTTTATATAAAGTAATGTTGAGCACAAAAACATGACCACGCAAAATGAGCAATATATAGGGAGATTCATGCTATTTAACATTTGAAAGCTAACATCTGATTGCTTGGGGCAAAATTAGCACCATTTTTAACAATAAAAACTAGTATTGCATCTGCCCGAGTCTGTTTTTTTTTTGCGAAAATAAAACGTATCTCCTATCCTCGTAACATTACATATTTTATAGACCAGACTTTATAGTGAAAAAAATAAAATTAATTCAAAAAGACTCATTTATTTACATTGCCCTGTTTTATGGCTCAATGGTTTGAAGGATTGTTTTTATACTTGAGTGGTTTAGCATAAACTTAAAATGTTCTGACTTTTTTGCAGATCGGTAGCAGAAGAGTTGTTCAGTATGGGGCTGGATTCATGTTTCTTTTAGGAACAATGGGGAAATGTACTGCTCTGTTTGCTTCTATTCCAGACCCAATTCTTGGTGGGATGTTTTGTGCATTATTTGGTAAGTTATCTTTCACATTAATTTTCACTAGGACACTTGAGATGAGAATCCGATGTATATCTCTTTAATCAGAAGAGAAATTCTAATATTGCCACTAAATGAGGCCCCACAGAAAGTGTCATTTTGAATTTTAAAGGGGAGCTCTATATAGCCTTAAAGGGGAACAAAATTATCCAGGCAACATTGTCCTAATAGACATAGCACATTCACAAAGATTCAACTCTACCTTTCCTGTGGCTGCTATTATATATTAACCTATGGGTACTATGGGTCAGCTCCCATAATCCAAATGGGTGGCACCCAGCTATGTGTATGCTGTACATTTCAAAGTAAGCTTTAGTATCTTTTCCTGGGCCTTGGATTTATGGCAAATTATATAGATTAAGAACTGCCTACACCAAACCAGCAATACAAACATCTGTAGAGACACTAGGCCAGTAAATCACATGGAATTCCTTTTACTTAACCATTAAATATTATTTTTAATAACCCTTATTTTTATCAAGCCACTTTGATCCACATTATCTGGCACCTTTTCTGTTTGTCCCTTGCAGGCCCCATTTATATGTCTTTTTTAACACCTTCCACACAGATATTCCTTTTTTCTGCTAATTTGATCTATGAGCTGAATGTTGTATATTGCAGTAGTGAAGGTGAGTATACTTTCATGAATATGCTTCCATTATTTTCTTATACTGTAAATGTTTTTCATTTCCTATATTAGCTCCTATTTATGAACATTTTTAATATATATTTAATGTATTATTACAAATAACATGTATATTGATTGTGTAATTATTTTTTAGGGATGATTACTGCCATTGGTTTGTCAAATCTACAGTTTGTTGACATGAACTCCTCTCGAAATATGTTTGTTTTGGGTTTTTCTCTTTTTTTTGGATTTGCTTTACCAAACTACTTGGAGTCTCACCCCAACTTTATTCATACTGGTAAGTGAAATAAGTAATTGTATTTTCTTATTGATATAAATAAAGTATATAAGAAAACATTGTACACTATTCCAATAACAAATCAATTTTAATAACATTTATATTGCTTTTAATCACCCTATTGATGAAAGGGTAATAAGATGTAGAGTATTATAGGGCAAAGGTCTAGTAGTGGGGGTTAGCCTCAGGACAGCCGATGGAAAAAGTTTTGAAGCTCTATTATGTCCTTCCAAAATTTTTGAAAGGACATAGTAGGTGCCAGAAGGAAATGTTAATAGAATAGCACTTTGGGCAGTCTCCTATGTAGTTAGGGGAAATATTTTATGTTACCTGAAGGTTTTTCCTGTAAAAAGTGTTTATACTAGCCCTGAAGTAATTTCCAGGAATAAAAATGGATAGGAGAGGGGATGACAATGTGTGTCTGCTCAGCAGCATCCAAGTCTGTGGAAATATGTTCTTCAGCTAAATTAGCTTGTTTTTTTCACATAAGAGACCATGGCATTAAAGTATCCATTCAGGATGGGCCTTAAAGGGCATCTATAGTGGGAAAATTAACTTTTTTTCTTTCTTTCCATGAGTTCTAATTCCCCACAACCCCCAGAGTGTCTTCACTTTTTTCAGATTCCCTCTCTGTCCTGAGATACACCAGTTAGAAGAATACATGCTATTCTATTAACATGCATTCCTCTACTCCTACTTGGACTGTCAATCAAATCCCTGTGATGTGATCCCCCCTCCCTGCTCTGTAATAAACATAGAGATAAGAGTATTAGCAGGGGGAGAGAGGTAGCTTTGATGGTAGATATAAAGCTGCACTTGACCCCCCTTCTTAATAGCTTTCACTGATTGATGATGGGTCACAAAGAGAGAGATCATAATCTGTACTGTTTTCCTTCTACTTCCGTGTCTCTAGGACAGCTTTCTTTCTATTGGCCACTGTGCGTGGGTGTGTTTTTCAGGATGTTGAACTTTTAATTCCTACTGCACATGATAAGTGTAACGGAACTACAGCTCTCAACCTTAGACCAAACGGAGCTTTCCCAGCTCACCGGGTCAAAACCAGGTTGAAGGTTGTCATCACTAACATATACCCATTACCAGGTATATAAACTACTGCAAAAACCCACTTACTAACGGCCGTGGAAACCGATACCAGCCTTAACGGCTATAAATGTAAAATAATAGTAAATACCTGTACACTCGCTGCCACACTCAGGCAGGAATAGTACCAGATAATACAACAAATACTAAATACAATCACTATACGTAGCGTCTCAGAGGACAGGATTCTTACTTAGTTCTGTAAGAACACTAGGAGAATCAGCTTAACGATTTTATATAATATCGTTTAATAAAAGAAAAATGCAATAGTGATTATAAAAATAATTAATAAACAGACATAAAGACAAGCAACAGTAAAATAAAGGGATAAAAGGGAAAAATACTTATATGGTGGTCAAAGTCCAAGTCCTTAAATAATAAGTCCATTTGATGAAAAAGAGTTCCTTGGCTCCAAAAAGGTAACTCGCTGTAATCCACTTTAATGTTTCATAAGATGTCAAATCAGGAGCTCCCTCCAGTAGCTGTGTGGCTCTTTATCTACCCCTAGGCAAAAGGAGGGCAAATAATTTACCCCCAACCAATCACCAACAGGTGTAGGCTGGACTGAGGGTGTGTCAGATATGTGATTACCTATGGAAGACACACCCGCAGTGACATTATGTTTTACAGAATTCATATCTATGTGGTCCAAGGTGCTACCAACTGTAAATCACTAAATTAGTTATTGTCATGAATTTACCAGTTGATAGACACCAAACATGACAGATATGGAAAATACAGTTGACCAGAACGACATAATGTAGGATTCCAGCCTCTACTAAGACCTACATACATGATGTTTGGATTGTACCGAATGGTCTCACCAATCTGGAACCATATTTCATATTGGCCCACCATATTCTATTACATAGGCAGAGTTATGTATATTTTATAGAAAAAGGGATTGTGCCTTTATCATAGGTAAACCAAAGGTCACATTCCCAGGTCTGTTTGACCTCCTGCTGAGATCAGGAGACTCTAGTCTACTGTATCCTTTTAAAGTAAGGTCCAAGGAATAACAATCCTTGGCATCCTGCTGGATTTCATGACACCTCAGCCAAATGGTACAGAAATACAGAGGGAAAGGGGGAAAACACAAGGTACAAATAAATAAAACAAATGGGTATAACTATACTAGATCTGCTTACAGCAGGATCCATATCATGACACCTCCCCTCTTAAGATGGTTGCAGGGAAGGAACTAAACGTTCTTTCCAACAATCCATCTGCATTACCATGATGACTTCCTTTTTTATGCTGTATGGTGAAGTCATACTGTTGTAAAATCAGGCTCCATCGTAATAGCTTGCCATTTTCCCCAGCCACCTGATTTAACCAACTGAGCGGATTGTGATCCGTGATAACCGTGAAACTACGTCCATATATATAGGGTTGTAGTTTTTGCAGTGCCCATACGATCGCCAGGCATTCTTTCTCTATAGTGGCATATGCCACCTCTCTAGGTATAGGATGGGATGCTCCTCTCCTGACTTATCAACCTGGCTAAGGACAGCACCTAGTCCAAAAGAGGAAGCGTCAGTTTGTACTAAAAAGCGCCTGACTAGTGCCTCCTTAAAGGCATTAAATGCCTTTTCACACTCGGGTGTCCAGGATACCAGCTTAGGCAATTTCTTTCTAGTGAGGTCGGTCAGGGGCTTGGCTATAGTACTATAATGGCATACAAATTTTCTATAGTATCCTGCAGTGCCCAAAAATGACAGAACCTCTCTTTTGGTTTGGGGAGTGGGCCAGGCCATTGTCGCCTCAACCTTTTCTATTTCGGGTTTTAAGGTACCCCCTCCTACTCTATGCCCCAAGTACTGAACTTCTGTCATCCCTACCTGACACTTACTTGGTTTGACCGTCAGATTAGCTACTGATAGCTTACTCAGAACCTCTGACAAGTGTTGAAGGTATTCTTCCCAGGATGGGCTAAATACTGCAATGTCATCAAGGTATGCTACGGCGAAAGACTCCAACCCTTTCAACAAATTATTTATACACCTTTGAAAACTGGCACCAGCATTTTTCATACCAAAGGGCATTGTGATGAATTCGTATAAACCAAAGGGTGTGATAAAGGCAGATTTTTCCTGGGCCTCTAGTGCAAGGGGAATTTGCCAGTATCCCCTACTCAGATCCATGATTGTAAGATATCGGGCAGCTGCCAGCTGATCTAACAACTCATCAATCCGGGGCATGGGATATGCATCTGATGCCGTGATAGCATTCATTTTGTGGTAATCCACACAAAATCTGGTTGTTTTGTCCTTTTTAGGAACCAAAACTACTGGTGAAGCCCAGGCACTACGAGACTTACGGATAACCCCTAACCGTAACATTTCCTCAATCTCCTTCTTAATATCTGCCTGCACTTCCAGAGATACCCGATAGGCAGATTGCTTAATGGGGGGATGTGTCCCTGTATCTACTTGGTGAACTGCAAGGTGAGTCTTTCCTGGCACACCTGTAAAGGTATTATTATGGGCTTTTAACACCCCCTGTAATTTTTTTTTGATTATGGGAGAGTTGTGGGTTAATTTGGAGATCATTCTCTAACTCTCGAGTAGCAGATAACAAATCTAGCAAGGGGTCAGCTTCCTCTGATTCAGGCTGGCTACACACAGGCAGTACATAGGCTGTAAGTTCATGATGTGTCTTAAGCATATTTACATGAAAGGCTTTCTGTCGTCTACCTCCTTCTTCCATGCTGACCAAATATGTCACATCACTAATGCGCTTTGTTATCGGATAGGGACCTTCCCAGGCTGCTTGCAGTTTGTTCTGCCTCATAGGGAGTAGAACGTATACTTTCTGCCCTACCTCGTACATACGTTCCCTGGCATTGCGGTCATACCAACGTTTTTGCTTAGCTTGGGCCTGCGTCATGTTCTCCTGTACTATACCAACAAGTGTTTCCATTTTATTTTGGAAATTAATCACATAATCCACTACAGATACCTCAGGACCAGTCATCTTGCCCTCCCAGGTTTCTCTGATTAAATCTAGTGGACCTCTCACCCTTCTCCCATACAGGAGTTCGAACGGTGAAAACTCTGTTGATTCTTGGGGAACCTCTCTATAGGCGAAAAGAAGATGAGGCAAGTATCGTTCCCAGCCCTTTCCCTGCGATTCCACAAACGTCCTAAGCATTTGCTTTAACGTCCCGTTAAACCGCTCACACAGGCCGTTAGTTTGTGGATGGTAAGGACTGGCTACGGTATGTGTCATCTCTATTTTTTCACATGTGTCTCTATTTTTTTTGTTAAGGCCAGACACAAACTGGTCCCTAAACAGTAAGGAGCTCAGCAAATATCCCTAGGAGAGCATCCGCAACCTTATCTGCCCTGAGAGATGATAAGGCCACAGCTTCTGGATACCGGGTAGCGTAGTCCACTAAGGTCAGGATATACCGCTTGCCTGAACTGCTAGGGATGGCCAGTGGACAAATAATATCCACTGCCACTCTTTTAAAGGGTTCGTCAATTACAGGCAAAGGGTGTAACACCTCCTGCCTTTCCAACCCGCTGACAAGTAACACAAGATCTGCAGTAATTAGCAATATCTAAACCCATATTAGGCCAGAAAAAATTCTGCATCACTCTTGCCCTAGTCTTAGTAACACCTAAGTGACCTGCCAGGGGAATTTCATGAGCCATCTTCAATATGTGTCCCCTACATTTCTCTGGTACCACAAGCTGCCTTTTAACCATATCTGCCCCATCACTTTCAGTGGGCAGATCTTCCCTGTACAATTTTTTGTTGTCCCAATAAAACCTCTGCTTGTCACACTCTGCTGGAGGGCTGGAAGCTAGCTTCTTAAGCTGCTCCAAACTTGTGTCAGTCTGCAGTGCTTCCTCAAAGGCGGCTTCATCGGTCTCAGCCAACTGTCCTGTGCTAAAAGAGGACATCGGCTGAGGCTTGGTCGGTGCTGAACCCACTGGGTCACAACAAGGGGTAAGAAAAGACACTCCATCCCCCTGCTCTGAGGCCAGTGGCTACACCTCAGCCTCCTTGGCAGCACTGCGTGTGACAGCTAATACAGACAACATATTAACAGGTTCATCATTTCCATTTGTAACATTTACCTTACATGTATCGGGCAACATTTCATGTAATTGCTTTACATTTTCCTCACCTCCCTCCTGCACAGAACAATCCACCTTCAACCCACTCCCCTCCCCCTGTCCCTCACCAAGATTCTCAGATGCCACATCCACATCTTTACACAGTACCTTAGTAAGTCCAGAGTGTCCAACACGGGAATCCTGGGTATCATCTGAAGGTGCAAAATAAGAGACTAGGTTTCCGAGATCATTTCCTAATAACACCGGCATAGGGATCTCCTTGAAGACTCCAACCTCTCTTATCCCCCTTCCAGCCCCCCAATCCATAAAAACCCTTGCTTGAGGCACCCGCGATCGGGTCCCTCCTACTCCAGTAAAGTTAAGAAATTTTTCTGGGATGATATAATTCTCATCCACCAAATCAGGGTGCACTAGGGTAACATCAGCGGCAGAATCTCGACGGCCAGTGACGACTCTCCCACAATGACGTGTTGCATGTGGTGGGATTTCCCACTAGCTTTCCTACTGATGACGAACACTGAGGAAGAAGTGCTGGATAGCTGGCCAGGTGCAGTCATCCCTTTCCGCTCTGGACAGGCAGGCCGTAAGTGTCCAGGCTTCCCACAGTTAAAACATTTACGTATATCCGCTACCTGTGGCTTGGTATTGGATGTTGTGGGTGTAGGTTGCCGAGGAACATGGTTTACAGGTGGAGAAGACAAAGATGATAAAAATGGTTTCCCCCCCTTCCAGCTGCTAGGGGGAGCTCTCCTGTTGTCAGGCACCCGGGTATTGATGTAGGTATCTGCCATTTCTGCTGCTCCTTTGGCAGAATCAAGTTTGCACTCTAATACAAACTGTCTGATTTCTAGGGGACAGATGCACAAGAGCTGATCCTGCACCATGAGATCCTCCAGGGACTCATAGTGAGTCCCTTTGTCCACAGTCTGAACGTGGAATACAATTGGCTAACCACATCCATGTAACTGTCCATAGGCCCTTTCTGCAGCGACCTAAACTTTTTGCGATAGACCTCTGGGGTTAGCTGATATTTGGCAATAATAGCATCCTTTATGGCATTGTAATCATTATCCTGGGAAGGTGGTAGATCCACAAAGGCCTCCAGAGCTTTACCCCTCAGCACTGGGGTCAGATGCCGCACCCACTGCACCTGTGGCAAGTGGTACTAACGACAAGTTTTTTCAAATGCTCTCAAAAATACATCAATATCACAGTCCTTACTCATCTCTGGGAACTTGGCTGCATGGCTCACAACCAACGGGGATTCCCTCTGTTCCTGGGACTATAAACTGGATCCTGGCGCTGTAGCTGCAATTTAGCCATCTCCAGTTCATGTTTGTGGACAGATTCCCTCTCTGCCCTTCGCTCTGCAGCCTCCATTTCACGCTGACGTTCTGCAGCCTCCATTTCACGCGGCGCGCTCGTGACATTGGCGCGCCGGCATTCCGCATGACGTCATTGTGTGCGCCGGCTGCGCGACGTTCCCAGAGGGAATTTCGGGGCACAGGCAGCGAAAACATTTGAGGCACTTTGCCAAACATCCGGGGCACGTGCCCCGAATGTTTTAACGTAGATACGCCACTGGCTTTACATTTTTCTCACCTCCCTCCTGCACAGAACAATCAAACCTTCAACCCACTCCTCTCCCTCTGTCCCTCCCCAAGATTCTCAGATGCCACATCCACATCTTTACACAGTACCTTGGTAAGTCCAGAGTGTCCAACACGGGAATCCGGGGTATCATCTGAAGGTGCAAAATGAGAGAAAAGTTTTCCGAGATCATTTCCTAACAACACCGGTGTAGGGATCTCCTTGAAGACTCCAACCTCTCTTATCCCCCTTCCAGCCCCCCAATCCATAAAAACCCTTGCTTGAGGTACCCGCGATCGGGTCCCTCCTACTCCAGTAAGGTTAAGAAATTTTTCTGGGATGATATAATTCTCATCCACCAAATCAGGGTGCACTAGGGTAACATCAGAGGCAGAATCTCGAAGGCCCGTGACGACTCTGTCTCCCACAATGACGTGTTGCATGTGGCGGGATTTTCCACTAGCTTTCCCACTGACGAAGAACACTGAGGAAGAAGTGCTGGATGGCTGGCCAGGTGCAGTCATGCCTTTCCGCTCTGGACAGGCAGGCCGTAAGTGTCCAGACTTCCCACAGTTAAAACATTTACGTATATCAGCTACCTGTGGCTTGGTATTAGATGTTGTGGGTGTAGGTTGTCGAGGAACATGGTTTACAGGTGGAGAAGATGGAGATGATAAAAATGGTTTTCTCCCCCCCCCCTTCCAGCTGCTAGGGGTAGCTCTCCTGTTGTCAGGCACCCGGGTATTGAGTAGGTGTCTGCGATTTCTGCTGCTCCTTTGGCAGAATCAGTTTGCGCTCTAATACAAACTGTCTGATTTCTGGGGGACAGATGCACAAGAGCTGACCCTGCACCATGAGATCCTCCAGGGACTCATAGGAATCTTTAGTGAGTCCCTTTTGTCCACAGTCTGAACGTGGAATACAATTGGCTAACCACATCCATGTAACTGTCCATAGGCCCTTTCTGCAGCGACCTAAACTTTTTGCGATAGACCTCTGGGGTCAGCTGATATTTGGCAATAATAGCATCCTTTGTGGCATTGTAATCATTATCCTGAGAAGGTGGTAGATCCACAAAGGCCTCCAAAGCTTTACCCCTCAGCACTGGCGTCAGATGCCGCACCCACTGCGCCTGTGGCAAGTGGTACTGACGACAAGTTTTTTCAAATGCTCTCAAAAATACATCAATATCACAGTCCTTACTCATCTCTGGGAACTTGGCCGCATGGCTCACAGCCAACGGGGATTCCCTCTGTTTCTGGGACTGCACAACTGGATCCTGGCGTTGTAGCTGCAATTTAGCCATCTCCAGTTTATGTTTGCGGACAGATTCCCTCTCTGCCCTTCGCTCTGCTCTCTCCATTTCACGCTGACGTTCTGCAGCCTCCATTTCATGCTGACGTTCTGCAGCCTCCATTTCACGCTGAGACTGGCGCTCCAGATACTGCAGATACTCCATGGGGTTAGTGCTGCTTAACCTCTGCAACACTTCCTGGAGCTGTGGAGAGTCAGTGTGGGACACAGTCTGCCTAATACTGGCTGGGTCAAACTGTGGGACTGAGGAGGTGTAAATTGGTACAGTGGATTCAGTCCTTATTCCCTCCTGCTGGGTAAAACCATTGTCATTTGTATCCGACACAGATTGAGCTGTTCCTTCTACAGGCCCATCCAGCGTCTCTCTTTCCTGGATATCCGCCTCCATTAACTCCAGAATCAGCTGAACTTTCCCCTTTCGATAGGAATCAATCTGCCTACTTTGGCACAGAATGATCAGGTCATCCAGACTCATATGTTTATAATCCATTGGACTAGACATGGTTGCAAAATAAAAGATAGAACAGAAAAAACAGAAGATGGGGTAGGGACTGTTGCTTTATGTCTCTATAAAAAACTATGCACCGGCTTATCTCCAAGAACTGCTTCCACACAAGTTACAGTCCCAGTACAGTGTTAATTACTTAACTCCTGCACTAATGCTCTAATCAGAAAAAAGATCCCGCAAGCTGCCAACCAGATGTGACGGAACTACAGCTCTCAACCTCAGACCAAACGGAGCTTTCCCAGCTCACCGGGTCAAAACCAGGTTGAAGGTTGTCATCACTAACATATACCCCTTACCAGGTATATAAACTACTGTAAAAACCCACTTACTAACGGCCGTGGAAACCGATACCAGCCTTGACGGCTATAAATGTAAAATAATAGTAAATACCTGTACACTCGCTGCCACACTAAGGCAGGAATAGTACCAGATAATACAACAAATACTAAATACAATTACTATACGTAGCGTCCCAGAGGACAGGATTCTTACTTAGTTCTGTTAGAGCACTAGGAGAATCAGCTTAACGATTTTATATAATATCGTTTAATAAAAGAAAAATAAAAATGGTGCAATAGTGATTATAAAAATAATTAACAAACAGACATAAAGACAAGCAACAGTAAAATAAAGGGATAAAAGGGAAAAATACTTATATGGGGGTCAAAGTCCAAGTCCTTAAATAATAAGTCCATTTGATGAAAAAGAGTTCCTTGGCTTCAAAAAGGTAACTTGCTGTAATCCACTTTGATGTTTCATAAGATGTCAAATCAGGAGCTCCCTCCAGTAGCTGTGTGGCTCCTTATCTACCCCCAGGCAAATAATTTACCCCCAACCAATCACCAACAGGTGTAGGCTGGACTGAGGGTGTGTCAGATATGTGATTACCTTTGGAAGACACACCCGCAGTGACATTATGTTTTACAGAATTCATATCCCTGTGGTCCAAGGTGCTACCAACTGGAAATCACTAAATTAGTTATTGTCATGAATTTACCAGTTGATAGACACCAAACATGACAGATATGGAAAATACAGTTGACCAGAACGACGTAATGTAGGATTCCAGCCTCTACTAAGACCTACATACATGATGTTTGGATTGTACTGAATGGTCTCACCAATCTGGAACCATATTTCATATCGGCCCACCATATTCTATTACATAGGCAGAGTTATGTATATTTTATAGAAAAAGGGATTGTGCCTTTATCATAGGTAAACCAAAGGTCACATTCCCAGGTCTGTTTGACCTCCTGCTGAGATCATGAGAATCTAGTCTACTGTATCCTTAAAAGTAAGGTCCAAGGAATAACAATCCTTGGCATCCTGCTGGGTTTCATGACACCTCAGCCAAATGGTACAGAAATACAGAGGGAAGGGGGGAAAACACAAGGTACAAACAAATAAAACAAATGGGATCCTACTATTACAGACATTATATAATTAATAACTATACTAGATCTGCTTACAGCAGGATCCATATCATGACAATAAGCTTGTCGGTTAGCCGGAGTTGAGACATGGAGGAGGTAACAGAGGGGAGGGGGAAGGGGGGAGTGCTGCACAGAGATCTGACACCATGGATAAATAAAGTCACTGACAGAGATAGGATTAAGGCAGCACAGAGTACATGAATTTAACTTTGCAAAGGGGCATTGTGTTTTTTTCACTATAAAAAACATCCCACTACATGCCTTAATATACAGGGCCTTGGTCTATTTGCAAGTAACTAGCAATTTGATGAGCTAATTTAGCAGGCTCAGGGAACTGAGTAAAACATAATGTATTCATTTTCCATTGCTTAAAAGTGTGGGCCACATGCCCAGTAGCAAGAGTTAGTTATAAAGGAGAGTCATCCAAAAAAAAAAACTAATTAAGACTAACAGGGTTATTCAATAAAAGTTCTTATCGTTTAAAATGGTGCTAATTTTGCCCCAACCAATCAGATGTTAGCTTTCAAATGTTAAATAAGATCTGATTGGTTGTGGCTAAATTAGCACCATGTTAAACGATAAGAACTTTTATTGAATCTCCCTGTAAGTTTATAAGTTGCAAAACTTCTAGCCAGCCAAGGTCTTCAATAAATGGAGATAATTTTGAAGGATGTCTCATAATGGGAAAGGAGAAAGGAGTATGTTGGAGTTTATCAAGTTATGGGAATTAATATTATTATTATTGTGGATATAACATCTTCAGTAGAACTTTACAATTACATGTATACATTCAAAATCAGGCCCTGTCCCATAGAGCTTACAATCTTAGCACATGTATTTACACATACAACCTATCAGTATGTCTTTATAGTTGTTGCGGAAACCAGAGTGCCTAGAGGAAACCAACCCAAGCACAGGGAGTACATACAAACTACTTTCACATGTGTCCAAGGGTGGATTCAAACTCAGGCCTTCAGGGCTGCAATGCATCAGTGCTAGCCACTGAGAGACCGTGCTGCCCAGTATATTAAAATCCCTGAAATATATGACATAAGCTGTAGGGAAATCTTATACAGACAGAACAAATTGCCACAAAAAGGTTACATATATATATGACTACATGTTGAATATTGTACATTTGCATACAAGTAAGAATTTTTTACAGAGGTAGTGGGCATATTTTACAACAATATACAAAGTGCAAAATATTGCACTAAAAGATAATAATATAACGTATAACATTGGGAATTTGTAACAGCATTTTGCCATAACAAAACACTGCCCTGAAAGATAAGAAACCTAAAATGAGGTAGAAAATAAGGGGGGAATTGTCCTTAGGTTGAGTGCAAGAGACACAGCCACTTTGGATGATAATCACATGTGTATATGCATTCGGTCGGGCGTTGTCACATGTGCACAGACTCGGGGTCATGCATTGGCGGTAATATTGTAAGTGTGTATGAAGCTTAAGAGATTGAATTACAGCAAAGCCATTTGATTGTCCTCTTCAAAGTAATAACCTCCCCTTTCTTCCAGTCTCTTTTATTTCATATAGGCAATATAAGAACTACAGTATATAATACTTAATATTATTTAGCTTTAGAAACTTATCCATCCCACTTTTAAAGCTATTTACAGTTTCACTGTTCTCACTGTAAATAAACCTTTCCTAACCTGAAGTTGAAACTAAACTCCATTTCCAAGATGTCCCTTTTGTATTTGGGATTCCAAAACTGTACCACATATTCCAAATGAGGCCTTACCAGTGCCTTGTAAAGAGGAAGAATAATATTTTTCTTCCTTGAATTTATTCCCGTCTTTATTAGAGATGGCCGAACTTCCGAAAGTTCGGTCCATTTTCAAATTTTTGAACTATATGGAAAGTTTGGAAACGGACACATTAAAGTCAATGGGAGTCAAATAGTTCGAAAAGTTCTAATGAACTTTTATCAAAAGTCATGCATGTTACTTCACTTTTTTCTACACATTACACACAAGTACATAAACTTGTACTGTTACAACTGACATTTTTAAACATGTATGAGTACATATTATTACTCTCTATATCTCATAGGCAGTTTAATTTGTCTCCCAAACCTAGTTTTGTAAGGTTGAGAATTTTGTTCAGGTACAAGAACATTTAACTGATCTCCAACTTCAGTGCTATCTGGTTGAAAACCATCTGATGGCAGTTCACCCTGATCAGTGTCAGTTCTGCCCATGCATTATTAATTATTTGTCACAATGTCTTTTTTTTAGCTTGCTCAATCTTATGGGCAATGTGAATTTTTCTTATGGCATAATTTACATGTCTGTCCTTTTGCTGGGCATTTGTTGTATTCATGTTTGTAACCACATCTGCTACAGCTTTTGTTACTCTGCTCAGTAACTTTAGGATTACAATTCATTCTGTGCTTAGCTGTTTGCTCCACTGCTCTGATTTTGTACACTTCAATCTCTTCATTAAGTGCTTTAACTTGGCTTGTGTGATTTCACTTGCTCTGCAAATATCAATGGCTTTTTCAAGGGTCAAGTTTGCCTCCCTTAATAGTGTGTCTTGATAATTTTTTATACCACAGACAATTCTGTGCCTCATTAGGGAATCATGCAGCTGCCCAAATTCAGTCTTTTTCCGTATTTTCATCTATCAGATATGCCTCTATGGTTTCTGTCTGTCCTTGTGCAAAAATAAATGTCTTATATATGGAAAGTTCTTTTTAGGCTCACAGTAGTCTTGAAACTTTTTCTTTAACAGATTTATTTTGTCTCTTTCACCATCTAAAAATTAAAATTCAAAATTCACTTTTATTGCTTCCTCTCCAGCAACATGTAAATATGTAGCACACTAACCCTTTTCACTATTGTCCTCAATCCCACTGACAGTGCTGAATAAATCATATCTCTGGATCCATGTCCTCTAGTTTTCAGTAAGATTTCCATGTATGTTTGAAACTGTGCCGCGTAATTCTATGTCCTTCTTTCAAACTTCTGACACCATGTTATGTGCACCGAGTAACCAGACTTCCAGTTAAAGGGCCAGCCCTAAAATGAAAACTTACATACAGGTAAATCACCCCCCAAAACCCTAAACGGTAATAGTTTGAAATCTGAAATGCATATGTCTAACCTGAAATCCTGCACAATGTCCTGTTGCCCCAGTTTCTGCTTCCTGGTTCTTCCAGTTAGTAACTGTCAGTTATGGATTTGACAGTTGACATCACAGCCAATGACTGAATGTTAATCCCCTGTCTGCCTCTTCTGAGCATGCCGAGGCTCAGTAAATGCTCAGTACAGGTTTATAAATTGCTCAGTTTCCATGAGGCATCCAGAAGCATAGCAGGCATACAGTAATGAATTAATAGGACAAAATATGATATATCAGCATATTTTAAAGAGACCATTCTTTTTAAAAGATGTTCTTATGAGGATGGAGTTGTCCTTTAAGCATAACTTGTATTTATTTATAAGTCTAATATAACATGTGCTCTCAGTACCAGAGCTTATACAACACTAGTAACTTATGCTTCCTGTTACATCACTAGCAAGCTGTACTAGAATTACAGGAGCTAACATAGTCCAATATACATTGGCTGATTCCCAGTCCAACTGGACATCACCAGACAAAAGTGAATCTGAGAAGATAAGAAACTGTGGATTAGATAAAACTCGACTAAGCTCTCTTAAGATGGATATATTCCATCCAGTCCTGGGGCTTTATTGATATCAACTTTGTCTTATTGTTTCTGTACCATATCCTCTGGCAACCAAGAGTGAATATTCCTCATTTATACCCCTTATATTATTACAGTCCCTGCTATAATCACTAGGATTCTCTATAGTGAATACAGAGGAAAAAGTAATTTTTTTTAAACGTTGCAATATCAATAAGTTTGCATTCTTACAAATGCTTCTATATTTATAACACCATGGGCCTTATTTACCCAAAGCCACATTCGCAATTGCTGGTTTAAAAGTCCTGCTAACCTGTTTACCAGAATTTATTGCAAGTTTAAGACAAGATTTGCAGCAGCCGGCACGCTCATTTCAATCCCCTGTACATTTTGTTCACCAAAATAGATTTTTGTCATCTGTTTTGTTACCACAGAATTTATTTTGGTCCACTACATATAGCTTTGTCACCAAAGTGTTGTTTTTTTGTTGACTAAAATGTATGTTTTGTTACCACAGAATTTTTTGGGGTCAACTAAATGTATTTTTCTCACCATTCTGAATTGAGAAAGTTGGATGACTAGCAAAACTTCTTCAAGAACTAAACTTCATGTCCAGTTGATCTACTGTAGTTGAATACCACAGGTATACAGGCAGAATCAGTTTTCTTTGGGCTGGTGCTAATCACAGAAACAATATTAGGAGGTAGGAATTACCAGTCTTACATCCCTGTCCCAAGTACATTTCATTTTAGCTGCTATTTTTTTTTAAAAAAAAACTTTATTCACACTATAGTTCTCCTTTTAAGGACATGTCCACCCCCGCACCACATATAACATTTGCCCCACTATTGAGCCACCTGTGTAGTGTTAAGATACCTTACCTTTCTCTTCTACTGCACATGGTTGTCCTGCAGCGCCTACAGAATGTCCAGGAAACTGAAGAGTAGGAAACCTCTCTGTATGTAATCCATATCTGCCTCGTCCTGCTCCTCTGAGAGGTTTGTGGTATGCTCAGTGGAGCTCTCCCTCCTTTGATGGCTGCGTCATGTCTAATGAACAACCTTTAAAGGTTAGAAAGCTCCCCAACCCTTGACGCCAAGTTTAAAAACCCAAAAGCAGCTGCTTAAGGTACTTACCAGACCTCGTTCACTCGGCTGCTCTTCTTCACGGGTCATTAGTGATTACACAAAAGGGGGGCTGTGGGAGCAAAATTACTTTATAACATATAGTGGAAGTGCTACTGATCTGACCAAAACATTAGCACAAACAAGAAAAGAGATTATCAATGCACATTCCTGGGCCCCATATATCATAATATCTATGCTAGTGCAAACAGTAAAAACTTTTTTTTTTAGTTACAATTTTATGCATAAAAGTGAAAAGCCTTCCAACCACGTCAAGGTAACCCTAGTATGGAAGGTCCTAACAATTGACCTTGGGTCATTTATCTGGGCTGACACTCCTTGCTTGGTTGCATTTTCTTGGGAAGGTTGTCTCCCTGACCTTGCATTGAATTAGAGTCTCAGCCTATCACTCCCCCCCCCCCCACACCTACTGGCTTTTAACAAGGAGGGAAGAGGCCTCTCATCCAATTCTTAGTATTCAAGGCATAAGACCTCCAATTAAAGGGATGTGTTGGGGGTGCTACTACCACATGGAAGCTTAGTCAATCTTCCTGCAGGGAAGTTCTGCTACAATATATACACAAAAGGGGGGCTTGTGGGAGCATAAAAGTGCATAAAAGTGAAAAGCCTTCCAACTATGTCAAGGTAACCCCAGTATGAAAGGTCTTAAATTGTGAAATTTACCTTGGCTCATTTATCTGGGCTGACACTCCCTGCTTGGTTGCATTTTCTTGGGAAGGTTGTCTCCCTGACCTTGCATTGGATTAGAGTCTCAGCCTATCACAGACGCAGCTCCAGTCTGGACCCATTTGCTGATCCGTGCAGAAGCGCAGCAGAAGGGGAAAAAGGAAAGAGGTCTGATAAGTACCTTTAGCAGCTGATTTCAGATTTTTAAACCTAGCAAGGGGATTCCCTACCTTTACAGGACTTTTGTTTTTGCTGGTGGATATACCCTTTAGGGGCAAGACAGCAAACATATAAAATGTCCTGTGCGTGAAAACTCCAATAAATATGGCGGACTGGGCCACATGAGTCAGAACTCTAAATAAAAGCTATCATGCTTGTGGATAGGGGGGTCATTCCGCAGTTGTTTGCCAATATAAAATCTCTGACAATCACAGATGCCAATCAACAGATAAAGAGGGCAAAGTTAATACCATGTCTGTAGACAAAAGAAAGACAAATGATTCAGGATTCATTTTTCCCTTTGAACTATGAATCTTGGCACATGCTGCATGTAGCACTTACTAAAACACTAAAAAGAAAAAAAGAAAACTCTTGGTTTATTGAATTACTGTGCAAAATGTATTTCTGATATGGCAATAATTAGCAAACTATTTGACAGTTTACTAACAAAGCAGTTTCCAGGAAGTGCCACAGAACAGCAATCATTTGTGCCACTGCTCTGGTTTACTTTGATCTAGCTGCACAGGTTCAAAAATGACTTTTGGTAAATAGGAATTGCTTTCCTCAGTATTTTTGAATTTTACTTTCATTATTTTTTTATGTAGTTTTGAATATATTTACATTTTTATGTGTCATATAGTAGCAGAATCACCAAATACCCTTTCCTGTACCACTTTCCTGTATCTCCTCCTCATGGGCCCCCATGGCCCCTTTCCCTTAAAACCCTCTTTGGCCCTTCCCACTCCTCCTTCAGCCACTGTAACTCAATCTCTTCCGGGTTTCTTCTGCACTAAGCCAACCGCAGATTAATAGGAGGAACTAGTATTTGTGACCGCAGAATTAGAACCTCCCATCCTCTAACTCTATCATCAGTAATTTCTTCATAACTTAAGCTACGCAGCACGTAAAGAGGTGTTTTTTTTTTTTTAAAGGAACCTGACCTTTCATTTAAACTAACTTGTTTGGAGACTACTGTTCCCCTTTAAGTGCCACAGATTGTAAATTTTACGATCTGTACTTCAAGGGACCAAAGTGCCACAGATCGTAAAATTTACGATCTGGTCACTTTTACTGCCTCCTGCCCCTTTAAGTTACCTACTGGAATTCGGGGGCGCCATTCGAGTGCCCCCCTAGCCCCCTTGAACCCCCATCGGTTTTGTCCGATTAATTGTTTAAGATGATCTGACCATTATCTTTGTGAATGATAAAAAATTAAAGTGAAATGCACATTAAATCCATAAATTAGCAAAAAACTTTGTCTTCTTCAAGCTTCCAATGTCCGCAGTGTTATCGGTAAAGTAAACGCAAATAATAATTCCTCCGATTTTAAGGGAGACCTAGGGGCATATTTATAAAAGAGCGAAAAGTAGCGAAATGTTTTCGCAATCGCTTTTCGCATGGGTTTTCGCCAAAAAGACAGTTAACGTTATTTATAAAGGTAGCGTTAATGATGTCGAAACCGTTTCCGCGAGCTATCGCTAAACCCTTTTCGCCTTACTTCGCAATGGTAATTTTAGCGAAAAGGGAGCGAAAAGGCATAACGCGATTTATAAAAGAGCAAAAGGTGGTTTTGCGTTAAAAAGAGCGAAAGATTACGCGACCTGAAGGTGGTGAAAAGTCATTGTTTGAGGGAAAAGGCATTCTAATGGGTAATATGCCTTGAAAAAGCGAACGCGCATTAGAAGGGCGATCGCGCATTAGAATGAAATATGCTTGGAAAAGCGACATTAGAAAGGCGAACGCACATTAGAAAGACGAACGCAATATAGAAAGGCGAACGCACATTAGAAAGGCGACCGCGCATTATAATGGAATATGCCTTGGAAAAGCGATCGCGCATTAGAAAGGCGAATGTGCAGTGCAAAAGAAAATTGTATTCCAATTGAGAAATCTAAGAAGATTGACTAAATAAGACATGGCTGACTTCTTGGTAAATGTGAAGTGGCCATTTTGAACTTGACATCATTTCTGTGGCTTTTCTGGTTTGAATGGTTTTCGCAATGCAGTCTTTTAGATGCGTTAAGTTTCGCTGCGAGTACTTTTCGCTCTTTATCGCGCCCGTTCGCCTTTTTCAGCCACGAAGTGTGGGTTTTTTTTCGCTTTTTTATAAGTAAAAAAGCGGAAAAACACAAAGAACTGTGCCCACACCATTGATGGTATGAATGAATAAGTTACAGCATTCTATCCGAGAAAAATATAGGTTGTGGGGGTGTTTAGTGGGGAAAAACTGAAGACTGTTCAAATTCAGAGTGGCTGAATATTTTTGCTGTTTTTGAGCAATCATGCATTGTCTTACTTCGTGGCTTTTCGCTTCCACGTCCACGTGTGTAACTATGCATATGGCATACCCTTTGATTCAGGACATTTAGGGGATTGATATTTGGTAACTTTTTTTACATTTCATGGGGTTTTGACCCTTGACAAGAAGGAACAAGAAGGGGTGTCTGAGAGTCCCAAGGCACCTATGAGTGGGCAGGGCTACGACACCCGTGAGTGGGCGGGGCCATGTCACCCACAAGTGGGCAGGGTCACATGGGGCTGGAACGGAAGGGGCCAAGGGGGGCCTGCGAATGGAGGGTCCATGAGAGGGAGGGACCAGGGGGGCTTGTAAGAGCAGGGGGGCTGCAAGAGGAGGAGGAGGAGACACAGGGCAGATTGACTGTCATCCACTGACATGGTTTCAGAGCAGGAAGCTCAGGGACCTGGTGATGCTGCTGCTATATCACATACAAAAATGTAAATATCTTCAAAACTATGCTGTGTGTAATAAAGCTGTCCCAACAGAAACATTTCTTCATTAAAGCAATTGCTGTGTGTAATAAGCTATCCCACCAGAATCTTTTCTCCATTAGAACAATTTTATGTTTGTAATAAACTGTTCCATCAGAAACAATTCAGTGAACTAAACAGTCCTTTTGTGTTTGCAATAAGCTGTCCCACCAGAAACATTTCTCCATTACAGAAAATTTGTGTTTGCAATAAGTTGTCCCACCAAAACAATTCAGTGAACTAAAAGGTCTGACAAAATTCTGTAGGGAGTCGATGGTCAGTTAGTATGGTGTGGAGAGATAACAAATGACAGTATAAAGATTGGTCAGCTAGTTTGGTTTGAACAATAACAAAGTACAGTCTATTACATATCTTTATCTTTATGGAACTTTCTTGTAATAAATTATAGTAAAAAAAAGGCATGTCCTCCCCCCAAATAAAAATTTAATATGTAGCAGTAATTGGCCCAAAACCTCAACCTCGCGAGGTTTATATATCTCAAAGCTCTCCCCAAATGTACTTTTCGGTCAGACAAACGTAGAATTTACAAGTGATAATGCAGAGGCTATAAATAATTTAGAGCAATTGTCTTCTCTCTCCAATAGTCCTGGTGACAATACACAATATTTGGGTGTTGACCCTAAGGGTCACAGAAGTAGGTTTAAAGGGACACTATACCCAAATTTTAACTTAAATGGAATCAACGCTTTAAAAAATACATGATCATGTACCTGTATATTGTTTCCCAGATGAGCTTCATTGTTGCACAAGCATCTCTTGTTGTTTGTATCTGTGCCTGTCCCTCAACTGTGCTTGCCACTTCCCCTTTGTGCCGACCCAACCATTTACGTAAACTCTGTTGAAACTGTAAAAAAATCAATCAGTGAGGAGCTCGTGCCTGCTACATAGGTCTAACTCCTCTAGACGCGCCTCCGAGATTTTGACAGTCACTCCACTTCGAGTGCCTCTGTAGTCAGGGAGACGAGGTACTGTCAGATCCTGTTTCCTGTGCTGTGTGCCCTGGCAAATTTAAAGGGCATGTCCACCCCCAAAACTATAATCACCCCCACTACTGGCCCCTCTCTGTAGTGTAATAAAATCCTTACCTTACATCCCAGCTCCAAATGGTTCTCCTGTAATCCCCCCCCAAAGTCCCAAAAACTGGCCACCAGATAGGACTCTGCCTCCTGTCTCCCCCCCGGGAGAAGTTTGGCATGTGCACTGCAGCCCTTCTCCCTCTTTTAAGAGCCGCTCACTGGGGGTCCCGGTTCGAGCTCCGGGACCACTAAGCCCCAAAGGGCTCTTGTCAGAGCCGCAAGGGCACTTGTAAGTGCCGCAAAGCCCCTGATAGGGCTGGGGAGGGGGGTCCTGGTTCGAGCTGCGGGATCCCTTAAGCCCCAAAAGGGCCTTCTAAGGGCCCCCGCTGGAGGGTGCCTCCACCCCACCCAGCAGGCCCTTCCCCTCCCTGCCAGCGGCGGGGAAGGGGGCTTGGAGGGGCTGCTGTGGAGGCCCCTTCCCAGCAGCCCCTCCTAGCCTCCTGTTCCGAGATTGCTGCTAGCAGGGAAGGGGTTGGGCTGCTGGGAAGGGGGGGGCGGCGGCGGGTGGCCGCACCCGCCACGGGGGGCAGGTGCGACCATCCGCGGCGAGGTGGGCGTGCCTCCCGGGGCGGGTGCGACCACCCGCCACGGGTTGCCTGCCCATCTCCGCCGCAGGGCGGCAAGTATCGACTTGCCGCCAAAACGGCAGATACTAGCAATGCGAAATAGTTACCGCCGCTTTATAAATAGAAGCGGCGGTAATGGGAGGGTATCGGCGCGAAGAGCTAACGGCGCGTTAACTTTTCGCGGCCCTTTCCCGACATTTATAAATCGCGACATTTATTAAACACGATTTATGCGGAAAGGTCGGGGAAAACGGCCGCGAAAACTTAACGAGGCTTTATAAATATGCCCCTTAGTCTAACAGAACTATAAAACATAAGCACTAAGTAAGTTTGTAATCCTGTTCTATATTAAATAATCCAAATGAGTGAGGAGACATGCAGGAAAGTACTGCTAAAGACAAGATTTATTGCGACATGTTTCGGATCAAACACAATCCTTTTTCAACTTCAACTCATGTCTCCTCACTCATTTGGATTATTTGATGAAATACCTGAAAGTGGGAACAGGAGAGTGAAGAGCAGTTAAAGTGATCCGGGTGTGTCATGTTATACACATGAATTGATCCTGTTCTATATTGCCTGTCAGGATCTCAGCAGCTGAAGCAAAACCCTCACACTCACACCCTCTTTGAGCTGCCAATAATTTTAACAGCGTGAGTGGGAGGGTTTGGAGTAACTTCAATTTAGCATAAGAGAAGAGAGGATTTTTGTTCATGAATAAAGGGGGGGGGGAGTCAGCCTGCAAAATGTTCCAACTGTTCTGTGAAGGTGAAGTGTGTGTGTCAGCACAGCCAGTCAAGTTGGCAACAGAGTGAGGCCTACTACATTGGATGATAATGAGCAGAAAAAATGCGTATATATTGCTGTATAAAATAAGGGGTCAATAATCACTATATAAAGTAAAGGAGGTCAGTAATCGCTGTATAAAGTATAGGGGGCCAGCAATTGCTGTGTAAAGTATAGGGGGCTTGCAATTGCTGTATAAAGTATAGGGAGCCTGTAATCGCTGTATTAAGTATATGGGCCAGTAATTGCTTGCTGTATAAAGTATGGGGGTAAATAACTGTTGTATATACTACTTAGGCTGTGTAGACAACATGCAATTTTTCAGGCCAATTAACTGATAGTACAGTGTATTATTCGATTGGGGGGGGGAAATTAGAATGGGTTTTCGGTCTGCCATGACCGTTCCTTCGTCTGAATCAGGTCACGGTTCCTTTGACTTGATTTACGATCGTTTAACTTGATCAGAAATATAATCACAAGGACATCTGGCTGTGTACAAGCAAAAAAGAATGGGCTAGGTGGTTCCTAAATTAGATATTTGTCTATCAATTCCACCCTTGGACACATCTGCAAGGAGTTTGTATGTTCTTCCCGTGCTTGTGTGGGTTCACTCTGGGCACTACTGTTTCCCCCATTATCATAAAGACATACTGATAGGTTGTATGTGTAAAATAAATGATTAGATTGTAAGCTCTTAGGGCAGGGCCTGATGTGAATGTATACATGTAATTTTAAAGCGCTACGGAATATGTTGGCACTAGATAAATCCACAATAATAATAATACAGATGAACATTAATATCTTCCTATTGTATGGCCAGTTTGTTAGGGCTTTGTATCAGCAGATGAGATCTTGACAGGCAGTAGAGGACTGTTGCATTAACTCAATGAAAAGAAGACGTGAGAGAGCATTAAAGTCAGAAATCATTGACTCCTGTGTCACTGCTATTAAAGGGACAGTTCAGTGGAAATTAGCAAATTTTGTTAATTTGCTAGTTTGTGTAATGCCTTCTTAGTTATTCTACATATTCTCTCCCATTTTATAAAATCAGTTGATTTCATACCAACTGACCAATGAACCTGCCATAACAAAGTCCACTGTAAGACATAGGTTTACCATTCTCACAGTGAAAAACCCTTTCCGAACTTGAAGCCTAAACCTTTTTTCTTCAAGTCTTAAGGGATGTCCTTGTGTCCTCTGGCATGTTCTATTGGTGAACAATGCCCCAGATAGTTTATTGTATGGCCTGTTAATGTATTTATACACAGTAATTATATCCCCATGCAAGTGCCTTTTCTCCAGCGTACATAATTGTAACGTTTCCAGTTTCTCTTCATATTCAAGCTCCCCCAATATTCAAGTTGCCCTTCTCTGAACCCTTTCCATTTCAAAGATGTCCTTTTTGTACACAGGATTCCAAAATTGCACTGCATATTCCAAATGAGGCCTTACCAATGCTTTGTAAAGAGGGAGATAACAACAATTTCCTCCCTTGAACCCATACCTCACTTTATACAGACAATACAATGCTGGCTCTGGCTGTTGCCGCCTGGCGCTGCTTGCTACCTTTAAAGGGCATGTCCACCCCCAAAACTATAATCCCCCAACTACTGGCCCCACCATGTAGTGTAGTTTAATCCTTACCTCACATCCCAGCTCCATAGGGTTCTCCTGTAAACCCCCCCCCAAGTCCCAAAACTACACCACCAGGAGGATAGCAGGCTCTGCCTGCTATCTTGCCTCCGGTAGATATTTGCCATGCGCACTGCACCCTTCTCCCCCCTCCCTCCCCTCCCTCTCCCTCCCTCTCCTCCCGTTCTACTATCCCTCCCCCTAGCGTCAATCCCCCTTAATATGCTGCTCCCCCATGTCCCCCACCCAACCGCATATTTTTTTTTTTCAAAAAGCTCCCCAAACTCTTACTTCCCTCTCCGCTTCCTCCGCTGCACGAAGGACCGGCAGCCGCATCCGTGATTGGCTGCCGCTCAGCCAATCACAGACGCGACTGCCGGTCTCGCCCCTCTGCTTGCATTCTCACAAGCAGAGGCCGGCATTGCGGCGGAGGAACGAGGGGAGGTAATTAAGAGTTTGGGGGGCTTTCTGAAAAAAATATTTATGCGGTTGGGGCTGGGAGACATGGGGGAGCAGCATATTAAAAATCCATTTTAGGGGTGGACATACCCTTTAAGTTTGTTATCCACCAAAACTCCAAGATCCCTTTCCAACAGGGATTAACTTAACACAGAGCCATTTATAGTATAAGTAGCCCAAGGATTTTTGAGTCCAAAATGCCTTACCTTACATTTATCAACATTGAAACTAATCTGCCACTTAGCAGCCCAATGTGACAATCTATCTAGATCCCCCTGCAACAATTGCACATCCTCTGAAGTTTTTAATGGTCGACAAAGTTCTGTGTCGTCAGCAAACACAGAAACCTTGCTGACAATACCCACTTCCAAATCATTAATAAATAGATTAAATTGAAGCAGGCCCAACACAGAACCCTGTGGCACCCCACTTAGCACTTTAGTCCATAATGATGAAGCCCCATTTACAACTACTCTCTGTATCCTATTCATTAACCAATTTTCTATCCATGTACAAATGTGACTCCCCAGACCAACAGACCTCAGCTTATACATTAGTCGCCTATGGGGGACTGTATCAAAAGCCTTTGAAAAATCCAAGTAAACTACATCTACTGCTATGCCAGAGTCTACATTTCTACTTACTTCCTCATAAAAGCCAAGCAAGTTAGTTTGACAAGATCTATTCCTCCTAAATCCATGCTGGTTACTACTTATAATCTCAGTCCTTGAAAGATACTCTAGAACATGTTCCCTTATTAATCTTTCCAGGATCTTCCACACCACTGAAGTTAAACTTACAGGCCTGTAATTACCCGGCTGTGAATGACTACCCTTTTTGAATATTGGAATAACATCAGCCTTTTTCCAATCTAGACATGAGGGAATCTGCAAAAATAAGAAACAATGGCCTAGATAAAACTGAACTTAGTTCCCTAAGTACCCGAGGATGTATTATTAATATTAACCTTATTTAATGTCAGATTGAAAGTTTCAGGAGTGAGAACTGGGAAACTTCAAGGGTTAAAGTATGGAGTTTGGCTGAATGGATTTTAAAAGCAAAGGTATGAGGGGTGTTAGGGTCAATTGTATTTTAAGGCAATGCTTTTTTTTATCATGCTAAATTTCAGTATATATGCCCTTTAAGGTTAAAGGGACTGTCCGCCCCTATTTTCAAAAAGTGATATATTGTAGATAACCCCCCAAAACCTAAAGTTTGTTTTAGTCAAAAGTCAGAAATCAGCTCCCACACACAGCTATTATACTTACATGCTCCTCCTTGCTCCACTGCCGCGGCTCTGCACTTCTGGGTAAGGAAGTCAGTGATTGGCAGTGACGATGACGTCACGGCCAATTACTGACTGCCATTCCTGGACCAGTCTCCACTGCGGCTGCTCAAGAACACAAAAAGAACAGAGCAGCCACAGTGGAGACTGGGAGAAGAACCCCGAAGCAGCAGTGGAGCGAGGAGCTTGTGAATATAATAACTTAATGTGGGAGCCAATTTCTAACTTTTGACTAAAACGAACTTTAGGTTTTGGGGGTTTATCTACAATATATCACTTTTTGAAAAGAGGGGTGGACAGTCCTTTAAAATATCGGTTATACCTTACTCAAGCAAGGGATATGTATGTGGACAGCTTTCAGGAACAGGTGGAGAGAGAACTTAAAAATTTAATGAAGAATCGAAGTGAAAGTGGTAGCTCTAGAGGTTGACATAATATGACTCCAGGTGAAAGGAAGGCCTAAAGGAAGATCATAATATTCTGAAAAATTCCGACAAGGGAGGGACTATAGTTATATTAAACAAAGTAGATTATCAGCAAGAAGCGCTAAGACAATTAAATTACACAAATATATGTGTTAGGATTAAGGATAATCCAACTGAAAGATTTAAGGTCCTATTGGAGAAGATGGTGGGGGAGGGAATCGCTATGGGTATTATGGAACATAATATGAAGGATTTTCTTGTTCCCTTACACCCAGTGACTCCCATCTTTCACTATCTTCCCAAGATACATAAAAAAGATATTCCCCCCCAAAGGTAGGCCCATAGTGGCAGGCATAGCTTCCCTCAGTGAGGGTTTGTCTTTCCTGATGGATTTCTTCCTTCAACCATTTGTAAAAGACTACTTTTATAAAAGATACTACGAGTTCTGTCAGTCTTGGACAGCGTATCTTGGGAAGGGGAAATGCATTTGGAAACCACGGATGTGGTCTCCTTATATTCTTGCATACCGCATCAACGGGGTGTCCATGCAGTCCAGTATCATTTGGATAGGTACAGCATTTGCCCAAAATAATGGAAGGTTTTTATCTTAGAAGCATTGTCCTATATTCTAACTCACAACTTCTTCAAATTTGATGGGTCCTTCTTCATACAGAAGTGTGGAGCATCAATGGGGACAAAATTCGCCCCTACCTATGCAAATTTGTTTATGGGGTGGTCGGAAGAGACATGTTTTCTGTTTATGTGGAGGGGATGTGGATGATCTTCTGTTTATGTGGAGGGGCACCAAAATGGACTTTGATTTGTTTGTGGAAAGATTGAACAACAATGAATATAGTTTTAGGTTCACCCATGCATATGGGGGCCAGTCTGTCAATTATATAGATCTGTGCATAGAGATCAATGGGGTAAAGGTGAATACACATAACTATCAGAAACCAGAACCAAGGAAATACTTCACGTAAAGTTGAATCATCCACCCCACTGTATTGGTGCAATATGGTTAATTTTAAAGACTTAAGAGAAACTGTTTGACATTAGAGTACTATAAAGACTCAAGAACAAGTGAGTCAGAGGTTTCAGAACAGGGGATATAGTAAAGGGGCTATAAATAGTGCTATTAAAAAGACTATAGAGGTAAAAGAGAACAAACCAATGACTTTAAGGGACAAACCTTTTTCACTACAAAATACAGTACTCAATTCAAACAAATAGTAAGGATTATAAAAATATATTTACCTATTCTAGAACAAGATCCACAAGATCCAAGATTAAGGGAGGTTCTAAAATGAGATATTTCATTCTCGTCATTATTCATATGGAGATTGCAACATATAGTGTTTGCCAGTCCGTAAACACTAGCTGGGTCTTCGCGCACTCCAGGAAGACAACAGACACGGCGGCTAATGCAAACTAAAGTGCTTTAATATAACAGATAACACTGACACATCATAAAACTACGCCTGATGCGTTTCGGACCTTGTTTGGCCCTTAGTCATAGGCATGTATATAGTGTTTGCCAGTATATTACTGTTATTCACCTAGTCCTATCTCTATCTAAATGAATATATTTTTCTGCAATCATTCCATCTGTTTAACACACTATGTGTAATGTAGCGTATGAGTAAGAGCCAGGGTCGGCTCTAGACGCGTTAGTCGTACTCGTGGGTTTGTTTGCTTATATGTGTAAATAAAGAGACTGATTTTACTTTATTCATTTTTGGATGTGTTATTCTCCATGAGTCCCACAAATTATAATCTTGGGTGAATGTATTTAAGGGTTTTGAGGAAGATATTGGTGAAGTGGTTGTGGAAACTCGGGACCGGTCAAGCTTTGGGTCCATACATAAGTTAAAATCACCCCCTAATATGATTTTTTTTGCTCTGAGTGAGTAGCTTTAGTTTAGAATTCTCTTTGATTTTCATTGGGAGCGTACATATTAACTAGTGTAAGTTTGGTGGTACCTATACTTCCCACTAATATTATATATCTACCCTTACCATCTCTAAAGCAATTTTCCAGTTGGTGGTTTATTCTTTTTATGAACTAAAATTGCTACTGCTCTTCTATTGACCTCGGCTGATAAAAAAGTATGACTTAGTAAATTAAATGTTATTTAAAATTTTGGGTTCTTCATTTTTAAAAAAAAACATTTTTGTGTTTATTGCATTAGAAAGATAAAAAGAACAATTCTTACAGATTGTATAGTTTGTAGAGAAGTGGTATACAATATTGGTATATACATATTATTCTCTAAATCGTCAATCAAAGCATTAGTATAGTAGTATGTCCTGTCATTTTTTTTTTCCACTTCAAGATATTGTTAATCTCTGCGAAATTGCGGTAGCAATACAGCATTTTTTCTATAAACATCAATACATTAAAAACATTAAAACATTTAAACAAAAATATTGATTTGACATCATACAATGTTTCTTTGTGTTTTTTGTGGTAGGTGATTTGATTTATTGTAAATATGGGTATGGAGTTGTGTTCCAGGAGGGTTTCCATGGAGGTTGTCCCTGTCAGTCACACATAATTTTTAGGTAGAATATTGTTATCATACATATTGGGGTTTTAAAACTTAGCATTAGTGTTTCCAAGTTTTACATTTTTAGTTTCCCCAGGGTGTGGCGTAAGTCCGCATTGCAATACCATTGTGTGTATTTGAACTTAGACATAATTAGTTTCTGACTTTGAACATGTTTCCTCTATGAAATATTTCCAGGTTTCAAGGAAAGTTTCTATGTGTTTTTCTTTATCTATATTAATTTCAGAATCTAATTTCTCTATGTATAGAATTTGCGTGAGGTCTTGTATTACCTCTATTATTCCTGGAGGAGTTGTTCTGAGCCAGTGTCTAAGGTTTACCCTTTTAAAGGCTAAGATTGTTAAGTGAGTGAGTCTTTGTTGATTGGATTTTACTTGCATGCGGTTTTCGCCTTCACCCTGGGTATAGGTTAAGCTTGGTGGGTCTGAGTAGTGGAAAAGATAGAGGGTTTAGCTGACATTGAATTTTGCACACTTTAAATCTAAATTGGTCTATATCTTTCCAGAAATTATTGAGAGTTGTACATTCCCACATAATTGTATACTCAAAATGAAATGAATGGGAGCACCACAATTCACCCTCACGCTGCAGAGCACGGAGCACCAAACCCAAACAGCCCTCAGCCACAGGCCGTATGAACAGTCCAAAATCCCCACTATGAAAGGAAGGGTGAGCTACAACGTACCCGCAGACAGTGTTGCAACAGTAAAAAAGTCTTTATTCAATCTTGCCTCTGAGGAAGTGACATACGGTCACGAAACGCTTAAGGTGGTGCCTCACGAGCACGATACTCCTCTCTTGTGTGGGATCCTATTATATACACATGGCACTGTGAGTGGATTTTTATATGATTGAATAAAGACTTTTTTACTGTTGCAACACTGTCTGCGGGTACGTTGTAGCTCACCCTTCCTTTCATAGTGGAGATTTTGGACATTCCCACATAACATGAAGAACATTAGCGTTTTGTAAAGTACATCTGAGGCATTGTAGTGGTGGTATAGATGGATATGGGAACTTCAGGTATGGGGTGTTGAATGGCCTGTAGGCTCTCTGGAGCAGTTTAAATTGAGTTTCTCTAGATGATTCGCATCATGGTTCTCAGTGTTTGATAAACTTGTATGATATTTTCTAGCACTCCTTGTGTTCCAAGTTCTTTTTCCCATTTATTCATGTTGGATGATGCACATTGTTTATTTTTTTATAGCATTCAGATAGGTTTAAGTTTTCCAGAGGGCCATGTATTAGCATTTCAAAGGGTTCTTGTTTGAGGGCTAAGGCTATGTTTTGTACTTTAATTGCACAGTAGTGTCTTATTTGGGCATATTCTAAGAAATGAGCATTCAGGTGTTGATATTTGGTTTGTTGTTTGGGCCAGGTGTATATTCTGTGATTGGTTGTTGAATATAGGTCTCTTAGCATAGCATATATTTTTTGTTTTCTGTAACCCCTATTTTTATGCCCAGATCGGTGATGTGTGATTTTGTTTTTTGAATTTGGTGAGAAAAGGACCAGGGTCCTTTTGATTGTGTGCCAATTGGGAGAAATTCTGTTTTATCTATGTATATTTGGAAGCCTGAAAATCCTCCAACGTCGGTGAGCTCTTTCAATATTGTTGGCATAGCTTTATCTGCAAAGAAAACAGATTTCAGTACGGTGTTTCCTATTTGTATCCCGTCCCTCTTTTGTGTTTTGTTCCAGATAAATGTAGAGCGGTTCTATTGCTATGTGAAATAGCAGGGGGGACAGGGGGCACCCCTGACGGGTTCCCTTTTGAAGGGGAAATCTGTCTGACAAGTGTCCTGGGATGGAAATTCTTACTGTAGGGTTTGTGTAAGATGCTTTGAGGAATTGAATGAAGGGGCCAGAGAATTTCATCTTTTCTAATGCTAGAAAAAACCCGTTCCAATTTACATTATCAAAGGCCTTTTCAGCATCGATCGTTAATATTCCCATTTGTGTTTTGGTTGGTCTATTTTGTGCCCAGTCCAACACTGATAGCACCTTCCTAATATTTGTGACTCCTGATCTACCCTTGACAAATCCTACTTGATTATGATTAATGATATGTAGGAGTTTTTTAGCTAATCTTTCTGCCATGAATTTGGATAGGATTTTTGTATCTACATTGATAAGGGAGTTGGGTCTATAGGATTCGGTTTTCAAAGGTGTGCTTCTTGGCTAGTGGGCATATGCTGACCTGTATTTAGTACTTTGTTGTATAGCTGTGTCAATGTTTAAGAGATCTGGGGGGACAGGGTTTTGTAGAATTCGCTTGTCAGGCCGTCAGGACCCAGAGCTTTGTTTGTGTGGAGCTTCGCGATAGTGTGTGTTACTTCTTCTTGAGTTATTGTGGCGTTTAGTGGTTCTAGATGAGATGTTGCATCCTTTTTTAGGAACTCTGAGCTCTTTTGTAATGGACACAGGGGACATATTGAGAAAAATCGATGGTATCGACCAGGATACAATTCTCGCAACGCTCGACATCGAGGGATTATACTCGTCAATTCCCCATAAAATCGGGGTACGAGCTGCGAGATTGTTCTTGGAATCTAGGGGTGAATAGTTTATGGTCCATACAGATTTTGTGGTGACCCTCCTTACGTTTATCCTTGAAAATAAAATTTTTCTGTTCAACAATAAGTTTTTATCGTCAGGTTAGGGGGACCGCGATGGGGGCAGCATGCGCTCCTACGTATGCCTGCCTCCATCTCAGTCTCTGGGAGAACAGTGTGGTGGAGGAGTCCATTGCAGACCTCCCAGAGGAGGAGGGGGTTGTGCTATGGTTGTGATAGGTGGACAATGTCCTTCGCCTGTGGAAAGGCTCTGAGGTAGGTCTGACTAATTTCATTGAGATATTGAACCATAATGACTTCAACATCAGACTTACATATGAATATAGTAGATCCTCTGTGAATTCCTTTGAGACTAACACGTTCAGGAAGGAAACCGCTGTAAACTCCCTGCTTGCTGCAGACAGCCATCATCCGAGGTGCTTGATTAATGGGATTTCAATAGGCCAGTTTGGCCGTATTAAGAGAAATTGCTCCAACCAAAAAGAATGGTTGTCTCAGGCAACAGAACTGGCAGAGAGATTTCGTGCCAGAGAGTACAGTGAGCGATCCATCAGAAAGGGCTTTAATAAGTCTAAGGGAAGGAGACGAAGGTCCTTGTTAACTCCATCCATAAAAGAAGTAACAAAGGATGGTACAATAAGATTTATTTCTAATTTCAATCAAAACTGGGGAGAGATCAAAGGGATATTAAAAAAGGATTGGCGGCTATTATCCAATGATAATGACTTAAGAAACTTTTCCCCAAGCAACGGCAAGAAGAGCCCCAAGTTTGAGGGACAAGATTGTCCCCAAGTCATTATGTGGAACCTAGAAAAGATGGGTGTGATTGGCTAAAAAGGCCCATGGGCAATAAGTGCTGTGGAAAATGTCGCAGCTGCCCTAAAATGACCCCAGGGAAATTTGTTGTAGGCTCTGATGGAAAAGAGTGGGAGGTAAGACAATTCATCTCTTGTCAAAGTAATTTATTTAATCACATGTGAATGTAATGTGAAATATGTGGGTAAAACCAGAAAGACACTGAAAACCAGTGTTAGAATAAATATCCTCACTAGTCCCCCGGACTCTGATTGATGCCTGTCAGACGCACTAAGAGACCTTTTTACAGCGCCGGGAGATAGAGTTGAACTACACATCTTTGTAGCAAAAATCTAACTCACTTTATTTAGTTATTACATTGGGTTTTCACAAAGAGAAAAAGGGGGCGTGGCCAGACACAGTGTCTGCCGATGGGTACTAAAACCTTGGAATGTAGGAGGCAAAAGACCTTGAGCTCACTGGGAAGCTCAAGTGTTATCAAATGAGAAAGAACATTTGGAAACAAAACATCTGCAATAACACGACAATAATGTAAGACAAAATGGAGTCAGAGAACAAAATGGCTGCTATTAGGCTAAGTGATAATAGAGAATATATAAAAACCTAACAGTTCCACCCTTTCATCCCAAAGGGATAACTAAACGGAAATTATATGTAACGTATAGCAACATTATCAGTGGAAATAGTATTCAAAGAAAACATATTCATCTACTTTGATGTGATTGCTAAGTTGTTGCAAATTACTGATCTGATATTGTTTGGTAGGTGAGATTACACTTCATGTCATTGTTCACAGAAACACATTTTACATTAGAGGAACAAATAAAAATAAAACAAACTTCAGCAACAGTAACATTTTGAGTCCGAATCATAACTATATCTACAGTTCGTTCACGGGAGGTCTGTTGAGTTGTTCTGGAAAATTTAAGCGGGTTACATCATCTTCTCGGATAATTGGGATCCAATATCTTATAGTGCTGATCAGTCAGATAGTATTGGAGACATATTGGAACTGAAACTGGAATAGCAACTAAACAAGTAATTATAATGTCCTGAGCACTTTTACATTTCCTAAACAAAAGTCAATTATATTTATGAGCTTCTTTGAAATATACTCCCAAATGTTACCTAGGGGCAATGGAACACGGGGAGCAATAGAGCGGGAAGCTCTGTTCATTATAATAAATTCAAAATAGAAAAACCACAGAATAAGATGAAAAATGAACAGGTCAGGAAAACATATTTCATCTGGATTTCACAATTCCCCACCGGCTTGGGGTCTGGGCTCATCTTACTCCTTCCTCCTTGAGGGTGGGTGTGTTGTCATCTCTGAAGTCATCTGGGTGGTCATCTCGTTCTCCAATCAACAGATTCGGTGCGCGTTTTACTCTGGAAGCATGTATCCACGATGGATTGCCTTCAACCAAGATAGCTGCGCGAATCACAACGCCTTCATCAAGACCACATCACCTGATTTAAATGGGTGCATCGGAGCACTAGAAAGTAAAGAAAAAACAAAGAAACATCACCACAGATGCTATTCAATTTTTCAATCAGTTTTACCACATAAGCTTCCTGGATAAATTCCAGGTCACCTGTAATTAATGTCCCTGTCTTAACTGCCCATGGCGTAGGGAATGGTCTACCCATTAAAATTTCGAAAGGAGACAACTTGGATGTAGAATTGGGGCCATAAGAATCTCTGCTAATACAGCTGTTAAATAAATATCCCATTTACTGAAAGAACCTGCAGTAGCCTTCCTAAACTTCTCTTTTATTGTCCGGTTCATTCGCTCTACAACACCTGAACTCTGGGGATATGAAACTTCTATTCAATGAACATCAATTACACAATGTCTTGTATTAGCTTAGAAGTAAAGGCTGGTCCTTTATCTGAATCTATCCTAACGGGACAACCTCATTTAGGAATAATTTCCTTACACAAAATTTTAGCAACAGTTTTCAAATCTTCTTTTTAAACATATATACATTTGGGCAATAAACATAGTGGCTAAGACTTTTATGAGCCATAACATTACTATAACTATCCCCTCTTTAATAAAGACCCAAAGGTCTAAAAACAATACTTGAAAAAAAAAAAATCTTTAAAAAAAATGGATCGGGAGAAAACAAAAACTTAAACTGAAATAATAACATTCTCAGGGAAACATGGAAATACAGGAAAGAAACAAAAGAAATGGAGAAAAGAATAGCAAATTATACACATATATGAGATAACATTCCCTTAAACAACATGAAAAGAACTCACAATTATCTCACTCAAACAACCAAAACATAAGGAAGATAATAATCCACAAATTAAATTAATGTAAAGTCAGCTCACCATTCTCATTTATAAACTATCTACCGCCAAATTCTACCAAAACCAACTACATTAAAATCATACCTGGAAACAATGAATTAACATCTTAAACCTTAAACAAAACACCAGTACGGGTCAAAGAAAAGATTAAACTAAATAAACAAAACACGGTAACGGACTAAATTCCAAACAGAATCTGGGAATTGAAGCTCTATATACACTATACACAAACAAAACCAACCATAACAGCTCTAATTGGTAGAGAATCAAATCGGACTAAGGAGAGATTTACACCTATATTTAATATTAATTACTTGGGTATTAATTTAACCTGTAATCTTAATACAGTAAATAAAAGGAATATACTATGGGTAAGACCTGACTATATCTAACTTCTAAGACCATGATGGATTTAAAATAACCTCATACTCTGGGAGACATCGGATAGTTCATATTCTATTCTTTAGCATTTATAAACATGATTAGATGTTAATTAAACATTCTCCATGCCCAATAACAGCCATTGCACAAGCTGCAGAGATGCATTCTCTGCATTCTCTGAACAGTGATTGCCAATGATTTAGGAAAAAAAAAAATAAGTGACTAGTTTCAAGGTGTCTCTGTGATATTGTGATAAAACTGCCACCATGATTTTACAATGTTCTCTTATAATACAAATGAAAAGATTTATCATAATTCACAAAGCTCAGAGCAGGGGCAGAGGTAAATATTATTACAATTATTTAAACATTCTTTGTCATTTTCTGTGTCCATAGAATGATGTCTGGACAGTCTTTAATTGTGCATTTGGAGCATTTGGTCCCAGTGGGAGCTGGCTGGGATTCATTGTTGGTAAAAGTTCATGAAGCTGACCAATTCAGCTTTATTACAGGGTGTTTGAAACGCAAAAATGTCTTTATCTCTGGCGGGGCTGACCAGATATTCACCCTTAGATATTATACAACCAAGATATTGAACTGAGTCTTTGCAATATTGTATTTTCTGGAAGCTTTTGATGCAAGACAATTGAGGAGAGAGAAACATTTTACATACCTCCATGCTCTGAATACACAATAATCACATTAACATATTTGACAATTAACATATTTCACATAATCTTAGAACCATGTGGCTGAACCCATTATTATTTTAACACTTCACAGAGAGCCATAGAGTCTGTCACTGGCAAGTCCACCAAATCTCTATGTCAAACAGTGACACATAAATTGGGACTCTTCAAAAAATGAATACAAAAAGACTGAGCCGTAGCACCAGCCGACATGCAGAAAAAAGGCATATCTCAAAATCAACAACTATATTACATTGGGTATCGGCAGAAATGCTAATAAGGGCTTAAATATCCGAAACTATAGGAACTATCTGTATTATGAGCGGGCTATAATAGGGGTATAAAATAGGAAGATAGTCTTTATAATTACTCATTGCTTTACAAAGGTACAAACCATTGGCAGAATACTATTAATTATATCCTGTAAAAGGGGGTTAGGGGCATAAAAAAAAAATAAGCCGTACATCAACTTTAACTTCCAACAAGTTATGCCACTAAAGAAAATTAAGATACACAATTTACTTACTAAATCCTGTATCATCAAGTTAACGGGGTAATCTGGTAATAATTCAAAGGAAAAAATAAGACAATAACAATTGGCCATCATCCCTATTATTGACAAATATTTTATATTCTTAGTCTCTGCAAGTATCCCAATAAATCTCTACAAAAAAACTTGCAATCAGCTGAGGGACCATTAATATAAGGAAGCTTTTGATAGAGAAGCACATAGTCCCTGTATCATCAAAAAAAATTAAACAGCTTACCTTGTATATGAAGAACACAAATAGGATTACACATTCTGTCCATGAGCTGTACCAAAGCGAGGGAATCACTTGTGGGAAAATCCATCACAACTGCCATCATAGGGGATATCTATCTGTGACTGTATTTTCACATCCTACTTAGCTATATAGGTATAACGGGTCTCACCAATGATCTAATTTATTACAAATAAACATTTGCTATTATGAAGCTGATTCCTCTTTAAAACCAACAGAAACTCTACCAGATCCTTGCTCTTCACTTTCTAAATCTTCACTTTCTCAAAAACCTCTATAATATAAGAAAAAAACCTTCCGTAGACATTCCTACCTCCATTCGCAATTATAAAACTCCCATTTACAACTAGTTAGACATGAAAGGAGAGGAGGAGGGGGAAGCGGGTTTAGGAATGTAAGAAGATAAGAATTAGACACAGAATAGAAAACATCGAGTCCAAACATTCTAAGTGAAACCAGCATTAACCAAATTTAACCTCACTTATTAATATAACTAGATTTATAATAAAATTCACTAAGAGAGCTCGCAATAAGAATATACATCTTTTATCCAATCCAATATATTATCAAACCATGGATTTCTATAAATTGTACCACCAATACGGATCACTTAATCCTCTTGCGTATGCCAGAAAAATTCTTCGGAACTTCTGTACCAGTCTTGTAATCAGTATTTTCCCACATTGGAATCCTGTAAACTTAGAATTAAAACACTTTAATATACTTTGAATGACTTATCATGTTTGGGTCAGACACCTTACTGTGAAACTTTCCATCCTGTAAGCAAGAAGGTTAACAATAAGCGCAAAGCAAGCAAGCTCAGCAAATTAACAAATTTGACAGACAAAACTGTTACACATAAAACACACAAGACATACAAAGGTAAGGTCTCTTAATGTTCCGTATAATGCTAGCTAGCAAAGAAACACAACTCAGAAGTTCGAACTTCAAATGAACCGGACCACACTGTCCGTTCTATAAATGGTTAAGCTTAACTCTTTCCGTCCCCCAATCCCTAAAACTCCCACGTTTTAAACTTCACGCTGAAGCAACTTCTATTTAAGAAGAAAACATTAACTCTCTATGTGCAGGTCGCCACCTGCGGGAGTATTATCTCGTAGTCCAACTACGAGTTGCGAGTCCAACCCGCATAGGGATCTTATCCATCAAGGGGAAATATATCTCTTGTACGGCTCCCAGTTACCTCTTCCAAAGAGAAACTAAAAAATGCAGATCGCCACCTGCGGGAGTCTACCTTAAATCTTTAACTCTTTAGGACACCCAGTACCAAGTTTTTACATTCCACTCAGGGAATAAAACTCTTTCAGAATTTAACACTCCACCCACGAAGCAACTTCCTTAAGAGAACTCGATCACAGGTCCCAGCCTGCGGGCATTCTACTTACAGACCCCGTCTGTAAGACGTGGGGCATGCGTCCGCCCTTCCAGACCCACGTTTTAAAATCTATCCCAATGTGCTGATACAAGTTACAGAACAAGCAAGACAAAACCTAAAATTAATAAGTTCAATACTCACTATCCTGTAGGTTGTATCCCACTTCTGACACCAATTGTTAGAATAAATATCCTCACTAGTCCCCCGGACTCTGATTGATGCTCAGACGCACTAAGAGACCTTTTACAGCGCCGGGAATAGAGTTGAACTACACATCTTTGTAGCAAAAATCTAACTCACTTTATTTAGTTATTACATTGGGTTTTCACAAAGAGAAAAAGGGGGCGTGGCCAGACACAGTGTCTGTCGATGGGTACTAAAACCTTGAAATGTAGGAGGCAAAGGACCTTGAGCTCACTGGGAAGCTCAAGTGTTATCAAATGAGAAAGAACATTTGGAAACAAAACATCTGCAATAACACGACAATAATGTAAGACAAAATGGAGTCAGAGAACAAAATGGCTGCTATTAGGCTAAGTGATAATAGAGAATATATAAAAACCTAACAACCAGAATGCAGGAACATGAGAGAGCAATTCTTAAGTTAAATGTTATAAGATCTAGTGTGGCAAAATATATGGCAGAGACCCACGGGGGAAAGGCTAAATGGTCCTTCTGTGAGGTGGAAGCCATATCGTTAGGTATCAGAGGGGGGGGGATATAAATAGTGGATATACAGATTAAAAATTGTGCAGCCTTTGGGCATAAACGAAGAAATGCAGTTTGCATGCTTCTTATAGGCAGAATATGGTTTAATGGGTTGAGTTTTGGATCCAGATTTTCTGTTTCTGAAGCCCTCCCTGAATCACTAAGGATCCTGTTTTGTTCCTATTTTAGCTTATGTTAATCTTATCAGCTAATACCTTTAACCCTCTGAAATTGATGGGGTGATTTTTTCCTCCTAGGTCTTTAATTTGGTTCTCCTCTGTCGCTCTCGGCTGTCTGCAATAGTCCATCTCCATGTGATTATAATATTAATGTTAGCAATTATTAACACTGCTATATGTCTTACTTCCCATGTGTATTAACTTGGTTATTTATAACCCCTTTTTGTACTTACTAATGTATGTGACACTGCACATCAATTTGTCGACTTATGATCGGGTGGACTTGTGTCATATTGAATCATATAGAAACATTAAATCATTACGATTAATTTTGGTTTGCCATGAATGGATCAGCAACCTGGGTTGCTGTTTAGGGTTCAACACATAATATAACTAGTTTGGGTTGGTTGAAGTGCAGCTAGATTTTTGGGCAATATCCTGTGATGCGCTGAATGGTTAACACACATTCATATTTCAATTAGGGAAATTGCTTTTAATGAAGAGATGAGTGTTATAGGTATGTCTCTTTAAATGAGTCTGTTAAAAGGAACTCTCACCAGGCACAACGCAAGACCCTGATGAAGGCCTTGCAATAATAGCGCACAGGTGAAACGGGCGTAGGTTGTTGTATAAGTTTTGTGAGATACCGAGTTTTAGAGGGATGACGGCGTTCCACTTCACGGTATTGACATCGGGTGAAGAGTGTGGTCCGTCCTGCCTTCTCTGGAGACAGGTCCTGGCTTCTCACATAAGTCCCAGCCTGGTGCCCTATTTTGTTCTCACATAGATGGTGTGTAGATTGTTGATTTTGGAGGATTACATGTAGTCAAGGGATACATTTGGAGGCGATACCATTTTTTTATTCTGATATCTGGGTATCTGAAGGACTATTTTATGTGTGTTTTTTAGTGGCCTGGGGACGCCCTGACTGTTTTTTTCGATAATACTGTGTAAGCTGTATATTTGGTGTTTTACTGTAGATAGCACTTTATGGCTTTTTATTCTTAAGAGGGGGATATTTCTTGGGGCACCTGGGGGTGTAGTGTTTGACTGTGAATAAATGCTTTTCTATTTTTGACCCAGTATTGCATGTGCTTATTTGTTAGGGGTCTGTGTTTGGGGAACTCCTTTTGAGACCCCTGTTTTTTGGTGTAGATTTCAGTCTTTACCCCTTTGGGCACCACTGGATGATCAGTGTTTCCTATGGGTCATACACTATTAGAAGCTGTGCTCATCCGATACAACTTGCGCAAATGTAGAGCATATATCTTTTTGTTTGGTTGCGATGGTTCCTTGGTGTGTTTTTATTCTGGCTATTGGGGTTTGTGTGTATCTGTCTTTTGCTAGTCTGACAAGCAGTTTGACAGCTTTGTTTCCGAATTTGTAGTAAGTCAGCTGGTGGAATGACCATTTGAAGGCATTGTGGCGTTGTAGCCATAGATCAGTCTGTGATTTGAGTGTGCTCCATTGTTTCTTGTCTGTTTGTGATAGCATCTGCTTATATTTTGTGTGAGCCTTACAAAGTTTTTTGCTTGCTTCTAGGTATTTTTGTTGTGGTTTTTTTTTAGGTTGGCGGTATATGAGGTTATTTCTCCTCTCAGTACAGCTTTTCCAGCTTCCCAGAAAAGGTTTTCGTTGGTGTTGTGTTGTTGATTTGTGTTTGTGTATTTCTTCCAGCTGTTGGTGAGCATTAATTGAAAATCTTTATTGTTGGTTAGATGTGTGGGGAACCTCCATTGTATGTTAATACATGGGCATGTTTCTAAAATTTCTAGGCTTATAGGAGCCTGGTCAGATATTTGTATGTCCAGTATGTCAGTGTTTATGATGCTAGATAAGAGAGTTTGGGAGCATAAAAAATGGTCTATTCTGGACATGGAATTGTGGGTTTGTGATATAAAGGTCTGCGGGGTGGTATAGTCTCCAGACGTCTATCAGTATAGTGGATTTGGAGAATGTTTTGAGTGTTGTGTCTGAATATAAAGGCTCTATATTCTTCTGGGTGGTACACTAGGTTAAAGTCTCCGCCTACTATAGATTTACTTTCATTGGATACAGGATCCAATGCCTGTGTCCCGTTGGAATCCTTTTTTCTGTCAGGGAGGTATATGTAAGATTGGGTTCACTCCTTAAATTTGTAGGTATGAGGAGCTAGATGGGATAGTACTTACGGTTTTGTGTTTTCTCTTGTGTTTTCTAATCCAGGTTATGGTGATTCATATCATCTTTGGTAAGGTGATAATAAAAGAACGTTCATTATAGTAGTTGGTATTAGGTAGGCAAATGGCTGGAGGAGGTTGCTGGGGGCTAGCTAGTCCAGAAAATAAGGGTAGTCAATCCGGTGGATTTTTTTTTTTTTTTGTAATCCAAATTGTGTCGGTTGTTTTTCCCTTTGGCAGAATGTTGTTGGGAGAGAATTCAATGTAGACTCTAGGGATAGATGAGTAGGTGGGTGAAGGAAGTTGAATGGGCAAAGTTAGGTACGAAAGTAGAGAAAATGTTCGATCTGGGCGTTCTAAAGAGTTCCAGAAAGGTCAGTGTTTCGGCATTATGGTTATCTTGTGGGTGATGACCTTCGACAGTAATTAGAGATAGACTGGCAGTTGGGTGAAGGAAGATAAGGGTGGATAGATAGATAGAAAAGTAGAGGAATGGTTTATCTAAGGTTTCCAGGACTTCATATTCTCAAGGTATTATAGTTGTTTTGTTTGAGGTAGTATTGCCATTATTCCAATGGGTTTCTACCCCTTTCGCTTATCTTTTTCCTATTTTGAGTTCAGTTTGTCACATTGTTTTTTGTTGTTGTTATTTTTTTTTGGGGGGGGGGTGGGTTGTTTCCTTTTTGCCTGGTTAATAGTTGGGAAATAATTCACTAAAGTGATCAGGGATAGCTGAGCAGGTGGGTGAAGGCAGTAGAAGAAGGATACCTAGGCTGAAAAATAGGTGAAGCGGTCGATTAGGATGTTTCCTTACGTGGCTTGTTGCTGGATGTTCCAGGTGCATAGAGGGTTTTGGGGTATGGCATAGAAGATTTCCATTCCGGTGAGGGAGAGTATGGGTTTGGGGACCGTTGGGGTGTGTTGGATGGTGGTGATTGACATCTGTCAGTTTCTGCTTTGTCTGGATCGTGGAATGTTAGTGGTGGGTTTCCTTGTCGAAGGACCTTGAGAGTTGCTGGATATTGAAGGATAAATTTTATGTTTGACATATAAAACAGAGCATATTTTGCTGAAAGCGCTGCATATTTTTGCTAGCTCAATTGAGTAGTCCGAAAATATGAATAGTTTGTTGTGTTCATATATGAGTTCGCCTTTTGCTGTGAAGGCGCGTTGCATGGCTATTTTGTCCATGTAATTTAGGTAATTGGTATTTTTTGCCTTTTGGGATTTGGTGGCCCTATTCTGTGGGCTCGTTCAATTTGAAGATCCTGTGGTAGTCCCAAGGATTTTGGTAATTTGAAAAAGAGAGTTCCATTAGCTCATTCGGTTGTACCGATTCCGGTATACCTATGATACGCAGGTTGTTACGTCTGGATCAGTTTTTGAGATCGTCGATTTTGTCCTGGAGTCGTACAATTTAGTCTTTGTGAGATACTGTATCTTGCGCAATTTTTTTTTAAGAATTCCTCTGTGCCTCTTCCTCTATGTATGTATAATTTTATTTATAAAGCGCCACTTGGGTACGCAGCGCTGTACATTATAAAATACAGAGTATAAAAACAAGGGAATAAGTGCAAGCCATTATACAGATAGATAAAAATTAAATTAAGTTAAATACAATTTCATACATCGGTTAAGAAAGCATAAATATAAATTATATATAAATGGATATAAGTGCAACAAGCCTCGACACATTAGGAATGAGATCCCTGCCCGGAAGAGCTTATAATCTAAGTGATCTGCGGCCTAGTTGTGCTGCGAGGTCCTGTGGCAGTGGATGGATAGCTTTTGGGATCGCATCTGCGATTGTTTGTTGTAGGTCCGGGAGCAGGGTTTGTTGTAGGTCCGGGAGCTTACTGCTATTGCCAGCTGGTTGTGGTCTTGAAGATCCTGAAAGCCAGAGCTTGGGCCTTCCTCTGTCAGCGTTTGGGTTTGTGGCTGTTCCTCTGTGTCGAGGTCTGGGTCACGCTGCGGTGACTCTGCCATCTTGGAATCCCTTTGGGTTGTTCCTTTATCTTTCATTTTAGGTGGTTTGGTCTTGTCCTTTTTTACATTGCGTTCCATATTATGGTAGTAGGGTATATCCTTAATGCTTGGTCGTCGTTTTTGGCTTGGTTAAGAGCTGGATTTATATTAGCAGGGATTATTGGAGCATGCGTCCCTGTCGGCACTGGAACCTGAAGCAGGTTCTTTATTTTTGATGAAATGTTTTCGTTTAGCTGGGCTGTAAACCCTTCCTATTATGTGAATTGAGAGATTTGTTTGAGTTGGCTTCATGTTAAATTGATTATATGATCACCGAAGTCAAGATGTGGTGAGGACTTGCACATATAAATTTTTTTTACATACCCTTTTTCAGTGGTGTTCAATGGGGAGGACCGGATCTGCTCCAGCGTCGAGGAAATGCTTATATTTTTGGAGGTCTGAATTGATTAACAAAGACACATACATAGTTATCAATACATAGTTAAGTAAATAACAATTTTGTATTTTGCGATATAACATTTTTATGACATAAAAAATAGCCATTGTGGCTGAACTTAACATATAGGAAATAGGATCTAGTGATCCCAAAAAAATTACAATTATATAAAGGTGGCAGTTTCTCAGGCTGTCTCTATGTGGGTGGGGGGACCTTAAAGAGGATTGGTCAGGGCATCAGAGAGACTCCAATCATCAGCAGAGTAGTATAGTGAGGTTAAATTCTCTAGGTAAGTATTTGGGGGGGACAACAACCTGAGGTGAACTCCTTGATAGGGGATGGGGGAGAGGGGTAGGTGTAAAGATTAGATGATGTTTGTAATTTTTGGATAGAGTTTCCGGTATAGCCTTATTTCAGGACTTAGATGGGGTAATAGCCTTTTTCCAAAGTTTTAAAGTTTCTCTTTATATTGTAGTAATTGTAAAGTTTTTGGATGGGGTAACAAATTGCATTAGTCTCATTTTCCAAGCTATTGTTCTAATGTTGGTTTGTTTGAGAGTCTAGTCCCGGTTTCATACAAGTTAGGGTGTTACTTGATTTAATGTTTTTTCGAATAGACAAAAATGTTAGGCTTCATAGAGTTGATGCCCAGATCTAAAAATAGTCCCATTAGTCTGTTGACTGGATGAGGATTTAGTAAAAGGGACAAATACTAATAATAAGTTTAAAGTTTTATTGTGGGAAAATGAACTTTTTTTTCTTTCTTTCCATGTGTTCTTCACTTTTTGCAGATTCCCTCTCTGTTCTGAGATACACCAGTTAGAAGAATACATGATTGCATTCCTCTACTCCTACTTGGACTGTCAATCAAATCCCTGTGATGTGATCCCCCCTCCCTGCTCTGTAAACATAGAGATAAGAGCATTAGCAGGGAGAGAGAGGTAGCTTTGATGGTAGATATAAGGCTGCACTTGACCCCCCTTCTTAATAGCTTTCACTGATTGATGATGGGTCACAAAGAGAGAGATCGTAAACTGTACTGTTCTCCTTCTTCTTCCGTGTCTCCAGGACAGCTTTCTATTGGCCACTGTGCGTGGGTGTGTTTTTCAGGATGTTGAACTTTTAACTCCTACTGCACATGATAAGCTGATCGGTTAGCCGGAGTTGAGACATGGAGGAGGTAACAGAGGGGAGGGGGAAGTGCTGCACAGAGATCTGACACCATGGTTAAACAGAGTCAGTGACAGAGATAGGATTAAGGCAGCACAGAGTACATGAATTTAACTTTGCAAAGGGGCAATGTGTTTTTTTCACTATAGATGCCCTTTAATCTGGTGGAAAAGGGTAAAATAGGAGTTTTAAAAGGGTAAAACAGGAGTTTTAAAAGAACGGTTAGAAGAGGTTTAAAAGTTCCCATGTACAAAACCTTGTCCTAGGTATTTCTAGTAAACTGCTGGTGTTTATTGCTTTTTTTGTTTGTTTGTTTCCATGTTTCTAGAAAAATATGAAGTTTCTACATATGTAAAAACTTTATTTGCAGCTCTGTTATTTATGTACCAACCAGTGTGAATTGCTGACAGTCTTCCAGTAGCAATACAAATCAGTGGGCCCTATTTATAAAAAATCGTTATCGTTATCGTAAAATACCGACCGTTATCGTAAAATAACGACCGGGGTTTTACCGATAACGACCGTTATTTACCGATAACGGTCGTTATTTACCGATAACGGTCGTTATTTACCGATAACGACCGTTATCGTTAAATACCGGTCGTTATCGGTAAATAACGCCCGTTATCGTTAAATACCGGTCGTTATCGGTAAATAACGACCGTTATTTACCGATAACGACCGGTATTTAACGATATCGGTAAATAACGGTCGTTATCGGTAAAAACCCGGTCGTTATTTTACGTTAACGATCGGTATTTTACGATAACGATACCGATCTTTTATAAATAGGGCCCAGTGAACTGATTTTACTTGCATTTACTTCTATCGATTAAGAGTTCACCTGTGGCATGTTCTGCTAAAGTGCTGGGTTAGGGAAAAATCTAACTATTGGGACACAGGTTTGATTCCCCATGTTCCCTTTTTTTGTTTTTACTATGTGTCTAGCAAAAGATAAAGACTCTACATGTACTAGTTCATTATTTAATAGCCCATGTGGAATAGAGGTAGAAAGCCTTCATTTTAGAAAGACACAGTATAGAAGGTTGCTGGTTCGATTCCTCATACTTACTTTTATTTTTTGCTGAAATGTTAAATGTTCTGTTTCTTTCATCCATGCTAGCAAAGATATACACTGCAAAGATTAGTTTTCTTTTTTGCATAAAAAGCATAGGAATTTATCATTCAGGAGCATTTCTAATGAGTTTACACAAAAACTGCACTGATATCTGTGTTCTGTGTCAGAGGGAGGGATCTCTGAGCTGTAACATGATTGGCTGTCAGCTGCCAGGAAGCAAGACTGCAGTTTCCTGTGAAGTGTCCAGCGCACACTTAGCTGGGTGTTCCCAGATAAGGTGAATTATGGGAGCTGACCCTTAGTACACACAGGTTATTTTCATAAATCACCCAGCATGCACAGCAAAGGGAGACATGAGACACAGCTTGTTGTGTGTTTATGAATGTGCTCTGTCTATTGAAACAATGTTGCCTTGGGACTTTAGTTCTCCTTTAAGCTCGTGGAGTGCTATGAAAATCTCTTAAAAGGTGTTGCATTTCCTAAAAGGCTATCTTGGAAACATGGAAATTATTCAAAAGTCTCCATTTCTTATTTGCATAAGAGTGAAGGGGAGCACTAATGCCTTATACTCGCCCTATCTTTTTTAATTTCTTAGTAACGTCTGTCCATAGGCCCTTTACATTGCAAAACCAGAGGCCTACACTACACAATGGCTCAATAAAGCCGAAACAGGTCTGTGGCTGGCTTTCTGCTTTTGCATTTAGCTTATGGAATGCTATAAAAACTTCTTAGAAGGTATTGCATTTCCTTATGGGCTACCATGGAAATAACCCAGAAGTCTCCATTCCTTATTTGCAAGATCTGATAGAGCATCCTTTTGTTTGTTCATGTACCCATTGGGACAAACAGTTTTCATTCAACCTATGTGCTTTTATTGATTTGCATTCACCATATCAGTGTGTGGATAGTTGAAATCTCTCATAAATATAAACTGACCTAATTGGGAAGAGGTTTCCATTTGTAAGAGAAACTGTGCCTTGCACTCCTTACTATTATTATGTGTTAATAACATACTCCAATGCTAACTTTTTTAGTCACCTTTTGACCTATTAAAGTTTGACCGACAAGACCTTTAAAGTGTCATTTGTATTGGCATTGAAAATCTCTTTGATGCAGGGCTTTATATGTACAGTAGTTTTAAATGTAGAAAAACTCCCAATCCATTTGTGATTGCTCTTAAAAGTTTATAACCATCTATTAGCACAGACCAGTCATTTTTCTCATCCTTTCATGTCTTACTAATCATAATTATATCATAATTTTCAGCACAAGACATGTGTACTTGTACCTCCGTGTGATTGGGAGGTATGTGTTCATGACATAAAACAAACTTTTATGTTCATTTATGTATAGTTGTCGTAAAAACTGAAAGGTGGATTGGGTGCAAGGCTTGCATCGGTGTGTGTGTGGGGTTGTCACATAAAAGTGTTTATTACCAAAAAACTAATTTTGTTCCATGATTTAGGTATGTTTGCCATAGAAATATAAATGTGAAGTATAATGTGCATCAAGTGTGTGTATCTGTGTCTATGTTGGGTTAGGAGGATGTTTTTTGCATTTATGACCATAGAATTAACTTTATGGATATATGTATGGTTGCCATGGAAACTGAAGGATGCAGGTGTGTATCAGTAGGTGTGAGTATTTGTGGAGTTCGGGGGTATGTTTTAGTGTACATACTCAATACTATAAAAACATTAAAATTAATTTTAAAGGGAAACTAAAGTGTGTATAAAGTTTTTTTAAAAACAGTTAAAATAAAAAGTATCTCAGGCAGGGAGGAAGGATTGGTGCTTTTTAACTCCCAATATAATTTCTATCAGGAGCAGCAGCAGGACAAAGAAGACTGCTTCTGCGAGTCTTTCGGTATGCTTCAGCCATTCTTTAATATAGAATGGCCCAGGGCCATAACCTGGCAGATGAAAACTGTATGTGCTGTAGCTCCTCAACAAAACAGTATTGGAAGGTGGGAATTATCAATCCTATCTCCTTGCCCCAATTGCTTTTCATTTTTAATAAGTTAATTTTTACAGTATAGTTGTCCTTTAACTATATTTTATTTTCAGGCTTAACAGAACTGGATCAGATACTGACTGTGCTTTTGACAACAGAAATGTTTGTTGGTGGATGCATAGCATTTTTTCTGGACAATACAATGCCAGGTATTGTATTTAGAATAATGGACCTTTTGAGGTGACAATTTCTTTAGCAATTTTATCTAAATTAATTAATTTACCAAGTTGTTAAATACTTTCTATCTTCAGTGGCAATGTTGAAAAGGAAATACTAGAAATAGTATGTATAGTATAGAACAGGTTGACACAAAAATACCAGGGGATCAGAACCAATGGTACTACAATAATAATCAAAGGTCCTTAAAATATTTCAGAAAATGATGCTTCAAGCTTCTATATTGATGCTTTCATAGTCATAAGTTAAGCAGTAATTTATTAAAGTGAATAAGAATCTGACCCAGGGAGGTATTGACTCTAGCTTAATAAAGAAACTGTTTTGGGTGAGAGGATGGCAAGAAAGTTGGAGAAGACTATAAGACCTGGGAAATAATAGCATATCACTTAGGTATACACTTAGGAAAATTAGTATCATTATGGCAGATAAAGAAGTAGGTAGGACTGTTTTTATAAAGTGGTATTTTTAAATTCTGTTGGGAATTTGGGAACTAATATGCACTTGATGTATCCATTTTTCTTATAAAAATCTTCAGTGGACAGTAAATATAAACTTTTTCTATTACTTCTGGTGGGATACAAGGACCACTGATAGTTTTGATACCTTATAAGTAAGATATAAAACCAGCAGATTCAAAATAAGCAGATTGAAGAGATTTAACCCTTTCAGTGCCAGCAGAATTTCAGTTTTCATGAATTTGCCCTCAATCGGTTTAGACTAATTTTACAGTAAGAAACCTTGCAGTAAATCAGAAATATTATTCATTGGGTTTTTTTCTGCACAAAGTGAACACAGTAACAGAATTTTGTAACTTTTCTGGAAATTTTACTGGAATTATGGGTAAAATATGCAAAAAAAATAAAAAATTTGCTAATATTCATGGATTTTTCCCCATATTTACTTATAGTTATCTTAAAGTTACGCACAAAAGTCTTACTGTTCCTAAAATCTCTGATACTCCCGGGTACAATGATACCATATATATTTAGATACCCCACTTTTCCTGTACAGGAGACCCCCCCAAACCAAAACTGTACCTTCAAGAATATTACACCAAATTGAAATGTATAACCACTTCTGAAGGTTAACATAGAATATCTACCAAATTAACTTAAATATCTCCACAACTGAGATATTTTAAGAAACCACATACCTGCAGTATATTATGAGTGAGGTAAGTTTTGATCAAAATGCAGATAACTGGGCGTAGCTCTTTGTCCAATTGTGAGTTTTTTCTCACATTTTCCTTTTTTTCCTCAACTGTAAAATCAGAGACAAAATTAAATGGGAATTTCAGCTAAAAACTGTTGCGGAAAATTCAAATGCATCTCAAATATGAAAGCCTAACACCTCCCGAATAAAACGGTATGCCACATTCATGGGTATACACAGAGACATGGCTACCAACTAACCCAGAGCGGGACCAAAGCCAAGTGTCAGTAGCAGCAAAAAAAATTTAGCCAGCTCTGTATTTGAACAGCCAGCAGTTTTTCCCATAATACACCCCCCTAACTCAGAAATACCCACAAACTATATATTCCTGAAATCTATACACCTTCAACTATGTAACAATATAGTTCATTCACTCATACCATCAATGGTGTGGGCGCAGTTCTTCGTAGAAATTTGCACTTTTCGCAGACTTTCTAAAAAAAACAACATTCAAAAGGTAGAAATCACGCCAAAACCTCATGGAATTCAAAAATAAGCTATCAATCTCCCAAATGTCCTGAATCAAACAGTATGCCATACTTGCGTGTGTGCATGGTTGCACACACGCAAGTAGAAGCAAAAAGCCATGAAGTGAGACAATGCATGATGGCTCAGAACTAGCAAAAATATTCAGCAAACTCTGAATTTGAACAGTCTGCAGTTTTTTCCACAAAACACCCCCGTAACTCAGAAATACCCCCCACAAACTATATATTCCTGAAATCTACACACTTTAAGCTATGTAACGCTGTAGTTAGTTCATTCATACCATCAATGGTGTGGGTGCACTTTTCGCAGACTTTCTAAAAAAAACAACATTCAAAAGTTAGAAATCACGCCAAAACCTCATGGAATTCAAAAATAAGCTATCAATCTCCCAAATGTCCTGAATCAAACAGTATGTCTACTTGCGTGTGTGCATGGTTGCACACACGCAAGTTGAAGCAAAAAGCCATGAAGTGAGACAATGCATGATGGCTCAGAACTAGCAAAAATATTCAGCAAACTCTGAATTTGAACAGTCTGCAGTTTTTTCCACAAAACACCCCCGTAACTCAGAAATACCCCCCACAAACTATATATTCCTGAAATCTACACACTTTAAGCTATGTAACGCTGTAGTTAGTTCATTCATACCATCAATGGTGTGGGTGCAGTTCTTCGTAGAAGTTCACACTTTTCTAAAAAAAAAAAAAACAACTTCAAAAGGTAGAAATCATGCCAAAACCTCATGGACTGTAAAAAAAAGTTACCAAATATCAATCTCCTAAATGTCCTGAATCAAACAGTATGCCATATGCGTGGTTACACAAGCGCACATGGAAGCGAAAAGCCACAAAGTGAGACAATACATGATGGCTCATAAACAGCAAAAATATTCAGCCAACTCTGAATTTGAACAGTCTGCAGTTTTTCACCACAAAACACCCACACAAACTATATACTCCTTGAATCTAAACACTTTCAGCTACGAAACTCTGTAGTTTGTTCATTCATACCATAAATTGTGTGGGCGCAGTTCTTCGTAGAAGTTTGCAGTTTTCACAGATTTTCTGAAAAAATTAACAAAAAAACTAATTTTGAAGGTAGAAATCATGCAAAAATCCCATGATATGTAAAAAAAAGTTACCAAATACCCCCCGAAACATGGAAATACCCCCCCACAAACTTATTATATTTTTGGAATCTACATGCCTTCAGCTTCGTTACGGTGCCAAGCTTTCATACATACATGATGCAGTTTTTTTCACAAAACACCCCCCCAACTAAGAAATACCCCCCACAAACTATATATTCCTGAAATCTACACACCTTCAGCTATGTAACGTGTAGTTAATACCATCAATGGTGTGGGCGCAGTTCTTCATAGAAGTTTGCACTTTTACCAGATTTTCAAAAAAAATTAACATCAAACAACATTCAAAAAGGTAGAAATCATGCCAAAACTCCATGGAATGTAAAAAAAAGTTACCAAATATCAATCTCCCAAATGTCCTGAATCAAACTGTATGCCATATGTGTGGTTACACACGCAGACGTGGAAGCGAATAGCCACGAAGTGAGACAATGCACGATGGCTCACAATAAGCGAAAATATTTAGCCAACTCTGAATTTGAACAGTCTGCAGTTTTTCCACAGAACACCCTGTAACTCAGAAAACCCCCACACAACTATATATTCCTGAAATCTACACACCTTCAGTATGTAATGCTGTAGATTGTTCATTCATACACTCAATGGTGTGGGCGCAGTTCTTCGTAGAATTTGCATTTGTCTAAAAAAATGAAAAAAAACAACTTCAAAAGGTAGAAATCATGCCAAAACCTCATGGAATGTAAAAAAAGTTACTAATAATCAATTCCCAAATGTCCGAATCAAACGGTATGCCATATGTGTGGTTACACACGTGGAGTGGAAGCGTAAAGCCACAAAGTGAGAAACGCACGATGGCTTAGAAACAGCGAAAATATTTAGCCAACTTTGAATTTGAACAGTCTGCAGTTTTTACCAAAAACACCCCCATAACTCAGAAATAACAACCCATAAACTATATATTCCTGAAATCTACACACCTTCAGCTATGTAACGCTGTAGTTTGTTTATTCATAACATCAATGGTGTGGGGCACAGTTCTTCATAGAAGTTGCATTTGTCTGAAAAAATTTACAAAAAACACTTCAAAAGGTAGAAATCATGCCAAAACCTCATGGAATGTAAAGAAATGTTACTAAATACAATCTCCAAATGTCCTGAATCAAACGGTATGCCATATGTGTGGTTACACACGTGGACGTGGAAGCGAAAAGCCACAAAGTGAAACAATGCACAATGGCTCAGAAATAGCAAAAATATTTAGCCAACTCTGAATTTGAACAGTCTGCAGTTTTTTCTACAAACACCCCCATAACTCAGAAATAACACCCACAAAATATATATTCCTGAAATCTACACACCTTCAGCTATGTAACGTTGTAGTTTGTTTATTCATACCATCAATGGTGTGGGCACAGTTCTTCATAGAAGTTCGCATTTGTCTGAAAAAATTTACAAAAAACAACTTCAAAAGGTAGAAATCATGCCAAAACCTCATGGAATGTAAAGAAAGTTACTAAATATCAATTCCCAAATGTCCTGAATCAAACGGTTGCCATATGGTGGGTTACACACGTGGACGTGGAAGCGAAAAGCCACAAAGTGAAACAATGCACAATGGCTCAGAAATAGCAAAAATATTTAGCCAATTTTGAATTTGAACAGTCTGCAGTTTTTTCTACAAAACACCTCCATAACTCAGAAATAACACCCACAAACTAAAATTTCTGAAATCTACACACCTTCAGCTATGTAACGCCGTAGTAGTTTGTTATTCATACCATCAATGGTGTGGGCACAGTTCTTCGTAGAAGTTCGCATTTGTCTAAAAAATGAACAAAAAACAACTTCAAAAGGTAGAAATCATGCCAAAACCTCATGAATGTAAAAAAAGTTACTAAATATCAATCTCCAAATGTCCTGAATCAAACGGTATGCCATAGTGTGGTTACACACGGGACGTGGAAGCGTAAAGCCACAAAGTGAGACAACGCACGATGGCTTAGAAACAGCGAAATATTTAGCCAACTTTGAATTTGAACAGTCTGCAGTTTTTTCCACAAAACACCCCCATAAACTCAGAAATAACACCATAAACATATATTCCTGAAATCTACACACCTTCAGCTATGTAACGCTGTAGTTTGTTTCATAACATTAATGGTGTGGGCACAGTTCTTCATAGAAGTTCACATTTGTCTGAAAAAATTTACAAAAACAACTTCAAAAGGTAGAAATCATGCCAAAACCTATGGAATGTAAAGAAATGTTACTAAATATCAATCTCCCAAATGTCTGAATCAAACGGTATGCCATATGTGTGTTACACACGTGGACGTGGAAGCGAAAAGCCACAAAGTGAAACAATGCACAATGGCTCAGAAATAGCAAAAATATTTAGCCAACTCTGAATTTGAACAGTCTGCAGTTTTTTCTCACAAAACACCCCCATAACTAGAAAATAACACCCCAAAATATATTCCTGAAATCTCACACCTTCAGCTATGTAACGCTGTAGTTTGTTATCATACCATCAATGGTGTGGGCACAGTTCTTCATAGAAGTTCGCATTTGTCTGAAAAATTTACAAAAAACAACTTCAAAAGGTAGAATCATGCCAAAACCTCATGGAATGTAAAGAAATGTTACTAAATATCAATCTCCCAAATGTCCTGAATCAAACGGTATGCCATATGTGTGGTTACACACGTGGACGTGGAAGCGAAAAGCCACAAAGTGAAACAATGCACAATGGCTCAGAAATAGCAAAAATATTTAGCCAATTTTGAATTTGAACAGTCTGCAGTTTTTTCTACAAAACACCTCCATAACTCAGAAATAACACCCACAAACTATATATTCCTGAAATCTACACACCTTCAGCTATGTAACGCCGTAGTTTGTTCATTCATACCATCAATGGTGTTGGCACAGTTCTTCGTAGAAGTTCGCATTTGTCTAAAAAAATGAACAAAAAACAACTTCAAAAGGTAGAAATCATGCCAAAACCTCATGGAATGTAAAAAAAGTTAATAAATATCAACTCCCAAATGTCCTGAATCAAACGGTATGCCATATGTGTGGTTACACACGTGGACGTGGAAGCGAAAAGCCACAAAGTGAAACAATGCACAATGGCTCAGAAATAGCAAAAATATTTAGCCAACTCTGAATTTGAACAGTCTGCAGTTTTTTCTACAAAACACCCCCATAACTCAGAAATAACACCCACAAAATATATATTCCTGAAATCTACACACCTTCAGCTATGTAACGCTGTAGTTTGTTTATTCATACCATCAATGGTGTGGGCACAGTTCTTCATAGAAGTTCGCATTTGTCTGAAAAAATTTACAAAAAACAACTTCAAAAGGTAGAAATCATGCCAAAACCTCATGGAATGTAAAGAAATGTTACTAAATATCAATCTCCCAAATGTCCTGAATCAAACGGTATGCCATATGTGGTTACACACGTGGACTGGAAGCGTAAAGCCACAAAGTGAGACAACCACGATGGCTTAGAAACAGCGAAAATATTTAGCCAACTTTGAATTTGAACAGTCTGCAGTTTTTTCCACAAAACACCCCCATAACTCAGAAATAACACCCATAAACTATATATCCTGAAATCTACACACCTTCACTATGTAACGCTGTAGTTTGTTTTTCATAACATCAATGGTGTGGGCACGTTCTTCATAGAAGTTCGCATTTGTCTGAAAAAATTTACAAAAAACAACTTCAAAAGGTAGAAATCATGCCAAAACCTCATGAATGTAAGAAATGTTACTAAATATCAATCTCCCAATGTCCTGAATCAAACGGTATGCCATATGTGTGGTTACACACCTGACGTGGAGCGAAAAGCCACAAAGTGAAACAATGCACAATGGCTCAGAAATAGCAAAAATATTTAGCCAACTCTGAATTTGAACAGTCTGCAGTTTTTTCTACAAAACACCCCCATAACTCAGAAATAACACCCACAAAATAATATTCCTGAAATCTACACACCTTCAGCTATGTAACGTTGTAGTTTGTTTATTCATACCATCAATGGTGTGGGCACAGTTCTTCATAGAAGTTCGCATTTGTCTGAAAAAATTTACAAAAAACAACTTCAAAATAGTAAAATCATGCCAAAACCTCATGGAATGTAAAGAAATGTTACTAAATATCAATCTCCCAAATGTCCTGAATCAAACGGTATGCCATATGTGTGGTTACCCACGTGGACGTGAAGCGAAAAGCCACAAAGTGAAACAATGCACAATGGCTCAGAAATAGCAAAAATATTTAGCCAATTTTGATTTGAACGTCTGCAGTTTTTTCTACAAAACACCCATAACTCAGAAATAACACCCCACAACTATATTTCTGAAATCTACACACCTTCAGCTATGTAACGCCGTAGTTTGTTCATTCATACCATCAATGGTGTTGGCACAGTTCTTCGTAGAAGTTCGCATTTGTCTAAAAAAATAACAAAAAACAACTTCAAAAGGTAGAAATCTGCCAAAACCTCATGAATGTAAAAAAAGTTACTAAATATCAATCTCCCAAATGTCCTGAATCAAACGGTATGCCATATGTGTGGTTACACACGTGGACGTGAACGTAAAGCCACAAAGTGAGACAACGCACGATGGCTTAGAAACAGCGAAAATATAGCCAACTTTGAATTTGACATTCTGCAGTTTTTTCCACAAAACACCCCCATAACTCAGAAATAACACCCATAAACTATATATTCCTGAAATCTACACACCTTCAGCTATGTAACGCTGTAGTTTGTTTATTCATAACATCAATGGTGTGGGCACAGTTCTTCATAGAAGTTCACATTTGTCTGAAAAAATTTACAAAAAACAACTTCAAAAGGTAGAAATCATGCCAAAACCTCATGGAATGTAAAGAAATGTTACTAAATATCAATCTCCCAAATGTCCTGAATCAAACGGTATGCCATATGTGTGGTTACACACGTGGACGTGGAAGCGAAAAGCCACAAAGTGAAACATGCACAATGGCTCAAATAGCAAAATATTTAGCCAACTCTGAATTTGAACAGTCTGCAGTTTTTTCTACAAAACACCCCCATAACTCAGAAAAACACCCCAAAATATATATTCCTGAAATCTACACACCTTCAGCTATGTACGCTGTAGTTTGTTTATTCATACCATCAATGGTGTGGGCACAGTTCTTCATAGAAGTTCGCATTTTCTGAAAAAATTTAAAAAAACAACTTCAAAAGGTAGAAATCATGCCAAAACCTCATGGAATTAAAGAATGTTACTAAATATCAATCTCCCAAATGTCCTGAATCAAACGGTTGCCATATGTGTGGTTACACACGTGGACGTGGAAGCGAAAAGCCACAAAGTGAAACAATGCACAATGGCTCAGAAATAGCAAAAATATTTAGCCAATTTTGAATTTGAACAGTCTGCAGTTTTTTCTACAAAACACCTCCATAACTCAGAAATAACACCCACAAACTATATATTTCTGAAATCTACACACCTTCAGCTATGTAACGCCGTAGTTTGTTCATTCATACCATCAATGGTGTTGGCACAGTTCTTCGTAGAAGTTCGCATTTGTCTAAAAAAATGAACAACAAACTTCAAAAGGTAGAAATCATGCCAAAACCTCATGGAATGTAAAAAAAGTTACTAAATCAATCTCCCAAATGTCCTGAATCAAACGGTATGCCATATGTGTGGTTACACAAGTGGACGTGGAAGCGTAAAGCCACAAAGTGAGACAACGCACGATGGCTTAGAAACAGCGAAAATATTTAGCCAACTTTGAATTTGAACAGTCTGCAGTTTTTTCCACAAAACACCCCTGTAACTCAGAAATAACACCCACAAACTATATATTCCTGAAATCTACACACCTTTAGCTTGTAACGCTGTAGTTTGTTTATTCATACCATCAATGGTGTGGGCACAGTTTCTTCATAGAAGTTCGCATTTGTCTGAAAAAATTTACAAAAAACAACTTCAAAAGGTAGAAATCATGCCAAAACCTCATGGAATGTAGAAATGTTACTAAATATCAATCTCCCAAATGTCCTGAATCAAACGGTATGCCATATTGTGGTTACACACTGGACGTGGAAGCGAAAAGCCACAAAGTGAAACAATGCACAATGGCTCAGAAATAGCAAAATATTTAGCCAACTTTGAATTTGAACAGTCTGCAGTTTTTTCTCACAAAACCCCCCCATAACTCAGAAATAACCCCACAAACTATATATTCCTGAAATCTACACACCTTCAGCTATGTAACGCTGTAGTTTGTTCATTCATACCATCAATGGTGTGGGCACAGTTCTTCGTAGAAGTTCGCATTTGTCTAAAAAAATGAACAAAAAACAACTTCAAATGGTAGAAATCATGCCAAAACCTCATGGAATGTAAAAAAAAGTTACTAAATATCAATCTTCCAAATGTCCTGAATCAAACGGTATGCTATATGTGTGGTTAGTACGTACTTGGTTATATAGAGCTTTGCAGAAACGGCGCACACCGGAATGGCACGAGTCCAGACTCACTTTATGGATAAAAGCAAAAACTTTATTCGGGTGTCTTACGCCATATTACTACAAGTGTGTTAAAACGAATCCCGCCTTACGCGTTTCGAGCCAATTATGGCTCTTACTCATAGGCTGGGGGTGTGTTCTGGTGAGTTGCTCTTATAGGGGAAATTACGTCATACAAAGAAAAACACCCCCTGGAACATCTTAGCCTATCATATCACTGAAAACGGTTAAAAACCAGAAAATTGGTTATTCATGACCTGCAACAATCGTAACCACTAAATAATGGAGTAACAACATTATGAGCATATAATTGCAATGTCCTAATAACCTTAGAAATGAATAAATAAAATACACAATTCTTACACAATGTAGTGTTACACATGATAAAATATTCATATTACAATATATATAGAGAGCTCGCAGCAGTATATCTTACTTAAACTATTGAGTTATATACTCTACACTGGTTATTATATTTGAGATAAACCTTCCATATTGAAGAATAATTGTACACCAATAACCGAGTGTTCAATCTATGTAACAAAGAATATCATATCTTGAATTTAAACCTTGAGGGATTCTAGTATCTAAACTGAATATCCAGCGTACTTCCGTTTTTCTAAGTTGAGCTAATCTGTCTTTATTCCGTTTATCCTGATATATGGTTGTAAATCAGAGTACATATTTACAGGGCCACTTCCCTAATGAGTCAAAGTGAGACATTTGTCTGAGGCTGCACCTTTGGGGTAAAGGGAAAGACGGCAGAGGAAAAAACAGTTTTTGTGTGAGGAATTGCTTTTTTATCTAAATCAATTTGATACTCGGATATTACCGAGGTAGATAAGAAACTTAACCCATTGGGCATTTATTTTACCATTTTATGTGTAGCGGAACTTATTTTATTATTCTCTGCATGGGGCACTTATATTATAGTTATCTATGTGGGGGCATTTCTATTACAATTCTGTTTTCTTCTTTACTTTTCACTTTAATCACCAGTGTCTCTTTACCAGTTATTCAACTGTTCCTTTGACTGTTAACCAGCTTCCCAGTTATTTGCTTTCTATCAGCATATCTATCAATGGGATTATCTATCTATCTATCTATCTATCACCTATCTCTTTCTTTCTATCTACTTGCCTACCCGTGCCCCCTTGTAAAGTTTAAATTTACAAAGTGTTTCGCCATGGCCACAACCGGAAGCCACAGTCACAACCGGAAGCCACACCCACCTCATGGCGGTGCCATCAAATAGAAATTGGAAGCACCTTTTTACAAACTTTGACTCAGGTGCCAAAAACCCTAGAAGTGTCTCTGCCCCAGCGTATGATTAAATAAGGAGTGCAATCCTTTGTTTTCTTTTGGCTACATGCACTTAATCTTATAGATAAAGTGGTATTTGTGGGTGGACACAGGGTGTAAGGATACAATGACTTAGTGGTACTCATGAAATCTGTAAACTAGTGCATTAATCTGGGGGGGTAGAGGATGTCCCATCATAGTTGCTGGAGAAATCTTATGGGATGTAATTTGTAATCTGGAGCTTTGGGTTCAGGGATCAGGGTTTGGTGGGTATGTAGTATAGGATAGTATTTGAGGTTGAATAAAGACTTATGTCCATCCAGTCCAACCCATCTAGCAATATCCTCATTTCCTGACTAACTGTTGATCCAGAGGAAGGCAAAAAAAAACCCACCAAATTCCTTCCTGACTCCAAGTGGCAATCGGAAATTTCCCTGGATCAACTCTACTTTATGTATCAATACCAGTAACTTGCAACATTCCTTGTTTGCAGAAACTCATCCAGCTTTTTTTTAAACTGACCAATGAACCTGCCATAACAACGTCCACTGGAAGACAGTTCCATAGCTTTACCGTTCTCACAGTGAAAAACCCCAAAACCCTTTCCGAACTTAAAGCCTAAACCTTTTTTCTTCAAGTATTAAGGGATGGCCACGTGTCCTCTGACATGCTCTATTGGTGAACAATGCCCCAGATAGTTTATTGTATGGCCCGTTAATGTATTTATACACAGTAATCATATCCCCATGCAAGTGCCTTTTCTCCAGCGTTCATAATTGTAACTTTTCCAGTCTCTCTTCATATTCAAGCTCCCCTAACCCCCTTATTAATTTAGTTGCCCTTCTCTGAACCCTTTCCACTTCAAAGATGTCCTTTTTGTACACAGGATTCCAAGATTGCACTGCATATTTCAAATGAGGCCTTACCAATGCTTTGTAAAGAGTGATAATAACATTTTCCTCCCTTGAATCCATACCTCTCTTTATACAAGACAATACCATGCTGGCTCTGGCTGTTGCCGCCTGGCACTGCTTGCTTCCTTTAAGTTTGTTATCCACCAAAACTCAAAGATCCCTTTCCAACAGGGATTCACTTAACACACTTATAGTATAAGCAGCACAAGGATTTTTAAGTCCAAAATGCATCACCTTACATTTATCAACATTGAATCTCATCTGCCACTTAGCAGCCCAATGTGACAATCTATCTAGATCCCCCTGCAACGATTGCACATCCTCTGAAGTTTTTAATGGTCGACAAAGTTTTGTGTCGTCAGCAAACACAGAAACCTTGCTGACAATACCCACTTCCAAATCATTAATAAATAGATTAAATAGAAGCAGGCCCCAACACAGAACCCTGTGGCACCCCACTTAGCACTTTAGTCCATAATGATGAAGCCCCATTAACAACTAATCTCTGCATCCTATTCATTAACCAATTTTCTATCCATGTACAAATGTGCCTCCCCAGACCAACAGACCTTAGCTTAAACATTAGTCGCCTATGGGGGACTGTATCAAAAGCCTTTGCAAAATCCAAGTAAACTACATCTACTGCTATGCCAGAGTCTACATTTCTACTCACTTCCTCATAAAAGCCAAGCAAGTTAGTTTGACAAGATCTATTCCTCCTAAATCCATGCTAGTTACTACTTATAATGTCAGTCCTTGAAACATACTCTAAAACATGTTCCCTTATTAAACTTTCCAGTATCTTCCCCACCACTGAAGTTAAACTTACAGGCCTGTAATTTACCCGGCTCTGAACGACTACCCTTTTTGAATATTGGAATAACATCAGCCTTTTTCCAATCCTGTGGTACACCTCTGGACATGAGGGAATCTGCAAAAATAAGAAACAATGGCCTAGATAAAACTGAACACTAAGTACCCGAGTATGTATTTTATCCTGTCCAGGAGATTTATTAATATAAACCTTATTTAGTTCTTTCTGTACCATATCCTTGGTTAACCACCAAGTGCTACTATACTCTATCATATCTGTACTTGGATCTTCTATAGTGTATACAGAGGATAGGTTTACCACGGGTTCTGCTCCTTCATAGTCACAGGAATATACATAATATTCAAAGTAAGGGTGTGAGGGGAAATTAAATGGGTGTGGAAGATGGTAGGAGAGAAATATCTCATATGGGGAGTAAAAAAAGTTCAATTTGGTTAACAGATTCAGTAGGAGACCATATGTAGTAGGTGGCTGGTGGTGATGATTAGCGCGAATCAAAGCCAGCTACATGCTGAAGCCATGTGTTTTGCATGATAGATCATGGCATATGTGATTCCGGCTTGAGACAGGCACTTCTTGATCTCTATGTAGCCCAACGTTTCTGTAGCTCTATTGAGAAACCAGGAAAGATTTTTTTGACAGTGTTGTCAAAAAATCCCCCATTGTGCATGCAGCTCATAAAATATTGTTGAGGTCTTGGCGGGGGCCTGGGACTGAGGTCCTGGCAGGAACCCGATGCGCCCTTTCAATAAAAGGCACACGGTGAAAGCCAACTGGGCAAAATTGGGAAAGGATCCATGTTTCTAGAAATCCAGATGGGTCTTCTGCATCAATTCCTTCTAGAAATCCTATTAACTGCAGGTTTTGAAGACGGGACCTATTTTCGAGGTCATCCAACTTGGCACATACCAGGGACATAGTTCCTGTTGGAGCCGAAATACAGTATTTGATATGGGGTTGAGATCATCTTAAAGTGTAGATATGCAGACCTCAGTTTAATTGACTCTGGTTCTTATCTTACCCAGGTCATGCCACATCACAGAGACATCTGACTTAAAGGACATGTAAACTGTGCCAAATCATTTTTTAACTAATCACACAGTAATTAGGATTAATTACCACCAATCTTAAATCTGTTTTTTTTTCTTCTCCGGGCCTTCCTATCCCTTGTTTTTTAGCTCTGGGAATTTTACTTTTTAAAGAGGGCAGGGGCACAGCGAGTCGGTAAAGAACTGTCATTCACCCAGCTCCTCCCCCTGGCATGCTACATGTAGAAACTATCCATTCAATAAAAATAAGCTTATTTCTCTCAGTTCATAGCTAATTGATTCAGCATAAAGATCAGGAAAAGGAATAAGCATTATCTATTTCTCTATGCTCTTTCTGTGCAGATACGTAACATCCAATCCTGCAGTTAGCTGTTGTCTGTGTCCCTTTTTTTATTGTTTAATCTTTAGTGTCCCTTTAATTTCCTCCATCATGGAAGTGAGGAACTTCGGCGAGTCCTGGATGGCTCCTAATAGTTGTTGGTAAAGTTCCCATGGTGTGGGTTCAGCAGGTATCAACTCAGGCAAGGTGTCTTCATACTGTGGGTCTGTTGTTCGAACCTCGGGTTGCACACACCAGATGATATTTTCTGCCGACTGATTGATTCACGGCACTTTCAGTCGGTCAGTCGAAAATATCTCCTGGTGTGGGGTGGCCGGCCGGCCACGACCGACCTCGATTGCACGTTTATCCGGAACAGACGCTCGGACGTGTTGGAAAATTCCGATTGATCGTGTGGTTCCCTTTGGGGTCGCACGGTTGATCATTCACAAATTTGTCCACGGCCGAATTTGCTGCGACTGACTGACATTTGTCCTGACCGAGCGCTCGGTCGGGACAAATAGTCCCTCCATGTGTAACCAGCCTTAGATCTTTTGCACTGATCTTTCACATTCACAATAAGATTTAATGCTTTAAAATATTACCTTTTGGCAACCCATTTATATTTTAATCATTTAAAAGAATAAAGCCTTAAGAACCTATATACTGTGTGTAAGCTTTTATTTTTATCTTCTGTGCAGGCACTCAAGAGGAACGAGGCTTGGTATACTGGAAACAAGGATTAAATGCAAACAGCCAGATGTCTCAAGAGTTAAAAAGCTATAATTTTCCATTTGGAATGTCACTAATTAATAATATACCATGTTTTACAAGATTACCTATTTGCCCAGTTTTCAAAGGATTCAATCCACATAAATGCACTCCCTGTGCAAATTCTACAAGGATTAATAGTAACAGAAATATTTATATGTGCACAAAAGTTTAAGTGCAAATTTTACAAGGATTAATCGTGAAAGAAATTTTTATATGTGCACAAAAGTTTAAGTAAACCATAATTAAGTACTACTTCAATAAAACACTATTTTACAATAAAACTAAAACACTATTTTGGTTAAACATGTGTTATGCATGCTATTTTATGACACAAAGTTTTTTTTTCAATGCTTCCTCTATCCCATTACCGTATGTTTTTGCTGCCATTTTGCAATATTCCAAATCTGAGTGAATGAGATTCGCAAATAAATGTTGATCACATGTGCAGTGTATACAATGTAGCCACCCACATTAGAATGCACTGATCTGCAATCCTTATGTGCCATACATTACAGGGGATTTCCAAGTATAATAATAATGTTTGGTGTTGTGCAACTACAACAGTCAACATACACCTACCCACACACACACTTACAAAACTTACCACTCACATGTAGAGGCCTCATTTACTTATGGGTACTTTTTTTAAACACATGCAATGTGAAAAGCTTATATACAGTGATACCCAAAGACAAGGGTATCGAAATCTGTAGGGAAGCTTTGGTAAAAATGGGGAAGTGTAAACCGCCAGCTAAATTTTTGGTAGGGGACAACATTGGAGCCCAGGCATTCACCAACACACTGAATGATATGGATTTGCCCATCAAATTAAGCCTTTTGGTCAATGAACATAGATTTCTTCGATTTAAGGATTTCCAAATTTCCAACTGATGGAGATTAAGTTATATAAATGAGTGCATTGTTGTATAAGCCCCTAATGGACAATATTCTGTAAATTCCATTGTATTTGGCAGGATTTACAAAATATGGATGGATAGGTTAGGAAGCTGAAGAGCTACCGCCATCTAAAGACAAAATGAACAATCCTTCCTGTCTATTGGTGCATCGGGCAAACTCTAATCAGATTCCAATTAAATCTGATTGTGAATTTGCGACCGTCTGTGTTTGCATTTTGAAAGGCTGGTCAGTATTTAAGGCTTGATTTTAAAAGGATGACAACCGGCTTAATTTTGGGGGGTGAGGGTGCAGTATAACTTCTGGTGTATAAAGAATAGAATTTATTAAAATCAGCATGTTGAAGGCTGGTCAGTATTTACAGTAGAAGCATGAACCAGACCACATTGGTTTCAGTGTGAGCATTTCAATTTGAGATAAAACCGAGACCTTTACATTGTGGTTTTTAAAATGGATCAATATATTGCAACCACATATTCAGCAAGCTCCATACAGCACTTAGAAATCGTAATTTTACATAAAAATATCAGAAAAATTTTATATTTTGTTAATTTTTTTAATTTTTTATTATCAGCCAACATTTATCAGCTTATCAGAACCCCCCATTTGCAGACTACGGGGCTTATGCAATGAGTAAAAAGGCTTGCCCTTGCTATTAATCGGCAGCAACCAATCAAAAATGATTTAACTCCAGTAACCCAGTTAAAAGTTAAACGGCATGTCCAACCCCAAAACTATAATTTCCCCCACTACTGGCCCCACTCTGTAGTGTAATAAAATCCTTACCTCACATCCCAGCTCCAAATGGTTCTCCTGGATTCTCGCCCCAAAGTCCCCAAAACTGGCCACCAGGAGGATATAGGACTCTGCCTCCTGTCTCTCCTCCGGTAGAAATTTGTCCTGCGCACTGCCTCTCGTTTTGCAAGCCCTCCCCCTACCATAAAATCCCATTGCCCATTAGTAGCCATCCTGCCCCCAGCCCCAACTGCCATAAAAGATTTTACAGGAATTCCCCCGAACTTTACTTACCTTACCTCTCTCCCCCGGCGTTCTCAGCCAATCACGGACGTGGCTGCCGGTCCCACCCCTGCTTGCAGTTTCATGCAAGCAGAAGGCCGGTACAGTAAGCCGTGGGAAAGAGGTAAGGTAAGTAAAGATCAGGGAAGTTCCAGTAAAATATTTTATGGCGGTTGGGGCTGGTGGCAGGATAGCTACTAATAGACAAAAGTCCAAAAATAGGGTGGACATATCCTTTAAACTCTATTCAGGTCAAGCAACCAATCATATGTCAAGATGATCTGGTAAAAAATGCCTGAGAGAATGAGCATAATCAGCAACTGATCAATTCATATTTAGAAAGGTTTGCTTTTAGTATACACGTAATATTATACATTTATATAGCTATTAGTATTTTTATTATAATGGATTTATAAAGCTATATATATTTATAGCATTACCCCTTTATTAGTACTTTAACACACATTATACTGTAAAGAAGGTGAGATTCGTTAAGGACTTAAAGGACAACTCCACCCTCATAAGAACATCTTTCAGAAAGAATGGCCTCTTTAATGATGATACATCATAGTTTGTCCTATGTACTCATTACTGTATGTCTGATATGCTTCTGGATGCCTCATAGAAATTTAGCAATATAGAAACTTGTGCTGAGCCTGGGCATGCTCAGAAGAGGCAGACAGGATTAACATTGTCATTGGCTGTGATGTCAACTGTCAAATCTGTGATGTCACTCGTTAATTAATGAACGTTTGGCATAAATGTACGATACCGCGTGTTTATGAATATGGCCCCCTGTAACAGTGCATCCCTATGAATATGGCCCTCTTAAACAGTGCATCCCTATACACCATGTCCTTCTGTAATAGCGCACACCATTCCAACATCCCTCTGTACTAGTGTACCATTTACTTATTCAATCACCAGTTAAAATTGTGCAGTGCTTGGTGGGAACCTTTTCTGGTACCTCTGTCTGTGGAGGTGCCCTTCTCCATTTTTTAGTTTAGATGCCTCTGTGCCTGACCAATGCCGTGGACATTATATCGCCAAGTTCATACTTGACAATGACAAGGGATATCATATTCACGGATATTTCTATCAGCCGGGCAACTTAATGGTTAATGCTCCTATCATGGAGGGGGGTGTAGCGGGGTTGTGTTCTGCATTCCGCTACTCCGGATTGGTTGATAAGGAACCAATATGATAGGGTAGGACGCCGCTTACATGTATTTAAGGCTCCCGGAACCAAGGCCCCTTTAACTATGACCTCCTATGTGTAAGGACGAAACGCATCAGGGGGTTTCTTTTTCTGTCTGTGTGTATGTTTTAACTTTTATAGACCTTGTAATAGCCTATTAGGCGCATGCCTAGCTGATTATTGAGGCCTATACAGACTTTTTAATTTGAGTAGGAGACTTTTCAGGTCCGGGGACTAAGATGGCCATTCCAGAAAGTTGTACTTGTTCCTCTGCTTGAATGCCTTAGTGGATTTTGAGCAGTGTTTAAGGGTCGTTGTCTTGTTATAAGATCCAGCCCAGGCGCAGCGTCAGCTTTGTCACTGATTCCTGGACATTGGTCTCCAGAATCTGATGATACTGAGTGGAATCCATGCGTCCCTCAACTTTGACAAAATTCCTAGTCCCTGCACTGGCCACACAGCATGATGGAACCACCACCATATTTTACTGTAGGTAGCAGGTGTTTCTTGGAATGCTGTGTTCTTTTTTCCTCCATGCATATCACCCCTTGTTATGCCCAAATAACTCCATTTTAGTTTCATCAGTCCACAGCACCTTATTCCAAAATGAAGCATTATCCAAATGTGCGTTAGCATACCTTAAGTGGCTGTTTGTGCTGTGGGCGGAGAAAAGGCTTCCTCTGCATCACTCTCGCATACAGCATCTCCTTGTGTAAAGTGCGCCGAATGCTTGAACAATGCAGTGACTCCATATGCAGCAAGATGATGTTGTAGGTCTTTGGTGCTGGTCTGTGGGTTGTCACCATTCGTCGCTTCGGTTTATCAGAGATTTTTCTTGGTCTGCCTTAACTTGAACTGAGACTGTGTTCTTCCATTTCCTCAATATGTTCCCAACTTTGGAAACAGATAGTGAAATATCTGAGATTGCTTTCTGTATCCTTCCCCTAAACAATCTTTATCTTCAGGTCATTTGAGAGTTGTTTTGAGACCCCCATGCTGCTACTCTTCAGAAAAAATAAAAAGAGGAGGGAAACGTACAACTGACCCCATTAAATACTCTCATAATTAGATTCACCTGTGTATGTAGGTCAGGGGTCATTGAGCTTACCAAGCCAATTTGAGTTCCAATAATTAGTTCCAAAAGTTTTGCAATCAATAAAATGACAACAGTGTCCAAATTTATGCATCTGCCTAATTTTGTTCAAATAATTATTGCACATTATTTTCTGTAAATCCAATAAACTTCAGTAGTATGTAGGGCCATATTATGTCAAACTCAACTTGATAGTTGCCCCGCCCCTAGGGGTGGAGCTTAACCACTCGTCAAGTTGACAGTTGTCCCTCCCCCCTATGACGTCAGGCTTTCCTGGAATTCCAAGCTGACATCATCGGTATGTAACCATCCACAGCCTTGAGTAGCCACGCCCCCCTGCATTCTCCGTTTTGTGTAAGATGCGGCCGCCATTTTAAGTTGCTGTGTTATAGTGCGGCCAATATTTCAGTTGTTGTGATTACCAGCCGCCATTTTGCGCGACTCGCGCGCCATTTTATGTTAGATATCTCTATGGCAGGGGCATCGTGTCCAGGCATGTCTGTTTTGAACACAAGAGCAGACATGTCCGGACGTGTTTGTGACAGCGTACCCATAATTCCATGTCCGCCATTTTAAGTATCCCAGCTATAGACCCAATATTTCAGTTGTTGTTAATTCATAACCGCCATTTTGTGCGACTTGCATTCCTAGTCGCCATTTTGTGCGATTCGCCACCACCATTTTATGTTAGATGTCTCTATGGCAGGGTGGGGGTCGTGTCCAGGCATGTCTGTTTTTGAGTACAAGAGCAGACATGTCCGGACGTGTTTTATGAATACATACCCATAATTCCTGGCACGCCTCATCGTGTGTGCCGTTTATTATGTTGAAGTAGACTTTTTATACAGATCCTATATGGTGCAATATGTTTCAATGTATAAATTTGTTTTTAACCTTAACTATAAATAATGAATAGATGGTCATTAGCAACAGCCGGCCGGTCATTTACAGGGGTCATGAATAAACACTTAATAAATAGAGGGGTCATTGGTACCATCCTGGAAGGGTATCATATATCTAAAACAAAGGCTCATGCAGACATAAACAACCACCTGGAGAGTCTGTGATACAGTTGAAATAAAGCAAGCGTCCGGCTGCTGCATAGCAATTTATGTAGCTAATTAGGACCAGTTTCTAATACAGAGATCTGCAAAACGTGTAAACATGGTCATTCAAAAGTTGAAAGATGAAAATGCTCTATTAAAAAAAGTCTACTATACACCCAGATGTGCAGGCAGCTTCGGAGGGGCTGAAAATGTATATCAATGCGTGAAGCAGTATGGTATAAGACGTACGGCGGTTAACCATTGGTTAGCAGCGCAGGATCCCTACACACTGCACAAACCTGCACGCCTAAACTTTAAAAGAAATAAAATCTGTGTTTCAGATATAGATGTACAATGGCAAGCTGATCTAGTCTCAATGACTGATTTTGGTAGATACAACTCTGGTGTAAAATACATTCTTACAGTTATAGATGTGTTATCCAAATATGCCTGGGCTGTTGCTCTGTATAATAAAAGTGGTATAAGTGTTGCAAAGGCATTTGAAGATATTTTTGTTGAAGGTCGAACCCCCCAAAAATTACACACCGATCGTGGTAAAGAATTCTTGAATAAAAATGTACAAGCATTATTTAAAAAATATAAAACATTTTGTAACCAACAACAAAGTTAAGGCTGCTATAGTGGAACGTTTCAATAGAACATTAAAAATTAAAATGTGGCGTTATTTTACGGCTAACAACACCTATCGCTATGTAGATGTGCTACAAGATCTTATTTATAGTTATAATCATAACTACAATCGTACAATTCACACACGACCGGTAGATGTGACACGGAGAGAAATCATTAAGCATTTGGAGAACCATTTACTCAGACTACTTTAAAAAACAAAGACATTACCAATTATCAAGCCTGGTGATCACGTGAGGATATCAAAATACAAAGACGTCTTTACTAAAGGTTATGTACAGAGCTTCACTGATGAGATCTTCATAGTCGCTGGAGTAAACAGTAGAGGGGTAAGGCCCGTCTACAAACTAAAGGACTGCAGTGGTGAGTCTATCGAAGGTACATTCTATGCGGAAGAAATACAGAAGGTGCCTGAAAATTACAATCGTGTGTACAGAGTTCAAAAGAAGAAAACGGTTGGAGGTAGAATCCTCTGCCTTGTCAAGTGGTTAGGCAAAATTCAACAGTTGGATTGAGAAAGAGAATTTAAGAGCCGTCTGAATAACAACAATTATGGAGGATGGTGCATTTTATATAACGCTGCCTAGCAACGCGTCACATAGTACATATCCTAATAATGAGATATCTAACTACACTATAAAACTATCCAAACCGGTTATTCTCAAAGGGGAGTGGGAAGTTGCCTTAGCCGAGATACAGTACCCCCATACATGGAATACCTTTGAAGAGCATGAAGGGGTTATATATATCGGAATTCCCGGAGGAGCCCTTAAAGAAATGCGAATTAAACCCGGATTGTACAGTAGCATCAAGGATCTAGTAAAGGCCATAAATAATAAAATTGAAAGTTATATGACACGGTTTTTGATGTTAAGTAAAATACGATGGATATGAACGTATGTGACTGTTAAAGGAAACGATAGTTTTTAGCCAGTGATAAACTAAAACAGTATTCTAGGTATTGACAGTAACAATATACGGGATCCTATTACAGGCCATTTATGCGGATTTTACACGCTTTTTGTTTATACCGACGTTATCAGCCCCCAGAGAATCGGTGATTACTACTTAGAACTGTACCTGTTACGGGGGTCAACAACGAGATAACCACGCAACACTATACTAAACCCGACTACATACCTGTTAGTAAACATCATTTTGACCACATCACCATAGAGATAAAGGACGATCAGAACAAAAACGTGTCATTTAAATACGGGAAGACGATTGTTAAACTACATTTTAGACCGCGGAGAGGCGTCTACTACTAACTTAATATGGTAGCCGTAAAAAACTACGGCGATCCGCGCATTTACACGGCTTATTATACATCACAAGCGGGTTACGGGCTAGCCGGATTTCACGGAACATCACAGCAGTACGGTCGTGGGTTAGGCGGCGTTTTTCGAGCCCTGTTTCGTAAAGCTGTACCCCTATTTAAACGCGGACTAGAAATCATAAAGCCCCATGTTAAAACAGCGGCAAAAAACATAGCAAGGGATGTCGTGGGTGTCACAAACCCCCGGTCCCAAAACGCCCCAACCACCTATCCGTTACCGGAAAACACACTCCAAGCAACCGACAGGCGGACGGAACAGATCAGACCCGGTGGGTTTGGTGAACAAACTATATATTACACAATTATATTACTAAATATCAATATACTCACTGCCACCATCCCGATTTAAACAGCGGAATGACCTGTTACCTATATGGGGATATCGCGCGCCCCTACTTCTAACAACCTGTAAGGAAATTGGTTATTCACCCCTAATATTCTATACACAGTTATACAGTATATCTATATACCTACACAATACTTCTCTATAGTAGCGTACTCTAACAACCTGTAAGGAAATTGGTATTCCCCTAATATTCTATACACAGTTATACAGTATCTCTATATACCTAACAATACTTCTCTATAGTAGCGTACTTCGAAGACACTGGTTTGTTTTGGGATATACTCAGAATAGGACAAAGCCTATAAATGATTTTTATCATTTATTAAAGTTGTTAAAAATAGTGCATAAAAATATAAAAAAAATAAATAAATCACTGAACATAAAGCGGTAACACAAGTGAGGGTAGAATTGGGTAAAAGAAGAAATACTTAGAGATAATTGGCATCTGAATAGTCCATGAGAAGAGTCCAGAACTTGATATCCAGTTATTGGGAAAATAATAGTCCAAATGTAAAGCTAGGTACACACCTAGCGATTTTTCCTCCTGACCGACCGTTCGATACTTTCGAACGGTCGGCCAGGAGGAAGGACTGTCGGTCGCGGCAAAAGCAGCCGCGTCCGATAGTCAACGCGCGCCGATCGTGCGGTCATAGAGGACCGCACGATCGGACGAGGTTTTCCACCCTGTCCGATCGTCCTTTCGTCCGATTGGACGAACGGTCGATCGGACATGGGCACATTCGGATTCGATAATTTCGGTCCGATCGACCGATACACTGAACTATCGGTCGATCGGACCGAAATATCTAATGTGTGTACCCAGCTTAAGTCCTGTGTAAGCCAATAAGGTCTGTCCAGTTGGCTAGTGTTATTCCAGATGTTCTTGTAGATGTTATGACAGACTCCTTGGGATGAGACCCAGTTCCATTTTTATCCTTTCTTCAGAAAATGGGAGTGGGCTGTTCCCTAGAGGGGTGGACTTGGTTCTGCCCCAGAAGGTTGGTTCCAAGTTGGAGGGAAATTCAAATATCAAACTCCCCCCCAGTCCATAATCCATACATGTCACATTCAAAATAATATCATGATGGTTTATAACTAATTTTTTCCAACAGAACAAGACCAAATACGACATATCTGGAGTATCCTAGACCTAAGAAGGATAATATCCCAAGTTTGGCTGGGCTATGATATTGTGTCAGGTCTCTATAAATGTAGAATAATTACTGGATAAACTGGGGGTATTTATGAAAACCTGAAATAGTTCTACATCCTGAATTATTAAGGAATATGAATGCCTTTCATCTGCCTGTTGGTTTTGCTCAATTCTCTACTAGGAGATTCCCTGCTAGTTCTGGTGTCTATTTGTCTGGGACATTGTTGTTTATTATGGTAATCACACCTTGCCCTTTGAAGTCAGACCTCTGCTAAGTCAGCTAATTTAACACCAAATGGCCCTGGCTTTGGGAAAACATGAATTAACTCTGCGAGTCAGCCAGCACAGTGAAACAATGTGGAAGCTACCATGCTGCTTGATCATGCCATTAGGGTGAAATAATTGAAAATTGGGGTTGCAATTTCAGATATTGTCTATGCCGTTTTACATTGAATACCTGTTCATCACAGTGGGTCATGTTTCATCAGCATTAGTGAACAAAACTGCTAATGATGGACAGGGAGGCTCCGGTTTAGTCTACGTGGGAAAAAACATACCCACCAAAAACCGCAAGCGGCGGGCATCGTCACATCCGCCGTGGATGTCACAAATACTGATGAAAGCTAGCTTCAAAAACAGAAAGAAGCGACATGCAGCAAGGCGTAACAAGGAGGACATATTTTAACTAACATACAAACCGACTGTACCGTTATGGCGTTTATACACACATCGTCAGAGGAATGCGCCAAATCTGAGCTTGATCTTTTTGCTATTCAACCCACACAGACTAGTATTGAAAAAAGCCTATACGTGGAAGTTCAACCCTTAGCAGCTATCTCTGAAACATCGCCATTAGAGTTTTACATAGCGGGCAGTAGAGAACACTACTTGGATCTCAACGATACTTCACTATACGTAGCTTGTAAAATTGTCAAGAATGATAATACGGCGATACCTGATGGGGCGCATGTGAGCTTGGTCAATTAACCTATAGCTACTTTGTTTAATCAGCTGGATATCACATTGGGTGACAGACTGATATCACAATCGAATAATCTATACGCTTATCGAGCTTACATCGAAACGATTCTCAATTACAGTTCAGACGCCTTGTCCACTCAATTCACATCAGGACTGTTTTACAGAGACACAGAGGGCCGCCACGATACATGCGTTCTTGATGGGGATAATGACGGTTTTTCGAAACACGCACAATTTGCAAATCGGGGGAGAACCATGGAGCTTCTAGGCTCGCTGCACAACGATATATTTTCACAAGATAAACTGATGCTAAATGGTGTAGACCTGAAAATTAAACTGACAAGGAACAAGGATGTTTTCTGTATAATGTCTGCGGATCCAGAACAATATAAAGTGCAGATATTAAATGCATCACTGTTTGTGAAAGGTATCCCCGCCGGTGCGACTTGGACATGCCCAGGCATTATTGACCTGCAATGCCAAGTACATTATTGACCGTGTAAGCATGAAAGTCTTTAGTATCCCTGCCGGAAGCCGCATCTGCAACCAGGAGAATCTTTTTTTTGGGGCAGCTTCCAAAATTGGTGATCATAGGTTTGTGGATAATGAAGCCTTTCGGGGTGTTACGATAGAAACCCCTTAAATTTTCAGCATTACAGGGTGAGTTTTACAGCTCTGTACCTTGATGGCGTACAGGTTCCTGCTAAACCATACCAGCCTGATTTTGGTAATGGCAATGCAGTTAGAGAATACATGTCCCTGGTGCAGTTAGCAGGTAAAAAGAATGCAGACTCTGGATTTCTAATAGACAGAGAATCCTTTCTTCATGGATATACACTTTTTGCATTTGATTTAACACCCGATCAAGAAAGTGGAGGACATTTTTCTCTGATCCGTAATGGGAACCTAAGGGCTGAAATTAGGTTTGCAAGGGCTTTAGACAGGACTGTTAATATGATAGTGTATGGGGTGTTTGACAACATTATTGAAATAAACCAACGTCGCGAGGTGCTGTATGATTTTCTCTGAAACTATGAATACTCTGGAAATTTCGCAGATTTTAAGATCAGACCGTGGCTCACAACGTATATTTTTCGGGGTATTTCCATGTGATCACCTACCGAAGCACAGACTTAGCCGTTTACCGGCAGCATTTATAATAAACACCCATAATTCCAAGCTCCCCAGGGAGCACTGGCTCGCCGTGTTTATAGACCATAAGAGACGTGTACTTTTCTTTGATTCCTTTGGCATACCACCCCATGCGGCCATATACCCGGATGAAATATGGCACTTCATCAGAAAAAATGCGGATGTCATTATATATCAGAATAAACAACTGCAGAGCACGCTATCATCTGTCTGTGGAGAATTTTGTATATTTTTTATTCATCACCTGTGTAATGGACAGTCATTTAAGAATGTACTGGGTCACTTCAGTAATGATTTAAAACAAAATGATCAATTAGTAGCCCGTTTTGTATGGAAACAAATGCGGCGGGTAAGGATAAAAAATGTATGCCGTGATAACGTGCAGACGTGTACCGCATATTGTAACTATAAGTGATATACGCAATCTTAAAACACAAATATAAATTACGTAATGCGCTTATCTGTATGGCGAGTTAGCTAATGATATACATAAAAGCTAAAATAAATACGAATTCAATTTATATTTTTTATATCACTCTTTTGTTTGCATGGATATTTACTTCAATAAAAAACTTAAACTGATAAATTATAGTCTGTGCGTATTCCTTTATGTGTCTATAAGTATAGATTTAACACAATTCTGATACTTGTGTTAAAAGTCAAAATGTATATTCATTATTGTAATTCAATGGGTCAAGCCCCATGACCATTGGCCGTCTCTTGTAATAATAACTAAGGTGAAATATGACCCCCCTTAAGGCTTCTTTAAAAGAGCAGTGAGGTAAAATGATCAGCTGTACATTTAACAGACTACTAAGATAATGGAGGGGTGAACGGGCTACCCACGTGGATCCTTTCAGAATGTCTAACAAAGAAAACAAGGTACGTCTACTGTATATTGTATTTTCATATTTATAGAATTAAAAATTTTGAAATGGCCCCCGTGATTAATGTTAATTTTACACGGCATTAATTTAAACCATTAATTTAGCATGCATTAGGGCTAATATAACAGTGTTTAACTTTGGGAAATACATCTGTGTATCGCTATGTAGTTTACTCTTAAAGCTGTTGTGTCTATAAATGCTAATATTACATGTTTAGAAATCAAAATAGACGAGAATATTGTTTAATGTTCCAAATACCTTTATGTAAATATGCGCAATATTTGTGGCTGGGACTATAGGCTTCAGGGGTGGGGCAGCGTTTTGTTATATTACGCCACAGCCATATAAAATCGTCTACTGTATATTGTATTTTCATATTTATAGAATTAAAAATGTTGAAATGGCACCCGTGATTAATGTTAATTTTACACGGCATTAATTTAGACCATTAATTTAGCATGCATTAGGGCTAATATAACAGTGTTTAACTTTGGGGAGTACATCTGTGTATCGCTATGTAGTTTACTCTTAAAGCTGCTGTGTCTATAAATGCTAGCTTTACGTGTTTTAGTAATCATAAAATAGACGAGAATCGTGATATTGTTTAATGTTCCCGATAGCTATATGTGAATATGCGCAATATTTGTGGGCTGGCCTATAGGCTTCAGGGCTGGAGCGACTTTTGTTATATTACGTCACAGCCATATAAAATCTCTACATTGTAGGTCGACCTTAGTCAGACAAGCGACGAGTTTGAACCAGGGCAGACACCAGATGTTTATGTGGTCTCTAGCGACGATACAGAAACAACTCAAGATTGTAAGTTCGTACGGTATAAATGATTAATGTCTAAATATTCTGTTTTGTAGCGGTTGACCTATGTATTCTTACAGCATATAATAGTTACATTGTATACTGAAAATGGTAATTTCTTGATTATATTCTTATAGTGTATATTGTTAATCCCGGTATTAATTCATCGGGCGTTGGTATGGCTTCAAACCCCCCAGGGCTCTGGATCTACAGAAAATGCTACACCGAAAATAAAACGCTCTGGTAGGCGTTTATATTTTATTATACTATAGACCGTCTATGTATATAAGTTAGAAATATATATATTTATTGTGTTTGCTTTTATGGCATTATAGCCGTTTGTGTATGTTTTATAAAAGTTTCAAGGTTGTCCTTGTCAAGAAGACACATCTTAAAAATATCAACTGACAAAAATCATACAGCAACCGCAGTCACCACAAATCCAGGCGCATCTAATGTCATCAGGAAAGGCCCGCTCTCTCCGGTACAGATATCACCGTCACCAGATAAAAAAACTAAACAGTGAGTATTGTAATGTGTAGACCGCATACTTATTAAATCAATACTGTGTATCGACAATCTATATTGTAATTACAGCTACAGCAGAGGCGCCTAGGCAAAAACAGATTAAAGTAACAGCAGATATACATAGACCTTTCAATAGCCCAGATCGCTGTAAAGACGGATGTTTAGAAAAGAGCCATACAGCAACAAATATTGTTGGTACGCTAACAACTGTTTTCCTTCTAGCTTAAAAGTATAAACTATGTTCCACGCTTTAACGTTGTCTTTAATTTTTACAGGTAACCACACAAACTCCAGAGTCGGTCTTAATTCGGAATCCGAAAACGTTGTTCTACGATCCAGTTATTTGGGCTACCGCAACGCTAAGACCCATCCAAAACATCATACATCAGGAGCCAGCACCGTCAAAGGCGACTAAACATGTTGTAGCGAGTATCTGTAGCATAGCCAGACACGGCACATGTGAGTCTGCTATTGAAACACCATCATATCGAACACCTATTAAACAAATATGTAACCCTATAGATAAACACACAATTCATAATGCGGTTAACTTTTCAGCCCCTCCGAAGCTGCCTGCACATCTGGGTGTATAGTAGACTTTTTTTAATAGAGCATTTTCATCTTTCAACTTTTGAATGACCATGTTTACACATCTTGCAGATCTCTATATTAGAAACTGGTCCTAATTAGCTACATAAATTGCTATGCAGCAGCCGGACGCTTGCTTTATTTCAACTGTATCACAGACTCTCCAGGTGGTTGCTTATTTCTGCATGAGCCTTTGTTTTAGATATATGATACCCTTCCAGGATGGTACCAATGACCCCTCTATTCATTAAATGTATTGGAAATTTGCTAAAGACTGCCACACACTGTCACGGAACACCAAAATTTTCATTGCTTGTTTTACCACAGCATATGCACGGCTTGAATTATACGGTGTACTGGATAAACTGGGCGAGCGCTGTCTTTACCACGACACAGATTCTGTTATTTTTCTGAGTAAGGATGGTGATTGGAATCCCCCACTGGGTGATTATCTTGGCGAACTAATTAGTGAGCTGCCATCTGACACCCATATCACAGAGTTTGTATCTGCAGGGCCAAAGACTTATGGCTATCGCCTGTCTAAGACAAACCATAAAGTGAAAGGTATAACCCTAAATGCCAGCTGTGTGCAGTTAATAAATTTTGATAGTTTGAAAGATATAGTTTTAGACTACCCATCAAACATTGACAATCAAAAAAGAATTCATACGTCAGAACGGTATTGTCAGGGATAAAAAACGCTGGCAGATAGAGACCTGAACATTGCAAAAGACCCAAAAGTGTGTATGTATACAAAAAGACAGCTAGCCAAGGATTTTACCACTACCCTTTGGGTATTAAGCAGATAGCATGGATACCCGCTCACAACACCCCTTTTCCTGTATATTAGCTGGCCCGTCAAATTCGGGTAAAAGTTTTTTTTTGTTAAAATGCTGCTGATGAATGCTAACTCATTATTATCCCATAGGCCTGATAACATTGTCTGGTTCTATTCGTGCTGGCAGACTCTTTACGATGAACTGCTAAAGGCAATACCCAACATACAGTTCATAGAAGGATTACCCACAACGTTCAATGATGATGGTTTGTTTCCTCCTAATAAAAATAATTTAACAGTTGTTGATGACCTTATGGATTCAGCTTGTGGTAACCCTGAGATTGAAAAAGCTTTTACTAAACACGTACACCACAGAAATCTCAGTATTATGTACCTGGTGCAAAATGTGTTTTGTCAGGGAAAAAATAGTAGAACAATAAATTTAAACACTAAATATATGATTCTTTTTAAGAACCCTCGGGATAAACTGCAGATCACTACATTAGCACGACAGATGTACCCTGGTAAGTCACAATTCTTTTTAGAGGCTTTTGAAAATGCTACACAGAAGCCTTATGGTTATTTACTTGTGGATTTAAGATCTACAACTCTAGATAACTATAGATTAAGAACGGGTCACTTTCCCCCGGATCTTCCGGCTGTATATGTCTTTAAAAAACAAATAACTAAAAAGAGATGATTTAAACTTGACCGGTCATTAGATACAGGACACGACCTATAGTCAACATGTCTAAGAGCCTGGTGCGTAATTGGGAAACGTTAAAATTATTAACAAATGCAACGCCGCATCTGAGAAAGGCTATCCTGTGTTCTGCGTCTAATGACTTTGTGACGGCCATATGTGAAATAGCTCTCAATGCTCTTAAAGGTAAAATCCCTTTAACAAAACACCAGGTGGATGTTCTTACAAAGTGGCGTAAAATTATAAAAACATTGAGCAATAAGAAAATCACTGTTTTAAAGAAGAAACGGCTAGTGAAACAGTCAGGCGGTTTTATCGGGCCGCTGCTGAGTTTTGCGATCCCATTACTGACCAGTCTTATAGCCAACAGGTGATGGAACACACTGAGAAAATGTACTTGGTCCCTAAACAGGACCTAGATCGCATACATCTTAAATCGGGTCACGAGTTACAGAAACAGGTGACTAAAATTCATGATCTTGATTCTGAAATATCCGATATTCTTAAGAGAAATGATTTATCAGATTATGAAAAAGTAATAAGGTACACGACAGTACTGCAAAAGTATATGGTCCATGCTAAACAAGATGAACAGAAAAAAATGAGTTTAACACTTCTTACGCCACCAGGTGAATCTATAATGGCATCACAACCGAACACCGCCACTGAAATCTCTACTACAGATGGCACTATGATTAGAGAGGTCATTAATAATGTAAACCCACGCTTTAAGAAAAATGCTGAATTATTAACAAAAATGGCTCAGTATAAGAATATAACAAAATGGAATGAGAAGGGTGAACTTATTTATAAAAACACAACTGTGCCCGGGTCCAACATACTAGACTTAATACGTGGAGTTACACACAATCCGCAAGTTTCTGCACGTAAATCTCCTCATGGCTGGGACACTTTTTTTACAAGCACTTGCTGAGCTGAAAATTCCATCATCGGTTGTGGGTAACACCTCTAATAGAGAATATCTAAACTTTATAAAATCAAACACTGGTTCTTCAGATATCGCTATGTCTAACCCTGTGTCATCAGTCGCCGGGGGGAATTATTTAAGCAACCCGGGTTTATTGAGCCCCCACAGATACTACCTAAAAGACGATCCATTGCCCTAACGCAGTCTATTGACTGGCTAAATTTTAAATAAAAATTGTAAACATTGTATATAATGTAACAATGTCTATTTGTTTTTGTATGGCTTGTTTTTATCTGTGTAATAAGATTATTATTTTCATTGCTTTTGTAACCTTTGTGATTTGCTGTGTTTTTATAAAAGTGCAAAATGAATAAATACAGCATTTTTTCATTATTAATTACAGACTTATGTGTTTTATCTACAAAACTTATAGTTAAGGTTAAAAACAAATTTATACATTGAAACATATTGCACCATATAGGATCTGTATAAAAAGTCTACTTCAACATAATAAACGGCACGCACGATGAGGCGTGCCAGGAATTATGGGTATGTATTCATAAAACACGTCCGGACATGTCTGCTCTTGTACTCAAAAACAGACATGCCTGGACACGACCCCCACCCTGCCATAGAGACATCTAATATAAAATGGCGGTGGCGAATCGCACAAAATGGCGACTAGGAATGCAAGTCGCACAAAATGGCGTTTATGAATTAACAACAACTGAAATATTGGATCTAAAGTTGGGATACTTAAAATGGCGGACATGGAATTATGGGTACGCTGTCACAAACACGTCCTGACATGTATGCTCGTGTTCAAAACAAACATGCCTGGACACGATGCCCCTGCCATAGAGATATCTAACATAAAATGGCGCGCGAGTCGCGCAAAATGGCGGCTGGTAATAACAACTGAAATATTGGCCGCACTATAAAACAGCAACTTAAAATGGCGGCCGCATCTTACACAAAATGGAAAATGCCGGGGGGCGTGGCTACTCAAGGCTGTGGATGTTACATACCGATGATGTCAGCTTGGAATTCCAGGAATGCAAGCCTGATGTCATAGGGCGGAGGGACAACTGTCAACCGCCCTAGGGGCGGGGCACCTGTCAAGTTGAGTTTGACATAATATGGCCCTACATACTACTAACTTCCATTTCACTTCTCAAATATCACTGTGTGCGTCTATATGATATTTAACAGACATTTTTTAATGTAAAAACCAACGATTTACACAGGAAAATCATGACGATTAATAAGGTTGCCCAAACTTTCGCATCCCACTGCATATAGATGTGTTTGTTTATTTTGTATTATTTTCAGAAGAATCTGACATTCATCCACGTGAAAATATTCTTCAGGCATTTTTTATTTTTACTGGTTTAAACTTAAACACCAAGCAAGCTTCTAATCTTACTATAGCTAGTAGCAGGCTGTAATGGTCATGCAGTAGCATGAAGATTGGCTACTATGGGATGTGTACAGAACTAATAACTGAAGGGGACTAAGGCCGAGGCCACACTGCAGCATGTCTTAGCGCATGGAAAAGGTGCAACAGTTCACTGCGATTGCATTCTTTCTGATAACACTACATTGCACAAAAATGTAGATCCCATGCACGCTATACACCAACATTCCTAGCATGGAAAAAGCAATTGGCCAACACTAGTGCATGCTTTTTAACACCGCAGTGTTATATAAATCAATGTGTGAAAAAAAACTATGAATTGGTACTTAGAGTAACTAGAATATGAGAATTTTTAAATAGATGAGTTTATTAGTGAATCACAAACATGAACTGCAACTGGGAAAAAGTAATCTAAAATTGTATCTATTGTTATAAAATACAAAGCATTGTTGAAAAATAAAACACATTACACACCCCAAATCTATTTTACTAAACCATGTGACAACAGCAATGATGCAAAACATTTTTTCAAATTAAACATTTACAACACAAAATTTAAACATTTGTAAAAGCAATAAAAATTGTCTGGTTAAATTCAATACACTCACAGTGCTCTAATACTCTTCTGGCTTCCCTGGAGGTTACTGAAAATAAAAAATATTCACCATGAAGTCTACTGGTTCTTCTTTCCACTACTCTTCTTAGTGTTGTCAGCCATAGCCATGAAAGACAGCATCAGGGCAAAATTACTTGGACTGGCAGACTTCATAGTGAATACCTTCTTTTGGGAACACCAGGAAGCAAGGTAAGTACGACAAAACTAGGGTTTTAGGGGTTCCTGGATGTGGAAAGGTAAATTGTCCAAGGGGTGGACATGTCCTTTAATAAAGCACGTGCTGGATTTCCTCCTTTAATTAATATCGCTATTGCATCACTTAATATTGCAATTCTGAAGCTGGCATTACAGTGACGCAAACAGGTGGGTCCCAATTAGAATTTCACCTTTGCCGAAAGTGCAATAGTGAATCGAAGAAATCAGAGAGCTTGCAGATCTGTATAAATTTCCCTCATAACTGTTCCCTCGAAATTTTGACTCGGGAATACTAATGCTTAACAACATGAATCTAATTTGGAGTACTAGTAGAACTGGCTAACATTTATGTAGGAGGTAAAAGGCAAAGAAAGAATCTAAAACAGACATTTTAACGTTCCCGCAGCACAGCATTTATTTATAAAGTCTACTTACGGTCAATAGCCATGAGTGCTACAAAGACAGGATCTACTATAAAAAAAAAAAATCTAAATCAGGACTAGCTTTAGGTGTGCTCAGTGGAAGCATCTGCCCTCATTTCCTTGCCAGGAGACAGTAGCTTGCAAACCCCCACACCTTTGGCTAACATCTCTTATTAGTATGACAGTTGCGTCCCACTGTCAATCCCACTTGACAAATGTTTATTTTATAGGAAAACAAAAAGTAATTTAGTAATAAGTTTGCCAACTGAAACCCCATCTACATGAAACAAAAGTCAAAAAAACATTATAGAATGGCAATTTTTAAAGCTTTTAAACAGTTAAATGGATGGCAATATTGGAGCGGGGTTGGGGGATGTCACACTAAAGAGAATAAATATATATTTTTTTTATTCACTACAGAGAATAAAATATATATATATTTTTTTGAAGCCAAGATTTAACCATTTACTTTACTATAAGAGCAGAGAACACCAACCACATTTTGTAAATACAGTATTGCTTAGTAAACCTGAAACAGAATGAAAGAAATACATTTTACATGTAGAGTAAAAAATGTAGTGTTCAAATACTCTCCATTGCTTTGAATTCACTGAGAGCCTGCACTGGATTAACATGTTTCTTCTGCGACGCACGCTTTATTTTTGTTTGCGTTTCATCTTGTTTCTCTCTCTTTACTAGAGGCTTTTTCTCTGGAGCCTTCATTTTCCAGGAAACGGCAGGGAGATTCAGAGATGCCATTCCTTGGGACTTCTGATATTTTGTAGAAGCTACATAGGAAGCTTTTACGGTCTGAACTACAGCATTCATTAGATTTTTGGCCGCTTGTATTAGGGACATAGCACTGTCAACCTAAAGGATTTAAACAGAAGAGTTTATTCTAGGTAGAAAACTGCATTAATAATAAAATGTAGGTGTCCGAAGATTTGCAAAAAAAAAAAAAAAATCATGTATGGATTTCATCTTTAACCTAACTCTGCACCCCCCCATTCAACCCAACTTATGGGGTGATGCAATATTGGTAAGTGCCTTTGCCAGATTTACTACATCGCAAGGTAAGGTGCCCTTTTTTCCGCCTCCCTTAAAGGAGACGTTAAAGGACAACTTAAGCCTCAGAACATAAAGGAGGCAGAACATATAAACGCAGTAATATGTGTCTAACCACTTATTTTGATGTGGGTGCTGGGAAATGTACATTTCTAATATTGTGTTAGTGAACACCGTTTTGCTTTCCCCAGTATTGCACAGACCATTGTGTTTTTTTACACATGACCAGTTCAAAGCTACTGTAGTAACTTAAGCAGGTCACGCCTACTTGTAGTCTAGACAATAATGTTACAGTCATAATTAAGCAGGGAAACATGTGACTGAATTCAGAAGGTGTGGCCACAGTGCTCATGTCACACAGTTATCTTATCCAGTTCTTCAGAGTATCCCATTTACTTAAATTGCATTTACTGGGGGGTGGTAATTTACAGTTTATTATGTTCTTAGATGCTTTCAGATTATGGAGTTTAATTTTTGCTTACTTCTCCGTACGATACACCACAGCAAAACTTTATGGTTTGCATATTGCACCAGATACCCCGTTACTCCAGTGTACAGCCTTGTACACACGTCTGACACACAACCCCCAAGCCCGTGCACATGCAACAAACTGCTGCTAATTGCACATGTGTATGAGTTGTTCGGTGTCGTTCATCAACGAACGACTGAATACATACACACATGCGATTATCGCCTAAAATGGACGTTCGTAAATGCGGGATGAGTTATATAGGGCAGACAAAATGCACAATCACAATGAGAGTGCAAGAATACTTTAGGGCAATTGAAAGTGATGAGCCAGAATTGTCATGTGTGGCAAGGCATGTCTTAGCATCCCATGGTAACAGAACTGATTTTTTTTTAACGTTCAAGGGGGTGTAACAAGTAATGTTGAATATGGAGGGGCAATGTGGAACAGAGGTTGCTCCAAGGGGAGTTGTAATTGATCTACAAAATGAAGACTTATAGTTCGAGGAGACTAAATGAAGACTTGCAATTCTCTTACTATTTGTAAATATGTAAAGGGTTGAAGCCTTCAAGCCTTCAGAAGGCTTTTCATTCATGTGATCACAGTAATGTATACTAAAACCCCTTTGTTTATAAAGTATGCCAGTGTGCAGATAATATAATATTGTATGGGGCCTAGGAATGTGCATTGATTATCTTTTCTATGTTTGTATTAATGACAGTCTCAGCCTGGCTGTTCACCCGTTGGAGCGAGCAGTATAGGAGGACTGACAGTATCTGTGAGTATATGTGGGGCACGTTCTCTAAGACCAGGGGTAAAGAAGGTGGCTTACCCTGACCATTGGAGATAAAGAGGAATTGGTTGTGCAGAGGGGCCGACCCATTGAAGTCCCTTCTTGGCATGTGTATTCGGGTGAAGTGGGAATCTAGCGTTTGTATAGTTGAAGTCTGCGTCCCTATCTTTTTTTTTCTAGCTATGGTTGCGCCGTATATACTCTAGTTACACCTAGGAGCAGCGTATGTGTGGACCGTACATTCCACATGGTCCATAGTCTGTATGGTGCATCCTCCTAATCATAGTGTAAGATAAAATGCCAAAATGAGTCCCTTAAAAACCCATTTACAGCATTCATCAAATGGGGTTAAAAGAAATCCCACTTATTAGGAGCATAACCAAAGGTGTGTTGATTCTGCTATGGTTGTGCCGTATATACTCTAGTATAAACAAAGGTTTTCAGGCTTTAACCCTTTCCCTGCCACAGATCGTATATTCACGATCTGTGCAGTGAATGCACAAACTGCCACAGATCGTGAACATACGATCTGTGGCTTCCCCCCTCCCCAAAAAAATTTGCCCCCCCTCTAGCCGCGATCGGGGGGCAGCATTCGACTGCCCCCCTACCCCCCTCGATCTGGTCCAAATCCGAGGGGGGGATCGGGAGAAAACAGTACCTTAATGCTGCATCAGCCGGTCCCACGAGGAGGAGGTGAGGAGGAGCTGTTCTGCAACGGAAAGGGAGACCCCGGTGACTCACAGAACTTCTCCTTCACCGGGGTCTTCCCTTGAAACTGTACTCTGCCCCTGGTGGTCTAGTTGAGGTACTGCAGCCTGATCTCAATTTAGATCATGCTGCAGTCCCTGTATAGCACAAGCTGTCAAGCTGACAGCTGTACTATACATTTTGTGAATGGAACTCAAAGTTCCATTCACAAATAGGATTTTTTCTAAGTCTTTGCTACTTAGCGAAGACTTAGAAAAAAAATGGGGACAGAGATCAAAATTTGGTGATCACTTCTGATCACCAAATTATTGATCTTTGCCAATGAATGAAAAATCACTTCCTGGAAAATGATCGGATTTCAAATTGGAAAACGGGCATTTATGCCCGTATTCCAAGTTCGGTATCATTCCCTAAGATGATTTGATGATCATCTTTGGGAATGATCCCCCAAAAAAAGGGGAAATGCACACAAAATAAAATCTTAAAGTGATACACCTTTTTTTTTTACCTAAAAACTATAAATTATCAAAAAAAATTGTCTTCTCCAAGCTTCCCAATGTCCCCGGTGATATCGCTAAAGTAAACGCGGATCATTATTTGTTCGATTTCAAGGGAAACTAAGCTTATTTTAGTAGGGAATTTTGCAGAGGTACCAAAAAAGACCGGATTTAACTTTTAGGATCAGTAAAAGTGTGCAAAAACTTGTGGGACTCTCCGTACTAACTGCTTTTCACTAAAATACCACTAAAAGGGGGAGTGGGGATAGGTGTGGGGGGTGGGTTGTGGCGTTTTTTTATTTTTTCTTGTAATTGCAATTGCGCATGGATCCCATTTGAGCTAGTTGGTGGCCCCGTCTCTGTTTGCACCCACCCATATGGCATACCGTTTGATTCAGGACATGTGGGAGATTGCCGTTTAGTGGGTTTAGGTAGGATTTCAACCATTGAGTCCACTTATTTTATTTTTTCACAAAATCTCCTAAAAGCACGGACTTCTTTGGATCAGTGGGTCTGGAATTCTTCATGTATGTATGAAAGCATGGCATGGTAACGTAGCTGAAGGTGTGTAGATTCCAAAAATATATAGTTTGGGGGGGAATTTCCATGTTTTGGGACTGTTTCCTTAGAAAAGTGTAGGCTGTTCAAATTACAGAGCACTTTGATTCTTTCTTGTAATTGCATTTGTGCATGCGTCCCACTTGAGCTAGTTGGTGGCCACGTCTGTGTGCATCCACGCATATGGCATACTGTTTGATTCAGAACATGTGGGAGAGTGATATTTAGTGGGGGGGGTTTATTTGTGGGGGGCATTTCCAAGTTTTGGGGCTGTTTGAAATTACAGAGCACTTTGATTTTTTTCTTGTAATTACACTTGTGCATGTGTCCCATTTGAGCTAGTTGGTGGCCACGTCTCTGTGTGCACGCACACATATGGCATACCGTTTGATGCAGGATATGTGGGAGATTGACATTTAGTGGGTTTTTTTACTTGTCAAAAGGGTTTAGGTAGGATTTCAACCCTTGAATCATCTTATTTTATTTTTCACAAAACCTCCTAAAAACACGGATTTCTTTGGATCAGTGGGTCTGGAATTCTTCATGTATGCATGAAAGCATGGCATCGTAACGTAGCTAAAGGTGTGTAGATTCCAAAAATATATAGTTTGTGGGGGGAATTTACCTGTTTGGAGACTGTTTCCTTAGAAAAAGTGTAGGCTGTTCAAATTACAGAGCACTTTGATTTTTTCTTGTAATTGCATTTGTGCATGCGTCCCATTTGAGCTAGTTGGTGGCCACGTCTGTGTGCATCCACACATAGGGCATACCGTTTGATTCAGAACATGTGGGAGATTGATATTTAGTTGGGGGTTTTATTTGTGGGGGCATTTCCAAGTTTTGGGGCTGTTTGAAATTACAGAGCACTTTGATTTTTTTCTTGTAATTACACTTGTGCATGTGTCCCATTTGAGCTAGTTGGTGGCCATGTCCCTGTGTACATCCACGCATATGGCATACCGTTTGATTCAGGGCATTTGGAAGATTGATAATTGACAAGTTTTTTTACATGACATGGAAATTTGCCATGATTTTTAACTTTGAATTGTATTTTTATACATTTTTCCTGAAAATCTGGTAAAAAAGCGAAATTTTACATGAAACTGCGCCCACACCATTGGTGGTATGCATAAAGGATCATACTCAGCGTTACATAGTACACTTATACGAGTCTTTAGCAGCTACTCAATATGTATAAAGACATCACACTAAACTGCGCAGTAGTGCGGCGATAGTGCCTTAACCTTTATTTCCCTACCCATGAGGAGTGGTATGGTGTGTATAGGCTTGTGCGTAATTTATTTTTTCTTGTAATTGCAATTGCGCATGGATCCCATTTAGCTAGTTGGTGGCCCCGTCTCTGTTTGCACCCACCCATATGGCATACCGTTTGATTCAGGACATGTTGGGAGATTGCCGTTTAGTGGGTGGCAGAGTCCTATATGGACTCTGCTATCCTCCTGGTGGGCAGTTTTGGGACTTGGGGGGGGACTACAGGAGAACCTTATGGAGCTGGGATGTGAGGTAAGGATTTTACTACACTACATGGTGGGGCCATTAGTGGGGGGGATTATAGGTTTGGGGGTGGACATGCCCTTTAAGGGCATAGAAAAAGAAGGCCATTGAAACAAGAAGGGCAATAAAACAAGGTTGGTGTGTCACGGCGTTGGTGTTGTGTATTAGAAGGTACCATGCAATGTGCATCCTGCCACATGTATAGGAACCTGGAGCAGACGTTCCAGGGGACCTATGTCTGTGTCAGATGTGAGTGGGTTGCCTGTTTGGAAGCTCAGGGTGGGCCGGGGGCAGCTTGCAGCATTGCAGGGATTGGGCCAGTATAGAGGGGGGGCAAAATTAGCACCATTTTAAACGATAAGAACTTTTATTGAATCTCCCTGAATATATCTAAGTGAGGTAGGAGCCAACACTCTTGTCCGCTTACACATGAGATGCTACTTCAAATGTCAAATACTGCGATCAGTTGATCGGCCCAAAATATTGCCTGATGATGTCTAACTTCTTGCTGTCTTTACCTCTATTAGATGCACAGAATGTTATAGTTTAAAGGAACTACACTGAAATTGTTATAACTCCATAGTCTGAATCATCAAATATCAATCTCCCAAATGTCCTGAATCAAACGGTATGCCATATGTGTGGTTACACACGTGGACGTGGAAGCGAAAAGCCACAAAGTGAAACAATGCACAATGGCTCAGAAATAGCAAAAATATTTAGCCAACTCTGAATTTGAACAGTCTGCAGTTTTTTCTACAAAACACCCCCATAACTCAGAAATAACACCCACAAAATATATATTCCTGAAATCTACACACCTTCAGCTATGTAACGCTGTAGTTTGTTTATTCATACCATCAATGGTGTGGGCACAGTTCTTCATAGAAGTTCGCATTTGTCTGAAAAAATTTACAAAAAACAACTTCAAAAGGTAGAAATCATGCCAAAACCTCATGGAATGTAAAGAAATGTTACTAAATATCAATCTCCCAAATGTCCTGAATCAAACGGTATGCCATATGTTTAGGTAGGATTTCAACCCTTGAATCATCTTATTTTATTTTTCACAAAACCTCCTAAAAACACGGATTTCTTTGGATCAGTGGGTCTGGAATTCTTCATGTATGCATGAAAGCATGGCATCGTAACGTAGCTAAAGGTGTGTAGATTCCAAAAATATATAGTTTGTGGGGGGAATTTACCTGTTTGGAGACTGTTTCCTTAGAAAAAGTGTAGGCTGTTCAAATTACAGAGCACTTTGATTTTTTCTTGTAATTGCATTTGTGCATGCGTCCCATTTGAGCTAGTTGGTGGCCACGTCTGTGTGCATCCACACATAGGGCATACCGTTTGATTCAGAACATGTGGGAGATTGATATTTAGTTGGGGGTTTTATTTGTGGGGGCATTTCCAAGTTTTGGGGCTGTTTGAAATTACAGAGCACTTTGATTTTTTTCTTGTAATTACACTTGTGCATGTGTCCCATTTGAGCTAGTTGGTGGCCATGTCCCTGTGTACATCCACGCATATGGCATACCGTTTGATTCAGGGCATTTGGAAGATTGATAATTGACAAGTTTTTTTACATGACATGGAAATTTGCCATGATTTTTAACTTTGAATTGTATTTTTATACATTTTTCCTGAAAATCTGGTAAAAAAGCGAAATTTTACATGAAACTGCGCCCACACCATTGGTGGTATGCATAAAGGAATCACACCATTGTGTAGCTGAAGGTGTGTAGATTCCAAGAATATATAGTTTGGGGGGGTATTTCTAATATAGAAATCTGAAAAGTTGCTGTAATTGGGCCATTGTTCATTGGCTCACTTTGTGGCTAGTTGATTCCACGTTTGCGTGTGTAACCATACATAGGGCATACCGTTTGATTCCGGACATTTGGGAGATTGATATTTGGTAACTTTTTTTTACATTACTTGGGCATGATTTCTACCTTTGAGAGTGTTTTTTTTCAAATTTTTTAGAAAATCTGCTAAAACTGTGAACTTCTACGAAGAACTGCGCCCACACCATTGATGGTACGAATGAACAAACTACAGAATTTCGTAGATAAAGGTGTGAGGATTCGAGAAATATATGGTTTGTGGGGGTTGTTTTGTGGGGAAAAATTGCAGACTGTTCAAATTCAGATTTGACTGAATATTTTTGCTGTTTCTGAGCCATTGTGCATTGTTTCACTTTGTGTCTTTTGGCTTCCACGTCCACGTGTGTAACCACACATATGGCATACCGTTTGATTCAGGACATTTGGGAGATTGATATTTAGTAGCTTTTTTTTACATTCCATGGGGTTGTGGGCATGATTTCTACCTTTTGAAGTTGTTTTTGTTCATTTTTTCAGACAAATGCGAATTTCTATGAAGAACTGCGCCCACACCATTGATGGTATGAATGAACAAACTACAGTGTTACGTAGCTGAAGGTATGTAGATTCTGAGAATATATAGTTTTGCGGGGGTATTTCCAAGTTAGAGGGGTGTTCAGTTTGAAAAATCTGGGAAAATGCTGTTATTGGCTCACTGCACATTGTTTTACATTTTGACTAGTCGCTTCCACGCCCATGTGTGTAACCACACATATGGCATACCGTTTGATTCAGGACATTTAGGAGATTGATATTTGGTAAGGTTTTTTTTACATTACATGGGGTTTTGGTGTGATTTTGTAACTTTGAAATGTATTTTTCTCTATTTTTCCAGAAAATTGTGTAGAAATGCGAAATTCTACGAAGAACTGCGCCCACACCATTGATGGTATGAATGAACGAACGAAGGTTAAGGCCACCAGCTCCTTTACCTCACGTTCTTCAATAGAACTGGATTCCAAATGTTAAAAATACGAGTGGAGATACCCTTTAAGGGCCCTTAAAATACAGTAGCGAAACACATCTGTCTCCGTTGTCTGAATAACCTCTATTAAATATATAGTTTACAAGCAAAATATGGATGCGCTATGGCTGCCTATGTTCTTTTCTGTCTGTATATATCTAATTTCTTCCGGTCTGTCTACTTTCTTACTGCCTGTCTCATTTCTATTTAAAGGCTATATCCACCCTAAAAATTAAAATTTGATATGTTGTTCCCCCATGTCCCCCAGCCCCAACCGCGTAATTTTTAATTTCAGAAAGCCCCCCAAACTTACTTACCTCCTCTTTCCTTCGCTGCGCTCCCGGCCCTCTGCTTGCGAGGAATGCAAGCAGAGGGGCGGGACCGGCAGCCGCGTCTGTGATTGGCTGAGCGGCAATCACAGACGCGGCTGCGGCAGCTCATTCCGCGTAGGAAAGCGGAGAGGTAAGTAAAACATTGGGAGCTTTCTAAAAATAAAAAGTATGTGGTTGAGGCTGGGGGACATGGGGGAAGGCTGTGTTAAAGGGAAATCAACGCTAGGGGGAGGGATAGCAGAAAGGGAGGGAGGGGGGAGAAGGGCTGCAGCACGCATGGCAGAAATCTCCGGGAGGCCAGGTGCAGGCAGTGTCCTATATGGACCTGCTAGCCTCCGGTGGTCAGTTTTTGGGACTTTGGGGGGGACTACAGGAAACCAGATGGAGCTGGGATGTGAGGTAAGGATTAAATAAATACACTACATGGTGGGGCCAGTAGTTGGGGGGAATAGTTTGTTGTGGGATGGACATGCCCTTTAAGACTTATATCTGATTTCATCCGGCTAATTTCAATTTGTTTGTTACTATTATTTTACCAGTTTTTCTAAACTATATAGTCAGTCTAGTCTCCAGTATATATAATATATAGCAATGTTGGTCTAATTTCTTTAATTTTCTTATTTCTATCAATTTTCTATCATTTTTTTTTTTAGACATTTTGAAAAAGAATTTCAATATGGAAGCTTTAGACTTCAAATATTCTACATAGCTATAGAACAGTAATGGCAAACCTTTTAGAGGCAGAGTGCCCAAACTGCATTTGAAACACCACTTTTTATTGCATTGTGGCAACATGATCATTTATCCTGAATACAGATTTGTACAAAGCACAAAAACAAAGCAAATAGACAGACCAATACAGTAGATACGATTATAGATTAGTCTATTAACCTCTACATCACCCACAGGAGTTTGAAATCCAAAACCGTGACCATAACCTCTACATTAGACAGTTTGAGATCCAAAACAGGGACTCAAGCTGAGCTAAATGTTGTAGCACGTGACCTCTCTTTGCTACAGACAGCCGCTACACTTTCTTTCTGAATTTCTGGTAACAAACTGTGGTGAACTCTGCTGTGCATGAGTCCCTATTCAACAAACTGTCTAATGTAAGGTTAATGGTCACTGTTTGGATTTCAAACTGCTGTATGGTATGTAGAGTTTAATAGGTAGTCTATAATCGCCCCACGCGGTTGCCACCACTGCTATAGAATATAGGAGCCTTAAACTCTACCTATCTTATTTGATTCCCAGAGTGACGTCTGTTGATAGGTGCTTTAATTTTAAAACTAGAGACCTACTGGTCTGTAACTGGGCTCTTTGGATTTGCATTTTGCCTGTGGAATGCTGTTAATCTCCCTAATGGGCTACAATGGAAAATACCCAGAATTTGCCATTTATTATTTGCATGATTATAAAATTTATATTTGAATTTTACTCAAATGAACACCAAAGTTTCTTAACCTGAGCCAAGCTGGGTGGGGGCCACACTAGCAGTGTCTGGGCCAGGGTGATCCCCGACACGCCTGTGCTCTGCCCACTCATGGATATGTGCGGGCTGCTGCAAAATCAAAATAAATATTAGCAGGTGGCCTGCTTGTGTTCCGTGGGTTGTGAGTGACGTGGTACATTTAACAGCGAACTAATTTAGATTGCTATAGTTTTGAATTAAATAGATGTTCCTTACCAGAAAAAACGTTTTGTTCTATTTTTACCAGTCTAATTTCTTTCTTTCTCTGTCTAATTCTATGGTTTTTGTTTTTCGGTTTAATGATCTTTCCGTCTAAGAAAAAGACAGAATTATGGAAATTATATTGTTTCTCTAAATCATACTTTATGTCAAATAGCAAAGTTGGTGTATTCTTGGTTTTAAGTAAAATTGAAATTTTTCTAACTTCTAGTTATTAATTTTCACAAGTTGAATGCTTTCATCCAAGTACATGAACAGAGTTTAATAGACCACACAAGGTCTTCATAGAACCTGCTTGCTAAAGGTGCCTAACACTACTTGGACACTGCAGGCAATAAATAAGACAGATTGGAATGTCTTTAGTTAAAAAATGCTGCTTGTAAATGTGGATGTGCGTGCGTATTCATTGCGTTTGCGCATGCATTTTTTCATTAACATGATGAAAAACCATGCGATTGAGATTTAAAATGTGGAACGCAAATCGCAATCGCAAGGCACCCATTTTTGGTGCGTTGCGTGTTTTAAATGATTGAAAAAAGCGCAAACGCAAAATAAGCGCAGCAGTGTGGCCTAGCCCTTAGACAAGTGTCTTATCTTTCAAATTTCTTACATGGCCAGCATAACAGTGGAAGTGAGGAAGGTATATCTACCAGGGGTTTTAAACTTTAGCTGCCAACCGAATTTTCCATTTTGCATGGATTCAGTGCCAGAAGAATTTTTAGGAGTCTTGAATCCAACGATACCAGATTACATAGGTAACTCACTTTTCCTGACCAGGAGGCATCCCCAAACTGAAATAGGTACACTCTGCAGATAATTAACCAATTATTCATTTATTTCTGTGCTGAAAAATAAATATGTCCAAAACACAACGTTTTGTGGAGTCTAAGCCCCCTTTCTCAGGTGTAGCCAAACAATGATCAAACCAGCTATTTATAGAGACATCACTCCAACCATAATTGTTAAACTCCTCCCATTCACAGGTGGAATTCAAAAAAGTGCAATAGATGTGAATTATAATAAATAAAAACATTTTCATACCATAATAAAGTGATCCAATCATATTAGTGAACCTATAATATCATAGAAAAAAGTCACAAAACTTCATGTTGTAAAATCTTACATAAGTGAATAAAGTGTTGGGTGCTTCTGTGTTCTAATAATACTAAGTAACCGAATATAATTGCATTAAAACATTTGTATAATTGTCTCTCCCATTATTCATATAACTTCATCAGATTATTAATTCAATAAAAACCTTTGAGGAAAAATACATCTTTGATGAATATTGCGGCCAGTTCATGAAAGAATCCACTAGATTAGTTAGGTTCACGCATATGTTTGGATCACTTGATTAGGTCACTAATATGATTGGATCACTTGATTATTATGGTATGAAAATGTTTTTTATTGATTGATTCATTTTTATTGCACTTGCATTTTTTGAATTCTACCTGTGAATGGGAGGAATTTAACAATTTTGGTGGGGAGTGATGTCACTATAAATAGCTGGTTTGATGCTTTGTTGTTGCTACACCTGAGGAAGGGGGCTTAGACTCCCAAAACGTGTGTGTTTTCAGGTATCTGCAGAGTGGGCCACCCTTTAATAGATGTAGATAGATAGATAGATAGTAGATAGAGATAGTAGATAGTAGATAGTAGATAGATGATAGTGATAGATGATAGTAGATAGATGATAGTTTAGTAGATGATAGTAGATAGATGATAGTAGATAGATGATAGTAGATGATGATAGTAGATAGATGATAGATGATAGATGATAGATGATAGATGATAGATGATAGATGATAGATAGATGATATCATGGTTTCTAGGGAGTGCACCTCATATTGTTCCTCCTGGACGCTGCAAGCTTCTTTTTGATCCAAACTGAATTAGCACTTCCTAGAGTTTTACACAACAGAATGACATTTATTACCTCTCCTTACAATTAATGTAGAAAACTGCCAAATTTAATGAAAATATCCACAGAAGTGAAATTTTTAAGAGACTACATACACCTTGGTATTATTAGCGGGAAAGTTTTGATCAAGTGCAAATACCTGAACACAGAGTGTTAATCTATTAGTTTTTTTCTATGATTTATTATTTTTGGAGAAATAGGAAAACTTAAGATAAAATCAAAGGTGAATTTACAAACTAGCAAAAAGTTTGATTCAAGAGAGGTTAGGCTTCACATTTGTTGTTGTTTCAAACAAAACCACATGCCTGGTTATACACAGTGGCCACTAATTAACTCCAAATGGGACATATACAAAACTGCAATTACAAGAAAAAAAGTGCTCTGTATTTTGAACAGCCTCCACTTTTTCAAACAAAACACCCCCTAACTTGGAATAGCTCCAATATATTTATGGAATCAACACTTAAGCTATTTAACTGTGCTATTCTTTCACACATACATAAAAAATCTTGTAATATCTACGTACTACTTGTTATGTTTTTGAGGTTTTGGGAGAGACTTAAATAAGATTCAAAGGTGGAAATCCTACCAAACCCACTAAATGTTAATCTCCCACATGTCCTAAATAACCGATATGCCGTATGTTTGGGAATGTGGCCATTAACTAAAGGGGACGCATGCATTAGTGCAATTACACAAAAGAAATCAAGTGCTCTTGAAGAGCTTCACATTTTCGAAGGTACAAAACAAAACTCGGAAATACCCCCCACAAAGTATACTATAGAACCTAAATACCTTCAACCATGAACAGTGCAATTTTTCATTCATACATTTGAGACGCAGTTCTTTTGAAATGTAGAAATGTGAAGTTTTTGGCTAATTTCCTGAAAAATATAGTAGGATGGTTGGACTTAACCAAACCTCCAGTACAAATAAAAGTTACCACTAAAGATAAATCTTCTACATGACTTAAATGAAATGATACCCCACTTGCATCAGAGAAATGGCAAGCAAATAGACTCCAATGGAGCCAATGCATATCATCAAGGCTGTGTTCTGAGATCATACTTGCTTTTTCAGGCTATACACCCCTTACCAGGAAAACAATACCAAAAACCATACATGGCAGTGTTGTAGATTCCAAAAGTTACATAGCAATGCAATTTTTCACACGCATTTGCAGAATTCCAAATGCAATTCTTTTACCCTACATATTTCGATTTTCTGAAGAAAATTAAGAAAAAAGATGATTCAAAGTTGGAAATCTTTGCAATCTTACTTAAGTATTAAAATCCCTCTATAATATATATTTCCCCACATATCCACGTGTGGGTGGGCACAGAAACTCAATCACCAAGTTACCCCAAAAAGAACCAAAGCATAAAAGCAATTGGAGAAGAAATGTATCCAACTCTAGTATGAAAAACTGAATCTGTTCAAAATACTGTACATTAATCAAATGCGGAAATACCCCCAACATTCTAAATTTTAAAGGGTATGTCCACCCGTAAACCTATTTTTAATATAGCCTCCCCCTGGTCCCCCAGCCCCAACCGCATTATTTTATTTTTAGAAAGCCCCCCAAACTCTACTTACCTCCCCTCTTTCCTCCGCCGCGCTCCGGCCTGCTTGCTGCGAGGAAATGCAAGCAGAGGGGCGGAACCGGCAGTCGCGTCTGTGATTGGCTGAGCGGCAGCCAATCACAGACACGGCTGCTGGCAGCTCACTTCGGCGGAGGAAAGAGGAGAGGTAAGTAAGAGTTTGGGGAGCTTTCTAAAAATAAAAATCAGTGTGGTTGGGGCTGGGGGAACAGGGGGATTACTATATTAAAGGCTAGGGGGAGGGAATCCGGGAGAGGGAGGGGGAGAAGGGCTGCAGTACGCATGCCAAACTTCTCCCGGAGGCCAGGTAGGAGGCAGAGTCCTTATGGACTCTGCTAGCCTCGGTGGGCAGTTTTTGGGACTTTGGGGGGGGGACTACAGGAGAACCCTATGGAGCTGGGATGTGAGGTAAGGATTAAACTACACTACATGGTGGGCCAGTAGTTGGGGGGGATATAGTTTTGGGGGTGGACATGCCCTTTAAGAAACACAGCTATGTAATGTAATTCTTCCATACTTACATTGAAAATTCTGCTTGCAATTCTTTTTCAGAAAATCGGCTAAAAGTGCATATTTTTTATAAAGAAGCTTCAAACTTAGAAATCTGACCCAACCTCCGAATAATTCCCACTAAACATGTCCTGAAATAAAACTATACCCTACTTGCATCAGTGCCACGTGCCTTGATCATCTCTTTTCTTTGCTTGCATCAGTGCACACACACGGTCAGCAAACAGCCTCAAAGGGGGCCAATACATATTATTGAGCGTGCTCTTAAGTGCATATATATCACATACTTATATCATTTTTGGGATTATAGTCTGAAAAATACCAGTTGCAATTCTTTATAGACCTCATGATTTTAGGAGATTTTCTGAAGAAAATTGAGAGAGGATTCAAATGTCAATCTCCCTATATATCAATATATCACATGTCCTAATCAAACGGTAAACCACGTGTGGTTGTGCACAGAAACATCACTAAGTAATCCCAAAAGGGACCATGGATAAGAGCAATTAGAGAAAAAATAAACCAACTCTGAAAAACTGAGACTAAATACCCCCCACAAACTATATATTTTTAGAAACTTCACAACCTTCAGCTATGTGTCAGTGTAATTCATTCATACCGTACATGCAAAATGTGGCACAGTTCTTTTTCAGAAAATCTACTGAAATGCGGGAAATAACTTAAAAATCATGACCAAATCCATGAATGAAAACTTCCACTAACTATCAATTTCTGTCTCAAATAAAACCGTATCCTTCATGCATCAGTGCACTCAAACAAAATCAGCTAATAGCTTCAAGGGATCCAACACATAACATTGGGGCTTTGATCTAAGTGCATACTTGAATTTATCAGACTAAACTCCCCTTTCGCTTTCAATAAAACACAAAATCACGAAATTAATGTAATTGTAGCTCACTGGAGGCAGTTTTTATACTGTACATGCTCCCCATTCTAGCCAAGTTACAGTTTTTAGGAGAGGCTAGTCACAGAGTGGCATGAGGCTAGGCACACACAATAAATAGGAATGAACTGGAGGACATGAGGCGATCTGATGGAAGGAATCAAGTTCCCGGCAGCTTTGGGGAAAAAAGTATAGACCTGCTTTTTATCCTTTCTGTATTTTTACCTGTCAGTTTAAAAAAAAAATTCTTTTGTTTTAGTGCCCTGATTCAGCCTGCAAGCAAGATCTTTTGGCATACCTTCGAGAATTGCGTTATATTGTCATCAGTTGAATATATGCAGTAAAGTAAAGGCAGAAGTACAGAATTTGGTGGTAGCTTGTTGTTTCTGGGGTAAGTAAAAATGATTACCGGTAATTTCAATTATTTTGATCCTCAGTATGATGTATTACCTATTGGTGAACCATGCACAAGAAAGATAATTCTGTGGCCTATTAATATGGCCATATGGGTGGGAGTTTATAACCACCCTCCCACAAGTAGTATATACTGGAGTATAAAGAGAGGTACCCAATTTTACCGAAAGGGAGTCGGTTATTGACTAGAGATAAACTGAGGGTAGAAAATATGACCACTACTGCCTTCTGATTCTGTACTGTTTCAAGACATTAGTTGCCTTTTAAATGGACTGCAGAAGTCACATACAGTAATAGCCAAATCCAGTATGACTGTATGGGTTTCTGCTGTCCATTTAAAGGGCAACTAAAGCCTCAAAACAATACAGAATCAGAAGGCAATCTTTAACAATAGATACCATCCTCTGATTCTGTAAAGTTTTGGGTTAGTTGCCCTTTAAATGTAGAGCAAATCCTACACAGTAACCCCCAATTCCTCACCACTCCCGTGTTTGTAAACTATGCTTTAGTTGCTGGGAGTTGTAGTTTCAAACATCGCGGTGACAACCTCACTGCCACCAATGTAAACCACTCCAAAAAACATACAAGGAGCTAACCAGACCTCAATACTTGCAAATAAGGGTAAAACCTCCTTTATTCGTGCTTTATAACAAACAAACCTTTTGGTTGGTTTGTTATATGCATAAATAAAGGAGGTTTAATCCTATTTGCAAGAATTGGGACTGGTGTTGGCTCCTTCTCCTTTATAGCTGCCTTGCTGGGTTGGCTCCTTTTTAGCTGCCTTCTCCTACCTTGTCTGGTGGCAGCTCGTCTACATCCTCTGCACTTCTGAATGACGTCACTACTCGGCGCCAGGAGTCAGAGGCTTGACCTGAGTATAAACAGAGGTTTGGTTTTCAGGTTTAAAGGCTTAACCCTTTCACTGCCAGGAGATTTTCATTTTTTTTTGGTTTAACTGCCAGAAGAATTTTCAGGATTTTGTCCTTAATCACTTTAGACTAATTTTACAGTAGGAAACCTTGCAGTAAATCAGGAATATTATACATTGTTTTTTTCAGCACAAGTGTACTTAACATGGTAACAGAATTTTGTAACTTTTCTGGAAATTTTACTGAATATGGGTAAAATATGTAAAAAAAATGAAAAATTTGCAAATTTTCATGGATTTTTCCCATTTTTATTATAGTTATCTTAAGGTTACGCACAAAAATCTTACTGTTTCTAAAAGCTCAGATACTCCGAGTACAACGATACCAGAAATATATGTAGGTACCCGACTTTTCCTGTACAGGAGACCCCCCCCAAACTAAAAACTGCACTCCTAGAATATTACACCAAATTAAAATGTATAACCACTACTGGAGTTAACATAGAATATCTACCAATTAACTAAAATATCCACACAAGTGAGATATTTTTAGAAACTACACACCACAAGATTTTATGAGTGAGGTTAGTTTCGATCAAAATGCAGATACCCGGACGCAGCTCTTGTCCAATTGTAAGTTATTTTCTCACATTTTCCTTTTTCTTCAACTGTAAAATCAGAGACAAAATCAAATGCGAATTTCAGCTAAAAACTGTGGAGGAAAGTTCAAATATGAAAGCCTATCCCCTCCCGAATAAAACGGTATGCCATTCATGGGTGTACCCAGAGACATGGCTACCAACTAACCAGAGCGTGACCAGTGCCAAATGTCAGTAGCAGAAAAAAAAAATTTGCCAGTTTTGTATTTGAACAGTCTGCAGTTTTTCCACAAAACCCCCCCAACTCAAAAATACCCCCACAAACATATATTCCTGAAATTTACACACCTTCAGCTAGTAACGCTGTAGGTTCGTTCATTCATATCATCAATGGTGTGGGCGCAGTTTTCGTAGAAGTTTGCACTTTTACCAGATTTTAAACATCAACCAACGTTCAAAAAGGTAGAAACATGCCAAAACCCCATGGAATGTAAAAAAAAGTTACCAAATATCAATCTCCCAAATGTCCTGAATCCTGAATCAAACGGTTGCCATATGTGTGGTTACACATGCAGACGTGGAAGCGAAAAGCCAAAAAGTGAGACAATGCACGATGGCTCAGAAACGGCGAAAAATTTAGCCAACTCCGAACGGACAGTCTGCAGTTTTTTCCACAAAACACCCCCGTAATCAGAAATAACCCCACAAAACTATATATTCCTGAAATCTACACACCTTCAGCTATGTAGCATGTAGTTCGTTCATTCATACCATCAATGGTGTGGGCGCGAGTTCTTCGTAGAAGTTCGCACTTTTCTGAAAAATGAACAAAAAAACAACTTCAAAAGGTAAAAATCATCTAAAACCTCATGAAATCTAAAAAAAAAGTTACTAAATATCAATCTCCCAATGTAGCTATGTAGCACTGTAGATGGCATACCGTTTGATTCAGGACATTTGGGAGATTGATATTTAGTAACTTTTTTTTAGATTTCATGAGGTTTTAGCATGATTTTTACCTTTTGAAGTTGTTTTTTGTTCATTTTTTCAGAAAAGTGCGAACTTCTACGAAGAACTGCGCCCACACCATTGATGGTATGAATGAACGAACTACAGTGCTACATAGCTGAAGGTGTGTAGATTTCAGGAATATATAGTTTGTGGGGGTTATTTCTGAGTTACGGGGGTGTTTTGTGGAAAAAACTGCAGACTGTCCGAATTCGGAGTTGGCTAAATATTTTCGCCGTTTCTGAGCCATCGTGCATTGTCTCACTTTTTGGCTTTTCGCTTCCACGTCTGCATGTGTAACCACACATATGGCATACCGTTTGATTCAGGACATTTGGGAGATTGATATTTGGTAACTTTTTTTTACATTCCATGGGGTTTTGGCATGATTTCTACCTTTTTGAACGTTGGTTGATGTTTAAAATCTGGTAAAAGTGCAAACTTCTACGAAGAACTGCGCCCACACCATTGATGATATGAATGAACGAACTACAGCGTTACATAGCTGAAGGTGTGTAGATTTCAGGGAATATATAGTTTGTGGGGGTATTTTGAGTTGGGGGGTGTTTTGTGGAAAAACTGCAGACTGTTCAAATACAAAACTGGCAAATTTTTTTTTCTCTACTGACATTTGGCACTGGTCACGCTCTGGGTTAGTTGGTAGCCATGTCTCTGGGTACACCCATGAATGTGGCATACCGTTTTATCGGGAGGGGATAGGCTTTCATATTTGAACTTTCCCACAGTTTTTAGCTGAAATTCGCATTTGATTTTGTCTCTGATTTTACAGTTGAGGAAAAAAAGGAAATTGTGAGAAAAAACTTACATTGGACGAAGAGCTGCGTCCGGGTATCTGCATTTTGATCGAAAACTAACCTCACTCATAAAATCTTGTGGGTGTGTAGTTTCTAAAAATATCTCATTGGGTGGATATTTTAGTTAATTTGGTAGATATTCTATGTTAACTGTCAGTAGTGGTTATACATTTTAATTTGGTGTAATATTCTGGAGGTGCAGTTTTAGTTTGGGGGGGGGTCTCCTGTACAGGAAAAGTCGGGTACTACATATATCTGGTATCGTTGTACTCGGGAGTATCTGAGCTTTTAGAAACAGTAAGATTTTTGTGCGTACCTTAAGATAACTATAAGTAAAAATGGGAAAAATCCATGAAAATTTGCAAATTTTCATTTTTTTTACATTTTTACCCATAATTCCAGTAAAATTTCCAGAAAAGTTACAAAATTCTGTTACCATGTTAAAGACACTTTGTGCTGAAAAAAACAAGTATAATATTCCTGATTTACTGCAAGGTTTCCTACTGTAAAATTAGTCTAAAGTATTAAGGACAAAATCCTGAAAATTTTCTGGCAGTTAACGCAAAAAAAAAATGGAAAAATCTCCTGGCAGTGAAAGGGTTAAGCCTTTTAAAGCCTGAAAACCAAACCTCTGTTTATACTCAGGTCAAGCCTCTGACTTCCTGGCGCCGAGTAGTGACGTCATTCAGAAGTGCAGAGGATGTAGAGCGAGCTGCCACCAGACAAGGTAGGAGAAGGCAGCTAAAAAGGAGCCAACGCCAGCAAGGCAGCTATAAAGGAGAAGGAGCCAACACCAGTCCACAATTCTTGCAAATAGGATTAAAACCTCCTTTATTTATGCATATAACAAACCAACCAAAAAGGTTTGTTTGTTATAAGCACGAATAAAGGAGGTTTTACCCTTATTTGCAAGTACTGAGGTCTGGTTAGCTCCTTTGTATGTTTTTTGGAGTGGTTTACATTGGTGGCAGTGAGGTTGTCACCGCAGATGTTTGGAAACTACAACTCCCAGCAACTAAAGCATAGTTTACAAACAACTGGAGTGGTGAGGAATTGGGGGTTACTGTGTAGGATTTGCTCTACATTTAAAGGGCAACTAACCCAAAACTTTACAGAATCAGAGGATGGTATCTATTGTTAAAGATTGCCTTCTGATTCTGTATTGTTTTGAGGCTTTAGTTGCCCTTTAAATGGACAGCAGAAAACCCATACAGTCATACTGGATTTGGCTATTACTGTATGTGACTTCTGCAGTCCATTTAAAAGGCAACTAATGTCTTGAAACAGTACAGAATCAGAAGGCAGTAGTGGTCATATTTTCTACCCTCAGTTTATACTCTAGTCAATAACCGACTCCTTTCAGGTAAAATTGGGTACCTCTCTTTATACTCCAGTATATACGGTACTTGTGGGAGGGTGGTTATAAACTCCCACCCATATGGCCATATTAATAGGCCACAGAATTATCTTTCTTGTGCATGGTTCACCAATAGGTAAATACATCAGACTTGAGGATCAAAATAATTGAAAATTACCGGTAATCATTTTTACTTACCCCAGAAACAACAAGCTCACCACCAAGATTCTGTACTTCTGCCTTTACTTTACTGCATATATTCAACTGATGACAATATAACGCAATTCTCTGAAGGTATGCCAAAAGATCTTGCTTGCAGGCTGAATCAGGGCACTAAAACAAAAGAATTTTTTTTTTAAACTGACAGGTAAAAATACAGAAAAGGATAAAAAGCAGGTCTACTTTTTTCCCCAAAGCTGCCGGGAACTTGATTCCTTCCATCAGATCGCCTCATGTCCTTCAGTTCATTCCTATTTATTGTGTGTGCCTAGCCTCTATGCCACTCTGTGACTAGCCTCTCCTAAAAACTGTAACTTGGCTAGAATGGGGAGCATGTACAGTAGAAAACTGCCTCCAGTGAGCTACAATTACATTAATTTCGTGATTTTGTGTTTTATTGAAAGCGAAAGGGGAGTTTAGTCTGATAAATTCAAGTATGCACTTAGATCAAAGCCCCAATGTTATGTGTTGGATCCCTTGAAGGCTATTAGCTGATTTTGTTTGAGTGCACTGATGCATGAAGGATACGGTTTTATTTGAGACAGAAAATTGATAGTTAGTGGAAGTTTTCATTCATGGAGGTTTGGTCATGATTTTTAAGTTATTCCCGCATTTCAGTAGATTTTCTGAAAAAGAACTGTGCCACATTTTGCATGTACGGTATGAATGAATTACACTGACACATAGCTGAAGGTGTGAAGTTTCTAAAAATATATAGTTTGTGGGGGGTATTTAGTCTCAGTTTTTCAGAGTTGGTTATATTTTTCTCTAATTGCTCTTATGCCATGGTCCCTTTTGGGATTACTTAGTGATTGTTTCTGTGCACAACCACACGTGGTTTACCGTTTGATTTAGGACATGTGATATATTGATATATAGGGAGATTGACATTTGAATCCTCTCTCAATTTTCTTCAGAAAATCTCCTAAAATCATGAAGGTCTATAAAGAATTGCAACTGGTATTTTTCAGACTATAATCCCAAAAATGATATAAGTATGTGATATAAGTATGCACTTAAGAGCACAGCTCCAATAATATGTATTGGCCCCCTTTGAGGCTGTTTGCTGACCGTGTGTGTGCACTGATGCAAGCAAGAAAAGAGATGATCAATGCACGTGTGCACTGATGCAAGTAGGGTATAGTTTTATTCAGGACATGTTTAGTGGGAATTATTCGGAGGTTGGGTCAAGATTTCTAAGTTTGAAGCTTCTTTATAAAAAATATGCACTTTTAGCCGATTTTCTGAAAAAGAATTGCAAGCAGAATTTTCAATGTAAGTATGGAAGAATTACATTACATAGCTGTGTTTCTTAAAGGGCATGTCCACCCCCAAAACTATAATCCCCATCCCCCCCAACTACTGGCCCCACCATGTGTGTAGTTTAATCCTTACCTCACATCCCAGCTCCATAGGGTTCTCCTGTAGTCCCCCCCCAAAGTCCCAAAACTGCCCACCAGGAGCTAGCAGATCCATATAGGACTCTGCCTCCTACCTGGCCTCCGGAGAAGTTTGGCATGCGTACTGCAGCCCTCTCCCCTCCCTCCTCCTCCGATTCCCTCCCCCTAGCCTTTAATATAGTAATCCCCTGTTCCCCCAGCCCCAACCACATGATTTTTATTTTTAGAAAGCTCCCCAAACTCTTACTACCAACCTCTCCTCTTTCCTCCGCCGAAGTGAGCTGCCAGCAGCCGTGTCTGTGATTGGCTGCCGCTCAGCCAATCACAGACGCGACTGCCGGTTCCGCCCCTCTGCTTGCATTTCCTCGCAAGCAGAGGGCCGGGAGCGCGGCGGAGGAAAGAGGGGAGGTAAGTAGAGTTTGGGGGGCTTTCTAAAAATAAAAATAATGCGGTTGGGGCTGGGGGACCAGGGGGAAGGCTATATTAAAAAATAGGTTTACGGGTGGACATACCCTTTAAAATTTAGAATGTTGGGGGTATTTCCGCATTTGATTAATGTACAGTATTTTGAACAGATTTCAGTTTTTCATACTAGAGTTGGATACATTTCTTCTCCAATTGCTTTTATGCTTTGGTTCTTTTTGGGGTAACTTGGTGATTGAGTTTCTGTGCACACCCACACGTGGATATGTGGGGAAATTATATTTATTAGAGGGATTTTAATACTTAAGTAAGATTGCAAAGATTTCCAACTTTGAATCATCTTTTTTCTTAATTTTCTTCAGAAAATCGAAATATGTAAAGGTAAAAGAATTGCATTTGGAATTCTGCAAATGCGTGTGAAAAAATTGCATTGCTATGTAACTTTTGGAATCTACACACCTGCCATGTATGGTTTTTGGTATTGTTTTCCTGGTAAGGGGGTGTATAGCCTGAAAAAAGCAAGTATGATCTCAGAACACAGCCTTGATGATATGCATTGGCTCCATTGGAGTCTATTTGCTTGCCATATTCTCTGATGCAAGTGGGGTATCATTTCATTTAAGTCATGTAGAAGATTTATCTTTAGTGGTAACTTTTATTTGTACTGGAGGTTTGGTTAAGTCCAACCATCCTTACTATATTTTTCAGGAAATTAGCCAAAACTTCACATTTCTACATTTCAAAGAACTGCGTCTCAAATGTATGAATGAAAAAATTGCACTGTTACATGGTTGAAGGTATTTAGGTTCTATAGTATACTTTGTGGGGGGTATTTCCGAGTTTTGTTTTGTACCTTCGAAAATGTGAAGGCTCTTCAAGAGCACTTTGATTTCTTTTGTGTAATTGCACTAATGCATGCGTCCCCTTTTAGTTAATGGCCACATTCCCAAACATACGGCATATCGGTTGATTTAGGACATGTGGGAGATTAACATTTAGTGGGTTTAGGTAGGATTTCCACCTTTGAATCTTATTTAAGTCTCTCCCAAAACCTCAAAAACATAACAAGTAGTACGTAGATAATTACAAGATTTTTTATGTATGTGTGAAAGAATAGCACAGTTAAATAGCTTAAAGTGTTGATTCCATAAATATATTGGAGCTATTCCAAGTTAGGGGGTGTTTTGTTTGAAAAAGTGGAGGCTGTTCAAAATACAGAGCACTTTTTTTCTTGTAATTGCAGTTATGTATATGTCCCATTTGGAGTTAATTAGTGGCCACTGTGTATAACCAGGCATGTGGTTTTGTTTGAAACCAACAACAAATGTGAAAGCCTAACCTCTCTTGAATCAAACTTTTTGCTAGTTTGTAAATTCACCTTTGATTTTATCTTAAGTTTTCCTATTTCTCCAAAAATAATAAATCATAGAAAAAAACTAATTAGATTAACATCTGTGTTCAGGTATTTGCACTTGATCAAAACTTTCCCGCTAATAATAACCAAGGTGTATGTAGTCCCTCTTACAAATTTCACTTCTGTGGATATTTTCATTAAATTTGGCAGTTATTCTACATTAATTGTAAGGAGAGGTAATAAATGTCATTCTGTTGTAAAACTCTAGGAAGTGCTAATTCAGTTTGGATCAAAAAGAAGCTTGCAGCGTCCAGGCAGGAACAATATGAGGTGCACTCCCTAGAAACCATGATATCTATCTATCTATCATCTATCATCTATCATCTATCATCTATCATCTATCATCTATCATCTATCTACTATCATCTATCTACTATCATCTATCTACTATCATCTATCTACTATCATCTATCTACTATCATCTATCTACTATCATCTATCTACTATCATCTATCTACTATCTACTATCTACTATCTACTATCTACTATCTATCTATCTATCTAATCTATCTATCTTAAAGGGTGGCACACTCTGCAGATACTCTGAAAACACACAACGTTTTGGGGAGTCTAAGCCCCCTTCCTCAGGTGTAGCCAAACAAAGCATCAAACCAGCTATTTATAGTGACATCACTCCCACCAAAATTGTTAAATTCCTCCCATTCACAGGTAGAATTCAAAAAAATGCAAGTGCAATAAAAATGAATCAATCAATAAAAAACATTTTCATACCATAATAATCAAGTGATCCAATCATATTAGTGAACCTAATCAAGTGATCCAAACATATGCGTGAACCTAACTAATCTAGTGGATTCTTTCATGAACTGGCCGCAATATTCATCAAAGATGTATTTTTCCTCAAAGGTTTTTTATTGAATTAATAATCTGATGAAGTTATATTGAATAATGGAGAGACAATTATACAAATGTTTTTAATGCAATTATATTCGGTTACTTAGTATTATTAGAACACAGAAGCACCCAACACTTTATTCACTTATGTAAGATTTTTACACAATGAAGTTTTGTGACTTTTTTCTATGATATTATAGGTTCACTAATATGATTGGATCACTTTATTATGGTATGAAAATGTTTTTATTTATTATAATTCACATCTATTGCACTTTTTTGAATTCCACCTGTGAATGGGAGGAGTTTAACAATTATGGTTGGAGTGATGTCTCTATAAATAGCTGGTTTGATGCATTGTTTGGCTACACCTGAGAAAGGGGGCTTAGACTCCACAAAACGTTGTGTTTTGGACATATTTATTTTCAGCACAGAAATAAATGAATAATTGGTTAATTATCTGCAGAGTGTACCTATTTCAGTTTGGGGATGCCTCCTGGTCAGGAAAAGTGAGTTACCTATGTATATCTGGTATCGTTGGATTCAAGACTCCTAAAAATTCTTCTGGCACTGAATCCATGCAAAATTGAAAATTCGGTTGGCAGCTAAAGGTTTAAAACCCCTGGTAGATATACCTTCCTCACTTCCACTGTTATGCTGGCCATGTAAGAAATTTGAAAGATAAGACACTTGTCTAAGGGCTAGGCCACACTGCTGCGCTTATTTTGCGTTTGCGCTTTTTTCATATCATTTAAAACACGGCAACGCACCAAAAATGGGTGCCTTGCGATTGCGATTTGCGTTCCACATTTTAAATCTCAATCGCATGCGTTTTTCAATAGTTAATGAAAAAATGCATGCGCAAACGCAATGAAATCGCACGCACATCCACATTTTACAAGCAGCATTTTTTAACTAAAGACATTCCAATCTGTCTTATTTATTGCCTGCAGTGTCCAAGTAGTGTATAGGCACCTTTAGCAAGCAGGTTCTATGAAGACCTTGTGTGGTCTATTTAAACTCTGTTCATGTACTTGGATGAAAGCATTCAACTTGTGAAAATTAATAACTAGAAGTTAGAAAAATTTCAATTTTACTTAAAACCAAGAATACACCAACTTTGCTATTTGACATAAAGTATGATTTAGAGAAACAATATAATTTCCATAATTCTGTCTTTTTCTTTAGACGGAAAGATCATTAAACCGAAAAACAAAACCATAGAAATTAGACAGAGAAAGAAAGAAATTAGACTGGTAAAAATAGAACAAAACGTTTTTTCTGGTAAGGAACATCTATTTAATTCAAAACTATAGCAATCTAAATTAGTTCGCTGTTAAATGTACCACGTCACTCACAACCCACGGAACACAAGCAGGCCACCTGCTAATATTTTATTTTGATTTTGCAGCCCGCACATATCCATGAGTGGGCAGAGCACAGGCGTGTCGGGGATACACCCGTGGCCCAGACACTGCTAGTGTGGCCCCCACCCAGCTTGGCTCAGGTTAAGAAACTTTGGTGTTCATTTGAGTAAAATTCAAATATAAATTTTATAATCATGCAAATAATAAATGGCAAATTCTGGGTATTTTCCATTGTAGCCCATTAGGGAGATTTAACAGCATTCCACAGGCAAAATGCAAATCCAAAGAGCCAGTTACAGACCAGTAGGTCTCTAGTTTTAAAATATAAAGCACCTATCAACAGACGTCACTCTGGGAATCAAATAAGATAGGTAGAGTTTAAGGCTCCTATATTCTATAGCAGTGGTGGCAAACCGGTGGTAGGCGATTATAGACTACCTATTAAACTCTACATAACCATACAGCAGTTTGAAATCCAAAACAGTGACCATTAACCTCTACATTAGACAGTTTGTTGAATAGGGACTCATGCACAGCAGAGTTCACCACAGTTTGTTACCAGAAATTCAGAAAGAAAGTGTAGCGGCTGTCTGTAGCAAAGAGAGGTCACGTGCTACAACATTTAGCTCAGCTTGAGTCCCTGTTTTGGATCTCAAACTGTCTAATGTAGAGGTTAATGGTCACGGTTTTGGATTTCAAACTCCTGTGTGGTGATGTAGAGGTTAATAGCTAATCTATAATCGTATCTACTGTATTGGTCTGTCTATTTGCTTTGTTTTTGTGCTTTGTACAAATCTGTATTCAGGATAAATGATCATGTTGCCACAATGCAATAAAAAGTGGTGTTTCAAATGCAGTTTGGGCACTCTGCCTCTAAAAGGTTTGCCATTACTGTTCTATAGCTATAGTAGAATATTTGAAGTCTAAAGCTTCCATATTGAAATTCTTTTTACAAAATGTCTAAAAAAAAAAATGATAGAAAATTAAGAAATTAGACCAACATTGCTATATATATATATAACTGGAGACTAGACTGACTATATAGTTTAGAAAAACTGGTAAAATAATAGTAACAAACAAATTGAAATTAGCCGGATAGAAATCAGATAAAGTCTTAAAAGGGCATGTCCATCCCCAAAACTATAATCCCCCCAACTACTGGCCCCACCAGTAGTGTAGTTTAATCCTTACCTCACATCCCAGCTCCATCTGGTTTTCCTGTAGTCCCCCCCCAAAGTCCCAAAACTGACCACCAGGAGGCTAGCAGGTCCTATAGGACACTGCCTGCTACCTGGCCTCCCGGAGATTTCTGCCATGCGTGCTGCAGCCCTTCTCCCCCCTCCCTCCCTTTCTGCTATCCCTCCCCTAGCGTTATTTCCCTTTAACACAGCCTTCCCCCATGTCCCCCAGCCTCAACCACATACTTTTTATTTTTAGAAAGCTCCCCAATGTTTTACTTACCTCTCCGCTTTCCTACGCGGAAGTAGCTGCCGGCACCGCGTCTGTGATTGCCGCTCACCAATCACAGACGCGCTGCCGGTCCCGCCCCTCGCTTGCATTTCCTCGCCAAGCAGAGGCCGGGAGCGCAGCGAAGGAAAGAGGGAGGTAAGTAGAGTTTGGGGGGCTTTCTGAAATTAAAAATTACGCGGTTGGGGCGGGGGACATGGGGGAACAACATTCAAATTTTAATTTTTAGGTGGATATAGCCTTTAAATAGAAATGAGACAGGCAGTAAGAAAGTAGACAGACCGGAAGAATAGATATACAGACAGAAAAGAACATAGGCAGGCCATAGCGCATCCATATTTTGCTTGTAGAACTTATATATTTAATAGAGGTTATTCAGACAACGGAGAGCAGATGTGTTCGCTACTGTATTTTAAGGGCCCTTAAAGGGTATCTCCACTCGTATTTTTAACATTTTGGAATCCAGTTCTATTGAAGAACTGAGGTAAAGGAGCTGTGCCTTACCTTCCGTTCTTCAATAGAACAAACAGGTGCCAGGAGAAAAGGTAAGAAACTCGCTCGCTCGCTCCCCCAGTGTGTAGTCTGACAGGTCCCGATGGACCTTGTCTTCTATGCGCATGCGCGATCTATGCGCATAGAAGACAAGGTCTGTCGGGACCTGTCAGACTAAGCGCCGGGGGAGCGAGCGAGCAAGTTTCTTACCTTTTCTCCTGGCACCTGTTTGTTCTATTGAAGAACGGAAGGTAAGGCACAGCTCCTTAACCTCCCGTTCTTCAATAGAACTGGATTTCAAAATGTTAAAAATACGAGTGGAGATACCCTTTAAAGCAAAACTGGCGAGGTTCTTTTTACTAGTTTATTACATGCATTCGTAACCAGATATTTAATGATATGTTCTATTCCTATCTGGGAAATGTATGTCACCCCACCTCTGCTCAATGAGCTTTTTATAAGCTTGAACAGGTGCAAACAACAGGTGAAACAGCAGTCAATGATTGGCTGTTATGTCAGTTGTCACAGTCTTGACTGACTGCATGAAATGAGGGGCCAGACAGAACAGGGTCAATTATGATCCTTCAATATTTGGTTAGTAATACAATTAATAAAGTGCAAAATACATCAGTTGGCATTGGGGGCAAGTAACAGGCAATTGACCGTTTTTTGATATAAGGTTGGGCATGCCCTTTAAGTTCTGTTCTGCTGGTAAGGGTGTTTTCTCTAAACAGACATTCCCACTATTTCAACAGCCTTTGCTGTGGGTATACATGTGAAGAGGGATGTCACATCATAGGACACACTAAAAAGTCTAAAACTAAAAAATATTGAGAATTACTGGTATTAATGCATATAGATCTGGTTGATCCAGGGATACATTCCGATTGCCGTTTGGAGTCAGGAAGGAATTTTTTCCCCCTTTTTTATATATATATAGAGGGTGAATAGGTTGGACTTGATGGACGTATGTCTTTATTCAACCTTAATTACTACTATGTTACTACTATTACTACTACTACTATGTTACACTGTTGTTTCTGTGCCTAGTAGTTAATCTTGTTTCTCGAATAATTCTGGATGTGGTGCCCACCTAAAGCCATCACTAAGGTGGATATCAGCCACAGATTCAATTTAAAATTACAAATGGCAAAGGAACAGGACTGTAATTAAAATGGAAAAGGAGCAGGACTGGTTCAATAGAGGTTTCAAAGAGGACATTTATGTGAAAATAAATAAACCATGCCTGAATAGGGGTAAGTGTGTGTGTGTGTGTGTGTGTGTGTGTGTGTGTGTGTGTGTGGGGGGGTGTGTGAAGGGGGGTTGACATCAACTGCCCTCCATGTACAATGCTGTTTTGACCCCTTATCCAGGACAGTTTCAATAACACCTCTTAATCTCAATGCAATCTGCACCTTCCATTCAGAAGGTGGCGGTCATACGCTAATTGGGACTTTCCCGGGTACTTCACTGCCAACAGATTCTTGTACAAGTTATTCTGAAATGAGAAAGCCAGTTGGATGACTAGCAAAATGTTTTCAAGAACTTAACTTTAAGTCCAGTTGATCTAATTGAATACAACATAGATCATGACCTGGATGAATGAGAACCTTCACAATCTTAAAATTACAAAGTACCACAGAAAGTGAAGACATCTTGGATATAAAGTAATACCTTTTATTGGCTAACTAAAATGATTGAAAATGCAAGCTTTCGAAAGTACCACAGAGTAAGAATCAACAACTTCGTTATCAACAGCTAAGTTAGCTTGTTTCCTGTATCAATTATGTTGTATTACATGCATTTGTAACCAGCTATTTAATGATACATTTCTCAGATAGGAATAGAACGAATGTCACCTCCCTCTGGTCAATGATGGAAACACCAAGAATAAAAAAAGCACAATGAGGTTGAAACATTGCTCAGGCAGTAAGTACTGCAAACAGGCAAGTTTATTGGAGTCAACACTGCAGGTGGGTTTGCTTATGTCATTTCCTGCGGAAAAAAAATGTATTGAGATGCTATCTGTAGCACTTGATATAGGGTTCTTAAAATATGCTGCAGTGTTATAAACTTATCTGTTGCAGAAAATACTGCCTGGGCCGGGTTTCCTACCTCACTTTGCCATTTATAGTCTTCCATAGCTGAATAGTACCCGGGGCGAGGACCTAAACCACTAAGGGCTAGGTCTCAAGATGTGCGATGTGTTGTGCGTTTTAATTGCGTTTAGGACAATGTGTTTTGTCCACGTTCCGGTCCACTTGTGGGTTAGCAGACACCCAGACCATTTGCGTTTGTGTGCATTTTTTGGGAAAATCTTAGGAAATATTGGTGAAAACAAAAACCATCCAAAAAAACCCAAGCTTTTTTGTTCCCATAGCCTATTTTTAAAGCGCGATTCTAACACACGGAGCAAAAGTCGTACATGCAAGGGGTATGTCCAATGAGTAAATTGCTATCACCTCCCCAAGTTTAAGGCCTTGATGAAACCTTAAAGGACCTGTAAACTCCAATACTTCTTAAAAATGAAAGTGCCATTCATTTCTATTATTCACAGGGAGGCGAGAACACTTTTCTCACCTCCCTGTGAATAATAGGACGCTCGGGGGACCAGGAACTTACCTACCCGCGCCTCCACTCGCAGCCGCTCAGTCTCTGACAGCGCTCTGTCCCGACCGGCCCTATCTTAGGGCATGTCGCAATTCAAAAGATAGGGCGCGCGATCGGGACAGAACAGCTGTTCAGAGACTGAGCGGCGTGTAAGGTAAGTTCCTGGTCCCCCGAGCGTCCTATTATTCACAGGGAGGTGAGGATAAGCGTTCTCACTCCCTGTGAATAATAGAAACGAAGGCACTTAGTCATTTTATGTGTTTAGTGTTCCTTATATCACTCTGACTGGCTATAAACAGTCCTGTTCCTGTCCCCAGTGTATTCAGTTAGATCAACTGGACTTTAAGTTTAGTTATTAAAGTTTAGTTTCAATAACTAAACTAAGTTCAGTTGATCTAACTGAATACAACGGATATACTATGACCTGAATGAATGAGAACCTTCACAAGCATCCTGTCCTGTGAAATAACTCCACTACTCACTCCAGCAACCAAAGGGTTAATCTTCAACATCTCACTTTCCTGCCAATCACAGTGCAGTAAATTAGCATTCAAACACACAGCTGTTTCAAAGGCTACATAGGTTCTTTAAGCTGGGTACACACCATGAGACATTTCCGGGAAACCAACAGTGATGTGTATTGGTCGGTAATATCACATGTGTGCGCGACGGTATTTGTCCGGACCAGACAAACGGGCCTGTTGGTAAATCACGCCCCCCCCTATAGAAACTGTCTGCCGTAGCCACTATTGCCGTGACCGACAGTCATTTGTCCCAACAGAGTGCTCGCTAGTAGCGAATGATCGGTCGGGACATATAGTCCTCCTGTGTGTACCCAGCCTTAGAGTTTAGATTCATCAGAGTTTAGATATTTTAAATATTCATAAAAAGTGGACAGTGCATACAATACAAAACAACCACAGGTTTACAACTTTTATAAGTGTTTGAGGAAATTTCCTCCTACCATCAGTATGAAGGTGGGAACACCAATTTATGACATGTCACAAATATTCTTTCCATCTTCCAGAATCATTTTTGACCGGCAATCTGAATCCCTGGATCCAATTCATCTTTATGTATCAATACCAGTAACATGCAACATTCTTTATTTTTAGAAACTCATCCAGAATTTTTTTTTTTTAAATTATGAATCTGCCATCAACACGTCAACGGAATATGGTTCCCTAATTTTACTATTCTCACTGTGAAGAACTCCTTCCAAACGTGAAGACTAAACTTAATTTATTTTGGGGACAAAGACTGGGGAGGTGCCAGAAGAGTCAGTAACTGCTTGAGTACAATTATTCTTAAACAACAGTAACATGGATATGTTCAGGTAACAGAATATTAATACTGTAAGGTTGTCCTGTGTTTTACATTTATGCAGTATCCCATGTCCTCTCCCTGTCCCCTTTTATATATTCCAGTACTAGATCTGGGCAAATTAATGACCTATAACTATCCAAAAAGACTGAATAGTAAAATATGGCTGCCTAATTGTCATGGATGAGATTTAGATATTTGTGATGCAACTGTTAACCTTTTTACTTCTAATTTCCCAGTGTACATATCCTTCAACATAAAGGAAGTGGAAAAGGCTCTGAACTTCAAGGGCATTGCACCCACCCACTGGTTTAAACATGTAGAAGGTATCTACATGTATCGAGAAAGAAGTGAAAACCTTCACAAAACAACAGTGTTCACCAACAAACTTGAATTTAGATGGGTACAAAATCCATCACAAGCTGGGTGTCCTCAAAACCCTACAAATTTTATTTTCTCTGTGCTAGCTGGGATGTTCTCCGCTCAAATACTTGTAGATATCCAGCCTAGGTCAAAACTGGAAAAAGGAAAGTAAAGAAAAACATCCAACACCACCTGTAAAGACTAAGAAACAAGACCAGAGAAAGAATATCATCCCATATAAAGTGGGGAAGTTGGAGAAATACAGAAAACTTTTCAAGAGACATGTGCCTGTCTGCTTTACACCCTGAAGCAGGAATTTGTGCATCCAAAACTGAAACCAAAGAGCAACATGATATATCGCAGTGCAATGAAAAGTGCTCAGATTTGTATGTAGGGCAGACTTAACAGCAGCTGCACCAACGTGTGGGCACTCATAGAAGAGTTATTTCCTTGGGTCAGGACTGTTATTTTCTTAAGATGCAGGTACATGACTAAGAACAGAACAGAACAGATATAAAGTATGTTAAGGAAGCCATTATGTCAAAAATAAAGAAACCAAGCCTGTGGGTGGGGGGAGTATGACAGCTATTGTCTGCCATGTAGAATGTTGTTTTGATGCCTTGGGTTGTTTAATAACACCACTTAAGCAGTAGAAAGTGAGGGAAAAAAAACTGCAGCTAACTGCTTAGTAGGTCAAGTTTTATTAAATCCCTTTATTAAATGTACCAATTCATGTCCTGGGATAATACAACATTTACAGCATCCATATAAAGAGCCGTACCTGCAGTCTAGATCTTCCTCCGTGGGTTACTCTTTATTCAGTGCCGAGTAACACTGAGGGACAGATAAATGTACCCTATGGAATATGTATAGGCTAGATATATTATGGGAGTGATATAGGTCTAGGAACACTTGTTTCATAAACTTAGGCACTACCTTTGGGCTGTTCTTGGATGCTGACTTTTGTACATTACGTATTTTAAGTGTTTTTAACTTTTCCGACATTGTATTATACCTCTGGACAGGAATTGGTACATTTAATAAAAGGATTTGATACTACATCTACTAAGCAGTGTGCTGCAGATTTCTTTCTATCGCTTATATTGCTTAAATGTTTTTCGGTCTGTACAGCACCTCCCCTATTGAGTTAGGGTATAACTAGTGTCACACCACATCTTGTATCCTAATAACACCACTTAGTCACAATGCAATAAACAACTTGCATTTTCGGGAGGTCCCCGACACCATGCTTTTACATGCCGATTGTTGTCAATGATCACCCTGGAATGTGTCTCAATCTTGTACAAATTATTCTGAATTAAGAAAGCCAGTCTGATGACTAGCGAAATGTCTTCAAGAACTTAACTTAAAATCTAAAGAACCATTTTGTTTGTGTGCCTTAAACATATTGGCATTTTGCACATTGGAAAAACTCACTGCGCACAGACATGCCTTCTGCGAGTGGAGGAACGAGGATGCAAAACAAAAACTGAAAAATGCAGAGAGGATGCCTCAAGACAACTGCAATTTGAGTGCTGCAATGCTAAAGCCAGATATGTGCAAATGCACAATCACCACAATTAGTTACTTTGTAATGATGCAAAAAATGAGGTCTATTATGGACCACAGATTGAGGTTTGTGCATGCGCTCAAGTTGCAGGTGTGGTCTAATGGCATACTCGTGTTTTTATTTTATCCATACACCTCAGCAGTTAAAAAGCTTGCCTGTGTACATCCCATTCATCTCTGTGAAAAATGCACAGTGGATGCTGCAAGGATACCCCCCGCGAATGTCTGGAAACATTTTCCAATTTGTTTGTGTGCCAGTATGTTTTTGGCACACAAACAAGATCATTAGTTAGATTGGATTGTTTCACTACATATGCCCATTCAACTTTTATATTTGCATTGGTTCTGACCTTTGCTCTAAAGTTTTTCTATCCTCTCAATTCCCCAAAAGCAGCAGTGAGTTATGTCAGCAGCTACTTCTAGAAGATCTTTCTGAAATTGACCCTCAGTTGTGAGCAATACGTTAATGTTCTGTATGGTTTATTATATAATTGTTTTTCTTTTTTCTGTAAAAAGTTAAAATTTAGCCACAAGAACAGCTTTTAAAAGGCTACCTCCTTTGGGTGGCAGTATAATAAACCACAAAACCTTTTTAAATCTGTAAATGTTTATGTACATACATAAAAAAAGCAAGAAAACATCACTTACATAATCAGCAATGGTACGACCCAATTTATCCATTCGCGATCCTGCTTCTGCAATTTTTTTGGCAGCACTTATTACATCTGATGTATTTTTCAGTGGCCCCTTTCCTCTGTAAAGATAAAACAAGGCCATCATCAATTTGACAGCAAAAAAAAAAAAAAAAAGCACTTTCTACATTTGTTTTTAATACAATTGGTTACTAATCTACTTTATGAATTTTATTTGCTACTTTGCCTGCTGATCAGGGAAAATTGGCCCAAATAATTACCCTCCCATATTTCTAGTTGAGGGGATATTTAGCCTGAAAAAAAAAAAAAAAAGTGACTCAGCGAGGAAGCATGCCTGTGGGTAAGTTTTACAATCTTCATTCCAGACTCCAAATAGTTTAAATAAAGGAAAGGGAGGTAAGAAATATATCCTTTACCTCCCTTTCTTCAATTAAAAAGTGAAACTATCCCAACCAGACGATACAACCACAGAAATAGATAGAGCACATCGAGCCCTACGTCCAAAAGTTTCGGACGGCAAAATCCCGAGAGATGTAATCTGCTGTATACATCACTTTAACACAAAGGATAACATTATGACAAAAGCCAGAGAGTGTTCGGAAATAGATTTTAATGGACACAAAATACAACTATACACCGATCTATCCCGACGCACCCGCCTTCAACGCAAAGTATTAAAACCACTTTTACAAAAACTCCAAGGAAAGGGTATCAAATACAGGTGGGGATACCCCTTCGCCTTACAAGCCTGGAAAGATGGAACACACGCTACGCTTAGAGATCCCGAAGATCTACAACAATTCCTTTCCAAATTCGATATCCCCCACATGGACTTACCTGAATGGGATCAGCCATTAACACCACCACCAACCAACTAAAGAACCATGGCTAAACCATACCATACGCCAAGTAACTGGTTACTGGACAATATCCCCTGATAGCCACTGACAAAGACTGAAACCATGCCACAACCATTCAAAAAACAATTTAACAGTTACAAGGTTGAAATTCTAATGTTAATTGCTATAATTGTTTTGTTAAAAACCGGTTATGTATATAAAATGTTATATGATAAGCTACAGTATATTACTAACAAACTTTTCCTTCCCCAACCTCTCCCCCACCCTATAAATATCCTACCTTGGTATTTCCCACTTCTCAATGAGCCGCTGGATGATTGTAGAAAAGTAGATGACAGAAGTAAGGATCTGCTCGTATAATGTAAAAGGATTTAACAATCCTAAGACACCAAATCTTGGGGGAAATGCATAAAAAACAGATATCCTACTACTCCAAGAAACCCACTTCAAAACACATACATCCCCACCCATTCATAACAAATACTACACGAAATGGCACTACAGCAACAACCCATTAACAAGATCAAAAGGAGTCGCTATAGCCATACACAAAAAATGCCAAATCCAAATAATTGACTCCCTCAGTGACAAGGAGGGACGATACTTATTTCTTAAGATAAACATACAGAACAAAATTGTCACGATAGCTAACTTTTACCTTCCAAACACCAAACAAATAAACACAGGATTAACATACCTATCCAAATTACAAGATTACAGCGAGGGTCAGGTCATCATTGGCGGTGATTTTAACCTTACTCTCAACCCTCTATATGACTCCACATCTGGTCAATCACAAATCCCATATAAAGATCTCAAGAGATTCAAACACAAACTGGAAGAATACCGCTTAGTGGATCCATGGCGTACTCTTTTCCCACTGGATAAAGACTATACCTTTTATTCCCATGTCCACCACTCATATAGCCGGATAGATATGTGGCTAATTACACAACCACTACTTAGCTGGTATATAACCACCTCCATAGGCCTCATCACATGGTCTGATCATGCACCCATCTTTCTAAAACTCACAATCCCTAATAGCACAAAAGGAGGCTGAAACTGGAGACTAAACGACAAACTACTAAATAACCCTACATGCATAGCAGCTATACAATAAACGATATCAGAATTCAAAGAAACACATACTTCAGATAACACAGCACCCCCGTATAAATGGGAAGCAATGAAGTGCGTCATAAGAGGTACACTTATTCAACAAGGATCACGAATCAAAAAGGAACAAAGAAAACACATAGAAAAACTAACACAAACAGTATGGGCACTAGAAACAAAACACACAAAATCTGATAAAGATTACACTAACCTACACTTAGCAAAGCAAGAACTCCTAAAGACACATGACACAATCTACAACACCTAAATGAACTATAAACCGACAAATTTATGAATTCAGCAACAAATGCAGCAGATCCTTGGCTCGGTCACTACATACCCGAAGCAATAACCTAAACATAGCAAAGATTAGAAATGAAAGGGGTCAATGTGTTTGTAAGTCGGAGGAGATCGCATCCACCTTTAGAGAATTCTATGCCAAATTATACAATGTTAATCCCCAAGCAAACTCTCAATCAAACAATTCTCTCCAACAGGAGAAAGCTACTTATATTAACAACACACATATTCCCATGCTCACGAAAAACCAAATAGAAACTCTAGAGAGACTCCATTCCAACCCCAAGAATTACTATTAGCGATAAAATCCCTACCCACAGGGAAAAGCCCAGGTCCGGACGAATTCTCTACTCTATTCTATAAAGCCTTCAAAAAAGAAATTACACCCTTTTTACTAGACTCATTCAACGCCATCTCATCCAACAACCCATTCCCCCCACAATCCTTAGAAGCCCAAATTGTAGTTATCCCTAAAACCGGGAAAGTGCAGACACTTTGCATATATTTTGAGATCAATATTAATTAATGAAATGGGGCGATAATTACTGCAAAGTTAATAGCAACAAGACTAAAGGAACTTATCACTAACTGGATACACACAGACCAGGCTGGGTTTGTACCCAACAGAGAAGCCAGAGACAATATAATTAAAACAGTCTCTTTAATAGATTATGCTAAAAAAACATATCCCACTATGCCTAATAGCACTAGATGCCGAAAAGGCATTTGATTGAGTAGATTGGCCTTTTCTGGAACTAACTATCGCAAACAGGAATGGGACATAATTGCATCCAAAAAATTATGGCACTATACACACAACACGACCAGAGTACGAACAAATGGAACTCTGTCCACACCATTCCCGATCACTAATGGCACACGCTAGGGCTGCCCCCTTTCCCCTCTACTATACATACTGACAATGGAACACTATTAACGCAATACGAAATAACCCGAACATCAAAGGGATAACACTTAACACCCACCAATACAAAATAGCAGCGTATGCAGATGATCTACTTCTTTTCCTAACTTCACCACATATATCTCTTCCTTCATTACTACATGAAATACAACTATACAACAGTCAATAATTTTAAGGTAAACTACAACAAATCAGATGGACTCAACATATCACTCCCCTCAGAGGAATTAACACGTATACAAGCCAATTTCCCCTTCAAATGGCAACCAGAAGCCATCCCATACCTAGGTACTAAAATACCCAAAGATTTATTGAGATTATACGAACTCAATTATCTACCAATTCTTAGACGTATCTCCTCCGACTTACACAACTGGAATAAAAAATGCTACTCATGGTTTGGCAGACTTAATATAATTAAAATGGATATACTTCCGTAACTTTTATATATCTTTCAGTCTATACCAATCACCCCCCCAACAGATTTCTTTCAATCAACCAAACGGACAATATTAAACTTTATATGGGCAAAGAAACACCACAGGATAAAACTATTGTACTCTAACAAACTAAAAACAAGGGAGGAATGGGCCTCCCAGACATCCAGACCAATCATGAAGCAGCCCAACTAACACACATCCTGGACTGGATTCACTATATCGAAAATAAACAATGGGTTCAAATCATATCTAAACTATCAACGATTCCTTTAAAAACTCTACCGGGCATGCCCAAAGTGGACAGACCCGCAGATACAAACGCATCCTTCTATTTAACCCAGATCCTGCACCAACGGGACAAAAAATTTAAAACAGCAGAACTGACGACCCATCCTGGTCCACTAACTACTATAACGAACAACAAATCTTTCACACCAGGATTTTGCTCTAAAACCTTTCTAAAATGGACAAAAACGGATGATCCATTCATCATCTCATTGTGGAATAAAAACAATCCAACAGCAACAGAAGAAATATATGGAGATACCCATAAGCGAAAGGAATTCCAATGTATACAACTAACACACTACATAAAATCTATAAAAAATAAACTTCCGCCACACAGAAAGATATCAGACTTTGAAAAACTTGCATAGCAACATCCCCACCTCAACGCTCAATTTCAAAACTATACCGGATCCTACAAAATTGCAAACACCCCAACACACCCAATTATGTTACTAAATGGGAAAAAGAATTAAACACCCAATTCTCCAAACCCCAATGGGAAACTAGCTTTACCCTAACACACAGCCTATCAATCTCATGTAAAGCACAAGAAACTATAAACTACTATCCAGATGGTATAAATGCCCAACAATTTTGCAAAAGATCTACCCGAAAACAACAGACAGATGCTGGAGATGCATGACAGACAAAAGCTCAATGACACATCTGGCTCACATGCCCGACCATCCAACCATACTGGAACAGGATCATACAAGTATACAATATGATCACAGCAAATAATATCTCAGCAGAACCCCAAATCATACTACTATCAATGATCCCGGGCTCAATTACACATACAAAAAAAGAGCCTCCTAAGAGTTTTCAGCTGGGAGAACATTACTCCCCAGATACTGGAAACAAACAACGTGCCCACCCAACAAAGAATGGATTATAGAACTAAATCACATCATGCGAATGGAAGAATTGACAGCATCAATACAAAAAAATAATACTAAATTTGTAACACAATGGTTCCCATGGATCTTGTTCATGGAAACCAATCATTACGCTATGCTTATAGCAACCTAAACCCAGTACAGAAAGTAAACCGACCATATCAGAAAGAGGGATAGACGAAACGAATTGGGAAATGTTAAAACAACTTGGTTATGTTTAGATACGATTGTTATAAATAACTGCTTAATTTCAGAAAGACTTTATCCAGCGGCTCCACGAATATATGAATCAATGAACATATAACTAATAACCAGTATAAATGATTCGACCCAGGTAGATTCCCTTACCCTATAAAAATGAATACACTTATAGATTGCAGCAGTTCTTATTGGTTTGTGGTAACAATAGCAACAGTGTAGGTTACAGTAGGTAGTTTTTGGATTGGTTTGTAGGTTAGTAAAGTTTCGTATATACGCAATATTTTATTTTTACAGGACGTGTTCTTTAATTGTGATTTGTTATAGGGTAGTTGTAGTGGGTAAAGGCTGTGTTATTATCAGTGTTTGGACGTAGTCATGTACTTGTTGGTATCTAACCCATTCAGATTTGTGTAACTCACAAATGGTCTTTGCTTCTTCCCAGTTGGGTAGTGTCACAAACGCCAGTTCGCTGGGCACATGATCTGACCAATCGATCTGTAAATCGCTGCAACCATGCCAAATTTTTAAGGCTTTGGCAATGCCCTGGACTCTCACACATATAAACTTATAAGAGGCTAACGGGGTTCTTTCAGAGCATCAAAGACACAAAACTTATTACCGTAAATTTTTGGTGTTACAATAAAATGACATACAATATAGGTACAACAGTTATATATAAAAAAAAAAATATTCACAGACCCCAACTACTCACTATAAGAAGTACTGTGTCTCGGGGCAAGAAGGAAACATATGATACATACCCATTTAGCAAGTCCCCTCAGTATGAACAAAGTTAAAGGGATTAGAGTGACTTTTTTAGCCCCTTGTTGTACAGCCCCCTCATGGGCTATGCGTGAGGTGGGAGTGTCCAGGAATGTCCAAATTTACGACTTCATTTCCCCCTCAGGCAAATTCTATATAACTTCAGATATATACATTGTACTGGGATATAGACCACATATTTCTCTCCCATGGTAATTATCAATTCCTACAATACCAAACATGACCCGTGTGCAATACATATTTCTCAAGATATTAATAACTCCCCCTGGCAATGGAATAAGGCCTCCATGTTGGGTATCTTTAATGGGCCTACCTTCCCATTCACAAATATATTGGTTCCCATATCACATTCCAATACAAAAATATATTTATTGTATACATATGGATGTGCTTAAGGTGACCTCTTTGTAACTGGCTGTATTATTATTGTGGATTTACAATTACATGTATACATTCACATCAGGCCCTGCCTCGAAGAGCTTACAATCTAAGCACGTTTATTTACACAAACAACCTATCAGTATGTCTTTATGATTGTGGGGGAAACCCAGAGGAAACCCGCGCAAGCACCGGGAGAACAAAGATTCCTTGCAGATGTGTCCAAGGGTGGAATCAAACTCAGGACTTCAGCGCTGAAAGGCAATCAGTGCTAACCACTAAGCCACCGTGCTGCTCTAAAACAAAACTGGCTGTAGAGAATTCCAGATATACGGTTCAGCCCCACATTGTCTAGAAGAGAAGTTCTGGCTCTATGCTTCACTAATCCTAATATATACCCCGGGGACTGTTTCCAGGGTGGAATGGCATTTTTATTGGTCCTTTAAAAGAATACCAACAGTTAACCTATTCTTGTCAATTCACTACACACTTTTCTGACAGGTAGATATGATCCCAGCCCCAAGTATTATGGAATAAGGGGAGCATTAGTGTGTGGGGACTGGATATTTTGTATACTAGATTAGCTTGTCTCCATGAGGTCAAGGCCTTGTCAATAAAAGGGTTAAATGTTGTGGTGTGCGAGTGGTGGGGTCCATAAGTAGATAAAAAAGGGATACCATCAGTGTTTGTTCTAGCTCAATCCACCTTGAGGACTGAGGTGGTGTATGCCATTGTAGGGTTTGAGATAGTCAATACTTCCCTTATATATTAAATATATTTATATCTCTATAGGAGATTGCATTGAGTTTTTAGGAGCTGCCAATGTGGTGGGGGTATAGGATATTACATATAGGAAAGGTGTATATGCATACTATCTCACTATTACCATTTATGACCATCAGTAAATTTATATAAAGTATAGCACTGACTTATATTAAGTACAACACAATATACACAAAATACATAAACTTACTTACAGAGCTGAGATCCCTAATTGAAAATGGAATGGTCCAATGGCAGCTTAAACCACACCCCTGTGTCTGCTCCATGTGAAAGGAAGTATAATCCAAAAAAAGTTTGTCTGGTAAACAGGATGTGATGTGTATTGTAATGCACATACACATCAAGGCTCCTTATATACCACCTCCAGCATGCAGGTGGTGTCAGTGAGTACCAAAGACATCCCTGCTCTAAATGGCTAGGAGGATAGAAAGTGAAAGTAGATTGTGGTGTGTGCTATGGAGAGATATTGACTGCAACACAAGATTCTGTGTATAAGAACTGTTACCACCTGTTGGGAGGACTATTGGACAGAATTTACCTTATTGGATACAGACTCTGAGATAACATAAGTGTACACCAACTTACAAGGACATACAATATACAGGCCTGGTCAATATTCAAAGTGGTGCACCATAGACTGCCACACCCCTTATTACTGCAGATGTTGTGTGGGGAACCTGTTTATGTGCACTGTCTGCTTTGTGCTAGACCACCAGAGTAACCCACTGTGTGCCATGCTACCCATAATCCTTCCATAAAGCAGTGATCTGGTACAAATTGGTGTTGCAGCCCTGCTGGTAATACCATTTATTCTGTTTTCTCTGTATATTTGTTCTGTGTTAAAGGGCATCTATACCAAAAAATAGGTTATGTTAAATTGACCATAACTGGAAACTATAATTCTTCCCAACCACCACTGTATCATTTTTTTGTTGATCTGCCCTCTATTTCTTTAGATATCCAATCTAAAACTTCTTATATTTAAGCTGTCAATCAAGTTCCTTGCTCTCAAACTATTCTTCTGTGAGTAGTTTTACTGTAGCTGGAATGGTGACAGTTTTGACCGTTGGAATGCTGTATGCAGGCTTGACAGTTGGTTTGTAGGAAAAAGTCCGGTCAGATAGAAGTGGTTAAAAACGGAGGGGGACACTGCTCCTAAACAAAATGTGTGCTGGATTTAAGGAATGCAGCAACACACACAAATCAGAGTAAGTGCTACCTATATGTAATCAATTATAACTAAATATGAGTCATTTTTTCAGTATAGTGTTCCTTTAAGCTATGGAGGCTGCTACTGATAGTATTGATTTAAATCCTCTTGTCCTGGTACCTGCAGATGAAATTCCCCAATTAGACTCTCTAGCTCTACCAGGCCCAATTGCCAAACCTATTTTTAAACCTGTTCCATTTGATAGGGTAACTAGGGAGTGGATGGATTGGCTAGAACAATTTGAATTGGCAGACACTATTAATGGTTGAGATGAAGGTGCTCGTTTGCAAGTCAGTAACCTTTTGTTATAATATATGAGGTACCTTCACCATTTTTATGAACATAGCATGTTTAGTTTCAACCACACAGTGTGGCAGGATTGCCTGGGTCTATTCTCAGACCTGCAGGATTATCCTATTTGGTTCCTCTGGAAGCTGGTGACTGAGTAAGGGTGAGGCCACACTGCAACGCACAGGAATCGCGCACAAAATCGCGAGCGTTATCGCACGCGATTGTGTGCGCGATTCTTGCGCGTTTTGGCCTTTTCACGTTATGGAAACGCATGCGTTAACGCACCAAAAATGGTGAACGCATGCGTTACCATAACGCGAACGGACGCGCAATCGCATGCGCATCGGAAATCGCGGGAATTTTTGCGTTCCCGCGATTTCCATTTTAGCGAAAATCGCGGGCGCAAACGCGAGCGCGAAACGCGAGCGCAAACGCGCGAAAAACGCGCTAGTGTGGCCTAGCCCTAACAGTTTAAAATATACCGGTGTATAACCAACAACCCAGCCTTCACCCCAGGCTTACAAACTCCCGACTGGAGGGAATGGTCTCCCTTGGAAGAACTGGCATACCACCACCCAACAGGCCCTCGCAGGATCACAAACATTTACCACCAATTGATCTCCTTCAAATCCCAACAGAAACTCCCAATGCAGGTCAAATGGGAAACCTGGCTTAACATCACAAGATGAATGGTCCACGACAGGTTCAAATCTTAAACAAGAGCACCAATAATACAAGAAAAAGCGTTCAAAATCCTACATGGCTGCTACCGTTCACCAATGCATATCCACAAAATATTCCCACAGGTACCTCCCCTCTGCTTTAGAAACTGCCAAGGAAACGCAGATCTTCACCACTGCTGGTGGTTCTGTTCCGAAATTCAAAAACTTTGGAACGAATGCAATACCCTCCTAAACAAAATTCTCCATGTAGACCTTTCTCCAGACCCCTGGGAAGCTTTTTTTTTTTTTTTTTCAATTCTGGAGTTTATTGGAAACATTTGTGCATATATATTACATCACATACTTTAATTCACATTCTTAGATTCTGCTTAATCAGTCTCCTTTTTTTGTTATTTTAACAATGACTTTGTGAAATATAATACAATAAAATAAAATAACGCAATGTGTTAGTAACTTTTTTGTCCTTATTTTGTCGGCCTTGTGGGGGGGGAGGGGAGGAAAGTAGGGAGGCGTAAGAGGGTTTGGTTATGTATGGGTATGTTTTTGCTCTGTTAGATAATACCTTTATACCACATCACATTGGGGTATATTATATTATATTATTTTATATTATCGAGCCACTGGATAACTTTAAACATATTAATTGTGCTCCCTTTATAATATTTGTTAGTAATATCTATATACACTCAGTAGGATTCAATAAGCATTCTTAGGTGAGTAATAGCTCTTTATATTGATCTGATTCTGTGAATATAATCCATGGAGCGGATGTGTGAATGAATTTGCTGCCTTGATTCCTTAGAGACGCTGTTAGCTCTTCCATGCGCATGATATGGTTCAGTTCCATAATCCAGTCTGTATTTGGAGGGATACTTGTTTGTTTCAAATACCTTGGGAGTACCGTTCTCGGGGAAGCTCTTTTTAACAAGAACTCTCCTGTACTGAACGCCAACGGAAACAAATTATACCATATTATCTGCGCTGTGGCCCGCTCACTAATTGCCTCATCCTGGAAATCCCCAGCGCCCCATATATCTCTGCTGATCTCCAAAACCTGGATTGTGCACTTCAATGAAAAACCAGTATATGTTGCCAGAAATAATCTTAATAACTTTGACAAAATTTGGGATGCATGGATACTGGCTAAACTCCACATTCACTACCCACCGTAAAGTTTACAAAATAAAAAAGTTATTTAACAGTACATACTAAAACTCACCTTGTAAAGTCGGTCATCTCCATCATTATCATGCACATTTGTTTAGCCAAAACAATAATGTCATTTCCACTATCATCCCATTTTGATACCTCAGCATCTAATTTACATTTTTCTTCCTGGAAGCTAGCAACCTGCTCAGCAATTTTAGCCTTTTGTTCTTGGGGAAGCTGAGCCATAATTGCCTATAAGAAAGGAAAAGCAAAAACATTTTATTCAATGCTAGATACACAACATACAAAAACAAACTGAAATTTACTAGAATTGTTACAATTCAAATTTGGAAAGCATCTACCGTATATACTCGCGTATAAGTCGAATTTTTCAGGCTTTAAAGTTAGCCTGAAAACCTAACCTCGACTTATAATCTGGTCAAATCCTAATTTAGATCCAAATTCTGCAATTGCGAATAATAACTAGTAGGTGGCGCGGTGTTAACCTGCATAGAAAGTTACAGAAGCTGATCTGCCTTTACACTTCCTGCAGTCTGGCTGCTGGACTCAGCACTGTCACTGCTCATCTGGATGCTGTACATCTGATGGGTCTCCTCAGTTTGGGGCAAAAAACAGCTGCTAGTTCAGTGCAAATGACAGCTTGAAACTAACTCAGGTGACATTTTTAACTATTGGGATAAGAGTCCTTTACTATATGGGGGTTAGAGGGCCCTTTACTATATGGAATTAGAGGGCCCTTTACAATATGGGGTTCAGGAGAATTGTAAATGATGGTAAGCTTAATTAAAAGTTTAATGAACCTTGCCACTCCACATGTTTAGAAACTGCAACTCCCAGCAACAAAGCATGCTGGGAGTTGTAGTTTCCAAACATCTGGAGTGCCAAGGAATTGGAGGTTACTGGTACTGGATTTGGCTATTACTGTATGGGATTAATGTATGGGAACTTAAGCAACAAAACAATACTGAATTAGAAGGCAGTAGTGGTCATAATTTCTACCCTCGACTTATACTCGAGTCAATCAGTTTTTATACATTTTTCAGGTATAATTAGGTACCTCGGCTTATACTCAGATCGACTTACTCGAGTATATATGGTACTTCATGCCATACACGTGATTATAATTGGCAAAGACTTGCAGACGTGTACGTCCCACAGACCTTGCTAAGGATGAGAAAGCAGCAAGGACCAGATGCCTCACTGACAGCTTGGACTCTTCAGTTTCCTGGATTTTGAAAAGGCATAGCAGGAGAACCATAAGGAGCAGAGATGCAAGGTTTATTTTAAACTACAAAGCGGGGCCAATATGGGGTTAAATCTTAGGCCTTTTAAAGGGCATGTCCACCCCCAAAACTATTTTTAGATACATATACGGTATGTAGTATCAGACTACTAAGAAGATATATCTTTTCTATCAGGGTTTGTCATCATTGGCTACAATATGTGGCTACGCAACATTAATCAGACATTAATTGAAGGTTTATGTGCTCCTGACCTTTGTGTTTATTCAAAGATCGTGCCAGTTAATTGTTGCAAAAATACTCATGTATGTCCCGTTTCATTATATACAAATACAAGATTGATATTTAGCGGCATTTTAACTTGCGATTTAGTCTTTTTCGTAATTTTCTTACCAACTGTGTACAGAACTCTGCATGTGTGAATGAAAGAAAGGAAGCACTATGTAGCAAGTGTATTTTTGGAGGCAATTTATTGTTCAGTTTGAAAAATATTCAGATGTCGCTAAATTTTTTAGCCGTTTTGGTCCTAATGCTTTGTACATCTTAGAGCTATTTTGTGGCCATGTCTCTTTGAAACAAAGCAAATTTTGTTTTTTAACTTTTTTCCTTAAAGGGTACGTATATTTGCAAGTTTGTTTTTTTAATTTGCCCATTAGTGGAAACTAATTCATCCCAATTATCACTGCATTGTTTTTGTTGATCTGCCCCCTATTTATTTTGATATCCAATCTGAAACATCTTGCATTTCAGCATTTCTGTAAGTAGTTTTGCAGTAGCTGGAATGGTGACAGTTGGTGTGCTGTATACTGTATGCAGTATTAACAGTTGGTATGGGGGAAATAGTCAGGTCAGGGGGTCAGAGCCTGAGCAAAAAAAGTACTTTATTAAGGGCATGTAGCAACATACACACACTTTAGAGAAAGTGCTACTTACACTATTTATAGATTAAGACTAGCAAAAATGTGCCCGTTGGTGCACAGTGGGAAATACGTGGGTGTAGGTTTAGCTATATGTGGATGATATAAAATCTTTACACACACTACTATACAGTTTCTGACAAAAGTCTTGTCCCCTGTGTATTTTGCAGTAACTCCTGCTATTAACCTGATTTTTAATTGATCAATTGGTGTTAGAAATAGCTCATATGAAAAGCTAAAGCCCTCCCAAATATTAAATGTACTGGTAAAAAATAGTTTCACTGAAAAAAGATTTATCATTTAATCAAGACCAAAAGGTCAAAATGTTGCAAGACAAAAGTGTAGTTGCCTATACAGAAAATGTACAGCCAATCCAAAAATATGTCAGCAAATTAAGTAGTGGTGCGGTGAGATCCAAATTTAATATCTTGTATGACTTCCATGAGCTTGAAGGACAGCATCCATGCGGTTTGGCAAGGATTCATACAATTTATTGATGAAATCATCAGGAATAGCCAAGAAAACTTGCATGCCTCCCAGAGTTCATCAATATTCTTTGGTTTTGTCTTCCATGCTTCCTCTTTCATCCTACCCCACATATGCTCAATGATGTTCATGTCAGATGACTGGGGTGGCCAATCCTGGAGCATCTTGATCTTCTTCGCCTTAAGGAACTTTGATGTGGAGATGGAAGTATGCGATGGAGCACCATCCTGCTGCAGGATTTGGCCTTTTTTATGGTTGGGAATATATGAGGTAGCTAAGATTTCTAGGTATTTTACACTATTGATGTTGCCTTCCACCCTGCAGATCCCTCACACACCCCCATACTGGATGTAACCCCAGACCATGATTGTGCCTCCACCAAACTTCACTGTTTTCTGGGTAAACCTCTGCTCCATGTGGGTTCCAGTAGGTCTCATGCAATATTTGCGGCGACTGTGGTGTAATTCAACAGAAGATTCATCTGAAAAATCCACCTTTTGCCACTTTTCCAGAGTCCATACTTTTAGCAGGCGGTGGGACTTGGCAAATGCCACACGGTTTTTCAATTGTCTTTTGTTTAGTGCTGGTTTATGGGCACTGATTCGACCATGGAGGACATTTCGAGACAGAATCCGACAAACTGTTCTGGTTGACATAGGGATTTCAGGTGACCAGGTCTCCTGAAACTCTGCTGCAGTTGAAAATGGGCTTGCCTTGCATTTTCAAGCAAACAAACGGTCCCCTCGAGCAGTTGTCTTGCAGGGTCTGCCTGACCTGGGCTTGTCAAACTTCTCCAGTCTCTTCAAATCTTTTCTTTATTCTCTGTACTTGACACAGAGACATTGAAGGTGTGCGCCACATCGGCAGTGGATTTGGTCTTCAGCCTCTATTGTACTGGGGTTCTTTTTATACACACCTGACACCTACCTGATCCATTATTAGTCACAGTTGAAGCCCATATGACAAGGCAACAACACTTATGTCTTTGCAAAAATTGACTAAATGGGCTTTACCAAGCTGTGAATATTAGTATACTTTTTGTTAGTTTTGTTTTGCATTGAAATATTACAAAAGCTGTTTGGTGTAAAATGAACCATTTCTTGAAACAAAATATGCATTAGAATTATTGTTAAGCGGCACTTCAGGTCTATTTGTACACAAGCGACAAGACTTGTGAGAAACTGTAAAATATCAGGGATTTGCACAGTTAAAAAAAAAAAAAAAAGGCAAGATGTTAAAATAAAAGAAATTCTAGTTCTATTAGCATCACATCCCCTAAATGAATATTTTACACAATATACAGAGGCAGAAGGGAACCTATTGGGTTTACCTTAATAGGTATTAGAGGGGACATATATATGGATATATATTTTGGATTGTACTGGAAGTGTCAGTGCTTTAAAAATACACGTTAAACATATATATAAGTGCAGCCTAACATTTGGATAAAACGGACATTATCCATCTAATATTTGTTGTATACCACTATAACACTTCTGTTTTAGCAAAATTGCTAAAATACGTTCCCTCTGTCGACCTGACAAATGGTCTGGGGAAAACTAACCATCCAGAATTAAAAAAAAAAAAAAAAAAAAAAAAAAACTTTACTCACAATAGCACACTGTTTTTCGAGCTTCCAACGTTTTTTTTCGAGGGTCACCGAAATTTTAGAGGATTAGAATTTTAAAAGAAATTTTCAAAATTTTGTAAATGATACAGTAACTTACTGTAAATGGTTACAATCAGATTCTTTCACAAAGTAACTGATTGGTATACTAACCAAATACTTTCTGAAAAATCTGTTCTAATTGGAAAAGAATCTGATTGGTATACTAACTAATCAGAATCTTTCTGAAAAAATCTGAATGTAACAAATTCTGTTTATAATCTGATTGGTTAGTATACCAAATCAGATTCTTTCTGAAATAATTTGATTGTATCCCATAAGAATTGGTTACAATCAAATACTTTCAGAAAATCTTATTAGTATGCTTTCTGGAAGAATCGAATTGTAACAAATCAGACTTGGTTACAATTGGATTCTTTTAGAAATAATCTGATTAGTATACTAACCAGTTAAGACTCTTTCTGAAATAAGCGAATTGAAACCAATTCGATTGGAAAATAATCTGTTTGGTTAGTATACCTATTAGATACTTCCTTAAAGAAGCCGATTGTATCTAATCAGAATTGGTTAGATACTTTTAGGCTGGATACACACCGGCAGATATTTCCAGCCGACCGACCAATTCACGGCACTATGAGCACTATCTGCTGGTGTGGGGCGGCCAGCCGCGACCGAGCTCAGTCACCTGTTCGTCAGACCGACATGCGATCGCAAAATCCCATTCATTTTGCAATCGCATGTCGGTCGCATAGACGAACGGGAGAGCCGGTTCCAGCAGAATTGATTGAATGTCGTGGAAGCGCTTGGTTGGGTAAGTAAAACCGAATATATGTGTAGCCACATTTACCAATCAGAATTAGTTACAATCAGATTCTTTTAGAAATAATCTGATCAGTATAGTAACCAGATTCTTTTACGATCAGAATTGATTACAATCATATTTTTTCAGAAAGTATCTAATTGTCTTTTCCCCAGACCATTTCCCAGGTCCCAAAACTATTCACAGTAAGTTACTATATAATTTACAAAATTTCAAAAATTACTTGAAATTTTCTTCGAATTTTCGAACGTGTCTTTAAAAAATTTGCAAAGCAGAATTCCACAAAATCCACGAATCATGGAAATCCGTTGCGGAACCAGGTTCAGATCCGTGATCTCACCCATCTCTATTCTTGATCTATTTATTGTAACATTATATCGTGTTATAGTTCAAAAGCAGCACCACATTGAAATACAATTGTTGCGCATTGGATCATTCTGTAATCAAAGTTATCAAATCGGTCTTTCAATACTCACCCTCCCCATTAATTCACAGCTGTCACCAGGGATTCTATTAGAGAAGGGATCACTATTGGTAAATCTGCGTTCCTATAAAGAGCCCAGACTATCCTGTCATGTTTCAATCTTATTACATTTTATCAGTTCAGGTCACAGGTTCATGGCTTCTATTGCTAATAAACGATTAACAAACTCACTTCATTGTCTCAGAGAAGTGGGCATGGAAATGTTTTCCTTTCAGTCCCCCTATCATATGGATATCACTTCCTGTCCAGCATACAGCAGCTCTTTTTTTATTGAGAGGGGAGGGGTGGGTGAATGTTTTACTGCTAAGACTGTCACAGGTTTTACAAAGTAAGCGACAAGTCTTGCAACTTCCTACTAACACTTATTTGATTAGCTAACACTGCTATCACCTGCTATCACCTACCCCCACCAACATAGTACCTCCAAAAAACCCAATGTATTCCCCATGAATTTATAAAATTTATATAATATGAAGGGATGATGCAAAGTAATTTTTTCAGTATACAAAGTACCGTATATACTCGAGTATAAGCCGACTCGAGTATAAGCCGAGGCACCCATTTTTGCCTCAAAAATTAGAAAAGATGATTGACCCGAGTATAAGCCGAGGGTATACAGTAACCCTAATACCTTTCCACTGTAGATGTTTGGAAACTACAACTCCCAGCATGCTTGGTTGCTGGGAGTTGTAGTTTCCAACCACCTATAGTAGAAAGGTATTGGGGGTTACTGTATGGCATACTGTCCCCCACCCTAATACCTTTCCACTGTAGATGTTTGGAAACTACAACTCCCAGCATGCTTGATTGCTGGGAGTTGTAGTTTCCAACCACCTATAGTAAAAAGGTAATGTGGGTGTGTGCATGGCATACTGTTGCCCCAGCCCTCCCCCCAGTACCCCCAGCCCTCCCCCGAGTACCCCCAGCCCTCCCCGCAAGTCACTTACCCGTACCTGGTCTTCAGTCTTCCTCTCTCTGCAATCCAGAAGCAGCCGCGAGTCCGGCCGGCAGTTCCCATTACTGCTTCGCGGCTGCGCGATGACGTCATCCCGCCAGCGTGCGTGATGACGTCATCACGCAACCGCGAAGAACTACTGGGAACTGCCTTCCGACTCGCGGCTGCCTCTGGATTGCAGGTAAGTTCCTTGTGACTCGAGTATAAGCCGAGTCAAGGTTTTTGGTTAATTTTTAAACCTAAAAACCTCGGCTTATACTCGAGTATATACGGTATATAAAAAAAAAAAGTCTTATAAATTAGATTTGTTAGGATGCTCCAAACTGCTTGATTTCACCTATGAAAATCAATATATGCCAGAGATGTCAATGTAATTAGTGGTAAGCTGTATAGTTATATACACTGCATAGTATAGTATTTGAGATTGAATAAAGGCATGTCTATCCAGTCCAACCAATCCAGCAAAATCCTCATTTCCTACCTAATTGTTGATCCAGAGGAAGACAAAAACAAAAAAAACAAAAAACACACCAAATCTATGAAGGGGGAAAAAAATTCCTTCCTCACTCCAAGTAGTAATCGGAAATTTCCGTGGATCACCTCTACTTTGTGTATCAATACCAGTAACTTGAACATTCCTTGATTGCAAAAAAAAAAAAAAAAAAAAAAAAAAAAAAAAAAATTAAAAGCTTCCAACAGGACACTTCTTAAAAAAAAAAAAACACTAAAACCCTTCTTGAACTTTTTTCTTCAAGCCTTAATGGATGTCCACGTGTCCTCCGACATGCTCTATTCGTGAACAATGCCCCAGATAGTTTATTGTATGGCCCGTTAATGTATTTATACATATATCAAAAAGGCAAGTACCTTTTCTCTAGCGTACATAATTGTAACTTTTCCTGTCTCTTCATATTCAAGCTCTCCCCAATCCCCTTGTTACTTTAGTTGCCCTTCTCTGAACCCTTTCCATTTCAAAGATGTCCTTTTTTGTACACAGGATTCCAAAATTGCACTGCATATGCAAAAGAAGGCCTTGCCAATGCTTTGTAAAGAGGGAGAATAATATTTTCCTACCTTGAATCCATACCTCTCTTTATACAAGACAATACCATGCTGGCTCTGGCTGTTGCTGCCTGGCACTGCTTGCTACCTTTCATTTTGTTATCCACTAAAACGCCAAGATCCCTTTCCAACAGGAATTCACTTAACACAGAGCCATTTATAGTATACAGTAAGAAGCACAAGAATTTTTGTAATTTTACAAAATGTTTAACGGTATTTTACGGTATTTTTATGAAATAAAGGTGCCAATTTTTATATTTATTTCTTTCCTAAAAGTCGATTTTTTTAATTGATATTTTAAAGGACTCAATGTGGGTTTACACTGATCCAGTTAAAACTGAGTTCTATTTGGGTTCTTTATTATTTTGTATATTGTAATTGAACTTGGATTAGTGCATAATTTTGTAATACCAGGCTGATGCTTTCATCAGGCGTAACTGAAACCTCAGATTGAACTGCATATCAACTCATCCCAATAATTGCCCCAAGTGTCCTAGGGACTCAGCAGATTTCTGCCATCTCATTTGGTATTGTCACAAGTGACAAGTTTCTGGCTTAATGTCACTCGATTTCTTACATCTCCGCTTCACTGCGTATGTTAAGCATGAATACCCTGGGACTGGAGGACTGACTTTTCTGTGGGAATCTTCTTTATGGCTCGGATACCAATAGTTCTTAAATAGATGGCCCCCCAATTCTCCCTGTGTGAAAATCTGGTTGTAGTTTAATAGTGTTCTTCCCTAAAACGAACAGAAATTGTCCCAATAACGCCCTCATGTTATGAAGTCCTTGGACTGACTCCATCTACTGTACTGGCCAGTGTACAGGTCCTGTGTGGGTCTAGGGGTAAGTCCAATGCATATCACCTTCTCATCTACCCCCTTCTTCCCCCAAGACCAATATTTTTTCAGGTTGTGCGATTGCAAAGATTAATGCAAAAAGTATTTGGGAACGGTTACAACTGTTTCTATTTTCATATACAATTAATCTGATTATAGTTCTTATGGTTTTGTGACAAATACATATTTATTCTTAATCCTTTTTTCTGTAATGTAAAAGTAATACACTGGGCATGTTGTATACCGTTTAATAAAGAAATCGAAGTTCTGGAAAAAATGCAACAATTTTAACTTTTTTAAATCTGAAGCGACTAATTGGCATAAGAAATTGCTATTTTTTTTTTTTTTTTTTTTTTTAAGAGAGATGGTACTGACATTGGAAGATTTGTGAATCTTTAAATGTGTGTGGGTATAGGGGTTGAAACCTGGACCCCTGCGTTCCTGCAAAGGAATAAGGGAGAGAGCTGGGCTTCACATTGTTGGTAGACCATATAAAATTGCTAACAGTGAGTATTTCCAGTTTTACACGTTTTTTGGCTACTCACTCTTGCACTCTGCCCAGCAATAAGTTGGTCATCCTCAGTCTGGACACTTGTTCTGCTTCGCACATCAAAGTCTTCAGTTTCAAAATCTGAATCGTCCAGCTCATCAGGAGTCTTAAAAAAAAAAAAAAAAATTAAACGAAACAAAAACATCTTTTGTGTGTTAGAAAATTAAAAGCGTACAAATCTGAAACACCAAATGTAAAGTCACTTTAAAGTATAATAAAGATTTTAAACATTTATTTTTGGTTTGCTAGAAGCAGCTTGAAGAAAGGTTAAAATGTGGTTGACCACCTATGCTAAATAAGAATGTGAGCCCTTCACAAAAGGGTATGTTCACTAGTAGCAAATCTATACTACTAATATATTGTTCTACAGTGAAAAATAATTTTAGAACTGTACGAGAGTTAGACGTTTGTTCCACTCTTTTTATATTAAGACTTGTCCTTTTAAACTTTGAAGACCTGACAAAATCTTTAAATTTGGACAACGACTTTCTGAATCCTTATGCTCTTCAGTAGGCACTGTCCCAATCATGTGATTCGTGTATATTTATATGGGGAAATGTATATTATAATCTGTATATTTGTATATGATTCCCCAATTTCTTATGTTTTCATCTGTATTATTGTATGTGATTGTCCAGTCTTAAATGTATTATTGTCTGTCTGGACAAGATATTTTGTGCATTTGTATTTTGTGAATACTAACCGGTAATTTCATTATGTATAGTTAGCCAGGATGAAAGGACATCCTTTGGTCCCAGCTGTCAGGTGCTAACCAGACCCCAGACTTAGCAATCAGCAGGGGTTAATTACAAGGACTCCATCCCCAGTTCATATTCATATTAGAAAGCAAAACATATATCAAGACTCATATCTCTTTCTGTGAGCATAATTTATGTAAACAGGCACTCTTTACATTTTGCCTGCATGCACATAACAGACAAGCTGGAAAAATAGGTAGCATCTTCTGCCTCCATCTTTTAATGGAATGCTTTTCGAAAAGACTACATAGATTTTGGTGTGATTGCTGGTTCTGACAGATTAAAAATGGGGGAAAATGTCCCCTGTTCTCAAATGAAAAAATAAATAAAATATCCATACTCTAATCATTAGTACAGCTTTTCGGATGTCCCTTATACCATCATACACCAGTCGAGATGCATCAATAAATTCATTTTCATCCATTGTCTGACTTGTATCTCCACTAAGAGCTTCAACGGCCGCTTCAACTTGCTCCGTAAAACGAGGCATGACTAGAAACATTTAAAAAATAAAATTACATTAAAACAAAATTACAACTATGCTTACTTGTCTTGTCATTTTTAAAACCACACTATCAGTGGCAGGCACGCTCTAAAACAAACATTCTAGCATTAGGTTAAGATGCAGGAACCATTCCTCATACTTTTGTTCTGGGCAAGTGGATAAAGGTTGACAGTCCACTTTGAAACATGGCTGGCAGACCTGGGACCTTTAATATAAAAATTGCAGGAATTTAACTAAATAATTAAAAGAGGAGTAATTAATAGACAAGCTGGCAAATTATGGGCTATTTGGAAGTTAATGAATACAGAGTATAAAATTATAAAAACAACACTTAAATTCTTGTTCCAGTTTGTTGGGCCTGAAAGGTTGACCAACATATTTCTCTCATCTCCTCAAATTAATGCTTTCTTATTGTTTTCTGTTTATTCTATAAGCTTGTATACACGCCTGCAGTGCTGAAGGTTTATAAAGGCCTCTAGTCAAACTAACCTCCAGGATTATTGGAATGCACCTACTGTTGTGGTCTACAGACAATGAGCCAAAATCCTCCATAGCGATTGCCATAATTTTATCTTGTTGAAAATAATTAGGCACTATCTCTCAGCTTAATGATCTAGTTTTAAATTCTTTCAACAACTATAGACCTCTGTTTGCGTCAATAGACTACGGATATAGAATTTCTGCCTTCTGTTTTTTAGTTGAAATCTTGAAGTTGGTCTGAAAAATGTATATAGATTTATATAGAAAAAAAGTCCACTTCACTAGTGAATAGTAGCAGACATTAAGCCTAAGACTTTCATTAAATTCACCATATTCTCCATGGTATTTAAAATGAATCCCAAATAAATGATGCACTGAAATTAGAGAACTCTTCAAATTAACCAAATACAAAAATGCATTAAAGGGGAACTTTAAAATGAGCCATCAACCACCTCTCTACATACTGCACAGTCCAAGATAAAGAAATTCCTGCTCAGACATATCAGACAGATGACATTCCAAAGGCTCCCTCCACCTCGCCACTTGCAAGCACAACCTCAACCTACAGTGTGAAGGAAACAGGAAGTCCCTCCCTTCTGTGTGAATATACCAGTATCCCAAGGTAAGGTAATCTACAGCCCGTTCCACTCATGGGCCCTGTAGCCCATCCCCCACAGAACTGCCGATTCTGACTGCCTGTAAAGGCAGTTTTCACAGTTTTCTGTAGAGGGGGTATGGGTCTGAGGTATGAGTGTAAGAGAGGCTCCACGGCAATCGTGAGTGGGCAGAGCCATGGGCTACAAAGAAAAGGGTTAAGGGGGGCTGCAAGAGAAGGAAAAAACATAGGGAAGAGGGACTGTCACATGGATTCAGAGCAGGAAGTGCAGGAAATCTGGTGATGCTGCTACCATATCACACACACAAAAACAAATATCTTAAACTATGTAAAAAAAAAAAGTTGCAAAAATAGTCAAGAAAGCAATTCCTGTCAATTTACCTAAATTCATTTTTTGACCAGTTCCCCTTTAAAGTGCATCTATAGTGAAAATATCAAATTCCCCCAGTGCAACCCTAAGACTTGGAATGCCAGTATGATAATGGATTTGATTGAAAGCACAAGCCACATCTATCCCTTTAGCCACTTAGATAGAGAAAAGTTATCTTTATTGCTTCATCGTTTATAGATTGTAGCATATAAATGGTTTTTCAAGCTGTGAGTGCTGATAGGGGTTTCTACGCAACCAGAGAATAGGAGTTTTGCAAAAAATAAAAAAAAATGTGAATAATCGCAGCACACCTAGAGTGGCTACAACAATTGGACCACACTTTGATGTGGCCTAGACCTTACAAATGGAAAATAGGAGATTTAAAACTATGCAGACACTGTCTGCAGCAAAATTTAGAAAAAACACAGTTCTTTCATTTTGTATTTTGAAATATGGTCCTTACATAGTAAGAATGAGCCTGGTCTGTCCCATACATTATTCACATTTAAAAATCTTTCATACCGGTGTTAGCAAGAAGTTTTGTGGCTTCTAAAACCTTTTCTGTGTAAACACCCGGTTCATAGTTATCCATTTCAGAAGTAACCACATGAATCACCCTTGCTGCTCGTCCACGAATTGCCCCAGCTGTACGATCAAGCCCATCAACATCTTTCTCTTGTAAAGCTATAACGCATTTATTTACATCCTCCAAGATATGATTTTCTGAAATAAAAAGTTCAACAGGCTTGTTATATGAAGTGAGAAATTAATCAAATCTTATTAACAATTGAAAAGCTGGTCATAAACATGTAAGATTTAACATTAAATCTGCTTAATATCTCAATACAGCCTTAACTCCCACATAGTATGATAGGTCCCGACGGATTCTGCAGTCTATTCTATGTGCATCACACTTGCGCATATAGAGGGTCTGCACCTGTCAAGGGACACAGCAGAGGAGCGAGAGATTGGGTAATTACCTTACCTTCCCTCCCGGCTCCTGCAGTTTGTATTGAAGAAAAGGAGGTAAGACAGCTCCTTTACCTCCTTTAACTTAATAGCAACAAAAAATGTTAAGCAGTGGAGATACCCTTTAACCCCATCCATGGAGTCTTATTTAAAAAAAAAAACCCCAAAACAACTCTACTTCCTGCAATACTGCATTTCACAGGAGTTCCATTCCTAGAAGAATAAGAGAAAGGGGGCGTGTGCTTCATCTTTTAGTGTCTGCATGGGGGGGGGGGGGGAATAGAGCGGAATGGGCAGTAAGTTGCTGTACACTAGTAATAGCAGGAATATTGTAAAGAAGACAGAATTCCACTCTTTCAAATCTACTCATGGTATGGGTAAAAGGGTAAGGGATGAACACATGGCGCAGACAGATACTGTCAGGTTGAGTCAATTTTATGAGCGGTCTGTGCCTTAGGTTTTAGTGTGGAAATGGAGAATGATGGGAACTGTGGCCAGGGAAGAAATTTGTTTTGTTTGAGCCTTTTATCCACAGAACGTATACATACGTTCGGTGGCAGTTATGCGCATAGAAGACAAGGTCCGTCTGGACCTGTCAGACTACGCGCCAGGGGAGCGAGCAAGTTTCTTACCTTCTCTCCTGGCTCCTGTGTGTTCTATTGAAGAACGGAAGGTAAGGCACAGCTCCTTTACCTCCCGTTCTTCAATAGAACTGGATTCCCAAAACTTATAAAAACGAGTGGAGATACCCTTTAAGGGAGACCCTGGTGACATCAAATTCAGATCGCAGTGCAGTACAAACTCAGTGAATGACAGCTTACTATGCTTTTTTGAATGGAGCTCCGAAAAAAAGAAAAAAAAAAAAAAAAGGTGACAGATCAAAATTTGTTGATCACGTCTAAATCACGTCTGATCACTTCCTGGAAAATGATTTCTGGGATATGATTGTTCCTATCGTATTTCGAATTGGAAAACAGGTGTATTACAAGTTCTTAAAGTGATACACCCCCCCCTTTTTTTTTACACTTAAGCTAACCATTAAAAAAAATGGTCTTCTCCGAGCGTCCCTGGTGATATCGGTAAAGTAAGCGCAGATAAATATTTGTCTGATTTCAAGGGAAACTAAGTATTTTAGTAGGAAATTTTGCAGAGGTACCAAAAAAAAAAAAGTGAATTTTTAGGATCGGTAAAGTGTGCAAAAACTTGACTCTGTACCAACCGGTTTTCACTAAAATACCACTAAAAGGGGGATTGTGTGTATGTGGGGATGCAGCGGTTTTTGATTTTTCTTCTTGTATTTGCACTTATCCCATTTGAGCTAGTTGGTGGCTCCATCTGAACCCACGCAAGAGTAGGCTGTTCAAATTACAGAGAACACATTTTTTTCTTGTAATTGCATTTGTCTGCATCCCTTTTGGAGCTAGTTGGTGGCCACGTCTGTGTGCATACGGTTTGATTCAGGACATGTGGGAGATGGACATTTAGAGGGTTTTTTTGCTTGTCAAGTGGGTTTAGGTAGTATTTCAACCACTGAATCATTTTATTTTTTCACAAAATGTGCTAAGAGCACGGATTTCTATGGATTTGCATCTGGAATTCTTCATGTTTGTAAGAAAATATGGCACAGTTACGAATATGCCGTTCAAATAACAGAACATTGATTTTTTTTTTCTTGTAATTGCACTTGTGCATGCTTCCTATTTGAGTTAGTTGGTGGCCATGTCTGTCTACACTCACATATGGCATACGGTTTGATTCAGGACATGTGGGAGATGCATTTGGTGAGGTTTCTTTATGTGTGGGGGGCATTTCCAAGTTTTGGGGGTGTTTCCTTTGAAAAAGGATAAGCTGTTCAAATTACAGAGCACTTTGAATTTTTCTTCTAATTGCAATTGTGCATGGGTCATATTTGAGCTAGTTGGTAGCCACGTCTGTGTGCATCAATGCATATGCCATACCGTTTTGACTCGGGGCATGTGGGAGATTGACATTTAGTGCTTTTTTTTGCTTGTCAAGTGGATTTAGGTAGGATTTATACCTTTAAACCATCTGATTTTATTTTTCACAAAATCTCCTAAAGAGAGTTCTTTGGATTACTGCGCCCGGAATTCTTCATGTATGTATGAAATCTTGGCAACATAACATAGCTGAAGGTGTGTAGATTTCAGAAATATATATAGTTTGTGGGGGGTATTTCCAAATTTCAGGGCTGAAAGTGTAGGCTGTTCAATTACAGAGCATTTCTTTCTTGTAATTGCACTTGTGCATGCTTACGATTCGAGTTAGTTGGTGGCCATGTGTGTTTGCACCCATGCATATCGTTTGATTCAGGATATTTGGGACAATATTTAGTAACTTTTTTTTACATTCCTTGAGGATTTGACATATCTACCTTTTGAATGTTTGATACATATATTTTTTTTTTTATAGAAAATCTGCAAAAAGTGCAAACTTCTACGAAGAACTGCGCCCACACCATTAGTGGTATGAATGAATTAACTATATCGTTACATAGCTGAAGGTGTGTAGATTTTAGAAATATAGTGGGGGGGTATTCCTGAGTTAGGTTTTTATGGGAAAAACTGCAGACTTCAAATACTGTGATGGCAAATAGTTTTTTGTGGTTACCAACATTTGCCATTGGTCACACTCTGGGTTAGTTGGTAGCCATGTGTGGGTACACCCATGAATGTGGCATACTGTTTTATTCAGGAGGGGTCAGGCTTTAATATTTGAGATGCTTTTTAACTTTACTCCACAGTTTTTAGTTGAAATTCGCATATGATTTTGTCTCCGATTTTACAGTTTGAGGGGAAAAAAAAAGGGAAAAATGTGAGAAAATAACTTACAATTGGACAAGAGCTGCGCCCAGGTATCTGTATTTTGATCGAAACTTACCTCACTCAAAATAACCTGCGGGTATGTAGTTTCTAAAAATCTCTATTGTGGGGATATTTTTGTTAATTTGGAAGATATCCTATGTTACCCATCAGAAGTGGTTATACATTTCAATTTGGTGTAATATTCTTGAAGTTGCAGTTATAATTTGGGGGGTTTCTTGTACAGGAAAAGTGGGGTACCTACATATATCTGGTATCTTTGGACTCGGGAGTATCAGAGCTTTTAGAAACCATAAGATTTTTGAGCATAACCTTAAGATAACAAAAAATGGGGAAAATTCTTGAAAATTTGCAAATTTTACATTGTTTTTGACATTTTACTTAGAATTAAATTTAGTCTAAAGCGATTGAACGCAAAAAAAACTTTAAATTCCGCTGGCACTGAAAGGGTTAAACATTCTGAATTTGTGCGCGTCTGTATGTATGCGTTTGTATGGGCATCTTATTTAAAACCAGTCCGTTTTAAATCAGCCCTCCAGTCAGTGTTAATTCAGCCCACTTTACCCACCTCCACATTCCCTGACAAAGCCACACCTGCTTTCTTTTGGATACAGCTTTTACTCTGTGATTTGGGTGAGTGTGTGTTATGGACATGCCCTTTAAGGCACTTTCAGCAAAGTTTAGTTCATTGTTCCTCCTTGATTTATTTATTTCTATGAGACAAGTAAAATTTCCTCTATACAATAATACTACACTGTCTTCCTTTTACTTGTGGGGCAAACAAATCTTCCTAAGCCTTCATTGTAAAATAAGGGTGTCAAAAGAGACTGTCAAACCATACTTTAGTCTTGCCTGGTGCCATAAGTTGACAGTGCTTACTAAGAAAAGGGTTAAATGAGCATTGGCCTATCATTGACTTTTTGTTGGACCAGAGAATGTGGAAGAGGGAATGGGTGTATAAGATTTTTTTGCAGTTAACCCAGCAATTATTAGGGTCATTGGCAAGATATTCAACCTCTGGTCTCCTTGTTCTGCTATATAGTAATGGTGAAAGGAGGGTAAGGCTACTCTGCCCTGTTTGGGCCTTGAAGTATGGAAGCCGCTATCTGGAGTTTTTCAGGTAAAGTTTTGCGTGTGGGATTAGAGAGACTTCAGTTCTGATAGTAGGACATTGATTGGGAAGGCCCTAAATAGATATAGAGGACTAGAAAGGCATTTTAAATGATGTTATAGTGGGACCAACACAGAAGTTCCTCAAAAAGGAGTCCCCTAATTCCAGCAAGCCAGAAATGTTTGCTCATGCCTTCTGAAGGGATCCAGCATAGGAGAACGAAGGAGGAGTGGAAACGGTTGTCCTGAGCCTACACCAACGAGCGGTGATCACTAGCAGGAAAGATCACCTGGAAAACGGAACACTGGAGCCGAAGGGAGGAAGAACGCTGAACCCCTGGAGATTGTACACCACGAGGAGCGGAGGGTAAGAGGACGCATATTTCAGTCCTGGACACTTGAATATTGTTGGAAGACTATCCATTCCAGCTCAAATTTAGCACTGATTTATACTTATGACTTTTTTTCTTTTTATTGCAATTTATGCATATCAGATGTTTTTTTAAACCTTTTACATACTTGATAGTAAATTAAAGGGATATTCTTTTAATTTTATATGGACTCCCCAATAAATTTATTTAATTATAGTGGGATCATTTGGTTGCCATGGATCAGTTTGGGGAGGATAGGGTGTAGCCTTGTTTGCTAGTATTTTTTGTGAGTATCAATGAAATCAGTCTGTAGTTAGAACATGGTTTTTGACTGATTTTTGTCAGGTTTCACAATCACCACTATGTGGGCTTGTAACATGTCAGGATAAAATGATTCTGTGTCAGTTTGTTAAAGAGGTCTTGTAGGTGTGGGAGAAAATGTATTAAGATTTCTTTGTAGTAGACAGCTGTAAGGCCACCCAGACCTGGAGCTTTCCCTGACTGTAGGGACTTAATAGCATCTTTTATTTCTAATTGGGAGATAGGTATGTTGAGAGATGTAGTTTCAGTGGCTAAAATTTTGAAGTCTGTCAATTGCAGTCCCGTTATAGAAGGATTTAAAGTAATCTCCAAATACTTTAACCATTTTTGCTGGGTTATATGTAAGATTGTGGAGGAGGTTGCATAGTTGGGGGAAATAGAAATACATTGGCTACTACGTCGTCAGAGGTAGGGTATTTCTTACTGCCTTAACCAGGGGGTTCAATAATCTCTGTATCAAAGGTGGTTTCCGCCTCAATCTCCTCTTCTTCTGAATAATATGCCAACGGATCCTCCGATACGGATTCAGAATTCTTTAAGGCTAACCGTCTATAAACATTGACTCTTTCCTTTTTCTTTGTTGACTCTTGCATACGTTCGTTTACAGCATTTTTTATCAGTTGCATAAGGGAATCCAGGGACTGTCTTTAAACAAGATTAGCAGAAGTTCCAGCTACTTCTTTATCCTTCAGTTCCATATCTATAGGGTTACTTGGCTTATCAGCCATTGAGAGGCTGTAGGGAGACAGAACAGTCAGAACCAAAAAGCTTAAGTGATTTAAAGTTGATACTTCCAGTAACATGCTTCTGCCATATTGAAAGGGAAAGCCTCCCTGGGCCCAAGCACAAGGCCTACCTTAGCACAGATTCTCTCTGGCGACCAGAGGAGAGCAGCATAGAGACATGCCAAGGCAGTGAAACCCGTGATGGCAGGTAAGCAGTGCACCAACAACAGGAATAAATTAACACATAGTGAGGGGAGTAAGAGCTATTTAAAGACTTATGGTGTTATTCCTGTTTCCAATTGCCAGCAATGGGAGGGGATTCGTTTGGCAACTAGCTGCCATGGGGACATATCAATTGTGTAAGTATTGTGTGGGTAAAACGGGTAATCTCTAGAAGATGTACTGGATATGAAATGCAATAAAAAAAAAAAAAAAAAAAAAAAAAAGAATTTTAATCGTGCCAGAATCCCAAGGAACAATCTAAAATATACATACAAACTTAGTGTAAAATGCAAAATGGTCAAACTGCCATTACATATAGGTGCGGACAGAAAGAAAATCCATGCTGTTAAGCCTCAATGGCAGGTAAGCCAAAGAGTTATGAACCACGTTCCCTTCTGTCCACAGAAAACCAAGACAGACTGGGACAGAATGGGGGAGGGATTTTTATACTGTGCATTTCTTTTTGGGTCTAGGGAATGTTGGGTCGAATCTGGTAAATGGCTGCCACTGGGGTGACCAATCAATTGTTTGAACGCCCTTTTGTTATGCATTGCTGGGGTCAGTAGTAAGCTGCCATTGTAGTTTATGCAAAGGTCCTTCTTCCCAGAATGCACACTTTTATTCTGATCTCTACTGAGCAACTGAGACCATAAAGGGACACTTATACAAGTCCTGAGTCTGACTTCCTGTTTGCAGGACCCCTATCACCCGGGGCCCTACTCAGCACCAAACGCCTATGAGCGTTTCGTGCACTCTCTCAGGGCTCTTAAGAGACTAGTCATTTTGGAATATCCTCTATCGGGGGGGGGGGGGGGATTACAATATCTGCCCGCAAAGCCTTTAAATAAGCCATTAAACAGGTTTACACCTTAAAGGGCAAGTCCTCCCTTAAAACAAAATTGGACACGTCTGTTATCCGCTCCAATCCCAAGGGAAATAATCAGCAAATTATTAACCAGTTAGTTAGGTATAATTACCTCCATTCAGGCAGAGTAAGGCTGTTACTGCTAACATCACAACCACTGATTGACTGCCATTTCCCCTGTTGCCTCCACTGCACTGCTATTTATGAATCTTACTCATGCATCCACACATTTAATTCTTAAGAATGCTGTAGCAGGCTAGCACACCACACCTGCAGCCACACTCCATTATTTGTATTTTAGACATTGGAACCCTAAAGCTGGCAACATCTTAATTTTGTAGGGTAGTTCTCCAAGACTTCCCATGCTCAAAGCCATGACATCTTCTACCGTCTATCTTTGGAGGGTTAATGTTAATTTCCCCTCATTCTAACTTGCCCCAAACCCATTAACTGGTTGAGGAGCAGAAATTCTGTCTAGAGTTAAAATGTGTCCAGTGTGGGTTCATTATTTTCCTCTGGAGCTAAACGTATACTGTTTTAAGTACATTTAAGTTGCTACACCAAATGCAGGATTGTGTTATAGTTTCCCTGGATACAAATTCCAAAACAATAATTAGCCATTTTTTTACAACTAGCATTTGTCCACGTTCTAATAGTAAATATGTTTAATGTAAATATTACCTGAAACAGCCAAAAAGTCATCAATAGAAGTAATATCATCAACAGCATCTGTGAGAACACGAACTTGTCTTTCCCACTGTTCTTTAAAAATATCCATAGTTTCCTGTGCCATTTTACTATGAGGCTTTGCTGCCAGGGCTAAAGCTGCATTTATAACCTATAACAAAAATGACAGTTACCCACTTGGCAATTATTAATGTGAAAACACTACAGAAAAGAAAGTTAATTGCTATCAATTTAATGTCCAATTTACACCAGAGATTACACAATAAAATAAAGTGCCAAAATCAAGTGGGGCAAGTATCGAATACTAATTTTCTGGTGCAAATGGTCAGTCAAAAAAAAAAAAAAAATCTGTAAGTAAAATCAGGTCAGCTCAGTTAAATAACATTTAAGTTTGACTATGCTAATGGAATCTCATCTGCTACAAATCTGCAATGTGTACCCCAGGACAATTACACTGTAAACATGTATCTTTTAAAAATAAAGTAACCAGGAAGTTGAAAACTGTATGCGGTAATGCTCCTTAACAAAATGTTGGGAGGAAGAAAAATCAATCCTACCTCCTTGCACAAAGAAGAAGTGTTCTGAATTTCCTGTAAGAACAATAGTACAATAGAAATATCCTGTAAGAACAATAGCGCTGAAGCCTAGCAGAAACAGTTTTCTTCATACTGGCACTCCTCAAAGAAATTATATTAGGAAACAGTACATATATAGATATCTATATCTATCTATATATCCTCGCGTGCGCGCGCTCTCTCTCTCTCTCTCTCTCTATATATATTATAAATAAATAAGTCTTAAGGGGGGGCGTGGCAAACACCTGACAAAGATGGCAGCCTAGGTTCTTAACTCCCAGACCGAGCACTGCATATCAGCATACAGCGGTTGGCAAAAGTCACATTACTGCCACAAACATGAATCAATTTTATTGGAATTCCACGTGAAAGACCAATACAAAGTGGTGTACACGTGAGAAGTGGAACGAAAATCATACATGATTCCAAACATTTTTAACAAATCAATAACTGAAAAGTGGGGCGTGCGTATATATTCAGCCCCCCGAGTCGATACTTTGTAGAACCACTTTTAGCTGCAATTACAGCTGCCAGTCTTTTAGGGTATGTCTCTACCCAGCTTTACACATCTAGAGACTGAAATCCTTGCCCATTCTTCTTTGCAAAAAACAGCTCCAGCTCAGTCAGATTAAATGGACAGCGTTTGTGAACAGCAGTTTTCAGATCTTGCCACAGATTCTCGATTGGATTTAGATCTGGACTTTGACTGGGCCATTCTAACACATGGATATATTTTGTTTTAAACCATTCCAACCATTCCATTGTTGCCCTGGCTTTATGGGTCGTTGTCCTGCTGTCCTCCGCCCCAGTCTCAAGTCTTTTGCTGACTCCAAGAGGTTTTCTTCCAAGATTGCCCTGTATTTGGCTCCATCCATCTTCCCATCAACTCTGACCAGCTTCCCTGTCCCAGCTGAAGAGAAGCACCCCCAAAGCATGATGCTGCCACCACCATATTTGACAGTGGGGATGGTGTGTTCTGAGTGATGTGAAGTGTTAATTTTTCGCCACACATAGCGTTTTGCATTTTGGCCAAAAAGTTCCATTTTGGTCTCATCTGAACAGAGCACCTTCTTCCACATGTTTTCTGTGTCCCCCACATGGCTTGCGGCAAACTGCAAACGGGACTTTTCTGTTAATGATGGCTTTCTTCTTGCCACTCTTCCATAAAGGGCAACTTTGTGCAGTGCACGACTAATAGTTGTCCTATGGACAGATTCCCCCACCTGAGCTGTAGATCTCTGCAGCTAGTCCGGAGTCACCATGGGCCTCTTGACTGCATTTCTGATCAGCGCTCTCCTTGATCAGGTGGACGGCCTAATCTTGGTAGGTTTACACTTGTGCCATGCTTCTTCCATTTCTGAATGATCGCTTGAACAGTGCTCCGTGGGATGTTCAAGGCTTTGAAAATCTTTTTGTAGCCTAAGCCTGCTTTAAATTTCTCAATAACTTTATCCCTGACCTGTCTGGTGTGTTCTTTGGACTTCACGGTGTTATTGCTCCCAAGATTCTCTTAGACAACCTATGAGGCCTTCACAGAGCAGCTGTATTTGTACTGACATAAGGTTACACACAGGTGCACTCTATTTAGGCATTAGCACTCATCAGGCAATGTCTATGGGCATCTGACTGCACTCAGACCAAAGGGGGCTGAATAATTACACACACCCCACTTTGCAGTTATTGATTTGTTTACAATGTTTGGAATCATGTATGATTTTCGTTCCACTTCTCACGTGTACACCACTTTGTATTGGTCTTTCACGTGGAATTCCAATAAAATTGATTCATGTTTGTGGCAGTAATGCCAACCACTGTACATTAGCTACCCACTACTAATTAGGTGCTGAGAAGCAAAAACTTACCTTTGCCGGAATGGGCAAATCTAACAAAAAGGAAGACACAAACTCCCGGACCAACGCTTTTTCCAAAGAATGGAGGGCATGGAATCCCAGGCCGAAAGCTAGGCACGATCTTCTCCCGCCTCGACACGCGACAGCGGAGAGGATCAGCCACGGACAGCAGTGATCTTATAACAGCAGCTGGCAGCATTCTCACACAAAAAAAAAAAAAAAAACAGATTGCAACGCCCATAGTGGGATCTAACCCCATACCATTATAAAGGGCCTGTGACTAGATGTGGAGGGTGTGGGAGCTTTAGGTTTAGTTAATGTGTAGAGGATCTTTTATTATCTGGGGCTGGGGCATTCAAATAAACTTTATATCAGACTGGGTTTTTGTTCTGTTAATCTGATGTTCAGTGAGAGGGGGTTGTCAGGGAGGGTGTTGCATTTAGCTTGTGGAAAAAAGTATTTTTAAAGATATAGCTTTCCTAAAAGCTTCCATGAAAACATGGTAAACGCCCAGAAGTTTTTGTTCCTTATTTGCAACCTGCAGCTTAGGATGGGGGGAGTACCATATGGGTGTGGGCAATGGAAATCTTAATTATGGTTGGGTAGGTTCTATGCCTTTATTTTTTTTAATTAGACATTTTCTTATTGTTGAATAAATAGATACTATTAGTTATACGGGTAGTTGACTGTTTCAGAGACCTTCATAACATCTTACCTTTATGTGGATACAGAACTCTACAGTGACATCTATTATAATTTACAATAAGGGATACATTATAACTTATTATACATTCTAGGCTCCCTAGATTTCCCTGTATAACTCAATCTGCATCCTTGTACCTTTATATGGACACAGAACTCCTCAGTGATTAGTAATATCAATTTACAGTAGGGGGTTACATTATCCCTCATTATTCATGAGTGGTACCCAGAGTTCCCTGTCTTGAATAGCTCAGCCTGTGTCCTTGTATCTTTATATGGACACAGAACCCCTGCAGTTCTAGGAAGAACTAAGGAATGAGGAAATAACTGTTTAAGTCCTTACCCTGGGTACTATTCAGGTGTGGAGAAGAGGGAGGCAAGTATGTCCTTTAAAAATTCTCTCTCTAACCAGTTCTACTTTTAATACTAAGCTCCAGAATTTTTTTCTCCATTTCACACTTTGCTTTGCCTCACTATGTAAAACACCTTGCAATTCAATAGCAACTGCACTGCCTTATAAAAAAAAATATACAAGCTGTCATTACAAAATTTTAAAAACTTTATCATTCCTATCCATTGGTACCCAAAACTATAACCTCAAATTTTACTGTATGGTACCGTATATTGTGGGTCTTTGTATGGTGCAGCACAAAATATCAGATCTATAAATATGTAATAACGCATGATGCACATTTCCTTAGGTGTTTCAAGTAACATCCAACTGAAGATCTAAATATCCCCTCAAATAATTGTGTGGTGGAGAGTCCAAATTATTTGCCAGTTGCGAAAGTTTCAGTTTGTGTTTAATAAACTTTGGTTTAAAAACTATACTACTTTGTGTGTGTGTGTGTGTTTTCTTTGTTTTTGTTTAAAAGGTGCCTTCTAAATCATGCATGATTCTACTCACCTTTCAAGCATTTTAGAAACAGGTTTCCATTCTGCAGTGTGTCCAATAAAAGAAATCACTGCAAAATTAAAAATTGTGGGGGGGGGGGGGATGCAGAATTTGAACAATCCTAGTCTAAATGGCTAGATTTGTTTTTCCTCTGCAATATTTATGTACCATACCATAGGATTTCAAAGCCCTTCTGCTTTTATGTTGAATAATATTTGTTCAGTCATGGTCCATTTGAAGGGTATGTCCACCATTTAAACAAAAAATCTCTGTAAATCCCCCCCAAAACATGACCTTGCATGGTTTATTGACTTTAAATGCCGGTCTAGCCCCTTCTGCTTGCTTCCATGCCTGGAAAAGGTACGGAAGACAAGCAGAAGGCAGGCATGGGAATTAGGGCTCGTAAGTATATTTAGCTGCCAGATTTAAAGCAAGGTTGAGGTTATGGGGGGTTTCCAGTAGCCACAAGATATTTTGTTTAGTGAGTAGACATACCCTTTAAACCTTTCTACTGTAATTTGGTTGGGGTTGCCTTTTTCCTGTTGCAGTTCAGTTCCATACATTTGTAAAGGGAATGTTCACACCACCAAGTACAAATTATTTATATATAAACAGGACCCCCTAAATCTCAAACTGCTATTCCTACCAGTTGTTGTCAACCACTATTTTTGAGTTCACTTAGCCACAGAGGTGGGCGACTGAAAAGCAGGTCTTTGGCAGTGACTATGAAGAGGAACCGCTGTCTTCAGGGAAAAGTGTAAGTATTGTAGTTATGGGGTGTAGAGGGTTTGCATATATATCTGGTTTGTACTTAAAGGGCATGTCCACCCCCAAAACTATAATCCCCCCCAACTACTGGCCCCATCAAGTAGTGTAATAAAATCCTTACCTCATATCCCAGCTCCATATGGTTCTCCTGTAGTCCCCCCCCAAAGTCCCAAAAACTGCCCACCAGGAGGATAGCAGAGTCCATATAGGACTGCCTCCTACCTGGCCTCCGGGAGAAGTTTGGCATGCGTACTGCTGCCCTTCTCCCCCTCCCTATATAGGATTCCCCCTGTCCCCCCAGCCCCAACCACTATATTTATATTCTTAGAAAGCTCCCCAAACTTTACTTACCTTCCCTCTTTCCCCCGCCGAAATGAACTCCCGGCAGCTGCGTCCGTGATTGGCTGCCGCCCAGTCAATCACAGACGCGACTGCTGGTCCCGCCCCTCTGCTTGCATTTTCTCGCAAGCAGAGGGGCGGCAGCACGGCGGAGGAAAGAAGGGAGGTAAGTAAAGTTTGGGGCACTTTCTAAAAATAAATATAGCGGTTGGGGCTGGGGGGACAGGGGGAATCATATCCCAAAAATTCATTTTTAGGGTGGACATACCCTTTAAGGAGTAAACTTGCCCTTTATTGTGCTTCTCTTTCCAAAATTATCATCACACTAAAAAAAAGTGTCAGATATGGCAGATAAAACAAACACCTAAGAAAAAGGCCAGTAGAATGTGCCAATTTAAGGAGATCTGGAGTAAACATTTATACTCAAGTCAAGGCGTTTCTTATGCATTTTGTGAGTTATGCAGTCTCGACTTAATGGTCACTCATGGTGGCTATAATGATGTCACCAGGCATATTACCACAGACTGACATGCTGGAGCAGCCAAAGCAGCCACAGAGACTCCACCAGTTTCCTCCTTTTATAGTGTTCAAGATTCACAAATAACTGAAAAAGTCACTGAAGTAAGAGTATTGTTTACTGGATTTTTGCTGAAGCATAATATCTCTATTTCCTCAAGTTCCCATATAAGACCAATGCTAAAGAAGAGGTTTCCAGATTAAAAAATAGCAGTGATACGGATGTACTGCTACAAAAACACACACGCAATCCATTGTGCAATAGCTCCCAAGGCTATTAATGTCAGGGCTGTAATTGAAGGGCAAGAAAAATATTTTGGCATCTCGCTAGACGCAAGCTCGAATGAGTTTGAAAAATATTTTCCTGTCCTGATGACATATGAAAACCCAACATCAGGACTTATTGTCACCGAATACTTAGATATGGTGTCTTGCGTGTCTAAGCGCAGGAGCTTTTTGATTGTGAGGACAGTATGCTTAAAAAGCACAATATAAACTGGAACAAGTGTGCCACATACTCAGTGGATAATGCTGCTAATATGCAAGGCAAGCACAACAGTCTTGGATAAGGACAACGCGAACACGGGAGCAAAAAATGTATGCAGTGGGATGTCCTTGCCATTTGGTCCACTTGATGGCTTAGCATGCTGCTTAATGCTTTCTAATAATGTGGAAGACCTAATTATAGATGATTATAATTTTCAAAAAAAGTGTAAAAAAAGAGTGGCCACACTTTTTACACTTGTCCTTTTGTAATACTGCCACATGTCCTTTTGTAATACTGGAGTAAGAAAAATAGTTAAAGGAGAACTAAAGTCCCCAGACAACATTGTCCCAATAGACAGAGCACATTCAGAAACACATCTCATCTCTCCCTTTGCTGTGGATGCTGGGTAATTAACCTGTGAGTACAAGGGGTCAGCTCCCATAATTCACCTTATCTGGGAACACCCCGCTAAGTGTACGCAGTACAGATTTACAGGAAACTGCAGTCTTGCTTCCTGGAAGCTGACAGCCAATCATGTTACAGCTCAGAGATCCTTCCCTGACACAGAACTCCGATTTCAGTGCAGTTTTTTGTAAAATTACAAATGCTCCTGTCCCTAACAATGATAAAATTCCTTTGTTTTTCATACAAAAAAGAAAAGTAATCTTTGCAGTGTATATATTTGCTAGCATGGATGAAAGAAACAGAACATTTCAGCAAAAAATAAAAGTATGGGGAAACGAACCAGCAACCTTCTATACTGTGTCTTTCTAAAAACTATGCTTTCTACCGCTATGCCACAATGGCTAATCTGTATTTAGTACATGTGGAGTCAATCTTTTGCTAGACACATAATAAAAACAAAGGGAACATGGGGAATCGAACCTGTGCCCCAATAGCCTATTTTTTTAATAACCCAGCACTTTAGCAGAATGCACCACCAGTGAACTTGCACTTGATACAAGTAGATTTCCGTACATGTCAGTAAAATCATGCTTGTGAAGGTTCTCATTCATCCAGGTCATGGTATATCTGTTGTATTCAATTAGATCAAATGGACTTGAAGTTTAGTTCTTGAAGACGTTTCGCTAGTCATCCGACTAGCTTTCTCAATTCGGAATGACTTGTACAAGAATCTGTGGCAATTATGTACCCTGGAAAATCCCAATTAGCATGTCACAGTGTTAAGGGCGTGATTGCATAGTGGCTAAGAGGTGTTATAAGAACGCCCAGAAATGTGGATGACACCTGGGTTAAAATCCACCAGAAAGAAAGTACAAGCTTTCACAGAACACATTAATGCGGTAGACCAAAACATCAAATTTTCAAGGGAAGAGGTACAAAACAATAAACTGGCTTTCTTGGACTGCTTGGTAGAAGTTAAGGAAAATGGTAATCTGGAAGTAGAGGTTTACAGAAAACCAACCCACACAGATCAGTATTTAGATCACAAGCTGTGTGTCATCAGAACCCTGCAACACAGATCAGAGAACATTCCCACTAGCAGAGGCGAAGGCTAAAGAAATGAAACATCTCAAAGGGGCCCTTAAAACTTGTGGATATCCAGACTGGGCCTTTGTCAAAAGAAGTAGAAGGAAATAAAAGAACACGTATACCAACAGTGAAGGGGAAAAGCAAGACAGGAGGAAGAACATGGTCATCCCATATGTTGCAGGGGTCTCCGAGAAATTAAGAATTTCCAAAAAACTCCGTATCCCTGTCTGCTGTAAACCAAACACACAAAGGCAGCAATTAAGCGACACAAGATAAGCGACATATATGCAGTGCAGTGAAGAATGCTCTGATTTGTAGGTGGGGGGAGACCAAACAGCAACTGCACCAACGTGCACCAACCAGCACAGAAGAGCCAATTCCTTGGGTCAGGACTCAGCCGTGTACCTGCATCTTAAGGATAAAGGACATACCTTTGAAGATTGTAATGTTAACATATTGGAAAAGGAACGTGACTGGTTTAAGAGAGGTGTTAAGGAGGCCATTTATGTGAAAATAAAGAAACCAAGCCTAAATAGAGGTGGGGGGGTTCGTCTGCCATGTACAATGCTATTTTGACACCTTACCCTGGGCGTTCCTGTAACACCTCTTAGCCACTACCCAATAACGCCCTTAACACCTGGCTGTGATATGCTAATTTGGATTTTCCAGGTTACATAATTGCTACAGATTCTTGTACAAGTCATTCTGAATTGAGAAAGCCAGTCGGATGACTAGCAAAACGTCTTCAAGAACTAAACTTCAAGTCCAGTTGATCTAATTGAATACAACAGATATGTCCGTAAAATCAGTTCACTATTTTGTATTGCTACTGGATGACTGTCAGCAATTCACGCTGGTTAGTAAATAAATAACAGAGCTGCTATATATAAAGTTTGTACATATGTAGAAACTTGATATTTTTCTAGAAACATGGAAACAAACAAAAAAAGCAATAAACTCAGGCAGTAAACTGTTATAATATTTCATAATTAAACTCAGGGATTAGAACTTGTGACTTCTTGGTCTGTTTGTTCCTAAAAACACAGCATCTACACGGTGCACCACCAGCAACTTAACTGTGACCACAGGTACACAGAAAGAAGCTAGAAACTTTGTGCATAGAGACAGTGAATCCTGGGGTCAAGGGGCGTGGATCTTTGAAGCCAACATGGGATGTGAGTTGTACGGGCAACAACATGGAAGCCTCCTTGTTACGGAATCTATTACTTATATCTACTAAAATGTTAATAACTAGAGAAGAATCTTTTAATGTATAGGTATTCTGGGGAGAAAAGCTTTCACACTAGGAATAAAAAAAATTAAGTTTTGTTCTCCTTTAAACATGTAAAGACAAGGTGAAAAGGCAATTGAGAAAACTTAATTTGCATGGTATGCCTTACGATCCTACTTTGTTAGTACTAAAGATATAGAGAAAGGTGCCAGAGAAAAAAAATTCATAAGAACGTTGATGATCCAATGTATATCAAACTAGATCTCTTGTTTTTACATTCAGTCATGCCAGTCTTTAATGAATTCAATGTCCTCCTGCAAACAAAGGCACCCTTCACAAAGAATTGCTGGTGAGGTTCATACAGCCAAGATCAATTTCTGGGAGACAGCATGTGGGAGTTAGACTACCATGATAAGTCAATACACCTCCCTCTATCTGAGGTCATCATAGGCTTTGAGACCAGGAACTGTGCCAGGAAAGAATTAGACACTCCTGCTTATGAAAAGTTTCATCTGAAACAATTAACTTTTACTGTAGAGCATTGGATTATATGAAAAAAAGCCATACCTGTAAAAGATCCAGTGCTTCAAAATCTGCAGTTTCTTAACCCTAATTCCCGCCTGTCAGCTAACAGGTAATCTACAGACTGTTATTTCTAGATTCCCGGATGTTGTTAAGGCTGAAGAGATGGACCGACTATTTGGGGAGTTTAGAGATTATCAAACATGTGATATCCCTTCTACTGAGGGAGTTAGAATTAATTATTTCTGGCACAAACTGTCCAAGGAAAAATACCCTGTGACAAGTCAAGGGAGATTTGCAACTATTTGCAAACTAGCTAAATTCATTCTACTCACACCAATGCCAACTGTGAAAGGTTATTTAGTATCATTAGAAAAGTCGTAACAGACCAACATAGCTGTCTGGGAAAAACAGCCAGCTGCTAGCGTTTACCAAGACGTTTCCACTGTCTGAAACACACTACAGTACTGGCAAGCAAATTAAATATTTTTTGTTATTCAAAATGTCATGAATGGCAGCCATCCACACAGCTACTTAAGAAAGCAAAGTCAGCAACTTTTGTCGCTTTAACTAGTAGAAAACAGGCAGCAGCTGGACTAAGCACAGCAAAGACCCCAGAATCTACTACTGTTTCTTTTGAATCCTCATCTGGACCAAGTCACACAGAAACCATGGCAACTTCTAAACCTTGAACTGAACAACCTGCTACCTCAAAACCATCTCACGCCGACACACCTTTCCTCTGAAACAGTCAAGCACAGGTGCTTCCACAAAAACTCCCCCCTCTGTTTCAGAAATCTGTGCCAACAAAAGGCAGCAATAAGCCAGTAACCAAGACCAAGAAAGGACCAACAGACTCTAGTGAGGAAAAACAAAAAACTCCAGTAATGAAGATGAGGACACTTATTCTGAATAATTAGTCCAGTAAATTAAAATATTCATCTTAATTATTTATAGTAATGTTTGCCCTTTGTTTGTTTTTCTTATTTACTAAATACACCTGAACTTTTTGCGACTTGCATCCCGATCAACTAAACTATTTTTAGACTTTTTTTTGTCTTTGAAAAAAACAAAGATCTCAGTGTCGGCCTATAATTTGTATTTACTGTACCCTAGTAGTCCAGATGGTTTTCTGTGAGTTTATTTGTAATAAAAGTAATTTGAGCTTCTTTAAAAAAACTTCTGACAAACATTTAAAAAGAAACAGTTTTCACATAATCCGATCTTGATACTAAAAACGATCTTTTGCTATTACATTGTAATCATACCCCTCCCACACCCCACCCACATGACAATGCCCATTTTCCGCTACGGCACACTGACGCTTTTGTCCATCTTTGGGATTTCCAAAAGTTGGGAGGATTTTCTATTGCATTTAGTACATGTAAGGAAGATTCTGTAACTAAAAAGGCTTCCATGTTGCAAAGTAGCACAACTCACAGCCTACGTAGTCTTCAAATGAGCAACGCCCGATCCAAAAATGTACTGTATCTATGGACAGAGTATTTTCGATACACGTCTCCATGCCAATTATGGAAGTCCTTGATCAGACTTTGAAATCTGCTAGTTATTCTCCCCCGGGGGAGAAGCATGCTCAGAGACTTATTGCTGTGGAAATCAGGAAGTACCTGAGGAAAAAACTGAGAAGGGGAGCCTATAAAAATGCAGGCAGGCTGGTCACATGGCTAAAAAGATTTCAACCAGGAAGTTACATTGCTGAACCTTTCCAGCAATAACTTCTCACAAATTTTATCTAGAAATGTGATTTAGGTTTTATTTTGAAGGTATGGTAGAAGGCTTTTTATATAATTACTACTAGTTTGGAAGAATTTGAGACCCCAGTTACCCTTTAATTATGTTTCTAACAAAACATAAAACTTCTAAATGTAGTCCAATACTTGGCATAAGCTTTGGAGGCTCACCAATTAAAGCATTTGTTTTAGAAGCACAAAGCCTACAGGTTCAAATCCAAACTTTTTTTGCTAAGAAACAAAAAATGAAAGATGCTACATGTAGTAGGCTTCCACACAGTATGTCTCTTGGGTTAGGGGTAAAAGCTCTGCTGTTAGCAAGACAATACATAAGTTTGCAGATTCAATTCACCAGACTGCCTTTTAATTTTTTATATCAATGCTAGCAAAGAAGTACAATGCAAAGATTACTTTTTTTGTTTGAAAAGCGAAGGAAATCATTGTTTTCTACTCAGTTAAGCACTACAGAACATGTAAAGTATACTGCATACACTTAGCTGGGTTTCACCCAGCAAAGATAGATTTTGGACGCTGTCCCCTAGTACCCACAGGTTAGTTTCATAAATTACCCAGCAGTCAAAAAAAGGTGAGAGCTTGTTGTATGTTAGTGAATGAGCTCGTTTTTTTGAGACAATGTTGTATGGAAACTTGATGTATTTGGGGTTTAACAATCCTGGAGACACCTACAACATAAAAAACTCTGTGGTAAGTGAATCTCTAATGGAAAAAGATTTGGGGGTTCTGGTAGATAGACGTACACATAGCAAACAATGCCAAAGGTTATTTCCCCTCTTTACAAGGCACTGGTAAGGCCACATTTGGAATATGCAGTTTTGGAATTTCATATACAAAAAAGGGACAACTTGGAAAAGGAAGCAGGTCTCTGATGAAGTGACTATCACGAAATGCGTCAGATGCTTCCTCCCACTCTCGCGATGTGTGTAACATGGTGATTGTCAGTGTTCTACAGACCGGCTCTGAGTTGATTTTAACTGAAATAAAGGATTTTTTCTTTAATTCCTGCGTGCTGCCTACTCCTACATATACCTTTGAACGTGATTGTCTTTATTCAACCTCAATTACTATGTTACTAAGTATGCCTCAGAATAACTTACATTTACTTACATTTGTTATTTTGTAATCTAAAAATATATATATGATAAAATTACAACAGTCAATGTATTTTAACTTTACACTACATTGATTTGAATACAATATACACTGTAAATGGTATAAACTATGGTTAATTACTTTTTTAAATCCAACATTAAGAACACAGGTGTGCCTCAAGAAAAATTTGTAAGTGCACCAATGTCTGAAAAATGTGAGAACCACTGGAATAGACAATGGATATAACATTCAGTTTGTAATTACCAATATACCACCTGGCAACAGAAGGCATCTTGCAGTCTCATGCTATATGAATAGCATTGTCCACAGAATCTAAGAAACAAGAAGTAGTTATCCATTTTTATGCTCAGTGGAGGGCTTTTTGCTCATTTTGGCTCCCCTCTCCCTAAGCTTTCTAGCTGCCCTGTTTATGGTAAAAATGGTCTGTAAATGCACTGAGGATGGGGACTCTGAAGTCAAACATACTATTGAACTTGTTTTTACAGTGTACATACCCTTTAAACTAGTTAAACCAGTGTTTCTCAACCTTTTTATCTGTGGGGACCCCTTGAAACAATTTTCATGTCTCAGGGACCTCTACATAAAATTATTATATACAGTATTTTTCTTTGTCAGTCATCAAATCATCAAAAAACCTAATATATACAAATATAAATGATAGATCTATAAATACATCTCTATTGAACAAAATGCACTCTAACACCAGGGTGGGAACCCTTACATTAAAACATTACTTATTTTTATTTATCTCTCAGACATCAATACACCAAACACAGACTTTATACAGAACATTGATAAATATGTAGAAAAATATATCAGCATTCATCAAAATTGTGGATCTATACAATTTGTCAATGTTTAGAGGACCCCCATGCAACCTCTCAGGAACCTCTAGGGGTCCCCAGACCCCTGGTTGAGAAACACTGAGTTAAACTAACGGGATAGCTGTGACTTTAAACTTTAAAGGGGTGTAAATTATTTTGTGTTAATCCCCTCCTTAGCCTTGTAAAAGTTGCTGGTTTTGTCTCTGCCCCCACAAGATTCTGGCTATCTGCTGCAGCTTCCTTGGGCCCACAAGTGTGTTAACTTTCTAGTGTGCACCGTCATTGCGCAAGCATGTGTGACATCATTATGCCGTGCTTGGTCACAATGGGATGACGGCCCACGAGCACATGCTCGCAACAGTGTGCGCAATGACGTCACGCACCATGCAGTTATGCGCAAACTTGTTTTTACAGTGTACATACCCTTTAATACACAGAAGGTTTGAAAGTAATTCATTGCGTGTGCGTGTGTATATGTGTACCATATATATGTGTGTATACATACATATATAAGGAATTCAACAGGCACACTCACAGGTCTTTAGTAAAAAGATAAACATTTCTTTTTTCAAAATAGACGTGTTTCCGCTCATTACACAGCCGTCCTCAGGATTAAACATAACACCTCCAATTCCCATTTAAATACTCAACCAGCATGCAACCCCCTTACCCAACACCCAGGATAAAACAATGTGTACATATATAACACCGTCCAGCCAATAGCTTCCACACATGTTCAGCTGCATCACAGGATACAAATCCATACAAGGCAATGCAACCGAGGTTCAGAACTTGTGACCTGTCCTGCACCCTATGCTGGAATCTCAAAAAAAAAATCTGTAATCCATGCCAAAGACCACTCCAACTCGCACTTCATATGCATGCGCATATGTACATCACTTTACCATGTCCCTGCCAGATGCCAATCATTATCACAATTGGTTGGGCAGAGGCATAGCACACCACCACCATGTGCAGGGAAAGTTCTATTTCACAGCAGGGTGCAGCATCCACGTATCATCCTTACCAGTAAGTGCAAAGCCTACACTATTATACAGTGTGGGCTTTGTGCCCGTTTGTAAGGATAATAATGGGAGTTTGAGTTTATTTTGAGAATCAAACATGAGTGCAGGATTTGTCACAGGTTCTGAACCTGGTTTACATTGCCTTGTATGTATATGTATCCTGTAATGCAGAAGAACTTGTGTGGAAGCTATTGGCTGGGCGGTGTTTTTATGTATCTAAATATTGTTTTATCGTGGGTGTTGGGTAAGGGATTTAACGCGGATTGGGCAATTAAATGGGAGGTGTTATGTTTATTCGTGAGGACGGCCCTGTGAGGAGCGGAAACGTGTCTATTTAAAAATAAAGAAATCTGTATCTATTACTAAAGACCTGCGAGTACTCCAGTTGAATTCCTAGCCTGTGAATTGTGGGGCTGCGGCAAAGCAAGCTTTTTGACGTTAAAGTGGAGTGCACTCGAGTTGCAAAATATTAAATATATATCCTTTATATTTTATAAACATATTTATAAGCTCATAGGGGAACAGTTTTAGGTGGGGATATTTAACACTATTACACATAGGAAGGGTCTATATGTATGTGTGTAATTAACACCATTTAATTCAAATCACCATAACAAAACACTATACAAAGTATAGTACTACTGACTTGACCCCATTCACTCTAATCTCATACCCCATCCCTCCTCTTCCTTCATACCAGCCCTATCCTCTCTCTTTAACTTGTCCCTATCCACAGGTATTTTCACCTTATTTAAACATGCCGTGGTATCCCCTATACAACCCTCCTAGGACCCGTCCGTTCTTTCCAGCTACCGGGCCCGTCTATTTTGCTTCCAAACTACTGGAAAGATATCTATTGCTGACGTGGGTCGTCATCTGTCTTTGACCACCTCCAGTCAGGCTTCCGCCCTAACCACTCCACAGAAACTGCCCTCACTAAAGAGAATAATGATCTACTTAGTGCTAAATCTAAGGGTCACTACTCTTTGCTTATTAGGAGGTCCTTGTTTTCCAAAGCCAGTGCTTGGCAACAAAAACAGCCCTACCCTAAATCAACACCGATCATGATTCGGATTTCAGACAAACAGCTCCGATCTTGTGTGCAGCCTCAGTGTGCTAATCAATAGGGAATTGCGCTTCAGAAACCAAATTTCGGCTGTAGTCAAATCTACCTACTTTCATCTGAAAAACATTGCAAAAATCAAACATCTGATCCCCCCAGAGGATCTTCCAACCCTAGTTCACTCCTTCATCACATCACAGTTGGACTGCTGCAATGCCCTTTATGTAGGTCTCCCACAAAAAGACCTGCACCGCTTACAATTAGTGCAGAATGCTGCTCCCAGACTGCTAACAAACCAGCCTCGCCACTGTCACATTACACCGATCCTTCGCTCACTGCACTGGCTACCAGTACAGAATACTCTTCAAGATTGGACTGTTGACTTTCAAATCACTGCACAATCTGGGCCCTGCATACATGAAGGACTTCCTGAAGCTGCACCACACCTCTCAACCCCAGATCAGCAGTTCCATAAACTTGGTCACTCCCAGAGTGCGCCTCAAAACCTTTGGAGACAGAGCTTTCTGTCATGCTGCCCCTACCCTTTGGAACTCCCTACCACACCCAGTAAAGACAGCCTCTTCCCAGGAATTATTCAAATCCAGACTGAAAAGCCACCTGTTTAGCCTGGCATTTCCGGATTTATATAGAGTTCCTCTATACCACAATTTACCAATCAACCAATTATTGGTCTGAGCCATGCTTACAGCGCTTTGAGTCCTGCGGGATAAAAGCGCTTTACAAATAATATTTGTTGTTGTTGATCTGACCTCTGCTTTTGATTCTGTTGATCATCCTATACCTCTTCAGACCCTGGCCTCCTTAGGTATCCAGGATACTGCAATTTCTTGACTATCCTTCTATCCTTCTATATCTCTAGTAGGACCTTTAGTATTTTCCACTCTGGAATTAGCTCCCCAAATTGAACCTCCCTGTGGGGGGGTCCCGCAGGGCTCAGTACTCAGCCCTCTTCTTTTCTACATCTACACCTATGGCCTTGGAAAACTCATTAGCTCCTTTGGACTTTTGTATCACCTGTATGCAGATGACACTCAAATTTACATCTCACTACACGGATATCTCAGGTCCCCGACTGCCTTAGTGCCATCTCTGCCTTCACGCCCTCCTGCTTCCTCAAACTAAACATGAAGACTGAACTTGTTCTTTTCCCATCCTCACAATCCATGCCCCTCCATAGTCTTACTATTAATATTAACACACCTATATCCCCATATTCTCATTTCCGCTGCCTGGGAATAACGCTAGATTCTTTCCTTTAAACCCCATGTCAATTCGCTTGCCAATTCCGGTTGGCTCCAATTTAAAAACGTCTCCCACATTCGTCCCTTCCTCTTGAAAGAAGTTACAAAATTCCTAGTCCATGCTGCCCTAATCATATCCCAGCTTGACTACTGCAACACACTTGTGTGGTTTATCAAAACAACCGCCTGGCACCACTTCAAATCGAACCTCAACTCTGCTGCCCGGCTCATTCATTTCTCTTATTACATCTCTAATGCCTCTCCTCTGTCAGTCCCTCCACTGGTTGCCCATCACACAAAGGATCCAGTTCAAGCTGCTTACCCTATCCTGGTGCATGCATTTATCACATCACGGTTGGGCTACCGCAATGTTCTCTATACAGGCATTCTAAAAAATGACCTGCACCGCCTGCAACTAGTAAAGAATGCTGCTGCAAAGCTATTAACAAGCCAGCCCCACCATTGCCACACAACACCAACCCTTCGCTCACTCCCCTGGCTACCGATAAAATGGAGAATTCTGTTTAAGATCACCTTATTAAAATTTAAATCCTTGCACAATCTGGGTCCTGGATACCTGAAGAACTTGCTGCAACTTCATCACACCCCCCACAATCTTAGATCAAAAGGATCCAATAACTTGGTCATCCCCAGAGTCCACCTCAAAACGTTTGGAGACAGAGCCTTCTGTCATGCACCCCTACACTTTGGAACTCCCTGCCACACCTAATCAGGACATCCCCATCCCTGGAAACGTTTAAATCCAAACTGAAAAGCCACCTGTTTAGTTTGGCATTTATGAACACTTGACTATTTCCTCTGTAATACAGACTCTATTGATCTGAGACATATCGGTGCGCTTTGAGTCCTTTAGGAGAAAAGCACTTTACATATTTTATTGTCGCAGATGTAACCTCCACTCTGCAAATGATATCCTCCTCTCATCCACCCTGCTCACCCCTTCCCATGCCAGCATTCCATAATGCCCCCTCTGCTCTGGAACTCCCTTCCTCCAAATGTCCGTCACTCACCAACCCCTAATATCTTCAAACGTAACCTTAAAGGTAAACTAACATTTATCCCCATACTGGCCCCACTGTGTAGTTTTAAAAAAAAAATCCTTTCCTTACATCTCTGAATAGGCACTGCAGGAGAACCACAAGGAGCAAATTCCAGGAAAGTAAACAGAAGGAGCCGTCAATGAGTCATCCGGTCCTTGCCATTTTCTTAACCTCAGTAAGGCATGCACAAGGGAACCCTTGGTATTCTACAAATGAACATACATTTTGAGCCGTGATCCTACATTAATAACCCACACTATCGCATTTTTAAAAAATGGCCCATATTTAGGGGAACTTTATACCCGGGTGTGTGTGTGGGTGTGGGGGGGGGTGTGTGTGTGTGTGTGTGGGTGTGTGTGTGTGTGTGGGTGTGTGTGTGGGTGTGTGTGGGTGTGGGTGTGTGTGTGTGTGTGTATATATATATATCTCTATATCTATAAAGTTTGCCATAATGTAGGTTGTTAAAGTAAGATCGCAGACATACATTTATGGCGATGATAGGATAAGCCACACCTCTGTCACTAGTTAAACCTCTACATGTCTTCAAACCTGACAGAAAGTGCAACAAAGTTCTGTATTTTACCAAATTATGTGTGGTTTGTAAAATATGTGACAGTCTTAGTCAAAAGAAAACATTTGCATGCCCCTTTCTATGAGAATGCTGGGAGTTTATTAATTGTTTATTACATTTTTTAAGCAATGCTTTATCAATAAGAGGCTGTGAAGTACATTTTGTTGTAAGAAGGCTCTATCTAAATGTATGCTTTGTGGAAGCCTTTTTTCTCCTTTAAGCCCACCTCACATTAAGCTATATAGAAGTCTGGTATCTTGTGCTCTCAAATCCTACCCCATCAAATTAATGAGCCCTAAGTATTACAATCTATTAAGATTGAATCATGGCAGGATGGTCGGGAGAGAACACCATTTCTGCTTATAGAATGACATGCTGTGACTTTACATGATGACTTCTCAGCTCATCTACAGCTCAGAAAAATTAATGCATTACCCTGCTTGAATTATTTAGATAAATTAACAGGGACAGTTTTAGGGAATACAGGTTATAAATTAAGACATTACAACAGACTGCCAAAGGAACTGCATCAGCTGCTTCAGGTTTTATGTACACAATCTTTAGACTGACAGAAGCTTCTAACACAAGATCCTGAACTAAATGGTTTTATGAATTTCTTGAGGACATCCTCCTTGACCCAATCAGTCGCAGAAGAGAAAAATGGGGGGAAAAACCCCTAAATTTTCCAATCTAGTATCTGCAAAATGCTTAGCACGATTTCTAACAACAGCTGCATTTGCAAGGAGTTTCCATAACCTACCTGAACTTGTGTGCATTTAACTTGTGAAATGCTGTAAAAGTCTTTTTAAAGATATAGCATTCCTAAGAGCTTCCATAGAAACATGGTAAATTCCCAGAAGTCTTAGTTTAAAAGACTGTATGAAAATAAAGAACAAAGATATACAACAAATTATTAAAAGTACCTGTGGGCACAAAGTTTCCAGATGACTTGCAGATATACGAACAAGTTTAACGCCTTCTTCATTATTCGATATAGAACATGCCAAATTTGCTACCTATAAAACAAAGCAAATATTTAATCAGAGTCACATATGTCACAAAACATTATTGCTCACTGGGGAAATATCTTACTTTGGGGTAATATGTAATGTACTAAGCAATAACATTATTATTAAAGGGCAATAATAAAAGGATAATTGATTTCTCAATCCTTAAAGAGTATTAACACAAGCCAATCTACATTTTACCCTTTGATTTGGCTTACTTTTATCGGCATAGATTTAGTTGAACAGGGTATTTTTATAAAAAGATACCCCAGCTACTAGCCAGACAAATAGGTAGGTGCAATCCTCTTAGCCCTCTACTCCTAGGGAAAAGTAATCAAGACCTTTCATTTTGTCTGAACGTATTAAAAGGACAAGTGAACCCATTTATTCACTTACCATGTCTTTTTCCCCACTTTAAAGTTAATTTTCCTTTTTTGTTTTCTAAAAAATAGTAACTATCACTTTTTTCATTCTTACTTCCTCATCTCACATTCTAGCTCTTATTCTAGAATGAGATCGAGAATCACTGACCGTGTATAAGTGCTTGATTTGGGTATCAGAAATGCAGAGCCAGATTGATCTGCTTGAGGTTTTGGCAAATGATTTAAATTATAAAAGAAAATTCTTTTATAAATGGACATGTCTGCTTTTAAGGGATGCGTTAAGAAACAAGCGTTTATTAATCGTGGTTTGCAGTCTGAGTGAATGTACTAACTTAGCACTATTTCTGGGAGTGTGAGTATAATTTTTTTTTTTTTTAACTGCTTACTACTGGAATATGGTGGTGGGAATGGTTTAAATCAACTTTAGGCACATTCAGGGTTATCCAATAAAAGTTCTTATCGTTTAAAATGGTTATCATTTTGCCCCAACCAATCAGATTTTAGCTTTCAAATGTTAAAAAATATCTGATTGCTTGTGGCAAAATTAGCACCACTTTAAACAATAACAAGTATTTAATTTAGGAACTTTCAGGGAGATTCAATAAAAGTTATCAACTACATTGTTACCTGTAGGATGGGGGCTGGGAAGAAACAAATGAGGCATTATTTTGGTTGTTTTTTGTTTCTCGCCATTCTGACTGGAAGAGGGTGTAGCTAATTGGTTTAAATTGCCAGAGCAATATAGGGTATTTGGTTTGGAAGCTCATAAAAGTTCTCCTTCCAGAGTGATCCAGCTCTGTTCAATCCATTTGTAAAGGGTTTTGTCTGTTTTTAAGGGGTGCGTTAAGAAACAAAAGCATTTAAAACAAAAAAGGGTTTAAGAACAAGATTGCTGCTTCTGTGTTGTGTATTGCTGCTTAGTATGGACCGTTTTATTGGGGCCATGCAATGTGCATCCTGCCACATGTATGGGATCTTGGAGCAGCCACCCCAAGGGACCTATATATGTGTCAGATGTGAGTAGGTTGCCCTTTTGGAATCTGAAGTGCAAACTCTAAAGGGTAAACTTGCAGCATTAGATATGGGGAAGCACACTAATCAGGTGAATTCACAACTATTTATTGTAACAACACATAAGTTTTTCGGGACGCCCTGTCCCTTCTTCAGGTAAAACCAGAGTGATCAAAACAACAAACATTTAAACCCTCAGGCTCCCCATACAAATCATGTGATACAATGAGTGACAACACAGGGGCCCAAAGTGAGGCTACCCATACAGTACATGAAAATACAAAGTGCAATGCAGCAAAAAAGTGCTGAATGCTATAAATACATAGTATAAAGTGAATCATAATAAAATCTAAAACACATCATTAAAAACACATAAAACAACATAATATCCAAGACAGGTGGCATAAGTGAAGTTCATCAGATGCATGTATCAGTGACAGGAATAAAGTTCATCAGTGACAAGAGTAAAAAAACACTAAAGTCCATTAAAAGCAAATACTACTCAAAATAACGTCTTGTAAACATTGTTTCATTGTTATAGATAAACCATCTCAGAATGATACCGTATATACACCGAGATTTTTAGGTTTTAAAAATACCTTTAAAACCTGACCTCGGTTTATACTCGGGTCATACGCATAGAAGCAGCCTACCTGTAGCAGAGCGTTCGGCAGTGCAGTGAGGAAACCCGGAGCAGTCAGAGGTGCACGTGTGTGCACGTTGGGGGACGTAAGTTACGTACGTCCCGCTTACGCACCGCCTCCTGACTGCACCGGACATAGAGGGAGGATGGAAGAGCCCTCACAGCCGCCTCTCGATCTCCTAAACAGCACCTTGTGCAGCTCTGTCTGTGAGACTGGAAGGAGGACGTGTTGGAGGAGATGTTCACCATATAGTAAGGAAAATCTTATGTATAGTTTTAGGGGTGGGCTAGTACCATAAATCTGTACAGTGAAGGGGTGGGGGTTAGTTGGGGCACTGTGAACAAAGGCATTTAATTATGATGTAAAACTGCATTATTTTATTATGTGAGCTTGCCACTCCAGATGTTTAGAAACTACAACTCCCAGCAACCAAAGCATGCTGGGAGTTGTAGTTTACAAACATCTGGAGTGCCATGGAATAGTTGGTAACTGCATTCTGCTATTTTTATGGTACCAAATATTGAACATTAGTGTTCATATTTTCTTCCCTCAGTTTATACTCGAGTCAATCATTTTACTCCTTTTTTCAGGTAAAAATAGGTACCTCGGTTTATACTTGGGTCGGTTTATACTCTAGTATATACGGTACTTATTCTTGTCTGCGTCCTGTAGATGGCAGTATTAGGAAACAAACATATGTACCCAGGCAGCAGGCCTTTGAATATATTGAAAAGGCTCAAATTGTGTGGAGGGTTCACCAATCCCTTGAAACTTATAAATAGCAACAAATTGTCACACAAGAGCCAGAATAACAGTGCTATCCGTGATTTATTGGAGATACCAGCACGACCTGTTTCAGACCAGTGTGGTCTTTCCTCAGGTGCAAATGCACCTGAGGAAAGACCACACTGGTCCGAAACATTAGACCTGAGAGAGAATACACAAAATAGCCAATTACTAATCTGCAAATTGCACAATATAGTCTAATAAGTGGTTATAAGGACTAAAAAGGCACACCTATGCCTAAATAAAGCTATTGAGCCCTGCTTCCTCATTCATACCAATAGGGAATAGTGTTTGCAGTTTGTCAATCCAGATTGCCTCTTTTCTTAAGAGGGCTTTTCTATAGTCACCCCCTCTCATCAGGTTTTACCACTTCAAGTATTTGCCACTTTAGTTGAGAGGTTCGATGCAGATTCTGAAAAAAGTGCCTGCTCACAGGTGTCTCATGCCTAGATGGTTCCCCTGTATACTTGTTAATGTCCCTTTTGTGTTCGCCCATGTGAATCTTAGCTTCTCTTTCAGTCTTTCCTACGTACCCCTTCCCACATGGGCATTTGAGAAGGTACACTAGCAGCAAAGTCCTTAACTGTAATTTCGAAACCTTTACTGGGATGATATATGACATCTCCAGGGATAATGGCATTACACACCACATCTCCTACAGGGAAAAGTATCGTCCTTAAATGGGCCTAGGAGAAAGCTTTTCTTTTCCGCTGTGATGTCCAAGTCTGTATGGACTACCTGATCACCTATGCTTCTTGATCTTTTATAAGAAAACAAAGGAGGAGAGGAAAGAAATATCTCCAAACGTAGCGTCACTCTGCAGTATTCTTCAATGCCGATGTACAATTTTGCGTGTGTCAAAGGTGGTTACCAGTGGTATTCTACGGTTTTCTGCTCTTCCTTTTTTATCCGGTAGGAGGGAGGATCTTTCTATCCTCATGAATTTTTCACAGTCCTTTTTCAACCTGGTTGCATCATACCCTCTCAAGAAATTTCTCACACATTTCATTCAATCTGATCTGGCATTGGTCACTATCACTTAAGATTCTCCTGACTCTCAGAAATGGACTGTATGGATGGCCCTTGGTGGAGCCTGCAGGATGATGGCTACTTGCCAAAAGAAAGTAATTCCTGTCAGTCGGTTTAACGTAAAAAAAAAAAAACTTGCAGCATTACAGGGCTTGGCAAACCAGGGGGAAATGCAGGTACTGGCAGGAGCCAGTAAACTAGAGGGTGGAAATGAAAGATAGATTTGTAAGGGTCACCAGGGGAAGTAGGGGACGGAAGGGTAGGGTCACTTCTTGCCAGCTGTTCGATCCCAACAGATTTGCTGTGTTAGGTGAAGATGTGGAGGACAATGGCTCAGAAGTAGCATGTATGGAGCGGCCCATTCCCTTGAGCACCAAGGGGATGGCCATATCTATTAAAAGGGAGGATAGGGAGGTGGTAGAGGTGGGGGACTCCATTAGTAGATAGGGTAATCTGCCGCCAAGACCCTACATGCCGAATAGTGTGTTGCCTGCCAGGTGCTAGGGTACAACATGTGGTGGATCATGTAGACAGATTATTGGGTGGGGCTGGGTGTGACCTGGCGGTTCACGTTGGGGCAATAACAAAGTTAGAGGTGGAAGTTAGGTCCTTAAAAATGATTTCTGAGAGTTAGGGGCCAAGTTAAAAGTAAGGACCTCAAGGTTAGTGTTTTTTCAAATAATACCGCAGCCACGTGCTACGCTAGGGAGGCAACGGGAGCTTAGAAGTATAAATGCGTGGCTAAGAGGGTGGCGTAAGAAGATGGGGTTTGGGTTCTTGGAGAACTGGGCTAACTTCATGTTGGCTACAGGCTCTTTTGTAGAGATGGACTGCACTTCAATGATAGTTGTGCAGTTGTTTTGGAGGAGAAGATGTTAGGGGTTGGAGTAGATTTTAAACTAGGTATGGGGGGGTACATTGGACAAAAAAGGGCTAGACAGAGGTAATCGGGATCAGGGGGCTAATAAGAATGGAGAGTGGAAATGTAGGGAGGGGGAGCATAGAGGATAAGGAGGCATGTACGTCCAAGTTTGGAAGTAAATTGAATGATAATCTAAAATGTATGTTTACAAATGCAAGAAGTCAGTCTGGAAAAACTGGAGAACTAGTACTAATAGCTTTAAAGGAAAGGTAGGATGTGGTCTGTATAACAAACATAACTAAATGATTCATACGACTGGACAGTAAATGTTAAAGGATACTCCTTATTGAGACATAACAGAGTTAAGAAAGGAGGGGGAGTATGTATGTATGTATGTATGTTAAACAAGAATTGAAGCCAAATTTAAAAGATGAGAGATGGGGGTATAGATGAGAAGGCCAAAACAATATGGGTGGAGCTATGTACAGGAAGCAAGAAAGTGGGTAAATTAATTGTTGGGGTATGTTATAAGCCGCCAAATGCCAGTGAGGATGTGGAAATGAATCTGCTGGTATGGGGCATGTTCTGGTTATGGGGTATTTCAATTACCCTGACAGATTGGAGTATGGGAACTGCTGGCACCTCAAAAGGTATCAAGTTCTTAAATCTCCTTTATGAGCATTTTCTTTCACAGATGGTACAAGTTCCTTCTAGACAGGATGCGTTGTTGGATCTGGTGATATCTAATAACCCTGAGCTCATTTTAGAGATGAAGGTAATGGGAAGCTTAGGGAATAGTGTCATTTAATATAGGTTGCAAAAAAAAAAAAAGTACACTTGGTTAACATTTAGGAAAACTAATTTATGTTGTTGAAGGAATCGCTCCTGCTCATAGACTGGGGGGATGTATTCCTAAGTAAGGATATTGAGCAGAATTGGACCACTTTTTAAGGGATATTAAACAATTAAATTTCTAAATTAATACCTTAAGGGAACAAGTTTAAAAAAATTAGGTCCTCTCCTGCCTGGCTGAATGCCTGGGTAAAAAGGGAAATGGAAAAAAAATTTAAATCGGAGGGAACAGAACAGACACACTGGGAGTATAAAAGCTGTAATAATGAATGCAATAAAGCAATTAATCTAGCTAAAAATAGAAAATGAAATATGGATAGCAGAACAAAGCAAGTTTAACCCCAAAATGTTTTTTAAATATATCAATAGTAAAAAGATGAGGACTGAGAATGTTGGACCATTATATGCCGAGAAGGCTAATGAGCGAAACCATTTTCCCCCCTCTGTTTTTACTTTAGAAAATCCTAGTCCTTGTACTAGGGACTGTAATAATATGAAGGGTATAAATGAGGAATATTCACTCTGGCTGACAGAGCATATGGTGCAGAAACAATTAGACTAAGTTAACATCAATTAAGCCCCAGGACTGGGTGGAATATAACCTCGGACCTTAAGAGAGCTTAATTCAGTTCTATCTAGACCACTGTTTATCTTTTCAGAATCACTTCTGTCTGGTGATGTGCTGCTGGAATGGAAAAAAGCCAATGATTCAAAAAAGGTAGTCGTTCCCAACCTGGTAACTATAGACCTACAAGTCTAACATTAGTGGTAGGGAAGGTGATGGAAACGGTTACGGGATCATATTTTATGAGGAATAAATCATGCCAGACTTGGTTTTTATGAAGTAGTATGAAGAATTTAGATTCTGGCATAGCAGTAGATGTGGTATACTTGTATTTTGCAAAAGCTTTTGATACTGTGCCACATAGGAGACTAATGTATAAACGGAGGACTGTCGACCTAGAAAAAATCATTTGTACATGGATAGAGAATTGGTTATTGGATCACAAACAGAGTGGTGGTCAATGGGGCTACATCTTTGTGGGCGAAAGTTCCAAGTGGTGTGCCTCAAGGTTCCGTACTGGGGCCACTTTTTAATCAGTTTATAAATGACTTAGAAGGGGGCATTGTGTTTGCTGATGACACTAAACTTTGCAGAGCTTTGGAAACTTCAAATGATGTGCAATTGCTGCAAAATGACCTAGATAGATTATCAAAATGGGCAGCAGTATGGCAGATGAGATTCAATGATGATAAAATGTAAGGTGATGCTTTTAGGGTTTAACAATCCTTGTGCCACCTACACCAAAAATAACCGTTAAGTGAATCTCTAATAGAAAAGAATTGGGGGGTTCTGGTAGATAACAGACTTAGCTGTAGCAAACAATGCCAGGCAGCAACAGCTAGAGCTTTCAAGATATTGTTTTGTACAAAGAGGGCAATAGATTCAAGAGAAAAAAAAAAAAAAAACATACTCTCTTTACAAGGTAAGACCTCATTTGGAATATGCGGTGCAGTTTTGGAATCCCTTATACAAAAGGGACATCTTGGAAATGGAAGCAGTTCAGAGAAGGGCAACTAAAATAAAGTGAATGGAGGCTCGACTATGCAGGCAGATTAAACAAGTTAGGGCTGTTTACATTAGAGAAGTGACATTTGCGTGGGGATATGATCACTTTATACAAATATTGTATATTAATGGGCCATACAATTAACTCTGGTGCATTTACTAATCGGTCATATCAGAGGACACATGGATATCCTTTAAGATTGGAAGAAAAAAAAGTTTCATCTTAAGGTTAGGAAAGGTTTCTTTATAGCGAGAACGGTGAAACTGGAACGGTCTTCCAGCAGATGTGGTAATAGCAAGTTCATTGAATAGCTTTAAAAGTGGGCTAAATAAACATCTAAAACTAAAAAATATTGATAATTACTGGTATTATTACATATACTGTAGTTCTGGTTGATACAGGGATACTTTTCGATCAACTGATAGCGCTGGACCCAGTTGAAAAAGCAAACCTTGAAGTGGTGGCTGGGCTTCAAATAATTTGGCCAAGTTATTGAACTAATTGCTTTTATTTATCCAGAGAGAATGTTGGGCTTTTATAGCAGCATCATAGAGGGAATAAACATGTAAGCAATTGAATGGGGTGTGCACTAGGCTTCTATTTTGTATGTATACAGATGAGATTCAATGTTGATAAATGTAAGGTGATGCATTTAGGATTTAATAATCCCTGTGCCACCTACACCATAAATAACTGTGTTAAGTGCATCTGTAATGGAAAAAGATTTGGGGGTTCTGGTAGATAACCGACTTAGCTGTAGCAAACAATGCCAGACAGCCAAGGCTAGAGCTAGCAAGATATTGTCTTGTATAAAGAGGGGAATAGATTCAAGAGAGAAAAATATTCTCCCTCTTTACAAGGCACTTTTGGAATACGCAGTGCAGTTTTGAAATCCCATATAAAAAAGGGACATCTTGGAAATGGAAGCAGTTCAGAGAAGGGCAACTAAAATAATAAGGGGATTGGAGGGGCTTAAATATGCAGGCAGATTAGACAAGTTAGGGCTGTTTACATTGGAGAAGAGACGTTTGCATGGGGATATGATCACCTTATACAAATATATTAATTGGCCATACAATAAACTCTCTGGTGCATTGTTCATGAATAGGTTATATCAGATATATCAGAGGACTCATGGACATCCTTTAAGGTTGGAAGAAAAGATTTAATTTCAGGTTAGGAAAGATTTCATTACAGTGAGAGCGGTGAAACTGTGGAACGGTCTTCTAGAAGATGTGGTAATAGCAAGTTAGTTAAATAGCTTTAAGAAGTGGGCTATATTCGTTTCTAAAGCTAAAAAATATTGAGAATTACTGGTATTAATACATATACTGCAGTTCTGGTTGATCCGGGAAGGAATTTCCCCCCTTTTTTCTAGCTGTTTTTTTTTTTGCTCTTCTCTTGATCAACTGTTAGGTAGGGTTAAAAAAGGATGGTGAAAACGTTGGACTTTATGGACGCATGTCTTTATTCAACCTCAATTACTATGTTACCAAGTGTTCCTTAGAATAACTTACATTTGTTATTTTGTAATCTAAAAATATATATGATAAAATTACAACACAGTCAATGTATTTTAACTTTACACTACATTGATCTGAATACAATATACACTGTAAAGTGTATAAACTATGGTTAATTACTTTTTTAAATCCAACATTAAGAACACAGGTGTGCCTCAAGAAAAATGTGTATCCAGCAGATATGGTAATGGTAAATTCATTGAATAGCTTAAAAAAGTTTCTAAACCTAAAAAATAGAGAATTACGGGTATTAATACATATACTGTAGATCTGGTTGATCAAGGGATACTTTCCAATTGCCGTTTGGAATCAGGAAGGATTTCCCACCACATATCTGTTGTATTCAATTAGATCAACTGGACTTGAAATGTAGTTCTTGAAGACGTTTCGCAGTCATCCGACTGGCTTTCTCAATTCAGAATGACTTGTACAAGAATCTTGTGGCAATTATGTACCCTGGAAAATCCCAATTAGCATATCACAGCCATGGTTAGGGTGTGATTAGATAGTGGCTAAGAGGTGTTATAGGAACGCCCAGAGTAAGGTGTTAAAACAGCATTGTACATGGCAGACAGTTGGTGTCGAACCCCCCCACCTCTATTTAGGCTTGGTTTCTTTATTTTCACATAAATGGCCTCCTTAACACCTCTCTTGAACCAGTCACGTTCCTTCGCTAGTATGTTAACATTACAATCTTCAAAAGGTATGTCCTTTATCCTTAAGATGCACATACACGGCTGAGTCCTGACCCGAGGAATTGGCTCTCTGTGCTGGGCCATACGTTGATGCAGTTGCTGTTTGGTCTCCCCCACATACAAATCAGAGCATTCTTCACTCACTGCACTGCACATATGATGTCGCTTTTCTTGTGTTTAGGTATTGGGTCTTTCGGATGTACCAATTGCTGCCTCAGTGTGTTTGTTCGGTTTAAAGCAACAGGGATCCGATGTTTTTTGAAAATTCTTCTTAATTTCTCGGAGACCCCTGCTACATATGTGATACCATTGTATATCCTCCTGTCTTGCTTTTCCCCTCACTGTTGGTATTCGTGTTCTTTTCTTTCCTTCTACTTCTTTTGACAAAGGCCCAGTCTGGATATCCACAAGTTTTAAGGGCTCCTCTGAGATGTTTCATTTCTTTAGCCTTCGCCTTGTACTAGTGGGGATGTTCTCGGCTCTGTTTTGCAGGGTTCTGATGACACCCAGCTTGTGATCTAAAGGGTGGTGGGAGTCAAACATCAAATACGGATATGTGTGTGTTGGTTTTCTGTAAACCTCTACTTCCAGTTTACCATTTTCTTAACTTCTACCAAGCAGTCCAAGAAAGCCAGTTTGTGTTTTGTACCTCTTCCCTTGTGAATTTAATGTTTTGGTCCACCGCATTAATGTGTTCTGTGAAGCTTGTACTTCCTTCTGGTGGATTTTAACCCAGGTGTCATCAACATATCTGAACCAGTGGCTGGGTGCGATGCCCTTAAAGGTATAGGCGCTGTTGTTTCTACCTCCTCAATGTAAGGTTGGCCACAATAGGTGAACTGGAGATCCCATAGCACATCCATGTTTTTGCTTATAGAAGTTATCCCTGTTTTGTTAGGTGGTATTCAGCACAAGTCCAACAGGAACCACCTGTTCTGGGTTGAGATCAGTTCTGCTGGTAAGAGTGCTGTCTTGGCCCAGCCGTTTTCTCACCATGTCAACAGCCTCCCTAAGGAAGGGGCCCCACTAAGACCTATAGTCAGCAGCATCAACTCTAACATACAAGGTGGCAAAATATCTTGCTAACATCTTAGGACCTTTGGTGGGAAGTTCTAAGCATCACATCCAGAACTCTCAGGATTTCACCAACAAGATTGAAGATATAGTACTCGGTGTAGAAGAAACTATGGTGTCCTATGATGTGACAGCACTCTTACCAGCAGAACTGATCTCAACCCAGAACAGGTGTGTTCCTTGTTGGACTTGTGCCTGAATACCACCTATTTCAAATACAGGGATAAGTTCTATAAGCAAAAACATGGATGTGCTATGGGATCTCCAGTTTCACCTATTGTGGCCAACCTTTACATTGAGGAGGTAGAAACACAGGCGCTTAATACCTTTAAGGGCATCGCACCCAGCCACTGGTTCAGATATGTTGATGACACCTGGGTTAAAATCCACCAGAAGGAAGTACAAGCTTTCACAGAACACATTAATGCGGTGGACCAAAACATTAAATTCACAAGGGAAGAGGTACAAAACAACAAACTGGCTTTCTTGGACTGCTTGGTAGAAGTTAAGGAAAATGGTAAACTGGAAGTAGAGGTTTACAGAAAACCAACACACACATATCCGTATTTGATGTTTGACTCCCACCACCCTTTAGATCACAAGCTGGGTGTCATCAGAACCCTGCAACACAGAGCCGAGAACATCCCCACTAGTACAGAGGCGAAGGCTAAAGAAATGAAACATCTCAGAGGAGCCCTTAAAACTTGTGGATATCCAGACTGGGCCTTTGTCAAAAGAAGTAGAAGGAAAGAAAAGAACACGAATACCAACAGTGAAGGGGAAAAGCAAGACAGGAGGATGAACATGGTTATCCCATATGTAGCAGGGGTCTCCGAGAAATTAAGAAGAATTTTCAAAAAACATCGTATCCCTGTCTGCTTTAAACCGAACAACACACTGAGGCAGCAATTGGTACATCCGAAAGACCCAATACCTAAACACAAGAAAAGCGACATCATATATGCAGTGCAGTGAAGAATGCTCTGATTTGTATGTGGGGGAGACCAAACAGCAACTGCATCAACGTATGGCCCAGCACAGAAGAGCCAATTCCTCGGGTCAAGACTCAGCCGTGTATCTGCATCTTAAGGATAAAGGACATACCTTTGAAGATTGTAATGTTAACATACTGGCGAAGGAACGTGACTGGTTCAAGAGAGGTGTTAAGGAGGCCATTTATGTGAAAATAAAGAAACCAAGCCTAAATAGAGGTGGGGGGGTTCGACACCAACTGTCTGCCATGTACAATGCTGTTTTAACACCTTACTCTGGGCGTTCCTATAACACCTCTTAGCCACTATCTAATCACACCCTTAACACCTGGCTGTGATATGCTAATTGGGATTTTCCAGGTTACATAATTGCTACAGATTCTTGTACAAGTCATTCTGAATTGAGAAAGCCAGTCGGATGACTAGCGAAACGTCTTCAAGAACTACATTTCAAGTCCAGTTGATCTAATTGAATACAACAGATATACCATGACCTGGATGAATGAGAACCTTCACAAGCAGATTTCCCACCACCACTTTTTAGCTGGGTATTTTGCCTTCCTCTGGATCAACTGTTAGGAAGGGTTTAAAAAAAAAAAAAAAATAGTGAATAGTTTGGACTTGTTACGTTGAGAAGGGGCCTCCAGCAACATTTTAAAGAGCTTTTTGCCCTCCTCATTGCTTTGCAGCCAACTTAATCAATACTCAGGAAAGCAGGCTCAGATTGCAGTAAGATGGGAGGCATTGAACAGGTAAAAGCAGTCAAAACCATTAGAAAATATTTTTTGGGGTGGACATACCCTTTAAATTACTTATTACTTCCTCTATTGACTATATCAAACCGTTCATTCCAAGTAGACCTTTCCATTATTGTTTGTAGGTCTGCCTTCCATTGTAATATAAAATTCTGTTTCCTTTGAAGACATTTTTTTTGTCTATACAAGATAATGTACCTCTCCCCAGTTTAAGATTTATTTTAGTTCTTTGATCTTATCTCCAGACAGGAAGTGAGCGCATTGCAATATTCCCTTATCAAACCATATATATGAAAGTGTTTTATATGCTGGTGGGAAGGAAGGATTAAATACAAATTGGGGCTAATCTAGAAAGACGACTCACCTCTAATGTATGTGGTCCTATTAAATTCCAGAGTATATAAATAGGTAAATCGAGCAGTGTTCTCCCTAGGGTCTTTTAGCCGGGCGGCCCACCCGGCTACTTTTTCATGCCACCCGGCTGGAAAAAATTCCTTGAGAGAACACTTGTGATATAAAAGAATTTAGATGTAGGTTTAATTGGTGTGCCAATAGGTCAGTAAAAACTCCCGCCAATACTGCCCAGTCCAGACCCGTTTTTTACACTTGTAAGATTATTTTAGCACATGTTTTCTAGCTTTTCCAAGATCCCCAAGGCCACAAAAGGGTGGCACATGTGCTTGTGCTGCCATGTTACATGGGTTACCTTCAAAAGGGAACTACAACTCCCTGCAGATGTTGACAAACTACAACTCCCTGCATTCTACAACCACAGAATGCTGGGAGTCATAGTTTTCAAACATCTAATGGGACGAAAGTTAGACATCCCTGACCTATATAATGAGAATGAAGCAGTGCACATTTTTCCCCACCACCAAATTTCCCCGTCCCACCCCACCCAGCTACTTTTTCATGCCACCCGGCTGGAAAAAAATTCTGGGGAGAACTGTCGAGGACAGGGAATTCGTAGTTTTAAACCCCCATGCATTACTAAGCCATAGGGTTGAGGTGGTGTGAAGAGGATATAAGTATGTATTTTCGATCGGGATCCGTTTTGGTGGCATAGAGGTGGTCTGCCACATTGCTAGGAATACTGACACAGTCTGTTACGAATATTGCCTGGGCTGCTAGAAAGTATGAATACAAATCAGGTACTGCTAGGCCTTGAGATCTGGGAAATTGGGTGTAGTCATTTTCCTGGATATATTCGCTTTTTGGGGGTTATTAAGTAATTAAATTTTTTCTTGGTTAAGTTTCCATCCTGTGAGTGTGAAAGTTATTTAATTGCTGAAACAGGTTAGGTAAAGTGATCATGGGGCATGCGATTGTCATCAATAGGTTGTCTGCAAATAGGCATAATTTGTGGCTGATTTCATTAAGAGAAAAGCCTTTTAGGTCGGAAGGTTAAGCTAAGCGATGGGTTAGTTGTAATATGGAGTTATTAGGTTACAGATATTAGAGAAAACAGTTGGACTTAAAAGAGAACTAAAGTCTCTAGAAAACATTGCCCCAATAGAAAGAACATTAACAAAAACACACAAAGCTGTATCTCCGCTCTCACTCTGCTGTGGATGCAGGGTGATTTAGGAAAATAACCAGTGGGGACTAAGGTTCAGTTCCCATAATTCACCTTATCTAGGAACACCCAGTTAAGTGTACACAGTACACTCAACAGGAAGCTTCAGCAAATTATGTTAGAGATCACCCCTACCTCTGACAACACAGATTTAAGAGCAGTTTATGTGTAAACATATTACAAATGCTCCTGTCCCTAACAATGATAAAAATGTGTTTGCTTTTCATACAAAAAATAAAAGTAAAGTAATCTCTGCTGTTTGTTAGCATGGCTTTAAGAAACATAATATTTCAGTAAAAAAAAAAAAAAAAGTTAGGCTGTGGAATCGAATCTGCAACGTTTTATAACATGTCTTGCTAAAAAGAAAGCTTTTTACCTCTATGCCACAGGGGCTAAATGGGGATATTCGTAAATGTAGAATCTATTTTTTGATTAAAAAAAAAAAAAAAAAAATAGGGAAAGCCTGGGATATTGAAACTGTATCGCAATGGTTGTTTCCAAACCCAGAACTTTTAGCAGCACACCATCATTGCAGATGCAATAAATAAAAGTACATTTGAGTGTAGTATTTGAGGTTGAATAAAGACATATGTCCTTTTTGTCCAACCCATCTAGCAATATCCTCATTTCCTGCCTAACTTGATGCAGAGAAAGGCAAAAAAAAACAAAAAAAAACCCCACCAAATTTATGAAGGGGAAAAAAAATTCCTTCCTGACTCCAAGTGGCAATCGGAAATTTCCCTGGATCAGCTCTACTTTATGTATCAATACCAGTAACTTGCAACAAAAAACTTTTTTTTGAAACTGACCAATGAACCTGCCATCACAACGTCCACTGGAAGAAGACCGTTCCATAGCTTGACCATTCTCACAGTGAAAAACCTCCGAACTTGAAGCCTAAACCTTTTTACTTCAAGTCTTAAGGGATGTCCGTGTGTCCTCTGACATGTTCTATTGGTGGACAATGCCCCAAATAGTTTATTGTATGGCCCGTTAATGTATTTATACACAGTAATCATATCCCCACGCAAGCGCCTTTTCTTCAGCATACATAATTGTAACTTTTCCAGTCTCTCTTCATATTCAAGTTCCCCTAATCCCCTTATTAATTTAGTTGCCCTTCTCTGAATCCTTTCCATTTCAAAGATGTCCATTTTGTACACAGGATTCCAAAATTGCACTGCATATTCCAAATGAGGCATTAATGCTTTTTTTTCCTCCCTTGAATCCATACCTCTCTTTTTACAAGACAATACCATGCTGGTTCTGGCTGATGCCGCCTGGCACTGCTTGCTTCCTTCAAGTTTGTAATCCACCAAAACTCCAAGATCCCTTTCCAACAGGGATTCACTTAACACAGAGCCATTTATAGTATAAGCAGCACAAGAATTTTTAAGTCCAAAATGCATCACCTTACATTCATCAACATTGTCACATTGAGCTGCTAAGTGGCAGATGAGATTTAATCTATCTAGATCCCCCTACAACGATTGCACATATCCTCTGAAGTTTTTAGTGGTCGACAAAGTTGTGTCGTCAGCAAACACAGAAACCTTGCTGACATTACCCACTTGCAAATCATTAATAGATTAAACAGAAGCGTCCCCAACACAGAACTCTGTGGCACCCCACTTAGCACTTTAGTTCATAATGATGAAGCCTATGGGGGACTGTATCAAAAGCCTTTGCAAAATCTAAGTAAACTACATCTACTGCTATGCCAGAGTCTAAATTTCGACTTACTCCCTCATAAAAGCCAAGCAAGTTAGTTTGACAAGATCTATTCCTCCTAAATGTCCTTAAAATCAGTTCACTATTTTGTATTTGTCCAGGAAGGCTGTCAACAATTCACTGGTTGCTAAATAAACAGAGCTGCTATAAATAAAGTTTGTAGAAACTTCATATTTTCTAGAAAAATGATGAAAACAAAAAAAGCAATAAACTCAGGCAGTAGACTCCTAGTCCTAGTAGACGGATTTCCCACTAGGACAACTAGGTGGTGGCTTAGGGCAGCACAACCACCAGGGGCGGCAAAAAAAAGAAAAAAAAAAAAAGTTTAAGTTAGGCAGCATTGCATCCCAATTTAAATTTACACAACACACATTAGTTGGGACCCAGCAGAGTCTAACCACTTTCTGTTAAATGTGAAATGCGCAGAGATTGGGGATTTGCTAGGGGTGGCAGGTCCCACTCACAAAGCTCTATTTCACACCTTCATATGCGCCCAAGCCCATGCCCAGTTTTAAAAAGCAAGATGAAGCAAACGATGAAATCTGCAAGTGGTGCCAGCCTCTGCTCTACTATTTAAGTAGTTAAAGGAAAGGTTAAACATTCTAGGCTGGTTTAATATTTTCTATATTAGCTTGATAGTGCAATTCATTTTAATGTGCTCCCTTCCTCCTAGCACATACATCATGTATTAAATGAACAAAAAGCTTAAAGGTCATGTCATGAATATGCTGTTCCTCTGCCTTGCCCACCCCCAACCGCTGTGTAAAAAAAAAAAAAAAAAAATTACCAATACTTAATTACAGCCCCTTCACTCCCTCGGCTATTTTCTCCTTCGGATATCTTATCCTAACCAGACACAGCACGTCTGTGATTGGCTGTCAGTCAGCTAGTCACAGACGCAGCTGCAGGCTGTGAAGATAGCCGCAGAAGCGAAGGGCTAACATGTCGGTTTGGGGTGGGCAAGGCAGAAAAACACTACATTAAAAAGGTACAAAAACAGGGTTTGTACGATTGTACCTTCTGTTTGTAGGGTCTCTCCTCCATTGGACCATCAGCCAGCAAAATACCAATTTGAAGTAAATAACAGAAGAGGACAACGAAGAGCAGTTTAGACTGCATGCGTTTTATTGCTGCAACATATTTTGAACAGCAAAGTGTTAGTTATCAAGCATAACGAACACTTGTGTGCTTGATAACCAACACTTTGCTGTTCCAAACATGACTGATCTTGGTTGTCCTTACATTATTTACTTCAAACTATATTAAAAGGGTTTTACGCTAGGTAGAAGGGCAACGAGATGGGATCCGGAGGGAATGGGCCATCCGCGCATGCCACCGTGGAAACCTTTCACACAGGAAGACTCCTACTACTCTTCAGCTTCATGGTCTTTGGACATGGACTGCAGGAGATTCAGAAGAAGCAGGGATGTAAGGTAGTGATTGAAAAAACTTCATGGTGGGGCCATCATTGGGGCAAAATGTAGTTTTGGGTGTGGACATGCACTTTAAAAGGGCAACTTTTTTCTTTACGAGGTGTGGGCCCAGGGGCAGTACAAGTTAGCTGGCCTAGGGGAGAAAAAAAAAATGTATCCTGACTCTCCTGGCAACTATGAGCCTGGGAGTAAAAAGTGAACTCGTGTTTTTTTTTTTTCTCGCCGAGTATCTACTAATTCCATATAAATTAGTGTGGAATGGACTTTTGCCAATTGTTATTTTTCGGTTTGATTTATCCCATATCTGGTCCATTGGGAGATTAAAATCCCCTGCTCTGATCAGCATCCTTTCAGTATGAAACTTAATTAACCTTAGTATGTTTTATAAGAACACCTTGAATAGCTTTTAAAATACTGTATATACTCGAATACAAGTAGAGATTTTCAGGCTTTAAAATTAGCCTGAAAACCTAACCTCAACTTATACTCGGGTCAAGTCCTAATTTAGATCCAAATGCTGCAATTGTGGATAATAACCAGTAGATGGCGCTGTGTTAAAAATCCTTTATCTGCATAGAAAGTTACAGGAGCTGATCTGCCTTTACACTCCTTCCAGCTTCCTGTAGTCAGGCTGCTGGACTCGCTGTTCTCAGTTTAGGGCAAAAAATGGCTGCTAGTTCAAAAGTGACAGCTTGAAACTACAACTCTCAGGTGACACTTCACTATTGGGGTCAGGAGAATTGTAAATGATTGTAAGCTTATTTAAGTTTATTGAACCTTGCCACGCCACATTAGAAACTACAATTTCCAGCAACCAAAGCATGCTGGGAGTTGTAGTTTCCAAACATCTGGAGTGCCAAGTAATTGGGGGTTACGGGTACTGGATTTGGCTATTACTGTATGGGACTATTGTATGGGAATTCTGTTGTCCATTTAAAGAGCAACTTAAGGCACAAAACAAAACTAAATTAGAAGGCAGTAGTGGTCATAATTTCTACCCTCGGCTTATACTCGAGTCAATCAGTTTTTACAAATTTCAGGTAAAAATAGGTACCACAACTTGTACTCTGATCGGCTTATACTCGAGTATACACCACAATAATATATCTGCCCCCTTTGCCTTTCAAGATTTTTTCAATATTAAGGCGGATTGCATTGTGGAATTGTACTGCTACTCCATATTTTTTTCAAAATCTCAGATGCCATGCTCGTTTCATAGTTTTTATGTATATAGTTTGTTAACTACTTATTGATAAATGGGGATTCTTTTGAAAAAATGACATGGGAGACCATATTTTATACATTTGAAAAGCCATTGTTAGTTGACTGAAAGCGTAATACAGTTTATGGTAAACACTTTATTAAGCCAGAGATGATCAGACAGCAGCATAAAGTTTATTACCCAATAGACCCCCTTTCTCCCTCATTTAAGTTTCTATACACACAAGTTTTCTTGGATGTAAAAATTCTTTGAGTAATGATAGGACCAGTTTTACCTCAATCAGCTTATTTGCATGTTCACGAAATACTTGAGCATATTCCTTCACTTCTTTCTCATTACCATTCTTTGCAGCCTCAATCAAGACAAGAAGTGGCACATTGGTTTCCAAGAAGGAATCAGAAACATGATCCATTACAGCCTTTCTTAACTGTAAAGACAAAGTTCATAAAATTGGTTACAGTATTTAGAAACATACCTGCAAATTGGTTGCTTTACGATGACTAAAGGCATAGATAAAAATTGTTTCTAACAAGTCACCCTGAAAAACCCTCCTCCCCCTGGTAAAAATTTTTTTAAAAAAAATCTTATAACATCCACTAGAGTGCATTTCATAAAAAACGTGAAAAATGCGAATGTAACGAAACATGCAAAAAGCTATTTTTGGGGGGTAAACAAGTGCATTGTGTTTTATAGTTCTGCTGTGGCATTAGCCTGCAGGGTGATGGAAACTATTTTAACTAGTTATTTGGTAGACTGGGATCATTTTGAAAGCAGCAGAAAAGCAATATTTACCCGCCTAGCGTAACTTAACAAAAGTTTAAGTTAATTACCTTCATAATCTTAACGTGAATACTAATTATCCTAAAGCCAGCCTATATTTAGGTTGACAACAGCCTTTTTTTTCCCTACACAGTTCATATTTACCCATTTAAATAAAATTTATATATTACCTGTCTACGCAAGTCTCTTGTTTTCTTTGTCATTCTGTCAATTGCAGAATTTAAAGCATCACTTCGTTCTTTGCGCCCAGTCTGGGGGGGAGAGGAAAAAGAGAAAAAATAAATTTTAAAAAAACAAAAAAACTTGGCACCGCCCTCTGCTCCTGTTTCGAGCAAAAACAGGAGCAGAGCTCTTCAGCACCAACAGATGCTATACTTCCTGGTCGTGGCTTTCAGGCAATTGGGTGTGTAGCATCTCGCCTTTACTGACAGCCGAAATCCGGAAGTGGAACGGCTGTTTGCCGCAGAGCAGGAGTGGCGAGGTAAGGTAAGACACTTCAGGGGAATATATGACAAATACTGAAAATTCGAGAGTGGGGGTTTTGGGGGGTGGTTGGGGTGCTACATTTATAGCTTAAGTCATTTTTTCAGTGGACATGCCCTAAAAAGAACCACAACCTGACATTTTTAACCAGAGCCCAATTAAATGAAGAAAGCAGAGCCAAATACAATGAAGACAGCACTAACAGGTGGTTGGTAGGAGGACACTGCAAGCACTATGAATCATTGAACAGTCATGTGAGCTGTGTCCCCCTACTGAGCAGCCATTGATGCAGTCTACACTGAATTGGGCTCTTTCAAACTCAATGATCCTGAACCTCTGCCATTTTTAACTGAGTAAGGGCTAGGCCACACTATCACGCTTTTTTTGCGCTAGCGGTTTTTTAACAGCGGTCGCCGCAATCCATGTGATTGTGTTCCCAATCGCATGTGATCACCATTTTAAATCGCGATCGCATGCGATTTCGTAATCTCAAAAGAAGAAATCGCACACGCAAACGCAGTGGAATCGCACACGCAATTGTGGGTCTCGCGCAATTTTGAGACACGAAATCGCATGCGAATGCATATCGCAAACAGAAACGCAATCACATGCGTTGTCGCGATTGTTTTGTTAAAAAAAAAAAACACACCCCCGCGATAGTGCACCGCATGTGCTGCGATTTACGAATTGCAACGCACCCTAGCGCACTAGTGTGGTCACATCAACTGGGCCACACTAGTGTGCGCTTGTAAAATACCACATATACTATATAAAAAAAAAAAAAGCCTGAAAAACCAACCTTGGTTTATACTCGAGTCAAGCCCTTATCCTACCTTATCCAGCGGCTGCTCGCTCTGCATTCTCTGCGCTTCCGGATGATGTCACTACTCTGCGCCTCTCACTTCCCAGCACCGAGTAGTGACGCCAGCCAGAAGCGCAGAGGATGTGGAGCGAATGACCGCCGGACAAGGTAGGGAAAGACAGCTTAAAAGGAGAAGGAGCCAGCACCAGTACCCAATACTTACGAAAAGGAGTCAAACCTCCTTTATTTGTGCATATAACAAACCAACCAAAAAGGTTGGTTTGCTACATTCACGAATAAAGTAGGTTTTACCGCTATTTGCAAGTATTCGGGACTGGTTAGCTCCTCTGTATGTTTATATGTTCAGAAACTACAACTCCCAGCAAGTAAAGCATGCTGGGAGTTGTAGTGGCAAGGAATTGGGGGTTACTGTGTGGGATTTTCTCTACATTTATAGGGCAACTAAGCCAAAACTATACAGAATACAGTAAGATGTTTTGAGGCTTTAGTTGCCCTTTAAGTGGACAGCAGTACCATACAGCACTAGCCATACTGGATTTGGCTATTACTGTATGGGACTACTGTAAGGGAATTCTGTCCATTTAAAGGGCAACCAAAGTCTCAAAACAGAAAAAACAGAATCAGAAGGCAATAGTTGTCATATTTTCTACCCTCGATTTATACTTGAGTCAATCACTCACTCCAGTATATACAGTAATCCTAAATTTAAATCTGACTAAATTATTATTATGGATTTATATAGCGCCAACATCTTCTGTGGCACATTACAATTACATAGTCATACATTACATACAGGGTAATACAGGTTATACAAAGTCACACATTACATACACAGGTAATACATAATAAGTAAACAGTGATGAGTTTCTTACAGCAATACCATGATACAATAGGAGAGGACCCTGCCCAAAGAGCTTACAGTCTACAGGAAATGAGGGTGAGACATAAGGTTGCGGGAATCGGTAAGCTGTAAATAGATTGGCAGTGGAGCGTGAAAGGAGGGTTGGATCATATTGGGTAGTCAGATGGGTTATGTCTAGACCAGGTTATATGCTTGCCTGAAGAGGTGGGATTTAAGGTTACATTTGAAGGTATTAAGGGACAGTGAGCGACTGACAGACGGAGGGAGTTCCAGAGCAGTGGGGTAGCACGAGCAAAGTCCTGAATAAGGGCATGGGAAGAGGTAACAAGGGTGGATGAGAGGAGGAGATAATTTGTGTAGCGGAGGTTGCGTCTGGGACGGTGTCGGTGGATCAGCTCAGATATATGGAGGGGATGTATTGGAAAGTGCTTTATAGGATAGGGTAAGCAGCTTGAACTGGATCCTTTGCGTGAAGGGCAACCAGTGGAGGGACTGACAGAAAGGAGAGGCATTAGAAAAGCGAGAAGAGAAATGAATGAGCCGGGCAGCAGAGTTGAGGATGGACTGAAGTGGTGCCAGATGGTTGTTTGTTAAACCACACAGGAGTGTGTTGAAGTAGTCTAGCCGGGATATGATTAGGGCATGGACTAGGGTTTTTGTAGCTTCATTTGATAGAAGGGGTCGAATTCGGGAGATGTTTTTTAGTTGGAGCCGAAGTTCACAAGCGACATGGGGTTTAAAGGAAAGATCGGAATCTAGTGTTATTCCCAGGCAGCGGACATGAGGAGATGGGGATATAGGTGCATTGTTAATATTAGTAAGACTAGGGAGGGGAATAGATAGTGAGGGTGGGAAAAGGACAAGTTCAGTTTTGTCAATGTTGAGTTTGAGGAAGCGGGAGGACATAAAGGCAGAGATGGCACTAAGGCAGTCGGGGACCTGGGATGTCAGTGTAGGGATGTAAATTTGGGTATCATCTGCATACAGGTGATACTGGAATCCAAATGAACTAATGAGTACCGAGCCTTGCGGGACCCCAACAGGGAGGAGGCGAGGGGTGGAGCTAACTGTGGAAAACACTAAAGGTCCTACCAGAGAGATAGGAGGATAGCCAAGAAAGTGCAGTGTTGTGTATACCCAAGGAGGCCAGGATCTGAAGAATAAGAGGGTGATCAACAGTATCCAAAGCAGAGGACAGATCAAGAAGAATGAGTAGGGACATTTAGATTTAGCACTAAGTAGATAATAGGTCACTTTAGTGAGGTCAGTTTCCATTTAATTAATTAAATGAAGACATTAAATTTTTTTTTTTTTTTTTTTTTTTAAAGACGGGGGGGGGGGGGGGGCTGTTTTATGAAAGAATGCCCCAAGTAAAAAGCACAGTGCCGCTGAGTACATTTTGGTGAAACATTTTGTGCAAAGTTAAATATTAAAGTGTGTTTTGGGGGGGGGGGGGGTGGGGGTTGGGTTGCAGCGAAAGTTGGGGTGGGACATGTTTACGATGCATTTTCTAAAATTTCTGCTAAAATAGTATTACCGTATATACTAGAGTATAAACAGAGGTTTTCAGGCTTTAAAAAAAGCCTGAAAATCTTACCTCGGTTTATACTCGCATCCGGATGATGTCACTACCCGGCGCCGCAAAGTGAGAGGCGCCGGGTAGTGACCATCATCCGGATGCGCAGAGGTTGTGGAGCGAGGATGCGGATCGCCGCGGCCGCCGACAAGGTGGAGAAACTTACTTGCACAGGGACACACTTAAGTGGCAATCATACAAATAGGAGTAAAACCTTCTTTATTTGTGCATACTGTATGCACAAATATAGGAGGATTACCCCTATTTGCAAGTATTTGCCACTTAAGATGTTTGAAAACGACAACTCCCAGCATGCTTTATTGCTGGAATTTTGGTTTTCAACACTTAGGTGCAATACTACCCTACCCCTCGGTTTATGCGTCCAGTGTGGTTTTCCTCCTTTTTTACCAACTAGGTACCTCTGTTTATACTCGGGACTGTTTATACTCGAGTATATACGGTATGCATAATAAAACAGTAACTTACTATACATAGACATTTGAGGCCCATTAAATTTCCAGGTGCAACAAAATAGAAACAAAGATTCAAGGAAGAAAACTATTTTTTTTTTTTACAAATGCACTGGCAAGGCATACCGTATATACTCTGAGTATCCCCGACTCGAGTATAAGCCGAGGCACCCATTTTTGCCTCAAAAATTAGAAAAGATGATTGACCCGAGTATAAGCCGAGGGTATACAGTAACCCTAATACCTTTCCACTGTAGATGTTTGGAAACTACAACTCCCAGCATGCTTGGTTGCTGGGAGTTGTAGTTTCCAACCACCTATAGTAGAAAGGTATTGGGGGTTACTGTATGGCATACTGTCCCCCACCCTAATACCTTTCCACTGTAGATGTTTGGAAACTACAACTCCCAGCATGCTTGATTGCTGGGAGTTGTAGTTTCCAACCACCTATAGTAAAAAGGTAATGTGGGTGTGTGCATGGCATACTGTTGCCCCAGCCCTCCCCCCAGTACCCCCAGCCCTCCCCCGAGTACCCCCAGCCCTCCCCGCAAGTCACTTACCCGTACCTGGTCTTCAGTCTTCCTCTCTCTGCAATCCAGAAGCAGCCGCGAGTCCGGCCGGCAGTTCCCATTACTGCTTCGCGGCTGCGCGATGACGTCATCCCGCCAGCGTGCGTGATGACGTCATCACGCAACCGCGAAGAACTACTGGGAACTGCCGGCCGGACTCGCGGCTGCCTCTGGATTGCAGGTAAATTCCTTGTGACTCGAGTATAAGCCGAGTCAAGGTTTTTAGGTTAATTTTTAAACCTAAAAACCTCGGCTTATACTCGAGTATATACGGTATATGTGGAGTGTTTTGGAAACCAGTATATTAAAGCAACAGTGTAGAAATAGAAAGTTTACAGAAGCGCTTATGTGTAGATATATTCACGTCATACAAATAAAATATATTACAGCAAGAACAATAAAGAACAAACAGTATCAGAAAATGTTGTAATGGCAAGTAATGGATCCAAAGACATTTTCCAATTGCCATTTCCAAATCAAAGAAATTTTAATAGCAGACAAATTTGTTTTTATACAAAATTATATAAAACCATCTAACAGGACTCAAAAAATGTTTTAAATGGACGGCAACTTACATTTCCCATATACTCAGAAAGAAGATCTTGCAAAGCTTGTCGTACTGAGTTACATTCAGCAACTATACGTTCCCTACGATCATCCCTTGTGCAAGAAGAATCTGCCATTAGTGCTGCTCCACTAATTATGCTTTCCAAGCGCTCTTCTAAGGAAGGTCTAAATCTTTCTTCACTGAAGCCAAGAGGATCCACAATGATTTGTTTCTAATAAAGAAAACATTTGATTACAGAATATAAAAAGAATCAAGTGGGTTAACAAAAGACCTCCCTTTATACTTGATCCCTTTCTGGTCCAACTGCTTCATTTCACTGATTTTCCATATGTCCTTTTCAGCTCACGTCAATCAATTTTAGATTTCCCTCTGTACCCCACCCCATCCCAGAATCTGTGATACTGCTAGAATGGGCAAGTATGTGCAGATGAGATAGCCTGTGTATGAAAACAGTGAGCATCAGCTGGCAGATATTAAAAAAGCAGTTGGGGAGGGGAAGCCTGCTATACTAAGCCAATACGAAGTAAGAAATGCAAAAGGTTTGCCAAAAGTAATTAAAGGGCATGTCCACCCCTTTTGCTAATTTTTAGTATATAGTAGGGCTAGTTCCCCCAGCCCCAACTGCTATAATTAATTTTCAAGAAAGTCCCCCAATCGTTACTTATCTTCCCTATCTCCTCCACCGCACTGCAGGGGGCCGGACCGGCAGCCGCGCCTGTGATTGGCTGAGAGGCAGCCAACCACAGATGCGGCTGCCGGCAGTTCAGAACACCGGAGGAGAGAGGGAAGGTAAGTAAAGATCGGTGGACTTAATGACAAACTATCATTAACTATGGGGGAACTATCCTTACTATATGGGAAAGGGGATTTACACTGGGGGGGGGGGGAAGAGAACAAAACGGGAAACAGGAGGGAGAGGTAAGGGGGGGGGGGGAAGGGCTGCTCTGAGCAAGCCAAAAACCTCAGAGGACAGCTCAGGGGTGGAAACAATTTCCCTGGTGGCCAGTTTTTTAAACTTTGGGGGGACATTACAGGAGAATCATTTGGAGCTGGGATGTAAGGTAAGGATTTTTATACACTACAGAGTGGGGCCAATAGTGGGTTAAATTTTAGTTTTGGGGATGGACATGCACTTTAAAAAGGTTTTTACCTTAAAAGATAGAACCTTCCAGACAAAGTGTATCCTTGACATGTTAAGGCTTTTCAATAGCCATAATGCAGCACTCAATGTATAAAAATCCTTTATTATAACAGGGATATCAACATTAAAAACATTGCCTATCCTTCATATATCTCAAGATATAATAATAATCCAAATATTCAGTCTATAAAAATCTATGGATTCCTATACGTAAGTCCACCCTCCAGTCATATATCCAGTCCACATAAGTTAAGTATAGAGGTCCAGCAATGAAGGTGGTAATGAGCTAGGTATTCTAAGTGAAGGAAAAGGAAAGAAAAGAAGGGCAGCAGAGTAGGACGCGTTTCGCTCCTTGCAGCGTACACGGAGCTTCCTCATTGTTCTCCACTGCCGGCTGCCTCTCAACCAATCACGGACGCAGCTGCCGGTCCGCGCCCTGCTTGGAGTTTCATGTAAAAAATATTACAGCGGTTGGGGCTGGGGGAGGGAGCCCTACTATACCCCAAAATGTATTAAATGGGGTGGACATGCCCTTTAAGGGATCCTCCAACATAAAACAGTACTAAGAAATTTCATATTTGCAAATATATTCAGGGACATTCAATAAAAGTTGTTATAAATGGTGCTAACTTGGACCCAACTAATCAGATGTTGGCTTTTAAAAACGTAAATAACATCCAATTGGTTGGGCAAAAATATCACCATTTTTAAATATGAACTTTTATTGAATCTCCCCGATTATGTTCCCAATATGGAGCTGGTGCACTTGCTATTCCCCACAAAATAGATTATACAGAATTATAACCAATATATGTTTCATTATAGATATAGCTAGGGATTTTCTGGACCTTTAATTATGACAGCAGAAACAGGACATGTAATATAGGAGTGACAGCTTATATGTAGGCCAACTAGTGCAGTCCAATTACAGGGTGATACTGTAGCTAGGAAAAGAATCTTAACTTAAAATCTGACTAACCTTTAATTTAAGACCAGCTTTGCAGTGGCTGTGTGGGTTTCACAAAAAAAAAAACCTCTTCCATGCAGCTGTAACAAGTCATGTCATACACAATGGTGACTGCATTTGGTTAAAGGGCATGTCCACCCCCAAAACTATAATGCCCCCCACTACTGGCCCCATCATGTAGTGTAGTTTAATCCTTACCTCACATCCCAGCTCCATATGGTTATCCTGTAGTCCCCACCCAAAGTCCCAAAAACTGCCCACCAGGAGGATAGCAGAGTCCATATAGGACTCTGCCTCCTACCTGGCCTCCGGGAGAAGTTTGGCATGCGTACTGCAGCCCTTCTCCCCCTCCCTCTCGATTTGGATTCCCTCCCCCTAGTGTAAAACCCTTTTTAGCAAACATTGCCCCTGTCCCCCCAGCCCCAACCACTGTTTGTAATATCAGAAAATGCCCAGAACATTACTTACCTTCCCTCTTGCCACCACCGCACTGAACTCCCGGCAGCCGCGTCCATGAGCCTGCCGCTAAGCCAATTACAGACGCGACTGCCGGTCCCGCCCCTCTGCTTGCATTTTCTCGGAAGCAGAGGGCCGGCAGCGCGGCGGAGGCAAGAGGGAAGGTAAGTAAAGTTCTGGACATTTTCTGATATTACAAACATAGCGGTTGGGGCTGGGGGGACAGGGGGAATGTTTGCTAAAAAAAATTCTGAAGGGTGGACATACCCTTTAAAGGGCATGTTGACCTCCCAGATGCAATTTTTTCTACAAAAGTAGGACCCCTTCAAACCCAAGGATCGCCATACTTGCCTGCCTTTTAGGCAGGCAAGTCTGATCCCTTTGCCTCATTTGCACTACATGTGCAAATGTAGTGGGAGCGGCTTGTGACAGACTAACACAAGGAAAGACAGCCAAAGGACCACCAAAGCAAGTTTGAAATCTGGATAAATGGCTCCAACTTCTAGCTGTGTACATAATTGAGAATCTTTGCATGTTTGACAACTTTTCTCCAAATGCTAGCAGCAATAATTCATTCCATATTTCGTGGATTCTCTGAAATAAAGGGTTAAGCTTTTGCTTTATCGTGTGTGCAGCTCCTACTTTGTAATTGCTATACTCTTTAGACATGGCAGGACATTTGGATACCAGCATCCCACAACAAAAATAGTGCACACACCTAGCACTAGCATGCATATTCTATCTTCACTTCTTAGATTAGCTAGGCAATACTATTTCATAGCATACGACAAAGGGGAACTTTGGTCTCCAAACAAGTTTAAATGAAAGGACAGTTTCCTACCTTTAAAACGAGCTATCAACCACCTCTCTACGTGCTCCACAGCCCAAGATATACAGAAATGACTGACCAGAAAGTTAATGGGTGGGAGGCTGACGTGACATTTCTGAGGCTTCTCCTGTACAGTACCGCCGGTGAGCACAGCCTCAGACTCCCTCAGTGTGTGAGGGAGAAAGGAAGTCCCTCCTGCTCTCTGCTGTGTGAAGTCCTGACAGAGAGGGTAAGGGGAATCTACAGCCCTTCTCTTTCACTGTGTAAAAACAGCCTTTTCAGGCAGAGTTCTTGAAAAGGCTGATTCCACAGAGTTTTCTGTAGGGGGGGGGGGTCGTCTGAGTAACACACGGCGGGGCTTAGACACCCACGAGTGGGCGGGGCTTAGACACCCACGAGTGGGCGGGGCTTAGACACCCACGAGTGGGCGGGGCTTAGACACCCACGAGTGGGCGGGGCTTAGACACCCACGAGTGGGCGGGGCTTAGACACCCACGAGTGGGCGGGGCTTAGACACCCACGAGTGGGCGGGGCTTAGACACCCACGAGTGGGCAGGGCGGGGCCACATGGGGCTGTAAGATAATGGGCCATGGGGGGCCTGCAACTGGAGGGACCATGGGGTCCATGAGTGGGAGGGACCAGGGGGGTTGCAAAAGGGAGGAGGAGACAGGACAGATTGACTGCCAGTTTCAGAGCAGGAAGCGCAGGGGACCTGGTGATGCTGCTGCCATATCACACACAAAAATGTAAATATCTTCAAAACTATGCAAAATAAACAATGGAAATAAATTGCAAAAATCCTCAGGGGAGCAATTCCTATCATTTACCTAAAATCATTTTTGAACCACAGTTCCCTTTAAGTACCTCGTTTCAAGACTGTTCTGCTGTAAGGTATGCTTTTTGCGCCTTTAAGCCCAGCACCTATATAGCTCTTGGGATATTTCATGTGTAACCTCATGGATTCTCCCTACCTATCTATAGAATTAGATTAGGCAACTTACCTTCCACAGCCAATACAAAACTGGTCCAAGATTTTTAACTTTTAGTTCTAGGAACATATTGTTCCTGGTAGGGCGTCTGCAAAAGAACACTGGCCAATAAATGCAAATGCTCACAAGGCTGTTTGACAATAGCATGGGCTGTGAGATTTACTGGCAGCAACACGGAAGTCTTTTTACTTACACAACACAATCTACTTCTTACATTAAAGTAACCAAAACCTAATGGAGTAGTATATCTGTATGACTTTCCATTAACGTGAAAGCTTTCCTTTCTCAGAAAAAGCAAAACCCAAGCAAAAATCATTTTTATACCAAAACTACAACACTCACAGATTTCAAAGATGTACCAATAAGCAGCTATTCATCCTCATGTTCAGTGCCCCTTCATGATTCTTCTAGGTATAGCAATCAATCAAGGCCATGGGCAAGCTCATAAGGCTGAAACCTGTTTACAAGGGGGTGGAGAATATCTGGATGGGGATGCATCTTAAAAGTATTGCCGTCATAGTGTTTGTGGTGCTTAAGCCATGTATAATACTTAAGACTGCGGTGGACATGCCTTTTAATTTGTCACCAAATAGGGACCACAACTAACCAATAGTTTTTACAACTCATAACTTCTGGAAAAGGAACCCTTTAATGTTATCCCCCATTATAGTGCCAAGAAAAGTACATTTAAAAAAAATATGCACATAAAAGCTTTTGAAAAACAGGACAGCCTTTGTGCTTAAAGATATAAATCCACACAATATAGTTTTTATCCTTTTTATTTAAAGGAACACTAAACTCGCATTTTTTACTACATTCCATGTTTCTATTATTCACAGGGAAAGTGAGAATGCTTATTTCCACCTACCTGTGAATAATAGAATGCCTGGGGGACACAGCCGAACTTACCTTACCGCCGCTCCACTCGCAGTTCCTTCTGCACTGACAAGCCTCGCTGCCTGATCGCACGCCTATCTTTTGTCTTGGCGTGCATGCGCCAAAGGTAGGTGCTTGGTCGGGCAGCGCGGCTGTCAGCGCAGAAGGAACTGCGAGTAGAGCGGCAGTAAGGTAACTTCCAGTGTCCCCCGGGCGTTCTATTATTCTCAGAGAGGTGGGAATAAGCATTCTCACCTCCCTGTGAATAATAGAAACATATGGAACATAGTAAAAAATACCAGTTTAGTGTTCCTTTAATCTAGAAAAATACAATACAACTGTTATTCAACACAACATTAAACTTTTTATGTATCACATTGATGATACTCACATCAAAATTATTTAGAGCAATAGCTAGTTCTCCTCCTGGCTGTTGTCCAGCTTCTTCTGATGTGGTCGCTTGAGCTGCATTTGAAATGCCAGAAACTGCTTGCTGAAGCTGTTTATAAATTAAATCTCTGTTAGCCTTGTAGGCAGCCACATCAGGATGCTGCAGACATGCTTGTGAAGCAGTGTAAAGTATAGGAATGTTCTTCTGAAGAATGCCCCGAGCAGCCGCCATCTGATCTCTGTGACCAATATCTTTTAATTCCTTTTAGGTAGAGAAAACAAAATTACACAACTTTAATATATTGTTCAGTAGTTAAGGGAATTAATTTTAGTTTTATACAGGCCATGGTTTCTTATTTTCTCATATCCCCTGTTGAGAAACATGACACTGGATTGAAAAAAAATTATGATGTAATTCCCATATTTAAAAAAAAAAAAAGTCATTCATGGAGCCTGGCAATTACAGTTCTAGGAGTTCAACTTATAGTGGTGGAGAAGACAATGGAAAGTTTGATACGGGAACATATTCTAGAGTATGTTTCAAGGACTGATCTTTATAAACCCATGCTGATTACAGACTGAGGAACAGATAGATATTGTCAAACAAACTTGCTAAGCTTTTATGAGGAAGCAAGTAGGAATTTGGACTCTGGGAAAGCATGCAATATACTTGGATTTTGCCAAGGCTTTTAAAAACATCCCCCAACAATCAACTAATGTATAAACAAGGTCTGATGGGTTTGCATGGTACATTTGTACATGCATAGAATATTGGTTGCTGTATTGGATGCAAAAAGTGTATATGATGCTACATCAATGTGGACTAAAGTGGTGTTCCACATGGTTCTGTGTTGGAGCCACTTATATTTAATCTGTTTATTAATGATTTGGAAGTGTTTTTTTCAGCAAGGTCTGTTTGCAGATGACAAAAAAAAAGTCGACAATCAAAAGCTACAAATGTGCAACTGTTGCAGGCAGATCTAGATGGATTCCCATTGACAATATTATGAAAGATATCCCTATCCCACCCAATATGTATATAAATTAAGAATATGCAGCATATGACCGTATTGCACTCTTAAGTAAAATGTTTGACAAATGCAAAAGTCATCCCTATTGTGATTATATAATGCTATTGAATAGATATACTATGGTAATAACTACTTGTTTTTAGGTAATCTGCATCTGTTTATACTAAATTTATTAAAATGCAATAAGTGTTTTTAGTCATCTATACTTAATCACTGAGGACTTCACCACCTTTGTCCTTCCACCTCCTTCTCCACCAACCGTTCTTTCCTCCCTCTACCCTGCTACTAATACCATTTTCCTCCCCTAGAATACAGTGACTACCACAAGCTACAACTGGACACGTTGGTTGTAAGATGGGTTGCAGACCAGACTTTTCCCAATAATGGAAATCTTGAACCTATTTCATAAAATTATGAAAGGTTTCTGATGTTATAACTGACATTTACTTTCCACAACAAATCTTTCCTGGATACACAACTGATTTACAACTTTGGTATAGAATCACAATGATTTGTATCCTAGCTGGTAATATGCTCAAACATGGATTCTGAGATACTCAGCTTGCCCCTTCACCTACCTGCCACATCCAGGGGGTTCAAGTAGACTAAACATGCAGGTCTGAGATTAGACCAAGGCAATCCAGCCACAATGTGCCTGGTGTCATGTGCTTCGGATTCCTACCCCAGTAATTAGTGAGTCCTGCACTAAAGGAATCAAACATGGCAGGATACTCTGGGTTCTTTATAGGACCTCAGATGACAGCATGAGTTAATGGGGAGTGTTGGTGGGCAGTTTCAATCTATCCTTATATAGAATCTTCCAATGGATCTACTCTTGGTTGGGTTCTATTGGATGGAAGTAAGAGGGAGATGGTGTTTGGATTGAACTATAACACTATATAATGTTATCAATATATAAAAATAACCCTAATACCTGGATTTAAACCTCTATAAATTTGTCAGAACAAATAGTATTATACAACAAATATAAGGTGGATAATGTCTGCCTTATCTTATATTCATCTAGATGTTGTACTTTGTGTATATTAATCAAATGCATTTCTAAAGCACTTATAATACTGGATTCACTTTCATTTATATGTGTTGTATGATTTATAGGGATATATTTTTAAAGGTGTGGTATTGCTCTTTTGCAATCAGAAATATACAATAGTGGTCGTAAGTCAACGATCAATCAGATCTACATCCGCAATTGTAGATTAACCAACGCCTTAAGAATGCCATTGTGCCTGGTACTCTACAAACAAACTTATATTTACAGCCACAATCGTACATAAATGATAACCCCCGTTATCGCAAATTAATAAAAATGGCCCATATTTAGGGGAACTTTTCACCTAGGGGGTTTTATTTAGAAAGTTTGCCATACTGCACGATATTATAAAATTACGATCACGGGCAAACATTTACGTCAAAGGTAGGGTAAGCAACACTTAAAAAAACAGAAAGGAAAAAAGCTCCTGTATTTTACCAAATGATGTGCAGTTTGTAAAAACATTGACAGTCTTAGCAAATCAAAACATTTATATAAATTTCACAGATGTGCAAGACCTCCCTCACACCGCTCTCAATAGAAGAAAAAAAAAGAGCTGCTGTTTGTTAGAAAAAGTCACATCTATTTAGGATAGGGGGACAGAAGCTAAAACATTTGCATGCTTATTTCTGATAGAATGCTGGTTAATAATTAAATTTTTAAAGCAATGATATATCAATAGGTTGAGGCTGTGAAGTACATTTTGTTTTAAGAAGGCTCTATTTTTAATGTATGCTCTATGGAGGCCTTTTACGCCTCCATTTACGCCTTTTAAAGCACAGCTCATCTTAAGCTATATAGCTGTCTGGTATCTTGTGCTCCCAAGTCCTACTCCATCAGAGTAATGAACCAGTGTTCTGCAGTAATACAATCTAAGATTGAAACATGGCAGTATAATATATTCTTTAAAGGACTTGAGGATCTCCAATAATGATCCCTCTAACACACTCCCTGGTGACAGCTGTGACAATGGAGAGGGTGAGTATTGAAAGACAGATTGAGAACACCAATTATAGAATGATCCAATGGATTACCTATTATTGGTTGAAAGTTTGTGGGGGAAGATAGGTCCCTATTTATAAAGGTGCGGTATCACAATCTCTTCCTGTATAAAGTCATCAGAACTAATGGATAAAGAAAGCAGAAAAGAGCACTAGTGTTAGACAACTAATATAAGATGGATAAAATCTGCCTTATCTTGATGTTTAGGTTCCACTATATGTATATTCAACATGAATTTCTAAAGCACTGACAAGACTATAGCATGTAAAGTTCAATAGTGAGATATATTACTTTGAAAAGAAATTATATAAAATTAAAAAAACAATATTCAGTTAAGCTGGGTACACAGCAAAGATTTTTGGAAAATGACAGACAGGATCTACAAGAATAGGGAAAACGCTTGATACTGTGTGTTTCCCTCAGCAGACTCCCCTATAGGGAGTTTACCACAGCCAAGGGAAATTTTCCCTCTTTCCTGAATAAGCTGAGCGCTCTGCCGACCCGAATGTTCAGCGGCCGCGTGCTCATTCAGGAAAGCTAGGGACACACGGTAGTGTCGGATCCAGTTCTGGCCTCACAGCTACTTGTGGCCATCTGGGAAAGAGTAATGGAGTTCACCAAACAAGCACAGCTTTCTCAGCACTGTAAGGGGCAAGCAAAGGCAACATAATCTCTATCCGGTCATCCCAGAACACCCCCAAAGGAGATGAACTACCTTGTTTGAAAAAGTGACAATGTCCTCCTTTTGTCTTCAAGAAGGAATGGGTGAGAAACTTTTCTAACAGGACCCTGACAGAAATGGAAGTCCTGGCTAAGGACTTATCCACCACAGGGATGGTTTTCAGATTGACAGCAATTATAGCAGCCATAGAAGCCTCAATCCACAATAATAAATAAATTAAAAAATATATATATATGATACCAGAGTGAGGCATAACAACTTCGCCTTAAGGTATCTGCTACCTTACCCTGTGCTAAACCTCCTTCATCTAACCTGACCACACAAGAAAGGAGAGCCTTAACATCCCCCAAGAAAAATTCCAGTATTACCATTCTGCTGGCAGACAAGGAAGAAGCACAGTTGTACTCAACACCCAAGACTACCATAAGGTGACGACATTCCTGGCCGATAACACTTGAGGCTTTAACAAGGGATCTCACCAGCCGCTACAAGAAAGAGGTCATAGACTAACTACAACAGCTTCAAAATGATAAGCAATGTATCATCACCTCTACCCTGGTGAGGCACATCCATGTATATATGGACTCCCTAAGATACACAAGGAAGGGGCCCCACTAAGACCTATGTAGTCAGCAACATTAACGCTAACATACAAGGTGGCGAAATACCTAGCCAACATCTTAATGGAAGTTCTAAGTATCCCATCCAGAACTCCCAGAATTTCACCAACATGATTCAAGACTTAGTACTCGGTGCAGAAGAAACTATGGTGTCCTATGATGCGACATCTCTCTTCACCTGTCTGTCTACCCACCAAAAGAGTCTGTTGATATGGTGAGAAACAGCTGGGCCAAGACAGAACAGATCTTAACCCAGAACAGGTGTGTTTGCTTGGATGTGCTATGGGATCTCCAGTTTCACCCATTGTGGCAAACCTTTACATGAAGGAAGAAGAAACACACAGTCACTTAATTTTAAGGGCATTGCACCCAGCCATTGGTTCACATACGTGGATGACACCTGGGTAAAATCCACCAGAAGGAAGTACAAGCCTTAACATCAACGCCGTAGACCAGAAAATCAGTAAATTGAAGAGGAACAAAACACACTGGCTTTCTTGGACTTCTTGGTAGAATTAAGGGAGAAAGGTAAACTGGAAGTAGAGGTTTATAGAAATCCAACACACAGACCAGTATTTGATGTTTGACTCCCACCACCCATTAGATAAGCTGAGAGCCATCAGAACCCTGCAACAGAGCAGAGAACATTTCCACTAGCACAGAGGCTAAAGAAATTAAACATCTCAGAGAAGCCCTGACTGGGCCTTTGACAAAAAAGCAGAAGAAAAGAAAACACTAATACCAACAGTAAAGGAGGAAAGCAAGACAGGAGAAAGAACATGGTAGTCCCATATGTAGCAGGGGTCTTCAAGAAATTAAGGAGAATTTTCAAAAAACAAACTGTATCCCCTATCTGCTATAAACACACTGAGGCACATCATTGGTACATCAGAAAGACCCAGTACTGAAACACTAGAGACATCATATACATGGAGCAGTGCAGTTAAGTGTGCTCAGATTTGTATGTAGGGGAGACCAAACAGCAACTGCACCAACCTATGGCCCAGCATAGAAGAGCCAATTCCCCGGGTCAGGACTCAGCAGTGTACCTGCATCTTAAGGAAAAAGGACATACCTTTGAAGAGAGTAATGTCAAAATCTTGGCAAAGGAACATGACTGGTTTAAGAGGTGCCAAGGAGTCCATTTATCTAAATGATTATGTAAAAATAAAGAAACCAAGCCTGAAGAGAGGGAGGGGGGTTGACACCAACTGTCTGCCATGTACAATGCTGTTTTGACACATTATCCTTGGCAGTTTCAATACCACCCCTTAGGATGGGTACACATGTTTTGTTGGACAAATGTCAGTCAGCCGCAGCCAAATTTGCGAACGATCAACCGTGCGGTCCCACAGGGACCCATAGGGAACCACACAATCGATCATGATTTTCCAACATGTCAGTTTGTCCGATCTGGATGATCGAGGTCGGTTGCCCCACACCAGGAGATATTTTTGGCCGGCTGACTGAAAGTGCCGTGTATCGGGCGGTGGAAAATATCGTGTGTGTACCAAGCCTTAGCCTCAATGCATCCACACCTTGCATTCGGAAGGTCCCTAGCACCTGTCATATGTTAATTGTGACTTTCCAGGGTACATAATTGCCAACAGATTCTTGTACAAGTCATTCTGAATTGAGAAAGCCAGTCGGATGACTAGCGAAACGTCTTCAAGAACTAAACTTCAAGTCCAGTTGATCTAATTGAATATAACAGAAACTTGCTGACTCAACAACCCTATGTTACAATACAAAAGTTAAAATGGAAGGTTTAGCTACACCTCTAAGAGTGCGAAAGTCTCCATATGGACACTAAAAGGGAGCGCCATATCAGTAACATCAAATTATTTTGTAATGTTCAAGCACCTGCCGGATAAAAATGTTATCTATACTATATGCATTGTAGTGTGATCAAGAGCACTACGTAATTTCCACTTTTTTAACTTCGCAATATATACGATACTCACATTGGGAGCGTGCGTTGGAGCATTATAGGTATTTCACACCTGCCCACTATATAGTGCGAGGATTATAGTTGTTGTGGACTTGTCACTATGAAACTACCAATGCATTTAGAGGTCAGTAAATTATTGTATTTGTTAAATGCAGTATTAAAAGGGTATGTCCACCCTCCCAAAATAAAAACCTTTTGATATAATGCTAACTGCCCCCCAAAACCTCAACCTTGCGAGAATTCTCTCTTGGGCTGTGTATGGAAAGCAAAACAAGAAATCAAATCTACTTACCAAGGATTTCTGTTTCCCAGTCAGTTCCATGGCAGCAGTCACCAAACATGCCCCCCCCCCCCCCCGTTGCAGTGAATTGAAAAAGGAAGAACTCTCCCTCTGTCCAGTGTTCTAGTTAAAAGCTGTAAAGTAAACCATAATTCGGGAGGCTTTTGGTGACTGCTGCCATGGAAGTGACTGGGAAACAGAAATCCCTGGTAAGTAGGATTTGATTTCTGTTTTTTCCCCAGTCACCACAGCAGCAACCTCACCAAGCAAAATAAATCATACCAAGCAAAATAAATTCCAGGCGGCTGTCTTCTAGTTCCGGGACCCCCTTGCAACAACGGCACCGTCCTCATAACGCCTTCCTATAAGAAGAAACCCAGGTACAAAATTTACACTAACAAAAACTCAGACATATATAAAATGCACCCCCAAACACAAACGCCTCTGCATATAGTCTCGCATAATGCTAAAGGCCTAAACACGCCTCAGAAACGAAAAATAGCCTTACAATACCACAAAAAAAATCAATCCAGACATATTAATGTTCCAGGAAACTCACTTTAAAAAAGGCAGAGAAATCAAATACTGGAATAATAGCTATAAAACCCACTACTACTCATCCTCAGCATCAGGAAAAGGGGGAGTGGCGGTGTTGCTCCACAAGAATCTACCCTGGAGGGAAGAATCACATTATTGTGACCCAAAAGGACACTATATAATCTTAAATGGTCTTATCCATAACTTTAAGCTAACAATAATCGCAGTTTATGCACCGAATAATAATCAAAACATATTTTATCAAGAGCTACTGAACAGAATTATTGCCACTGCTCTGGGTCCTATCATTATGATGGGGGATTTCAACGCCACACTAAATTCCAAGCTAGATAAATCAAAAACGCCAAACCAAAAATCCGCTACCACCTCATGTAAACATCTAAACACTCTACTCAAGACGTGTAATTTACTAGACACATGGAGAGTAACCTTTCCAACATATAGGGAATACACATTCTTCTCTCCAGTACATAAATCTTTCTCCAGAATAGATTACTCCTTTATCTCCCCCCTTTTACTTACCCAACTAACCAATATCGTGGTCAGATCATGCATATATCTCCTTACAGTTCACTGATATCCTAAAAGCAAGACCTACCCCTCAATGGAGACTTAATGAAGCAATCTTAGCAAAGGAAAATATATTAAAAGAAGTACAACAATCAATAGAAAATTACTTCACAGAAAACTCAACTCCTGAAATAACCCAATCGACATTATGGACAGCCCACAAGGCAGTAATCAGAGGGAAACTAATCCAAATAGCAGCCAGAGAAAAGACAGCAAGAAATAAAAGAATAAACGTACTTCTAAAGGACATAAAAAAACAACAAAACAAAGCGAGTACCTCAAGCAAGAACATATCACACGACTAGAAACACTCAAACAAGAACTAGCCTCACTATTAAATACAAAAGCTGAGATGTCCCTCAGACTAAACAATCAATATTTCTACACAAAAGCAAACAAACCAGACACCTTCTTAGCCCACAAACTAAACAACAAACTAGATATCTCCCACTGAGAGACTCCTCAGGATAGCTGCATTATGACCCAAAATATATAGCCAACAGATTCGCGGATTATTACCAAAAACTATATAATGGCCAAACTGTAAATAGAAACACAACAACCGACACATATATAAACAACTTCCTACAAGACTTACACTTACCAGAACTCTCTACAGAACAGCAAAGCTTACAAGCTCCAATCACACACCACGAAATTAAACAAGTAATTGTAAGTTTCCAAGCCCGCAAATCCCCAGGCCCAGATGGCTTTACAAATTTATACTACAAAACATTTAACAAACAACTCATCCCTCATATCAGCAATTTAATCAATGACCTGGCACAAAACAAAGATCATCTTCCCCCGGAAATGTTGGAGGCAAATATAGTGGTGATTCCCAAACTGGATAAAGACCATACACAGCCAACCAACTACAGGCCAATCTCATTAATCAACACAGACCTTAAAATCATAGCTAAAACTCTAGCGACCCGCCTCCAAAATATACTACCCACAATCGTTCACTACGACCAAACCGGATTTATCACAGGACGCCACACAGCAGATAACATAAGAAAAACAATCTCCATATTACAATATGCAAAACAAAACCCCGATGATAGCACTATCACTGGATATCGAGAAGGCGTTTGACAGGGTGGATTGGCACTATATGTAAAAAACTCAAATTTCCTCCCACCTATCTCTCTATACTATCGAGCCTTTATAATGACCCAACCGCTACGGTAAGGAATATGGGATACCCTTCGAAATCTATACAGATTAAGAATGGTACGAGGCAAGGATGCCCACTTTCCCCCCTACTGTTCGCATTATGCATGGAACCATTGGCAGCAAAAATTAGGAACACATCACAAATAAAAGGCACACAAATAGGAGATACACAAGCAAAAATCGCAATGTTTGCGGATGATACCTTACTATATATGAGGGAGCCAGAGAAATCACTACCAGAACTTTACGCAATCATCACACAGTTTTGTAGAATATCAGGATTCAAAGTTAACCACTCCAAATCTACGGCCTACTCGATAAATATTCCAGAGAAATTTAAAGCAATATTACAGGGAGATTTCCAGTTTAGATGGTCCAACACATCATTCAAATATTTAGGAGTTCAATTATGCCAGGACACCAAACTACTTTTTAAAACCAACTATACACCTATGTTCGCACACCTGATTAAGCTATTAACACAATGGACCCCATTTAATCTCTCTCTTATCGGAAGAATAAATGCTGTAAAAATGACACTGCTACCAAAACTCTTATATCTATTTCGAACTTTACCAATAACTATCAAAAAAAAGAGACCTAAACCCTCTACAAGCTAAAATAAGAATTTATCTGGCAAAATAAAAGACCCCGAATACGCTTTGAATATATGGCCCGTTCTAAAGACAAGGGAGGCTTTGGCTTGCCAAATCTCTTTAAGTATTACAAGGCAGCTAGATTGGCCCAATTGACACAGTGGGTATCAGGACAAGGTACGATAGGATGGGTAGATATCGAGCAGACTCTAATGTCCCCCCCTTCATCCCCCCACGATCCTATGGATCGAAAAGAAACAGGGAAATTATGATACATCCTACCCCCCAAATTATACAAGACTCACTGAAAATCTGGGACGACTGCAATCGTCGATATAATTTACTACAACCACATACTAGGTCAACCCCATTCTTCCACAATCCCCAATTCTCAACCCAATTCTCTACTATACCAATCCAGTACTGGATATCTATTGGTATAAATAGAGTTCAAGATCTATGTAATCTAGACGGTTCCTTAATAAACTGGCAAGAAGCAAAACTGAAATGGAAAATACCAGACAGCTATTGGTTTACATACACCCGGCTATACAAATACGCTGAAACAATAATACGCACAAACCAAAACAAAAAACTGACTAAGTTCGAAAATATCTTAATAAATTCCAATTCGCTACAGAAACTCATCTCTAAAATATATGCAATAATATGGCAGGAAAATTTACCAATCAAACACACACAAACTATTAAATGGGATAAGAGACTCCAGAGTAAAATGGACGAAGAGCAGTGGCAAAACATATGTAAACTCACACAAATGCTCTTCAAATATAATAATCAAGGAGAAATCCTTTAAGATTCTATATGACTGGTACACAACACCATCGCTCCTCCATAAAATTAACCCCGAATTATCGCCAAGGTGTTTCAGAAATTGTGGAGCAACGGCAGACCAACTTCACTGCTGGTGGACATGTAAAGAAGTTAAAAAGTTCTGGACAGTATGTGAGAGCCTTATTGCAGAGGTGTTAGCCCACCCATTCACACTTTCCCCTTACACAGCTTTATTCAATATGACACCGATAGGAGTCAACAACCACATTGCCAGGCTTATAATAAACATCTGTGCAGCAGCGAGATGCTTAATAGCGAACACATGGAAATCCCTACCTCCAACTAAAGGAAAATTAATCCAAAAGATCTGGTGGATCTACTCTAATGAATATTTAGCAGCCACACTGAGGAATAACCTCAAAAACTGGAACAAAACATGGTCTAGTTGGGAACTCAAAATGAATGGGATAAGGGAAGAACACAACCATATGGAAGTCGGAGGAACGGGGGGCGCCCGGAGGTAAGGAAATGAATAAACTGTATTTAGATAACGAATCAGACAATCGCAAGGGAATAAATTTAAAGATATGAGAGACACTATTAAGAAAAACAACCTTATTATTGATCATACCCAACCTATGAAACGAGACTTAGTTTATTCGTTAAGTTTTATTTTTCGATAGTTAAAGTATTATAAAGAATAAGCTATTGGTTATTAGTTAATATAATAAGAAAAAGTTTGTTGCAGATGTATAACAAAATTATAATATGAGAATGAAAAAACGACAACTCACTGTAATACTTTTGCAAATAAAAAAAATTTATTGAACAAAAGAAAAATAAATTCCAGGGCGGGTTCTCTGTTTTAACACAAATAATTTATTAAAATCATACCTGACACAACAGAATGCAAAACTTTTCTGCCAAATCTGGCATCCTGGTTCAGTAGCACTTCCATCCTGTAGTGCTTAATAAACGTCCTGGCTGATGACCACCTTGCGGTCTTACAGATCTCATTTCCATTGGGGCCTCTGCTTGGGCCACCCAGGAACATGCAATACCTCTGGTAGAATGCGCCTTGAGTCCTTTGCGGGACATTTAAGCCTTTCGTCTGATAAGCCCTCTGAATGCAAGACAATCCATCGTCTCAAAGTTCTTTTAGAGGGCGTCTGCCCCTTCCTATGCCCACCTGGGATTATTAAAAGATGCTCCGATCTTTTCCAGCCCTTAGTTCGGTCAAGGTAGATTCTAATAGCCCAATCTAAATCTAGCGTGTGCAGCTGTCTCTCCATCTTATTCTTTGGTTTGGGGCAAAAGGACGGCAATATTACTTCCATGTCTGAATGGAAATTTCATATTACCACGGGTAAAAAGTTAAAAGCAGGTCTCAGTTTTACTTTATCGTCCATAAACTGTAAATACGGTTCTTTAATTGATAGTGACCCTATTTCTCAGACTCTGCATGCAGAGGTCACTGCAATCAGAAACACTACTTTATGAGTTAGGAACCATACTGAGGAAGACTCAAGAGGTTCAAAAGGCTAGTGCTTGAACTAGTGGCAGACTCCAAACTGGTGTTCTGTCCTGAATTTTTGGTTTTACCCTGACAAGGGCAGCAAAGAATCTCTTCACCATTGGATTTGTGGCAAAGTTCTTTTCTAACAAAGGGAAGAGAGACGAAACCGGACCTCTTAAAGTACTCTCACTTACATCCATCTTGTATCCTGAAAATAGGAAATTGACTACTTGAGGTATTGTTTGATTGAGGCAATCAAAACTTCTGGTTTCGCATGTTGAGCAAATACTTCCAGGACTTTATAGTATTTCTCAGAAGTAACCAATTTTCTTGATTGAAGAAAATGTTGGATCACTTCCTCTTTAAAATTCTTTAATCTTTGCCTCTCAACCTCCAAGCCGCTAGCTGAACGTGCTCGAAATACTGAAGTGGACCCTGAGTCAATAGGTCTTCTATTGGATGAATTGTCAGAGGAGGTTCCACTGCTAGGGATAGAAGTAATGGAAACCAAGGCCTCCTCGGCAAATGAGGAATCACCGCTATTATATAGGACCCTTCATCCTTGATTTTGATCAGTACCTTCCATATCATGGGAAATGGTGGGAAGACAAAGTAACCCTCTGCTCCAATCTTGTTGAAGAGCGTCTAATGCTTCCGCCTTCCTGGAAGGAAATCGTGTATAAAACTTCTTGCATTGTTTTCTGAAGCCATAAGGTCGATCTCTGGCTGTCCCCATCTTTCCACTATGTCCTGAAACACAGATGGATTAAGGCTCCATTTGCCTGTCTGGACCTTTTGACGACTTAGAAAGTCCACCTGGATGTTCTGCTTGCTTGGAATGAAGATGGCGGAGTTGTTTTTTAGATGTTTTTGTGCCCACTCGAATATAGGTTTTGCTTCCAGTAGTAGCCTCCAACTTTTTGTTCCACCCTGTTTTCTTATATAGAGGACTGTAGACATGTCATTTCTTATTACAATAGACTTGGTTCGAATGTGGTCCTTGAAGCCCTGAATCGCTAGAAACATCGCTCTCAGTTGAAGGACATTGGACGGTAATTCCTTCCTTTCCCAGCGTCCTTGGGCAACTTTGTTCTGGAACTTCGCTCCCCACCCTATGTTGGACGCATCGGTTGTTATTACTACTAGTGCTTGGTAATCCAGCTTGAATCCTTTGTTAGATTTTTCTTGTCTGGCACTAGGATTGTCCTTTAACCAGGCTGGTAGATGAAGCCTTTTGAACATTTGCATTTGAGGTACTCTGGCCTTGGCTATTAGAAAGTGCTGTAGATATCGCATATGCCATCTGGACCACCGGAAAAGCTGGATAGCTACTGCCATTAAGCTTAGTACCTTTAATACTTGCTTGGCTGTCGATGTTGGACTTTGTACCATGGCCTGGACCTCCACACTTAACTTTTGCAGTTTTTCTTGGTTATGAAGTGCGCCCCAAAAAAATATAAGGTCCTGTACTGGAAATAAGTGGCTTTTTCCCTGTTGATTATCCAACCAAACTTTTTTTTACTGCGGTCACTACATCTTTTTCCTTGGACTCTGCCACTATTAAAATGTCATCCAGATAATGGAAGATAGCAATTTCTTTCTTTCGTATTTCTGCTACCAAAGCTACTACCACGTTGGTGAAAACCCTGGGCGATTGAGAAAGACCGAAAGGCAGGCATACGAAATGTACATGCAGATCTCCTACTAGAAACCTCAAAAATGTCAGCACCAAGCAGCCTAATCCTCTGCTCTCTTTCCATACTCACCCCTGCTTGCCTAGATCCCTTAGAGTGACCTTTAATGGCACTCTTAGAGTCCATGCTGAAACAAAAACCAATAAGATTCTATAAGCGGACATAAAAACACAAAGATAAGCGAGAGAATAAGACAAAATAACACTTACATGGGCACAGCAAACAAAAAAGAGTCAGCACTACAGCAGGAGAAAACCGGAGCAGCAGCACAAGCAGACTTCACAGTACACTGCAGAAGGAAACAAGCAGGCCGACCGAAAGGGCAAATTCGCGGGCAAACAGAGCCTGAAATAGGATGTAAACACCCCCAGTGCCTCCCAGTGATGTAATCCGTGACTTCCGGAACTATGCGGCCGCCATCTTGGAAGGGGCAGCCATGCAGTTTGCAGAGGGACAGCATTCCAGACCCGGCCACAGGGTCCACTTTCCTCTTGGCTCAGAGTGAGACTGGCAACTGGAGGAGCATCTAACATGGAGGAGAGCAGTAGAGACTCCAGTTTAGGTCAGGGATCCACGGTAATGGCTGGTAGCAGACTGCAAAAGAGGAAGAAAAGAACACTGGACAGTGGGAGGAGGAGCTATTTAAAAGGTATGAGGGAGAGTTCTTCCTGTTTCAATTCACAGCAATGGGAGGGGATTCGTTTGGGTTTAGATTTTAGCCACAGCTAAGTAATAACATCAAGTTATTTTTTTTTACAGTGTCCATATCCTTTAATACAGTCCTGCGTGAAACTTTTTTGTTTGAAGAAGGTACACTGTTGTACTGAAACGTCACTTATGATGTTCCTGTGTATAATCTAATAAAATATGCAGAACTGCAAGAATGGTGAACATGGTATTTACTCTACCTATTGCTATATGGACTGTTTGACTCGGTCTGCCATTTGCACCCAGCATTAACAAACAGTTATCTGTTACAGGTGTCCAGAATTCCTTTGTTTACTATACCCTTTAATACTTAAAGGCAAGCTGCCACCACATTCCAATTATGGGTAAAAAATTTAAAATTTGCAAATTTTCATGGATTTTTCCCATTTTTATTTAGTTATTTTAAAGGTTACACACAAAAATCTTACAATTTTTAAAAGCTCTGATAATCCCGAGTAGAATGATACCAGATATATGGAGGTACCCCACTTTCCCTGTACAGGAGACCCCCCCAAACTAAAACTGCATCTTCAAGAATATTACACCAAATTAAAATATATAACCACTGACGGTTAACATAGAATATCTTCCAAATTAACAAAAATATCCCCACAAGTGGGATATTTTTAGAAACTACATACCTGCAGGATTTTATGAGTGAGGTAAGTTTAGATCAAAATGCAGATACCTGGGCGCAGCGCAGCGCTTCGTCCAATTGTTATTTTCTCACATTATCCTTTTTTTCCTCAACTGTAAAATCAGAGAAAAAATCCAATGTGAATTTCAGCAAAAAACTGCTGAGGAAATTTCAACTGCATCTCAAGAATGAAAGCCTAACCCCTCCCGAATCAAACGGTATGCCATATTCATGGGTGTAACCAGAGACATGGTTACCAACTAACCCAGAGCGGGACCAATGCCAAATGTCAGTAGCAGCAAAAAAAAAAAAAAAAAATTAGCCAGCTTTGCATTTGAACAGTCTGCAGTTTTTCCCACTAAACACCCCTTGAACTCAGAATTACCCCCCACAAACTAAGTATTCCTGAAATCTAAACACCTTTAGCTATGTAACACTGTAGTTTGTTCATTCATGCCACCAATGGTGTGGGCGCAGTTCTTCATAGAAGTTTGCACTTTTCGCAGGTTTTCTAAAAAAAAAAAAAAAAAAATAATGATCAAACATTGAAAAGGTAGAAATCATGCCAAAACCAAATATCAATATCCCAAATGTCCTGAATCAAACTGTATGCTATATGCATGGTTACACACGCGGAAGCGAAAAGCCAACCCCGAATTGGCAGAAATACCCCCCACAAACTATATATTCCTGAAATCTACACACCTTCAGCTATGTAACGCTGTTTGTTCATTCATACTATCCATGGTGTGGGCGCAGTTCTTCGTAGAAAGTCACTTTTCTGAAAAAAATGAACAAAAAACCTCAAAAGGTAAAAATCATGCCAAAACCTCATGGAATGTAAAAAAAGTTACTAAATATCAATCTCCCAAATGTCCTGAATCAAACGGTATGCCATGTGTGGTTACCACTTTTGAATGTAAAAATCATGCCAAAATCCCATGAAATGTAACAAAGTTCCAAAATGTCCCGAATCAAACGGTATGCCATATTCATGGTTACACATACATATGTGAAATCGACTAGCCACAAAGTGAGCCAAATCACAGTGGCCCAATTACAGCAACTTTTCAGATTTGTCAGACTAACCGCCCCTCTATATTAGAAATACCCCCCAAAACTATATATTCTTGGAATCTACACGCCTTCAGCGATGCAACAGTGTCATTCTTTTATGCGGCGCACACAGAGACGTGGCCACCAACTAGCTCAAATGGGAGGCATGCCCAAGTGCAATTACAACAATAAATCAAGGTGTTCTGTAATTTGAACAGCCTACACTTTTTCAAAGGAAACAGTCCCGAAACTTGGAAATACCCCCCAAAATCTATATATTTTTGGAATCTACACTCCTTCAGCTACGTTACCAGGCTTTCATACATACATGTAGAATTCGAGACACAGTAATCCAAAGAACTCTGTTTTTAGGAGATTTTGTGAAAAATAAAATTAGATGATTCAAAGTTTGACATTTAGTGGGGTTTTTTTGCTTGTCAAGTGGGTTTAGGTAGGATTTCAATCTCCCACGTCTTGAATCAAACAGTATGCCGAACTAGCTCAAATGGGCCGCAAGCACAAGTGCAATTACAAGAAAAAAATCAAAGTGCTCTGTAATTTGAACAGCCGATTCAACTTGGAAATACCCCCACAACTATATATTTTTGGAATCTACACACCTTCAGCTACATAACGGTGTCATGCTTTCTTATATACATGAAGCATTCCAGACGCTGTAATTCATAGAACTCCGTGCTTTTACGAGATTTTGGGAAAAAATAAAATAAAAGAGGACTCAATGGTTGAAATCCTACCTAAACCCACTTGGCAAGTAAAAAAATCCACTAAATGGCAATCTCCCACATGTCCTGAATCAAACAGTATGCCATATGGGTGGGTGCAAACAGACTGGGCCACCAACTAGCTCAAATGGGACCCATGCGTAATTGCAATTACAAGAAAAAAAATCAAAAACCGCCACAACCCACCCCCCCTTTTAGTGGTATTTTAGTGAAAACCGGTTAGTACAGAGAGTCACAAGTTTTTGCACACTTTACTGATCCTAAAAATTTTTTTTTTTGTACCTCTGCAAAATTTCCTACTAAAATAGGTTTAGTTTCCCTTGAAATCGGATAAATAATGATCCGCGTTTACTTTACAGATATCATTAATAAAACTAATTTTTAGTTTTAGGGTAAAAAAAAAAAAATTGGTTGTGTGTATCACTAAGAATTTTTTGTGTGTGCATTTCTCTCCCTTTTTTTTTGGATCATTCCCAAAGATGATCATCAAATCATCTTAGGGAATGATAAGGAACTTGGAATACGGGCATAAATGTCCATTTTCCAATTCAAAATCTGATCGGAAAAATCACTTCCGGGAAATAATTTTCCAGGAAGTGATTTTTCATTCATTGTATTCGAGTATATACGGTTTGTGTACGTTTATTCAAAACATCCTTTACACATTTTAATAAGAACAGCTGCCACTTGCATACCTGTTTACTCTACACCGAGTACCAAAACTGGTACTCTGGGTACCAACAGTCTGCAAAGTTGGTGTTCGGGTACCAACACCCGAACACCAAAGTTGCAAAGTTGGCTTTTATTGAGCAAGTGAAGCAAACACTTCATGTTTCAGATTGCAGTCCTTCGACTCCTGCTATTCTCTTTAAAAACTTTCACATGTATGTGTGTACAGGTGTATTTTTATATTGGCATTTTCAACTAGCAAAGTATTTTTCATGGTAACAGTTGTGTTGTGACCAGCTGGTGTCTGTTTAGGCCTTATCCTGTTAATTGGATATTAACTAAACTACATGGCTATCATGTAACTTTAAAAAAAAAAAAAACGATATTACCCTGATCAAAATATGCAATGATGTTTTGACACCTTACCCTGGGCATTCCTATAACACCTCTTAGCCACAATGCAATCATGCCTTGCATTCATAATGTCCTTAACACCTGGCTATGATATGCTTATTGGGACTTTCCAGGGTACATAATAGCCAACAGATTCTTGTACAAGTCATTCTGAATTGAGCCAGTCGGATGACTACCGAAAAGTTGATGTTGATCTAACTGAATACAAGAGATATACAGTGGCGTAACCACGGGGGGGATGATGATGGTAGTAGGGCCCGCCACAAGCCCAAATCCCTGCAATATTCACCCTTTTTAAAGAGCTGATCGCGCGTATGAAGAAAACATACGCGCGATCAGCTCTTTAAAGCCGGAACTGAACCGGAAGTTCGGGACCAGTTTTAAAGAGCTGATCGTGCGTATGTTTTCTTCATACACACGATCAGCTCTTTTAAAAGGGTGAATACTGCAGGGACCTGCGTGAAGGGGGGAGGGAGTCAGGGGCCCGGGCCCCTTCAGGTACGCCCCTGCAGATATACCATGACCTGGATGAAGGAGAACCTCCACAAGCACCCTGATCAAAAGTTCTTTCCTTATGCCACCAAGCTTCCATGCAGTGTCATTCCTCCATTAAATGCACACAGTGCCGCCCACTTAATTGTTGGAGATTAGATAATTTAAATTAAAATTTTCCTGGGCTCACTTTCAAGCTCACAAAATCTGCCTTCACATTCTTCTTCCTGGCCACGCTAATGGCTGTAATATTTTTAGTTGAATAAGAAATGGAAACATCTGGTTTTGCAAAGTGGACAGATGTCACGAAGACATTAAGATAAGGAGAGTATAAGGTATTCAAGCTACCATAAAATCATATGCAAATAAGTAATGGAGACTTCTGGGTAATTTCAATGTTAGCTACATCTACTAAGAGGCATTAAAAGCATTCCAAGAGTTAAACGCAAAACCAGAGAGCCAGCTACAGGCCAGTTTCAGCTTTATTGTGCTGAAACTGGCCTTTATAAGTGTAGTGTAGGACACTGGTTTTGCAATGTGAAACACATATTGACAGATGTCAATCCCTGAATGTGGCCATATAGATAGCAATTTAAACTGCCAATCTGTTCATATAATGCAAGCAATTTTCTAACCAAAAATTTATTTCAAATTAATGTGTTGAAAGCACATTTTACAGAAAAAAAAAAACCAAAAAAAAAAAAACCCAAGGAATCTTGTGTAAATACAGCGTTTATAAAGTTTATATGTTGCTTTATATTTTGCCTAGTCAGAGATGCAAAGGTACGTTTTTTTAACACTATACAGTGGGGCGAGCAGTAGATTAAATTAGTTTTGGGGGGGTGAACATGCCCTTTAAGAATGCAACGAATGAACACATTTTTAAGTTTAGCATAAATAAAATACATCCCAAATACCCATATACAATACTAAATATCTAAATATCACTCATTTCTAGGAGGTATTTGTTTTATTATTGTTAGTTTTTTAGTCTATTCTTTGTACCACTGTTTTCTTAAGAAAAAAAAAAACTCCAATCACAATACATATATCAAGGGCCACAATATATTACATAGGTGGCAAGCCCACAGTAATAGGAGAGTATATATCAATCGATGAGTTACTCCCTTCTACCAGCCAAAGAATTATAGGTTTTCGTAACAAAGGAAAAGAAATAATCATAGAAGCTATACTGTTACTACATAATTTTTCTACCCAATAATGAAAAAAAGCTAGTCAGAATCATTACTCACTCATTCCAACATAAAACCAGATGTACTTGGTCACCTTTGCTTTGAGAACAGAATAGACTTGAGCGTGGTACTTAAAAGGGCAACTATAGTGGGAAAATAACTTTTTTCCTTTTTTTTCCCATGTGTTCTATAATTCTCCACAACCCCCAGAGTGTCTTCACTTTCCCTCTGTGTACCAAGATACACAAATTAGAAGATGCGATTGCATTCCCCTACTCCTACTTGTACTGTCAATCAAATCCCTGTAACGTCACCCTCTTCCCTGCTCAAGTCCCTCCCTCCTCTCTGCTCTGTTACAAACAGAACATTAGCAGGGGGAGAGAGGTAGCTTTGACTGCAGAGATAAGGCTGCACTTGACCCCCCCTTCTTGATAGCTTTCACTATTTGATGATTGGTCACAAAGAGATCGTAGTGCAGCAGTAAACTACTGTTCTTCCTTTTCCTCCATGTCTCCAGGACAGCTTGATTTGTATCGTCCACTGTGCGTGGGTGTGTTTTTCAGGATGTTGAACTTTTAAGACATGGACATAGCACAAAATGGGGCCCCCTTCTTGGCCAAGGGCCCTGGTGCGGTCACATCCCCTGCACCCCTGGTAGCTACGCCCCAGATTTTCAAACATCTATTAATATTAATCTTATATAGGAGGTGGCAGTGTTAATTTCTTTTGTGGGGCTGGGGAGCCATCCAGTTCAAAACAATAGTTTTTTTTGCATAAAAAACCAGTGCCTCACATAAAAAAGGTATGCACTATACATGATATACTGAAGATGGTGGGGGTGGAATCAACCAGCTCTGGAAATATTTGAGCTGGCCAGACAAATAAATAGAAATTCAGAAGGGCATTGCAGAATATTTAATCAGATACTGGTTCTGCAAGATCCCCACAAAAAAACTAAGAAAGCTATTTAAAAATTGGAAAAAAAAGTTGTGGTATAAACGTAAGGCTATGCTAGAATGCATATAGGAGTTTCAGGAGAATAATATTTTTTATTAGATTGATACACCCGATCATTTCTTCCAAATGTGGAGTTCAGACTTTACCAAGTCTAGGTGGGACCAAGCCTTCAGGGAAATTGTACTCCACCCAGAGTTAGGTCATGTGTTTGTTTGAGTAAAGTACTTTAAACAGTCCGCTTCAAGCATACAGGCCATACAGTAGAAGCTGTCTGCTCATGCAGCCAAAAAGGCAAGTACCAGTAGGTTAGTGTCCAGTTATAAAAGCAACCTTATTACCAAACTTATTGAACCAATTGCTTTTATGTATCCAAGGTTAATGGCAGGCTCTTGAAAGCAGCAACCTTATGGAGATATAGCCAATATGCATTTAGAATTGTGTACTAGACTTCTATTGTTTTTATGAAAACAAGTCTAGGAGGGAGTACGTGTTTCTTCGAAGAAATACATTGGGTATTTCTGTTATTATAATTCCTAAATATTTGAGTTCTTGGGGTGGATTTCTGATCGGTGGGGGTAATGAGGCTGGGACATATGCAGGGCTTGTTCTAATTTATATGTGAACCCAATAAGGACCAAACTCTGTTATAATATTATATGCCAAGGTAAGAGTCTATTGGGTCCTCTACATACAATATTAAATTGTCCGCATACAAAATAAGCAGAGATGTGCAGGCTCCAAAAGTCAAGCCCTTTATATAAAGGGGAGTAGCAGAGTCAAATATCCAGTGGTTTCAGGGCTAGTGCAAATAGGCAAGGAGATCAGGGGAAACTGTCTTGTTTCTCTTTCAAAGGAAAACGGAGATGAGCAGGTTCCATTGTTGTAAATTGCAGTAGTAGTGTATTTGTACAAGAGCTATATCCATTTTATAAATTGAGGGCCAAAATCTAATTTTTGTAGACAGACTCATAAGTATGTCCACTGCTTTCTGGGCATCTAGAGAAAGCACAAGTCTGAAACCTGAATTATGGTCAATTTGTGTGTGTATAAAATGTTTTTCTAATATTGATGGAAGTAGATTTTCCTAACATAAAGACTCGTTTGATCAGTAAGTTTTTTTTTTGTTTTTTTTTGTTTGTTTTTTTTTAAAATCGGCCAGGACTTTGCAATAGATATTTTAGTAGAGAACTGGGTCTATAGGACCCACAATCATGGCTCATTGTCAGATATTAACAGCAAGGTAATATGGGCCTCATACATGCTGAGGGCTAGGGAGTCTCTAGCATAGGCATCCTGGGGGGTTGACTGAAGCAGAGGCAGAAGGTGCTTACTATAGAAGCTGTAGCATCTTGTAGTTCAGCTGGATAGAATTGGAATATCTGTGCATTTTGTGGTGTATAGTAGTCTGTATATCGACTGAATTCAACTAGAATGTCTGAGGTACTAGTAAGAGTTTCTCCTGTGTGAGTATTGATGGCTGGTATATTGTTTTGATCCATTAAACCATGGACAATTTGGGCCAATAGCTTAGCCGATTGGTTTCCATGTTCAAAATAGCGCAGTTTATAAATTCTATGCGCCTTTTCAATTAAAATACTGTTGTATAAAGGTCTTGCTAGTGTCCAAGTATTCTTATTCTCTGGGACAGGACTAGATATGTATGTGGCCCCTGCAGCTAGTTGCCACTTTTGTTGCATGCTTTTTAATATGGTTTATAGCTGTATTAAAAAAAGCCCAGCATTACTGCTTTAAATGGGAGTTTTTGAACTTTAAAGGACAATTACCGTATATACTCGAGTATAAGTCGAACTTATACTCGGGTCAAATCCTAATTTAGATCCAAATTCTGCAATTGTGAATAATAACCAGCAGGTGGCGCTGTGTTAACCTACATAGAAAGTTACAGGAGCTGATCTGCCTTTACACTTGAGTCTGGCTGCTGGACTCACTCAGTGCCGTCACTGCTCATCTGGATGCTGTAAATCTGATGGGTCTCCTCAGTTTGGGGCAAAAAACAGCTGCTAGTTCAGTGCAAATGACAGCTTGAAACTAACTCTCAGGTGACATTTTTAACTATTGGGATAAGAGTCCTTTACTATATGGATAATTGTAAATGATGGTAAGCTTAATTAAATGTTTACTGAACCTTGCCACAACAAAGCATGCTGGGAGTTGTAGTTTCAAACATCTGGAGTGCCAAGGAATTGGAGGTTACTGGTACTGGATTTGGCTATTACTGTATGGGATTAATGTATGGGAACTTAAGCAACAAAACAATACTGAATCAGAAGGCAGTAGTGGTCATAATTTCTACTCTATTTATACTCTGGTCAATCAGTTTTTATAAATTTTTCAGGTATAAATAGGTACCTCGGTTTATACTCTGATCGACTTATACTCGAGCATATACGGTATAGTGAATTTTTTTTTTTTTTTTTAATTCCTTGCAATGTATCCTATAAAAAAGTCATCCCAACCACCAGGGTACCTTTAGTTTCTTTAAATTCTTCATAGTCCCAGAGATATAAACCTTTGAATATGCTGTGATTTGTAGGAGCTGCTACACCTCATATGTCACTAGAAGGCACACACCCACACAACCCAAAGCTTCCATGCAGTACTGTCACACACTCCCTCGCCCACACTTTAAGTACAATGTGCAACACATAGTCAAATGCTGTTGTGCCAAACACAATCCATAAACCATTAACCCAGAAATATGAGCAGAACACACTATAAAAAACAGCCCCTCCCCCCCAAAAAAATCGTATATACATACAAAACCAGTGACTCAAATGGTCATCACCAAGTAAACACTAATTAGTATATGTAATACAGTAATACAGTATATATAATACAGACTATATACCAAACAAGACATACAGTGCAATCTATGAAATATATAGACTAAAGCAAATGAAATGTATTAGGATAACAAGCAGTTTCATGGTGTGTGAAGGTCTCTCACTACAGCTGCTGCTACATTGACGGTCTTCAGTGATTATGATCTCAGCTAAGCAGGGGGAGAGATGTGACTTTAGGTACAAAAATAATGTAAAGAATCTCAGCACCACTTGTCCTCTTCCCCCTCTGCCCCTCCCTTCAGCATATTGCTACTTTCTCCCACACTTTGCTTGCTTGCAGTCTAGCTCTGGAAGGGAGGGGTCAACAGGATGTCAGCACTTCATTTAAAGTCCTTTCAACTGAGCATGCCCGGACTTTTCATACAGCCCTTTACCGCTTGAGGGGGACTAGACAGAGGGGCGGGGGAACTACACAGCTTGGTACAAACTTCTGCCAGTGTGAAGAAACGAAGCCACACAGCAACATGAAAGCAAGGCAGCTTATACTAAGTGATCTGAACATTGTATATAGACAAGTGTTTTTTTCCCACTATAGTTGCCCTAACTGGGTTTCTGATGTCCTTTTCTATGGCTCAAGTTTACATGACATTTAATGCATGCCAAAGACTTTCTGGGGAGTGTATTCTTTGTTTGATGAGAGAAATGCTGCTTTTAGTACCTACTGTCCTTAGGAAATTAACACCTCCTTAGGAAATTAACACCTCCTAGGACCTAGGAGATTACCAACCCCTGAGGCACTTAAATCCCTCTCTGTGGGCACTCATGCAAACAGATATCACTAATTTGTACGAGATAGCCAGAGAGAGACGGACCAGTCTGCTCACCTTTCTGCAAATCCACAGCTTGAGAAGGTAGAGATGCTTAATGAACTGCTGTATCTATCAGCTCTGGATTGTTTAAAGTGTACTGCTACCATCCACTAAGTTTCTTATGGGGGGGGGGGGGGGGGGGCGGCGGCATCAGAAAAGCCAAAAGGAAAGAATTTCTTAACAAAAATAAAAGTACATTTATTTTATGTTTGTGCTTTTAGGTTAAGCAGCCGAGTCATGTTTTAGAGCTCAAACTCTTGTCTGATAATGTAGGGGTTAATCACTATTTTGGATCTCAAATGCCTTTGTGGTACGTAGAGGTTAACAAGTAATCAAATAAATTCTATCAACTGCATCAGTCTGTTGGAGTTGTTTTTTCTAAAGTAAAACCTCAGGAATCAGGTTAAATTATCGCATTGGCTCTATGCAATAAATAAGTGAGCGAATAGCTTGCACAACTAAGTGAGCGAATAGCTTGCACAACTAAGTGAGCGAATAGCTTGCACAACTAAGTGAGCGAATAGCTTGCACAACTAAGTGAGCGAATAGCTTGCACAACTAAAGCTTAGAGAAAACTTTATTAAGTAATGGTACCAAACTCAAAAATTGTAAGCCATCCTCTTTTGAAATTTAATTTTCTTATTTTTTTTCTTTAGAATGGGCATAACACTGAATATATGACATCAAGGGATCTTCCTTTTTCTTGGATTTGTACCCAAAAGTCTTGATGTAGCCCCGAACATTCTTGTAGAGATTGCCGATATGTAGATGTTGAAAGCTCTGTAGCCAAGGTTTGTTCTGCACAAGTGTTGGTTGAGCAGCAACTGTAGCACTAAAATCTTTTACAGTGCAAGCAGGTGGATCTACAACAACAGATGTGTTGGGTTTCATATTCCAATTCCTCTCATGGTGATATTGGAGATTTTTCAGATACAGCCACATCCTCCACAACAATACTCTCAAACATATGGAACAGAACCATCAGGAATATTCATGTGAGACCAGTGATGGAATTTGCCAAGTATAATCAGTTGCATAGCAATCACTAATTTTCAAAGAATCAAGCATTGCAGCATATCTAACAGACCCTTCTGTTGGTTCCTGAGCCACTAAATGTTTTTTTTCAGCATTGTAATCCCTTTTAAAATTATTTGACGGGGGTGGAGCCTGGACCTCGATGGGATAACCTACATAACACCCTGTGGCACCAGTTTTAAGCTGTTTTTAGTAACGAACAATTGAACCTGCTACATCTTCAATGTCAAGATTGAACTTGTGTAAAAACCAAGCTACAGCAGTCCTCACGCAATGAGGCAAAAGTATTCAAATGCCCAGAAACCTCCGACACACCTAATGAAACACTTGGAGCAGAATGCTCATTACAAGAGCTTAAATCTGACATACTAGGAGCTATAGGAGACACCTAAAAAGTACAATAATGGAGGAGGTCAAATAAGAGCTTCAATCTGTCATACGTCAGATGTTAAACCTCAACTAGATACCCGAATGTCAACCTGAGACCCATCTGTCCGAAAGCAGAGCCAATGGGGAAATTTACGGACTATACACCCCTAAAATCATAACACTGCACCCATTTTAGAAATCACACCCTAGCTAAAGAACCTCTAAAATAGGTCAACAGAAGCGATAACATTATTATGGATGTATATAGTGCCAACATCTTCCGTAGCGCTTTACAATTACATGTATACATTCACATCAGGCCCTGCTCCGAAAAGCTTACAATCCAAGCATATATATTTGACACATACAACCTATGGTTGTGGGGGAAACCGGAATGCCCGGAAGAATCTATACAAACTCCTTGCAGATGTGTCCAAGGGTGAATCAAACTCAGGACTTCATTGCTGCAAGGCATCAGTACCATTGAGCCACCGTGCTGCCTCTCTATGAAAACAAAATGCTATACATTCATTTATTTGCAAATAGAATTGGTGTTATTTAATCTTGAAACATCTCTTCTGTGGAGCACTTAATTGAAAACCTTAACTAATTTATAACCATTGCTCCATACACCATATACAGAATATAAGCACCCCAATCCATTTCCACCACTTCAATATTCAATGAATATTGACACATACCTGATCTCCCCAACTAACACCCCCCCCACCATTTATTCAAAAATACAGCATGACAACCACAACCTACTATATGTGCACTTATATGTGAAATGCTGAAATAAGTAACAGAACTATGAATATGCCATCTTGACCTACAAACTGAGTTTCAATTAATTCCCCCCCCCCCTCTTTTTTCTTTTCTCTCTCCCTCCATTTAGAGTAATCCCCTCCTCCATAATCTACAGGATAATATATGATGTTCCAAGATGCAATCTTTGGGTAGGTTATCGGCTATTTAACAGTCAGTGACAGTCCGGGAGGCAGCCAATAGGAAGAAACGCCTCCTTGCAGAGCGATGTATATAATAATAATATTTAAGTTATTTCTCTTTTACATATGGTGCTGCTGATTTTGTAGAAAAGTATATATTACACAAACACATATACATACACAGTTCAGGTACTTCTACACTCATTCCATAAATTATACAAGTCCAGGTGCTTCCAGGTCACACAGCTCCATTAACTATATCACATAGAATAATACATCTCAGAAAATCCCGGGCACACTGTTTATAATCAAAATAACTTTAAATTTATTTCATTTCAATTTGAAAATAAATTTGAAGTCATTTTGATTATAAACAGTGTGCCTGGGAATAAAAAAAAATATTTATATATATGGCCCGGGTGCACCTCGAATATAGGTAATCTAGATGTAGAAACCGAAGGCACTCACGGGACTTGATAAAACTTAACTTTTATTAATACAAAGTATAAGTGTTATATCTACGCGTTTCGGCTAACCAACAAGCCGTCCTCAGGATATGACGCACAATGCAACAAGCAACAATATATACCCTCCCACCCAATCCCACAACCAACAGCAGTGAGGTAATTAAAAACAGATAAAAGCAATTAAAAAACTCAGTGTGTGATGCAGGTAAGAGTCAGAGGGCAGAAGCCCGCCCACACTCATCATCAGCAATGTCAAAAAACATTAACCCCTATTGCAATATTAAAACATACCTATGTAACAGAAGAAGAAATAAATGTATTCACAAGCACAGACTGTATATAAATATAACATACCAAAATGCAATTATCAATGCAACAAAAACCATCACAGCAATAATGGTAAGTGCGATCATATAATGATATATCAATCGGAAAAATCCTATCTGGTGATAAGCCTGAAACAAAAATACAAAAAAAAAAAAAAAAAATAGTGGCATGTGGAACATCTCCGCATATAGTTAAGTACACTCAGTCAGCAGTATAACCCAGCTGGTATGGGACCCAATCTATTATGGCACTAAAGTAATAGTGTTATCTACTGAAAAATGGAGGGACAGAATCAAACATACCAGGTCCTCAAAGCTCGAAAAATCGTACATAAAGAAATATCCGCTATTCTGCTTCAGTCACAGGCTAGCAGTCTCCCAGACTCCCCACGCTTACACATTAGATCTGCATAGCAAGCCTACATTGGGAGCTAAAAAGCCCTCCCCCTCGTGAAGTTAACCTGGGTAGTTCTATTAAAGGTAACAATGCAGTGATAACTGCTCGTTAAGACCTCCTGGTGTAAGGGTACCTAATCTGTGTATCCACTGAGCCCCCTTTTGTAGCAATAGCTTATCATGGTACAAGTTGGCCCTGAGCTGATTGTTACTAAGGCCATCAAAAATCATACACTTCAATGAAGCCAGTGGGTGGGCCATATGCTTAAAATGTCGGGCCACTGCCAAGTCCCCAAACTTAGAATTACCCAGCATCGGTAACTAATAGCATTAGTGCTATTCAAGGCCGTGCGGATGGAGGACCGATGGTTGCAGTGTTCTCCCTAGGGTATTTTAGCCGGGCGGCCCACCCGGCTACTTTTTCATGCCACCCGGCTGGAAAAAAATTCTTGAGAGAACACTTGTGATTTAAAAGAATTTAGAAGTAGGTTTAATAGGTGTGCCAATAGGTCAGTAAAAACTCCCGCCAAAACTGCTCAGTCCACCTGCAAGATTATTTTAGCACGTTGACTAGCTTTTCCAAGATCTCCAAGGCCACAAAAGGGTGTCACATGCTTGTGCTGCTATGTTACATGGGTTACCTGCAGATGTTGACGAACTACAACTCCCTGCATTCTACAACCATGGAATGCTGGGAGTTATAGTTTTCAAACATCTAGTGGGACAAAAGTTAGACATCCCTGACCTATATAATGAGCATGATGCAGTGCACACTTTCCCTTACCACCAAATTTCCCCGTCCAACCCCACCCGGCTACTTTTTCATGCCACCCGGCAGGAAAAAAATTCTGGGGAGAACACTGGGTTGGCCATCCGTTCTTTGAACATGGTCTTGGTCTTCCCAATATAGTAAAGCCGACAAGGGCATACGATGAAATATGTCACAAATTTACTCTCACAGGTAAATCTTTGTTTGATGGGAACTCTCTTCCCATTATGGGGATGTGCAAAGTGTCTTTTTTGCCATTCCGCCCCAATGAGTTTCAATTCGGGTCTGTTAGGTCTGTTTCATGGGAATGGGCTTCAGCATGGATATTTTAGGAAGGGTATACTTGCTAGGTATCTGGCTAATGTTCGTTGGGTGGCTGTAAAATGGGAGGTGTAGAGGTTGAAGTAGAAGTTAGCAAGTAGCTCAAGAATATCTTTGAAATCGGTATAAGCTAATCCTTCTGCATTTCGCAGTGAGGTAATCATGTTTTGGATGGTTGAACCATGGGCCAGTCTTGCCAGAATTTTAGCAGACTGGTGCCCATGTTCAAAGTAGTTCTGTTTGTTGAAGAATTCTTTTGTTCATTTTTTCAGTAAAGATATTGTCATATATGGTTTGTTTTGATTGCCAGTCTAGTTTGTTTTCTAGTGTGGGTTGTTGTATATATGCTGTTTCAGAATTACGGAGGGATTCTCTCTTTTCCCCTGGAGTTCTTTTTAACATGGGCTATTGTTGCTTGTAGGTGCCCCGAGTATGGCTTTAAAAGCACGGCCCAGTATTTTTAAAGTGGGTGCAACCCCTATATACTCGTCCTACAGCTGCCCTTCAAATCAACGAGACTTTCCCACTAAAAAGAGGCACTAGGCAGGGATGCACACTCCCCATATTTATTTGCAATAGCCATCGACCCTCTCGCTATCCAGCTTCAAACACATCCCAATATATCAGGCTGATCATAGAGAGCCTACATACCACCTTACTCAGTTTATGTGCAAATAACCTTATACTATACCCAACTGATCCGCATGACTTCGCACAGCACATAATATTATAAATAAATAGGGCCCCCCTTGGCCTACGTATTCATTGGAAAAAATCCTTCCTGTTCCCCATAGACACCGGAATAGAAATCCCCCCTTTGCTAGACAGCTCGCTTCCATGGTTAATAATTTTAAATACCTAGGAAAACCCATAAATTCCCCCCCAATATTATATGACCTAAACATAAGATATGGTGACAGCCAAACTTAAATCATAGAAAAATCTCCCCAATTAATCTGATATTAAAATCATTAACTTAATCAAAATTATATTGCCTAAAATTTACTACATCATAGCATGGTCTATATCCCGGATACCTTCTTCCAAAAAATTATATAGTATATAATTTCTAAGGAACTCAAGGAGATCCAGAGTGAAACTCACCACACTACAGCGACCAAAAACCACTAGCAAAAACTTGCATCAACAAATTTTCGCTTATACTATCTAGCTGGTCAATACAAATATCTGAAACCCTGGATATTCCAAACATTAAATATCCCAAACAAAACATATCTACAAACTAATCCTATCCCGCAAGTTGGCATCTGAATTAATCAACAACAACTTTGGGAATGCTCGAGAATACAGCCATTCTGGTCACGAGTAAAACTTCCTCTCCACCACACTCACAGTTCTCTTGGAACCAAAACTATGTTTGCTGGGAATCCTCGATACAGATTGCGTAGGAAACCTTGTACTACGCAAGAAGGACAATTGTTTTTCTCTGGATGGCCCTGAATCCCAAAAAGTTAGAACATGGAAAACCTCAATATCAAAAATGTTACCAAAACTAACCTGACCTCAGTTTACATGCTTCCTTGCTTTACCTGTACTGTAAAAGGATTGGCTAGAGATTATTAATGGGTGTGAACAACAGTAACAAGTTTGCCATAGCTAATGACTGAACATCTGCAGAACATAATGGTCGTTGACCAAACTGTTTGATATTAGAATGCTGTGAAGTAAAGCACAAGCCATATTTTATATCCCAGTGCCCGTATCAAAATGAGAGGCAAGACACAGATTACTGGTTTTATATCAAGGTGTTCTGCCTTGTGGTTCAGTCTTGTTCTGTGGCTTTAGTTGTCCTTTAATGATAAAGGGGGAAGTTCAGTGCAAATACATATGCTTTTAAGAAAAAACTAGCAGTATTTTCCCATCCCAATTACCTTAACCTGCCCATTCAGCATTTTGCCCGTGTATAAATAAATGCAACCAAGATACTAACTTCCTGTTTGCAGGACCCCCTATGTTATAGTTTTGCCCTTGACCCAGTGCCTGGGTGGATTTAGTTGCGCAGTAGAGATCTGAGCATGTTTGACCCATCCAACAGCCAATCAGTAGAAATTACCGTTCGGAACATTGCAAGGAAGTGGTGCATTCTGGGAAGAAGGACCGTTAGAACCTGAAATGGCAGCTCACTAATGTTAACAGCAGGGAACAGCAAAGGTTATGAAATCAACTGATTTTTCAAATCAGTAGATAATATGTAGGACTAGGTATGCATAATAAAAAAAACAAGAATTTTTAAAATATTGGTATTTTCCACTGAACTTGCCCTTTAACTGGTGCCAATAACCAAGTTTACATAATGCAGACTATTGTTACTATTGACTACATTTTAACTACTATTGCCATTGTTGATCTGTACAAATAATTGTTTTCAATATAAAGTTTAAAAAAAAAAAAAAAAAAAAAATTTTGACAGACCTTTGCCACCATTTTATATTTTAACTATGAAAAATATTTATTTGTAATTACCAAAAATGGAGGTCAAAAGAAGGGTCTGCTTTTTTTATTTTTTGTTAGGCTGGCCTTAAGTATAATATGAAATAATACACTAAAGAATAATTCACCTCAGAGTTCCCTGCCCTCTATAAAAGCACGAAACCTTCTATATGGTCAGGGAACTCCTCGGTGGCGTGATTATATTACACTGTAGGTAGCGAATTATACCTTATATACACATTTCTTATACCCAGATTTGTGTGGTTTTGTATTGACCTATTTAGTTCTCCACACAGTATATATTTCAGCTGTCAATCAAGCTCAATCAAGATCATAACGCATCTATACTGAAAGAAAATTGTGTTTTTGATACTGCCCATTACTGGAAATTATAATTCTTCCCAAATCTTCCCCTATTTCTATAGATATTTTAAGAAACCTCACATTTCAGCTGTCAATTAAGTAAATCATAAACTGTTCTGCTGTACTCTAAAGCTGGTTTATGAACTTGAGGGCTGACAGACACTGGCATGAGACGTGTTAACATCATTATGCAATGTAGCATATGCTGTAATGCATAGTGTGCATCTCGGAAGGGTATGCCCTTTAGCTAGTTTCTATTTACTTTTATATGTTTTTGGCAGCACAAGCAAATTGCAAATTGAGAGGCAAACAGTAGCAGATAAGAAAAGGGCAAAAAAAAAAAAAAAAAAAAAAAAAAGCTATAGTGGGGCATAGTATATACATTTAGACTTTTTTATTATAGGCAATTTATCCACATTTCATCATCAGCAACAACCCGTGAGAAAGATTTTCCAACTTCTTGCAATTTAATTTCCTAGCCGACATCTGATCATGTGTCAACATTTAGAAAACCCAACAAATGTACACATTTTAGGCAATTATATTACTTATTCTTAAAGGGTATCTCCACCCACAAATATAAAATTTGCTGTAGTGTATGGGACCCACCTCCAACCCTAAAGCTAGAGTTTTGACAAGTTCCCAGGAAAAGGCTAACCCACCTTCACCCTCTGCCAGTCTCTACTGCTACTTCTGGGAGTAGCAATAGGGGCAAGACTGGCAACCACATCTATGATTGGTTGTGAGTCAGCTAATCACAGGCTTGTCTGCTAGTTAGTAGAAACCCCAGGGAACGGGGTTGCCAAGTCTATTTCTGGGAGGACAAGGAAGAGGCAGATACTGGATTATACATAGCAATGCTCCTACTCTTTCTTCCAATTTCCTAGACTTTCAGCAGGCACTGCAGGACAACCATAAGGAGCAGAGCAGAAAAGTATGGATTTTTTAACACTACACAGTGGGGCAAATTTTAGTTTTGGGGTGGACATGCTCTTCAAAATCCAATATGCATTTAAAGTACATTGTTTATAATTTAAAAAAAAAAATTAGAATTAACAAAATTATGAAAGCCTACCTGTTGTCTTTTTGCAGCCATTAAATTTAACTTATCCACTTCAGCTTTCAAAGCTTTATACTGAATTCCTAAATCTTGTTCTGTTCCAGCATTTCTTAATTTTAGAATACCTTCTTCTACCTAAACAGATCCAATAATGGCATATTTTAATACACTATTTAAAATTAGTTAAAAAAAAAAAAAAATCTATGATATTGCCTACAAAAACTATTTAATCTCATTGCTCTCTTCCATTTACCACTTTCAGCTGTATTAGTAATTTGTAGACATCAGCCATATCAGCCAGAATAAGCAGTCTTGTAACTGCTGACAATAAGGCACGAGCAGCTCGAACCATATTTCCACGTTTTACTGAAGAGCATGGGTCATCAGCAAACTCTCCAGAAGAAGTTCGCATTACATCACCTACAAGATAAGCAACACAGTTCGTGAAAAACAAGCATTTATTTTTTTTTTAAAAAGTAACCACTTCTGCGCCACAAATCTTAACTCTTATGATCAGTGTATAAAAATATTTATACCATAGTTCCTTACAGGTAGGGTCTGGGCACAGAAATATTCTTTAAAAACATTTAGAAAGCAGCCCCCGGCAAACAGAGGACCAATGCGGAAGACAGAGATTTAACCCTTTAAAAGGGGAATCTGTTGTATTCAATTAGATCAACTGGATCTAATTGAATACAACAGATATACCATGACCTGGATGAATGAGAACCTTCACAAGCATACTTTAAAGGGGAAGTTCAGTGCAAATTTAAATGCTTTTAAGAAAAAAGCAGTAGCAGTATTTTTCCATCCCAATGACATTAACCTGCCCATTCAGCACTTTGTGTATAAATAAATGAAGCCGAAATACCGACTTCCTTTTTGCAGGACCCCTAATAGAAACAAGTTATGGTCTTGCCCTTGACCCAGCGCCTGGGTTGATTCAGTTGCTCTGTAGAGATCTGAGCATGTTTGACCCATCCAACAGCCAATCAGTAGAAATAACTGTTGGGAACATTCCAAGGATGTGGTGCATCCGGGGAAGAAGGACCGTTAGAACCTGAAATGTCAGCTCACTAATGTCAAAAGGGAACAGCAAGGGGTATAAAATAAACTAATTTTTCAAAATGAAAGAGAATATGTAGAATAACTACGTATGCATAATGTAAACTAAGAATATAAAAAATAATGATATTTTCCATTGAACATTCCTTTTAAAGGAACTTCTCTCAGAAATGACAGTTTGAAAACTTTTCTACAATAAACTATTATATATTAGATATATTATTTAATATCTAAGCTTGTTAAGTTCTGCTCATTTTTGGGGGGTGTGGCCTCCACTCTTCACTGCTTTTTTTTTCAACTGCAGTATTAGCATGTTATAACCCCACCCCTTTTAACCCTATTACGTAATAAACTTGTCCCTCTCTTCACATGCACTTTTTTGCTGCATCAGATAGTGTTTGCTGGCACACAGAGAGGAGAATATTAGGACAGCTCATATACAGAACTTAGATATTACTTACACCCCACTTGGTATTGATTAATGAAATTAAATGAATGTATTAATATCTGCTGTATTCAATTAGATCAACTGGACTTAAAGGAGAACTGTTATCCCGTTTTTGTAAGTTGCACAAACATGTCTAATTGTTCCTTAACCCCCTGCAAAGCTTTCTGAAGCTTTAAATATAAAGAAAATCAAAAACACATACTTTAAAATCGCCTTATAAAGTCCATACTTGGGCGCCGCCATCTTGGATTCCATCCCTTCCTGTTTCTGCCAAAGACTACAATCCCAGCATGCAATTTCCTGATGCTGGTGACATCACAAGCATTTTCTATTGGCCGCTCGGCACTACAGGGGGCGGGATGCGGAGGCGTGGCCTAACAGGCACGCCTATGTTAGAGGAGAGAGGCGGGATCGGTAATACAATCTACCTTTATGAATGGATTTTTTTTGTATATTATAACACATTGTTAAAAAATAATAATTGTTTGTAAAAATACTTAATATTTAATTACATTTTTAATTATATATGTAATATAACGCTGTTGTTAATGCCGTTATATGTGCATGATTGGTGCTGTGAGTGTGTGTGAATGTCGTTATATGTGCGTGATTGGTGCTGTGAGTGTGTGAATGTCATTCTAAGTGCGTGAATGGCGTTGCGGATGCGTGCAAATGTCGTTCTAAGTGCGTGAATGGTGTTGCGGATGCGTGCGAATATCATTTTAAGTGTGTGAATGGTGTTGCGGATGCGTGCGAATGTCGTTCTAAGTGCGTCAATGATGCTGCGGATGCGTGCGAATGTCGTTCTAAGTGCCTGAATGGCGTTGCGGATGCGTGCGAATGTCGTTCTAAGTGCGTGAATGGCGCTGCAGATGCGTGCGAATGATGTTTTAAGTGCACGCACTTAAAACGATATTCGCACGCATCCGCAACACCAATCACGCACTTAAAACGACATTTGCACGCATCCGCAGCATCATTGACGCACTTCGAATGACATTCGCACGCATCCGCAATGCCATTCACGCACTTAAGACAAAAATGCCTCCCAACAGGACTCCAGGAGCACTGAAACTGCAGCCGATGTGCACGAGCAGAAGAATAAGTGTATCTGAGGCTTTGCAGGGATTGGTTGCTGTAAGGGAGCTTTCAGATTGGCTCCCAGTTTCCGGCCATCCGATTGGCTGTCGCGACTGTCAATCAAATTTTCCTTGCAGAGCTGCTGTTCCGGTCCTCACTGAGTGCATATTAGAGCATGAATTTGTCGGCGACAGGGGTTGGGATCATGGGATTTGGCAGGACTGTGGAGCCATCCAGCCCTTTAACTATTTGTTACTTCTTTTGATGATAGAATGAGAACGGTGTATGCTAGAGAGGTGGTTCAGGACTCGTTTTACAGGTAATATTCTTGCCTTTCTTACTGGACCAACTTGTTTTGGGACCGCAGTTCCCCTTTAAGTTTAGTTGTTCAAGATGTTTCACTAGTCATCTGACTGGCTTTCTCAATTCAGAATGACTTGTACAAGAATCTTTGGCAATTATGTACCCCGGAAAATCCAAATTAGCATATCACAGCCAAGTGTTAAGGGCGTGATTGGATAGTGGCTAAGAGGTGTTATAGGAACTCCCAAGGTAAGGTGTCAAAACAGCATTGGCTTGGTCCTGACCTGAGGAATTGTCTTTTCTGTGCTTGGCCATACGTTGATGTTTGGTCTCCCCCACATACAAATCAGAGCATTCTTCCCAGCACAGCACATATGATGTCGCTTATCTTGTGTTTCGGTATTGGGTCTTTCGGATGTACCAATTGCTACCTCAGTGTGTTTGGTTTAAAGCAGACAGGGATACGGTGTTTTTTTGAAAATTCTTCTTAATTTCTCGGAGACCCCTGCTACATATGGGATGACCATGTTCTTCCTCCTGCCTTGCTTTTCCCCTTCACTGTTGGTATACGTGTTCTTTTCTTTCATTCTACTTTTGACAAAGGCCCAGTCTGGATATCCACAAGTTTTAAGGGCTCCTCTGAGATGTTTCATTTCTTTAGCCTTCGCCTCTGTGCTAGTGGGGATGTTCTCGGCTTTGTGTTGCAGGGTTCTGATCACACCCAGCTTGTGATCTAAAGGGTGGTGGGAGTCAAACATCAAATACTGATCTGTGTGGGTTGGTTTTCTGTAAACCTCTACTTCCAGTTTACCATTTTCCTTAACTTCTACCAAGCAGTCCAAGAAAGCCAGTTTGTGGTTTTCTACCTCTTCCCTTGTAAATTTGATGTTTTGGTCTACCGCATTGATGTGTTCTGTGAAGGCTTGTACTTCCTTCTGATTTTAACCCAGGTGTCATCCACATATCTGAACCAGTGGCTGGGTGCTATGGCCCTAAAGGTTTTAAGCGCCTGTTTTTCTACCTCCTCCATGTCAAGATTGGCCACAATGGGTGAAACTGGAGATCCCATAGCACATCCATGTTTTGACACCTTACCCTGGGCATTCCTATAACACCTCTTAGCCACTATGCTATCACGCCCTTAACACCTGGCTGTGATATGCTAATTTGGATTTTCCAGGGTACATAATTGCCACAGATTCTTGTACAAGTCATTCTGAATTGAGAAAGCCAGTCGGATGACTAGCGAAACGTCTTCAAGAACTACATTTCAAGTCCAGTTGATCTAATTGAATACAACAGATATACCATGACCTGGATGAATGAGAACCTTCACAAGTATTTATTAATGTTTATATTGATTTCTATGTTTGTATATAGCAGTGTGTATCTGAGTGTCAGTGTGTGCAACTACATGAGTGTCAGTGTGTTTGTGTAACTAGTATAGTATCGGAGGTTGAAGAAAGATATGCCCATCCAGCAATATCCTCATTTCCTGCCTAACTGTTGATCCAGAAGAAGACAAAAAAAAAGAAAAATTTATGAAGTGGCAATCGGAAATTTCCCTGGATCAACTCTACTTTATGTATCAATAACAGTAACTTGCAACATTCCTTGTTTGCAGAAACTCGTGCAGCTTTTTTTAAACCTGCCATCACAACGTCCACATCTGCGCAAACTAAAACCCCAGAAATAACTGCAAATACTTTATCACAGATATGGACAATGCTAAAAGAAGAACTACAGAAAGCCCTCATGCCTATAAGGTCAGACACCCGAGAAAATCAGGCAAAGGCTCATGGACATAGAAAATAAATGAGATGGTGGACGCAGTACAAGCCACCCAAGCAAACATGGACAATGTACAATCTACAACCGACAAGCTGCTGTTGCAAAATCAAGGACCTTGAAAATAAATCCTGAAGGTGAAACGTGAGAATAAGGGGGATACCGGAATTGCAGGCAAACGCCCACGAGGTAGCACTAAACATCTTCAGGGCGCACCTACCTGAGGAACCAGTGGAGCTCATGGAGTGTGACTTGGCTCACAGGGCCTTGGCCAGACCACCGGTGAAACTGCACTATTATACCACGAAAGAGAATCTGCTCCAAGAGTCCAGGAAACCACACCTCTTTGGAATAGAATGGAGCCAAATACCAAATATTTGTGAACATCGTGCCACCAACTCTAAACAAACCGAGATTGCTCTGACCAATTACAAATTTATTCCAAGACATAAGGTACGAACAACAGAACCCACACAGTGGAAACACTTCAAGATTGGAACCAATTCCTATCAAAACTTGGATTACAAACCATGTCACCCAAAGATCTTGCTGAACAAGGATCAGCACAAAAAAACTCTGCAAAGGATATGGCAACCAGCAACCCCCGCCAAAGCACCGGAGAAGCGACGATTATGGGCGACAGACACACCATGTCCCGCCATACAATCAGGACACCTGAGGAGTAGTGAATCCCCCACAACAATGGATAAGTACACTATGTACAAACTGTACACCGTTTAAATTAAAATTAGAAAATAACTGTTACCCACTGAAGCCACTACAACGGTAAAAAGAGACTCACTACAACTAGGCAAAACCAGATAAATAAAAACACTAACCTAGCCCAAACCGAACATTTGGTTTCAACAAAGGGTACAGACCACCAGGTTAAAGTCCATATGGGCAATACTGGTTCAGAATGTTTTTAAAAGGTTTGATATATTTTAGGGTGGAAGCATAACCTTGTTGAATCCTTTACCAATATTTCAAACACAATAGAGCAATATACAGACTAATTAGAATAAGCAAGATTTGAGCAACCTTAATGTGAAGTATACCAATGTGAATATTTAAAAGTCCAAATAAGACCAGTGTGGTTCTACAAAGACGTATTCTTCATCTAACTTCTCTAAACATACTACCCTATCTCGTTCAACTACCTTCTCCTCTACTTCTGCCATCCCTTTAAGTATACAAAAATGTACAAGAAACTTTTACAAAAATCTGTGCCACAATATAATCATAAATACACACCACATCTCAGCAAAAGGACATTCCATAATTTGCTAAATGTCAATATTATACAAAACAAACCTAGATAAGGAAGGCAGATAAATGGCAACTATGGTAGGGGAAAAAAAGTCTATATACAATGTACAGATCACTTAGTATAAGCTGCCTTACTTTCATGTTGCGGTGTGGCTTTGTTTCTTCACACTGGCAGAAGTTTGTACCAAGCTGTGTAGTCCCCCCCTCCCCTCTCTGTCTAGTCCCCCTCAAGCAGTAAAGGGCTGTATGAAAAGTCTGGGCATGCTCAGTTGAAAAGACTTTAAATGAAGTCCTGACATCCTGTTGACCCCTCCCTTCCAGAGCCAGACTGCAAAAGCAAGCAAAATGTGGGAGAAAGTAGCAATATGCTGAAGGGAGGGGCAGAGGGGGAAGAGGACAAGTGGTGCTGAGATCATAATCACTGAAGACAGTCAATGTAGCAGCAGCTATAGTGAGAGACCTTCACACACAGTGAAACTGCTTGATATCCTTATACATTTCATTTGCTTTAGTATATATATTTCATAGATTGCACTGTATGTCTTGTTTGGTATATAGTCTGTATTACATATACTGTATTACATATACTGTATTAGTGTTTACTTGGTGATGTCCATTTGAGTCACTGGTTTTGTATATATACAAGATTTATTTTGGGGGGAGGGGCTGTTTTATAGTATGTTATGCTCATATTTCTGTGTTAATGGTTTATCGATTGTGTTTAGCACTACAGCATTTGACTGTGTGACAGTACTGCATGTAATGTTTGGATTGTGTGGGTGTGTGCCTTCTAGGGACAGATGAGGTGTAGCAGCTCCTACAAATCACAGCATATTTAAAGGCTTATATCTAGCAGACTAAGAATAATTTAAAGAAACTAAAAAGGTACCGTGGTGGTTGGGATGACTTTTATAGGATACATTAGAAGGAATTTGAAAAAAAAAAAAAAAAAAAAAAAAAAAAGAAATTCTCACTATAATTGCCCTTTAATAGTCCTCTGCACCATCAACAACAAACTATATACTCTATTAAATCTAAAAGGCCACAATGGAAACATGCGTCCGGTCAGACCACAAAATTGTACAAGTTAAAATAAACACTGGACAACAACCACTGAAAAGAACACAATGGAGACTAAATGAATCTCTGCTAACAAACCCTTCCATAAAAGAACAAATCCAAAAACATTATAAATTATTTTGACACAAATAACTGAGAAGTTTCACACCAGATACACTTTGTGGGCTGCCCACAAAGCAGTTAAATGAGAATCCATCATACAAATTCACACTCTAGAAACCAAACAAATAGAAACAGGCAGCAAACAAATACTACTACTACAAAAACTACAAGCAATAATGACGAACAGTTGAGAAAGCACTACTGTGGCAAAAAAATCTATCATCAAAAATGGAACAAGCCAGACAAACCACTAGCACACCTCCTTAAACCCAGATCAGGAATACCATATATACCCAAGTATAAACCCAATTTTCTTAGCTTTAAAATCATCTTGAAAGTCTCCCCTCTGTTTATACTTGGGTTTGTGCTAATATGAATGCTGCTGGACAAAATCAAATAGCCCTGGGGGAAAAAAACAGCTGTAACCTGTAACACAGAGAATCCTCTATTTCAGTGGGTTAGGCAATTGTTGTCCCGCTCACTCAGATCAGCCCAGACTGCAAGGCAGTGTATGCCCTGCATACACAGGTATGCTGGGCATATCTGTGTATGTGATCTAAGGGGCTGCCTATGGGAGAAAGTCAACCCTCGGTTTATACTTTAGTCAAGTCAGTTAAAAGTACCCCAGTTTATATTTGGGACTGTTTATACTCGAACATATACGGTACCCAAAATCACAAAAATACCCACCTCCCAAGGCACCTTACCAACAGACCCAGACTCCATATACAAAACTTTCCACTCATACTATACACAAACTCACAGCCTACAAATTAAGACATTTAATCCTTCCTACAAACAAACATGTAAGCACTTCTGGGCAGGGCCTGATGTGAATGCATTCTGTCTCAAACAAACCACCACCAGGAACACTATCATTCATCTATTACTGGCAATACGATGACAAGCAGACAGATAAATATTAATTCCAAGCTGCATGGGAGGCGGACCTGGAAGTAGGAAATACATCAGAGCAATGGAGTGAAACGTAAGAAAATCTAAATAAAGGGAGTCTAAATATAGCATTAAGGGAAACATCCCAAAAGGTTAAATACAGAACATACAGAGTACCTGTGTTATTAGCAAAGATTTTTCCAGCAATAACCCCAATGTATTTCAGAAATTGTAATCAGATTGGAGACTTTTCAAATATGGTGGAAATTAGACTATCCAAAAATTGTGGAAAGAGGTTTTTAAAATTATATCCAAGATATTCTATAGACAAATTGAACCTTCCCCATTGGTAGCTCTACTGGGACATAATATACAAGAACTTAATAGACAAAGCAATAAACTAGTACAATATATTATACTAGCAACCAAAATTCACATTGTAGCACAATGGAGAAAACAATCGTTAGAATTAACAAAGATAATAAGCAGAATTATCAATATAATGATAAATGAAAGAATTTTCCACATGCTACAAGATACACTACATTTATTTATCATGACATGGAAGCCTTGGAATATTAGTGAATATTCCATAAACCTACCTTTCTAACTAATTGAAAAAGGTCCAACCATAAAAGGACAAAACCATATATTATACAGATGAGTGAAGCATGGAGATAAAAGAAAATCAGAAAATAGGAATAAAGAACGCAGCGCATGTTAACTTTCACTTGTATTCTTTAATTTTTATTTTTAATTTTGTTTCAAAAGTATGATTTATTTTAAATCCTGGTTAATGTTAAACCTTATTTTGTTTATTATTGTTAATACAAATGCATGTATGTAAAAACATACATTTGAGTTTTTTTTTTTTTTAAAAAACACTAAAAAGTGGCCACAGTACAAAACCCTGAGGCACTCCACTTAGAACTTTTGCCCACATAGCTGTAGCCCCATTGACCACCACTCTCTGTTTGTGATCCAATGACCAATTCTCTATACATGTACAAATTTTTCTAGGCCAACAGTCCTCAGTTTATACATTAGTCGGCTATGTGGCACACCATCAAAAGCTTTAGCAAAACCCAAATATACCACATGTACTGCTTTGCCAGAATCAAATTCTTACTCACTTCTTCATAAAAACTGAGCAAATTTATCACATCAGTAGTAGTCAGCATGGATTTATGAGAAATAGATAGTGCCAGACCAAGTCAAGTATATGACAAAATGGTCATCACCTTCACTACCACTGATGTTAGGCTTACAGGTCTATAGTTAGACTACCTTTTTTGAATATTGGTATTACATTGGCTTTTTTTCAATCTAGCGGCACATCACCAGACAAAAGTTTATCTGAAAAGATAAGAAAAAGTGGTCTAGATAGAACTGAACTAAGCTCTCTTAAGATCAGAGGATATATTCCATCCAGTCCTGGGGCTTTATTGATGTTAACTTTGTCTAATTGTTTCTGCACCATATCCTATGTCAGCCAGAGTGAATATTTCTCATTTATACCCTTCATATTATTAGTCCCTACTATAAGAACAAGGAATCTCTAAAGTGATACAGAGGGTAAAAAATGGTTTCGCACATTAGCCTTCTCGGCATCCTCTATAACCATCTCAGCCCCATTATTTAATGGTCCCACATTCTCAGTCCACATCTTTTTACGATTGATATATTTAAAAAACATTTTGGAGGTTAAACTTGCTTTGTTCTGCTCTCCGTATTTTATTTTCTATTTTAGCTAGTTTAATTAATTTCTTGCACTCTTTATTACAGCTTTTATACTCCCTGTAGGCCTGTTCGGTTCCCTCTGATTTTTAAATTTTAAATAAACTTGTTCCCTAAAAAGGTATAAATTTAAAAATGAAATGGTTTAATGTCCCTTTAAAAGTAGTCCACTTTCACTCAATATCCTTACCTAGCAACAAATCCCCCTAGTCTATGAGCAGGAGCGATTCCTTCAACATAAATTAGCTTTCTTAAAGTTTTTGTTAACCCAGTGCACTTTATTTTTTGCAACCTACATTAAATGACACTATCATGGTCACTATTCCCTAAGCTTCTGTCACGAACGCCAGTTCGCTGGGCACGTGATCTGACTAATCGGTATTCGCTGCCACCACTTTAAGTTACGGCCTTAAAGACGCCCCAAAAACGCCCTCGACTCTCGCTGACTATGCACACCTGTCCTGGCAGCTAAATGGTTAACACTACACCATTCACTCCAGCAACTAACTGGTTAATTAGCATCAGTCCTTCACAAGCAGTCACAGAGTTAATTAGAATTTACACTGCACACTCCATTCAAACACATATAAACTTATCAGAGGCTAACAGTTCTTTTAGAGCATCAAAGACAAAACTTATTAAATTTTAGATTTAATATTCAAAAGGATATAGAAACAAAAAAGTATTGAAAATAAAAAGGATAAAAATATTCACAGACCCTACTCACTAGAAGAAGTCCTGTATCCTGGGGCAGGAAGAAACATTGGGTCCATACACACGTTTTTAGCATGTCCCCTAAGTATGAACAAAGTTGTAGGGGATACAAGGATTTTTAAACCTTTTGATGAACCACTCCTACTCCTGGTATGCATGAGGTGGGAGTGTCTAGATTTACAACTAGCCAAAAGCATTCATTCCCCCTCAGTTAGGCAGATTCCATATAAATGTAGATATGTACATTGTATTGGGATATTGACCACATATTCCTCTCCAGTATTAATTATCAAATCCTCCAATACCAAACATGACCTGTGTGTAATCCATATTTCCCAAGATAACTCGCCTTGGCAAGGGAATAAGGGCTCCATGTTTGGTATCATTTTGTTCCATTCATAAATATAACACTGGTTTCTATCTTACATATTCCAATGCCGAAATACCATTATTTTGCATGTATAGTTGTCCTTAAAATGACCTCTTAGCACCCACCAGACCCCTAGCTGAAGAGAATTCCAGATGCATGGTTCCGGACCCACATTTTCTGGAAAAGGAGATCTGGTTCTTCACTAATCGTAATATAAACAATAGGACTGTTCCAGGGGGGAATGGTATTTTTATTGGTCCTTTGCAAGAACCAATACCACTAGTTAACCCATTCTTACCAAGTCACTACACACTTTCCTGACAGCTTCCCATTACCTTCATCTCTAAAATGAGCTCTGGGTTATTAGATAATCAACAGATCCAACAACGCATCCCGTCTAGTAGAACTTCTTAAATCTCCTTTATGAGCGTTTTCTTTCACAGATGGTAGAACTTGGTACCTTTTGAGGTGCCAGCAGTTTTCTTACTCCAATCTATGTCAGGGAAATTGAAATTCCCAATAACCAGAGCATGCCCCATACCAGCAGCCTTGCCAACTGCATAACAATGGAATTGTTTGTTATCCACCAAAACTCCAAGATCCCTTTCCAACAGGGATTCACTTAACACAGAGCCATTAATAGTATAAGTAGCACAAGGATTTTTAAGTCCAAAATGCATCACCTTACATTTATCAACATTGAATCTCATTAATAAAATAGATTAAATAGAAGCGGCCCTAACACAGAACCCGTGACAACCCAATTAGCATGATGATGCCCCATTAACAACTACTCTGCATCCTATTCATTAACCAATTTCCTATCCATGTACAAATGTGACTCCCCAGACCAACAGACCCTAGCTTATTCACAAGTCGCCTATGGGGGACTGCAACAAAAGCCTTTGCAAAATCCAAGTAAACTACATCTACTGCTATGCCAGAGTCAATTTCTCCTCATAAAAGCCAAGCAACTTTGACAAGATCTATTCCTCCCAAATCCATGCTGGTTACTACTTATAATGTCAGTCCTTGAAACATACTCTAGAACATGTTCCCTTATTAAACTTTCCAGGATCTTCCGCACCACTGAAGTTAAACTTACAGGCCTGTAATTACCCAGCTGTGAACGACTACCCTTTTTGAATATTGAAATAACATCAGCCTTTTTCCAATCCAGAGGCACACCACCGGACATGAGGGAATCTGTAAAAATAAGAAACAATGGCCTAGACAAAACTGAACTTGGATCTTCCAGAGTTTAGGGAACAAAGGTCAGAGAGTCATCTGACGTAACGGGGGCTTCCCTTTCCATTGCAGTTTTTTTGCCTTTACTGGGGAAAACTGTATCCCTCTACCATCTATCCAGCTATTTGGGGATAAATAACATCATCGCTCCCAGTGTTCATGTTTTAATTATTTTTCTTCTTTATTTCAGAAAAGTATAAAAAATATGGATTGGGGCATTCCTGACCTGAAAAGCTGCATAATGCTTCAAACAAAATCTGGTGAACAGGTCTAAAGTTATAGATTACACACCAGCCAATTTTTTCACCTAATCATGCATTATCCAGATCAATATTTGTCTAATGAGCCACAAGATCAAATACTTTCCAAAATCAACAATGGTTTTTCATTCGATATTTTGGCAAAAACAGTTTGCCAGTCAGCACCACAGAAACACTGGACAAATTATATTAGACTTGTCTGGTCATTAATCAACTTGTTTTATCAGTAGTAATAAGTTTTTGGAGTGTGCCTAAAGGTTTATACACGTGCCATCGTGTGCGCCAACCCGCGACACGATGTTTACGAACTGCCGTTTCAGATGATAATCGTGCAGTTTATGGGCACTCTTGGCCAAAACGGATGCTCGTTTGAAGATTGCCTGGCGGTCAATGATCCCAAGACTTTCATCCGAGAAAGTGCCCATCCACGGCACGCTAATCAGCTGAAACGGCCGTTTAGACACATCGTGGGTCGGCACCCCGCAATCGAATGTGTGTATGAACCTTTAGTGTCACAGAAGACTAAAAAGGGTACTTCACTGTAGGACCAAAATTGCAACAGAAAAATAAAATTGCAATTTGGATTTCAAAATTTGGAAAACCAGATGCCAACAGATTAAAAAACAAAAGCATGATCTGTAAACAGTTATTTCCTGCATTCACAAATGCAACTCTACCATGCAAAAAACAAATCTAAAAGCATGACACGCTTAGTCACTGGGACAAAGATTTAGGAAATATTGGAGGAAAAAAAAAAAAAAAAAAAAAGAGGAGGAGTATACAATTTCAGTGTAAAATCCCAAAGCAGACACCCCTAATGATAGATTATTAATGTATACCTAATGCATTAGTGCACAAAGCTTTTGTGAAGCACATTTAACAACAGATTCTATCAAGTATTGAAACTGCAGTTACTTAGACCTATCACCTGTGAAAATGATTTGGTTTATTATTTATGGGGGGGGAATGCAAATGAGTCACTTAAAGGGAATGTCCAGCATAAAAAAAATATTTGTGGAGGAGCACCCCCCAAACCACATTTTCTCAGTATACATTGGGTTTTTCGGAGGTACTATGTAGGTGGGGGTGGGTAAAAGTATATACATAGGGACAGTGTTTGTGTTGTTTAAGCACCAAATAGTTATATCATTATTAACAAATATGTAGTAATGACATTAAAGTATACAGAAATGTAAATAAGGCAAAATATCCCTCATTTTATATAAAAATATTTTCCATTTTTGTGGAGATTGCATTGAGCTTTTAGAGTGTACTATGTAGGTGGGGGTAGGATAATTAATATTATACATGGTTAAAGTGTATATTGTAATGTAAAAGGTATAACATTAGTTTATTAATCTGTTCTAAATAAAGATGTGTAAGTGTGTAGCTGACATCCGGATGTATTGCACTGTCAGGATGCTTTAGAGTTATATCCTGCTGTATTGCATTGTGGGAGAGCTTCACATCCAAATGCAATGTGTAGTGGGAGCGGGTGGGCGTGGCCAAACGACACTGATACTGAAGACTTTTTTCTTCTACAAGCTGCTTTACTAAAGAATCCCTTTGTTTTGGCTGCTTCCCTGAAGGGAAGTTTCCTTCTTATGCTGGTAAGTGTCTAAATGTTTTTTGCTTTAGTGTACAGTCTCTGTGTGTCTCTCTCGTGCTCTCTGTCTCTCTCCTGTTAGCAGCAGTGCTCACAATGATCAGCTTCCAGATTAGTACAATTATTATAAATTGTCACATTACTGTAATAGTGGCCGACTATTCTAGCAGCCAATAGGAATACCCCATATTAAACAAGCACCAGGTTCCTCCTTACTGCCGCATGTGTGTAAACTACAGCATCTAACAAACCCCTTCCACATTGGTCGGAATCCAGGTAAAAGCCAATAGTGTTCCATTTAACTGGGAGAGAAGGCATTGCCTATAGAAATGGTGGGTGATCCCTGCTGTTGCTAGGTATTGAGACGTTGCCTGTTCCTGCTTAAGAGCCCTGGTGATGAGCTGGAGGAGGGAGTTAGTGTGTACAGTATTGTATGTATACAACTTGACAGCACCTGGTCTGTCTCTCTCTCCTGGAAAACAGAACTACCGTGAAGGGCTCCAAGTGCCGCGGGAAGCCCCGCAGAGACTCCCAACACTCGCGGCGGGGCCTAGGAGCCTGGTTTTCAGCCGCAAACTACCCCTTGAAAACGGAACTACCGGGAAAGGCTCCAAGTGCCGCGGGAAGTTATTATTAGGAAAAAGAAACGTATCTAATACATAATTACACTACAAAAATAACAGCATTATTACTTAAAATATGCCATTCTTAGATAGGACTACCCTAGGCGGGTAGCTTACAAGTATATTTTAATCAATATATGTAACTAACACTCCAGCAAATAAAAAAAATATAATATATACATACACACACATTCTAGTGCAAGGAGAGTGCTGTGCCGCAACAACACACACACAGCAGTGTTCGTGAATTTCTAAATGTTAGTAGGAAGTTGCAAGACTTAAATGTCACACCCTTTGTAAAACATCTGACAGTCTTCGCTCTGACACCACCCCTCTCAATAGAAATAAAGGAGAGCTGCTATTTGCTGGACAGTAAGATCTATAGATGAGGGATAGGCAAACAGTAGATCTCCAGATGTTTTGGAAACTACAACTCTCAGAATTCCCTAACTACAGATTGCTTGTAGAGGAATGCTGGGAGTTGTACTTTTCAAACATCAGTAGATCTACTGGTTGCTTATCCCTGCTATATATGATAGGAGGACAGACAATGAAGTGAGTTTGTTAATGGTTTATTACATTATTTAAGCAATGTACCCCATAGAAGCCATGAACCGGTGTCCTGAACTGATAAATGTAATAAGACTGAAACATGACAGGATAGTCTGGGTTCTTTATAGGACCTTACATTTACCAATAGTGATCCCTCTAACAGAATCCCTGGTGAAAGCTGTGAGCTAAGGCTAGGCCACACTAGCGCATTTATCGCGCGTTTGGGCACACTTTTCGCCCGCGATTCTGTAAAACTGAAATCACAGGGAATGCGGAAATTCCTGCGATTTTCAATGCGCATGCGATCGCGCGTCCGTTCGAGTTTTGGTTATGCATGCGTACCCCATTTTTGGTGATCGTACACATTCCCATAACGGAAAACGGCAAAATGCACAATTTGGTGCGTTGTAGTGTGGCCTTGGCCTTAAATGGGGAGGGCGAGTATTGAATGACAGAATGATAACTTTAATTAAAGAATGATCCCATGGATCCATTATTGGTTGGAAATTTAAGGGGGAAGATTGATTCAAGCTCTGCACAACAGTTGTATTTCACTGTGGTGTTTATACTGAATTATAACACTATTCTTGATCTATTTATTGTAACATTGTATAGAGATGGACCGGATTGCTGATCTGAACCCAGTCCCGCAACGGATTTCCGTGTTTCACAGATTTTGCAGGAAATCTGCTTAGCAGATTTTTTCGAGATGTGTTCAAAAATTCGAAGAAAACTTTGTAAAAAATTACACAGTAACTTACTGTAAATAGTTTTGTGACCTGGAAAATGGTCTGGGGAAAAGACAATTAGATTATTTCTGAAAGAATCTGATTGTAACCAATTCCAGGGCCGGATTTACCAGTAGGCACGCGCCTAGGGGCGCCTGAGGTTGGAGGGGCGGCTGTCAATCTCCTCCCACCAATCTTATACTAACCAATCAGATTCTTTTCCAATCAGAAATGGTTTCAATAAGCTTATTTCAGAAAGTCTAATTGGTTAGTATACCAATCAGATTATTTGTAAAAGATTCTGATTAGTTACAATCAGATTCTTCCAGAAAGCGTACCAATAACATTCTTTCTGAAAGTATCTGATTGTAACCAATTCTGATTGGTTACAATCAGATTCTTTTAGAAAAAATCCGATTGGTATACTAACTAATCAGATTTTCTAAACAGAATTTGTTACATTCAGATTTTAAAGAATCGGGTTATTTGTTCCCCAGACCATTCCCTAGGTAAATTTACATTAAGTTACTATAATTTTTGTAAAAATTTTTGAAAATTCCTTTAAACTTCAAATTTTCTAAAATTTCGGTGACCCTTGAAAATAGAATGTGTAATCTAGAAGAACAGTTCAATTGTGAGGAAAGTTACTTTATTTTACACTTCTGGATGTATGTACGTTTTTTCACAGACCATTTTCCAGGTCCACAGGCGGAACAGATTTTAGCAGTTTCGCCCAGCTCTCAAAACCCTGGATTTAAATATCTTCCTGTATAGATTTATCAAAACAAAATCAATAAACAAAACAGAAAAATGCGTAGTGTTGTACAACAAAGATGGATAATGTCAGTCTTATCTAGATGTTAGGCTGCACTTTATGTATAATTAACATGTATTTCTAAAGCACTGATACTTCCAGTACAATCCAAAAGATGTGTGTATATATGTCCCCTCTTATACCTATTGGGGTGCACCCAATAGGTTCCCTTCTGCCTCTGTATATTGTGTAAAATATTCTGTCACGAACGCCAGTTTGCTGGGCACGTGATCTGACTAAATCGGTATTCGCTGCCACCACTTTAAGTTACGGCCTTAACGACGCCCCAAAAACACCCTTGACTCTCACTGACTATGCACACCCCTGTCCTGGCAGCTAAATGGTTAACACTACACCATTCACTCCAGCAACTAACTGGTTAATTAGCATCAGTCCTTCACAAGCAGTCACAGAGTTAATTAGCATTTACACTGCACACTCCATTCAACCACATATAAAACTTATAAGAGGCTAACTGAGTTTTTACAGCATCAAAGACAAAACTTATTAAATTTTAGATTTAATATTCAAAAGGATATAGAAACAAAAAAGTATTGAAAATAAAAAGGATAAAAATATTCACAGACCCTACTCACTAGAAGAAGTCCTGTATCCTGGGGCAGGAAGAAACATTGGGTCCATACACACGTTTTTAGCATGTCCCCAAGTATGAACAAAGTTTTTTGGACTACAAGGACTTTTAAACCATTTGTTGAACTACGCCCTCCTCATGAGGTGGTAGTGTCCAGGAATGTCCAAATTTACGACTAGCCAAAAGCATTCATTCCCCCTCAGTTAGGCAGACTCCATATAAATGTAGATATATACTTTGTATTGGGATATTGATCACATATTCCTCTCCAGTATTAATTATCAATTCCTCCAATACCAAACATGACCTGTGTGTTATCCATATTTCCCAAGATATTAATAACTCGCCTTGGCAAGGGAATAAGGGCTCAATGTTGGGTATCATATTAATGGACATACTTTCCCATTCACAGATGTAATATTGCTTTCTGTCTTACACATTCCAATAACTAAATATTTTACATGTATGACTATCCTTAAAATGACCTTTTAGTATACCCACCATACCCCTAGCTGAAGAGAATTCCAGATGCACAGTTCGGCCCCACATTGTCTGGAAAAGGAGACCTGGTTCCAAGCTTCACTAATTGTAATATAAACAATAGGACTGTTCCAGGGTGGAATAGTATTTTTATTGGCCCTTTGCAAGAATACCAATAGTTAACCCATTCTTGCCAAGTCACTACACACTTTCCTGACATTCATTTAGGGGATGTGACACTAATAGAACCAGGATTTCATTGAATTTTTTATTTTTAGCATCTTGCCTTTATTTTTTTGTACAAATCCCTAAATTGTATAGTAGTGTCTATAAGGATTTAATATCTTTACCTACATATAGCTAAACATACACCCACATATTTCCCACTGTGCACCAACGAGCACACTTTTGCTAATATAGATAGTTTTTTTTTTTTTTTTTTAAACAAAGGATTACCGAAATACATACCCTGTTTCCGAACATCCTCAACTGCTGCTACAAGTTCTTCCTTAAGGAACTGACTTTCCTTGGCTATTTTGTCTCCTTTTTCTAAAAAATTTAGAGTTGCTTGCTCCACAGATGCAGCCAAAACATGAGCCTTCTTTGAACGACCTTTCTTTTTATTAGATGGGCCCTTGTTGCTTGTATTCACCAATGTAGTCACCTTGATTATAAAGCAAAAAAAAAAAAAAAAAAAAAAAAAAAAAAAAAAAAAAAAAAAAAAAAAAAAAAAAAAATGGTGCAATGTTAAGGAATAAAATGGCTTTTCTCCCCACATGAGCTTCATTTTCAATTTTCCTACACTGGTGACTTGCATTCCCCGAACTGGATTTCCTGGTCCATTTTAAAGCTGAAACATGGATCAGGGAAACAGGGAACGTCTCAGGTAAGAACAGCTGGGTAGGAAGATATTTAAGCCAATAAGACTTTTGTTCTGATGAATGTCTAATTGACTTAAAGGGTAATTATGGTCTGCAAGCAAGTTAGGGTTAAATTTAGTATTTCATTTAAAATGTTCCATCAAATTTAAATTAATATAAAATATTACACACCTATTTAATCGTCAATAATAAAAATTCAATAAACCAGGTGTATTCATTTAAAGGACAAGTACACTATAATAACAAGTTAAGTTTAATTGTAAGCTGCAGCTTTAAAAAAACATCTTACCTTTTTCTCCTAGGTCCCTCCTAAGCCTACCTGTTTTGCTGTAAAGTTGCTGACTTCTTGGATGTGAAGGTAAGGCTGGTGAGTGCCTACCCTCTGAAACTTGCTGGCTTCCCCTTCTTCCTTTACTTTCCAAAAGCCGCGATCGTGTGGTCCGTGTGCACATCAAGGAGCATGTGGCGTGACGTCACACACAGACCACAAAATCATGACTTAAGGAAGAAGGAGAAGCCAGCAAGTCTCAGAGGGGAGGCGCTCACCAGCCTACCTTCACATCCAAGATGTCAGCAACTTTATAGCAACACAGGTAGGCTCAGGGACCTAGGGGGAAAAAGGGAGGGAAAATATTTGTGTACTTTTCTACTGTACTGTGTAGATTATGAGAATTGAGTTGAACCTATTGGCCCGGCCCTACTCAACAATCCAAGTTTCTCAAGCAGCCCGCCAGTGAAATTTAATTGCCCACCCCTGAATTAACCCCTTAATCCTAAATCTGTGCTCTTAATCAGAACCATCATATAGAAGATTTATCATTAACCTCTTTGGTAGAGAACATGCTAACCCCAAGTTTACAGTTGTACCGCTTCAAGTGAAAATATCCAGAATGCCCTTCTGTGCAGTAGGGTATTCTGACTGTCCCCACCATGCAGTGGTGGGACATGATCAATCAAAATCATGTCAGATCAAACAAATTTGCTGTAACTATCAGGACACTATTTCCAGCAGGTTGTTATAATATACACAAAAAAAGTTATAGGTTGCGGCCTGGTAAAAATCACACAGGTAAAAAGATAATTGGTGTAACTAGCCCAGATTTAAAATTTAACACCCCAGTGTCAATGCCACAAAGAGAAAAAGATGAACTGATCTGATGATTCTAGAACAGTCTAGTCACCATGCAGGTAGCTTTAGGGCTCATCACACTACAATGAGAACCTTCACAAGCACACTACATCAGTTTGTATCCTTTATTCAAAAACAGGTGCCTTTTTAAAAAAAAAAAAACACTGTATGCAGCATTCCTGTCCGTTTTTTCATGCATTTTCTATATAAATCTATGGAATACACATTGTGGAAAAAATGGATACAAATGTATGGATAAAATGGATACAAATGCGGATTTGTGAGTAGGCGTGCTATGGAGAGACAGTGAGCAGCAGATAAACAAGAGGCAGAGACAGACAGACAGAGCGAGACACACACAGAGAGAGCGAGCGAGCGAGCGAGCGAAAACTTATACTAAAGTATATATGGTATTTCTTTGTCTGCCGTCTGTGTTACTGAAGTCCCAATGTAATACTGTGCCTAAAGAAATCAATTACAAAGTCCCCACACACATCTTCAAACCCCTACAGCTAAAAAAATCTTACTTGATTCAATCAGTTACTTGATTCAATCAGTTACAACTGCTGCCAGTGCTGCATTACCTTCCCAAAGCAAAGCACTTACACTATAACAAATTCACTGGGAGAATGCTATTTGCCGTATGAGGGCACAAATCATATCCACGGCACATGCATCCCTAGCTGTGCCTCAGTTTTGGGAGGAGGTGGATACATACAGAGGAGAAATGCATACTAACTATTTAAGGATAAAGGCAAGTTTTTTTTGGGGGGGGGGGGGGGGCTTAAGTTTATAGTGTCCCTTAAAGGGCATGCCCACCCCCTAAACTCAAAATTTAACCCCATACTGGCCCCAATCTGTAGTGTACAAAAATTCTTACCTTACATCCCAGCTCCTTATGGTTGCCATGCTGTGCCCCTCGTGTAGTGTAGAAGGTCTGTGTGACTCATTCTGTGCAGTCTCAACAGTCCTCCCCCCCCCCTCCCTTATAAGCTCATATGGTTTCCTGGAAGAGGTCATACTAAATGAAGAGTAAAGCAGGTATGGTCTTTCTCCCCCCAGGGATAATACTCTATTAGGTTAGGACTGATGCCTGGATACTGCTTTGGAGTGGCGCATCAGCTGACGCATGTTTGTACAAACAATGTAACTAAAGGTATCCATTTTAACCTCAGTGTAGGTGATAACCCTTCATTGCTTGCAGGTATGTTTAACTTTTACATTTATTCATTTTTGACTATTGTGTAGTTGAGTGCTGGAGCACTTCGGAAATTAAAATATAATAAATAAATAAATAAATAAATAAATAAATAAATATAAATAAATATAAATAAATATAAATAAAAATAAATAAAAATAAAAATAAATAAAAATAAATAAAAATAAATAAAAATAAATAAAATATATATATAATATTGTTTTTGGTTTTAAATCTGCCCATCTCACAGATTGGGACAGTCATACTCCTTAATAGTAAACCTGTTAGGCTGGGTACATACTAACAGATTATTGTCCCGACCGAGCGCTCTGCTGGGAAAAATGTCAGTCTGTCGCGGCAAATTCGGAATTAATCGTGCGGCCCGATCCGGACGAACGAGTTCGGTTGCAGCCGGCTAGCCGACACCAGCAATTTTCGGCCGACCGACCAAAAGTGTCGTGAATCGGTCGGTTGGCCGAAAATATCTGGCGGTGCGTACCAAGCCTTACAATTATAAAAACAGTGGGAGGATTATGAAGTAAACCTGATCTTACCACATTTCTATGCAATGCATTTCTCACTAGTGCACATATTATGCACTATTATCCTACACTAAATACAGCTTCTCTACACAGATATTGCTGCATTTGCAATTACAGGGCTTGTTAGCAGTGGGGAGTGTTTTGGTGCAATTCCATGCAGTGAAATGCATTTCTTACCCAATCTCTTTAACATTGAGGGCTAGGTCCCACGTGAGCACACAAAAATGCTGTGCATTTCACCATCCGCTTGTATCTGCTTTTACATGCATTTTTAGTTTTGCAGGGGGTTATGGGTAAAATGAAATTCACATGTCATGTTAATTGTGTCCATTCTGTCCGCTTTTCAATGTGCTTCCATAGACTTGTATTATGTGCGATTTTGCCAAAAATAATGATCATATGAGTTATTAAAATCGCAAAGCACTTAATGGGGCCTACTTCCCACTATTTACATTATAAATAAAATGTCATGCTGATCACAAAGTAGAAACTTATCGCAAAACACAGCAAAACTGAGCAAGTGAGCTCTAGCCCTAAAGGAGAATGAAATTGAATCCCCTTTACTTGGTGTACTTAGGATGGGGACCAAAACACCAGGTCCTTAACACAAGGAGTACAGCTGGTTTGAAAACTTACATTCTAGGTGACCTTGCTACTCTTATGAAACCAACCCATTAACAAGCCAGCATTTCATATCTGTTGTATTCAATTAGATCAACTGGACTTGAAGTTTAGTTCTTGAAGACGTTTCGCTGAATTGAGAAAGCCAGTCGGATGACTAGCGAAACATCTCCAAGAACTAAACTTCAAGTCCAGTTGATCTAATTGAATACAACAGATATACCATGACCTGGATGAATGAGAAACTTCACAAGCAAGCCAGCATTTCAAAACAATAGGAAGTTTATGAAGGTTCTCATTCATCCAGGTCATGGTATATCTGTTGTATTCAATTAGATCAACTGGACTTGAAATGTAGTTCTTGAAGACGTTTCGCTAGTCATCCGACTGGCTTTCTCAATTCAGAATGACTTGTACAAGAATCTGTGGCAATTATGTACCCTGGAAAATCCCAATTAGCATATCACAGCCAGGTGTTAAGGGCGTAAGGTGTCAAAACAGCATTGTACATGGCAGACAGATGGTGTCAAACCCCCCCACCTCTATTTAGGCTTGGTTTCTTTATTTTCACATAAATGGCCTCCTTAACACCTCTCTTGAACCAGTCACGTTCCTTTGCCAATATGTTAAAATTACAATCTTCAAAGGTATGTCCTTTATCCTTAAGATGCAGGTACACGGCTGAGTCCTGACCCGAGGAATTGGCTCTTGTGTGCTGGGCCATACGTTGATGCAGTTGCTGTTTGGTCTCCCCCACATACAAATCAGAGCATTCTTCACTGCACTGCACGGCGTATATGATGTCGCTTTTCTTGTGTTTCGGTATTGGGTCTTTCGGATGTACCAATTGCTGCCTCAGCGTGTTGCTCGGTTTAAAGCAGACAGGGATACGGTGTTTTTTGAAAACTTAATTTCTCAGAGACCCCTGCTACATATGGGATGACACCATCTGTCTGCCATGTACAATGCTGTTTTGACACCTTACTCTGGGCGTTCCTATAACACATCTTAGCCACTATCTAATCACGTCGTTAACACCTGGCTGTGATATGCTAATTGGGATTTTCCAGGGTACATAATTGCCACAGATTCTTGTACAAGTCATTCTGAATTGAGAAAGCCAGTCGGGTGACTAGCGAAACGTCTTCAAGAACTAAACTTCAAGTCCAGTTGATCTAATTGATACAACAGATATAATAGGAAGTTTACTCTTGGAAGTGTATTTTATGAATTACAAAATACAGCAGGGACAGGCCCAGAAATGAGCAACAAAAGCACCTAAAACATAAGTATCAAGATCTACCAGCTGTAAAAATGTATGACCCTAGAGTCGAGGGCCTGGCATTTTTAGTAAAGAAGGTAGATTATTTTTCAATTTGCTTTTAAACTTACTCACTGGGAAAACAGTAGGACTTAATTTCCTTTTGTGTAACTGGGTTGCTTACCTGAGTCACCAAAGGCTCAAGGAGTCTTTCAACTGCTAATGTCCGTATTTCCAAACTTTTAGGATCCCATTTAAAATTTATATTTCCAGCATTAAGAGTCATGTCTAAAAAAAAAAAAAAAAAAAAAAAAAAAAAAAAAATGTGTGTACACTTTAGGAGCCAGCAAATTACAAAAAATGTATTAATTTTGTGTGTTCAAAATAAAATCCAACACTTCCTTTTTCATAATAAAACTACAATCACAAATATAAATAATGCAAAACAACATTTAACACAAACATTTTGTGGTGGTTTAAGAAGTTTCCTTCGGCGCTCTGGTTCATACCTCCCCTCTGCCACTGTCAGTGTGACACTTAGTGATGTAAATAATAGGAAAACACCCTTCTTTGCAGAGAGTGGGTTCCCATTGGCTAAATCAAGGACTGTGGAAGAGGACTGGAACGTTGAGGGAAATAGTGTTAGTAAGCACAGTTTTTGGTTAAATACCCAGGGGTGACCACTTACCATTTTAGGTCAGCATCCTTGTACTATTAATATGGGGGGGGGGGGGGGGGGTGGGGAGAGAGTATACCGTAATTCTCCTTTAATACAGAGCATACTCCTGTTCTGACCCACTCCTTTACATGCACTTACTATCTCGCAAACTCATGCTCATACATACTCTTTCCACACATTAATACAGAGCATACTCACAGTCTGACACTTTTACATGTACAATTTCATATACATACCCTACAACACACACTTCTCATAAATGCTTTATTACACATACTCATTCAAACACACTATCACCCATACATAAATACTACATACATACTTTTCACACATACATAATCAAGTACACACCCACATAAAATAAGTATACCCTATCCTACATATACGCTCTTAAACATGCATACACATTCTCCACTCCCCCACACACATACAGTATGGGGGATAAAAACACACTGATAATCTTAGAAAACTCCCATCAGAATTGCATTTTGTAGCCTCAATACCTTACAGGGAACAGTGACAAGATACTCCACTAAACAGGCAGAAGTGTCTTGCTGTGACTCCAGAACTCATGTTTATAAAGTTTCCATTAATAAGTAAAAATATACTCACATTGGAGCAATGGGACAGTCCTAAAGGCCCTTTCTGACAAATTCTGATCCTCTGCAGTTCCTCCCCTGCCTTTACCTTCTGCTGGTCACACACAGGACTCTAAAGTAGTTTCCCACTTATGTCATAAGTTATAAGTTATGTCCACCAACGGAAGCACAGCCTGTCTTATCTAAGCCATGCTGATAAGAGAGACCCACTCCACCCCCATTCGCAACAGACACAGAACAGGAATGCCAAGACAGTTGTTGGATTCTCGCAGCAGCATACCTAAGCAAAGGACGCAATCCAGAACCACACTTAATTGACTTGCACAGCAGGATCCCAGTGCCTCTCACATTCTTCACAACGGAGGCGCAAATTGAATTAGTAACGCACCTCACTCTCTGCCGCCCTAGGCCTGCTTCGTGGGAGAGGTAAACCAGCAACTTTGTAAATTTTCCACGCGCCAGAAATGAATTTTTAGTCTCCATGACGACTGGGATTTGTCCAGCCCTGACATAGCGACAGTGTTTGTGTTAATTTAGCACTAAATAGTCACCGGTATATCAATATTAACAAATATGTAGTAATGACATTAAAGTATATAGAAATGTAAATAAGACAATATATAAAATAAAAGTGCTTGCATAGTCCCCACTCCTGTTTTCTAATGGAATCTTCAAAATGGAGTGTTTAGCCACACCTCAGGAAGTTTTACATGGAGGCAATGTAAGCTTAAAAAGGAACATATTTAGCACTTTCCTTTTAGTGTTGTATCCAATGGTGTGCTTAATATTAGATTGATGTTCGCAAATCATGTGACAGGCTTAGTAAAAACGTTCTCACTCTCACCTAACTCCACCTCTCAATAGGAAAAAAAAAAAAAAAAAAAAAAAATCAAAACAAATCAATAAACAAAACAAAAATGTGATAGTGTTATATAACAAATATAAGAAGTATAATGTGTCTTATCTAGATGTTAATCCAATTCTTTCAAATCAAAATTAGTTACAATCAGATTTGTTCAGAATGTAACGGATTGTATACTTACCAATCAGATTCTTTCTGAAAGAACCTAATTGTAACTAATTCTAATTGGAAAATAATCTGATTGGTATACTAACAAATCAGAATCTTTCTGAAAGAATCTGAATGTAACAAATTCTGTTTAGAAAATAATCTGATAGGAAGTATCTGATTTGCCATACTAACCTGAAAGAATCTGATTGTATCAGAATTGGTTACAATCAGATACTTTTAGAAATAATCTTATTGGTTTGCTTTCTGAAAATGTCATTGTAACCAATTCTCATTGGAAAATAATCTGATTGGTATGCCAATAAGATGCTTTCTAAAAAAAAAAAAAAAAAAAAGCCTGGTTGTAACCAATTAGAATTGGTTATAGTCAGACTCTTTCCAGAAATATTTGATTGGTATGCTTGCTGGGAGAACCTAATTGTAACCATCCAGAATTGGTTACAATCAGATCCTTTCTGAAATAATCTAATTGTCTTTTTCCCAGACCATTTTCCAGGTCCCAAAACTATTTACAGTAAGTTAATGTCTAATCTTCACAAAATGTTTTAAAATTGTGAAATTTTCTTTGAATTTTCAAACGCGTCTCAAAAAATATCTGCAAAGCGGAATTCCCGCAAAGTCTGTGAATCACGGAAATCCGTTGCGGAACTGGGTTCAGATCAGCGATCTGGTCCATCTCTATTCTTGATCTATTTATTGTAACATTGTTTAGAGTGTTATAGTTCAGTAGAAACACCATAGTGAAATACAATTGTTGTGCAGACCTTGAATCAATCTTTCCCCTTAAATTTCCAACCAATAGATCAATAGCAGATCCATTGGATCATTCTATAATTAAATATAGAATGTATATACCGATAAAAACGGTATCGCATGTGATATTGTGCGTTTTTACATGCGATTTTGCAGTTTTTCATTACGGAAACGCATGCGTTAATGCAAAATGGTGAACACATGCATTACCAAAACGCGAATGGACTCAATCGCATGCGCATCGAAAATCGTGGGAATTTTCACATTCCCGTGATTTCCATTTTAGGGGAAATCGCGAGCACAATGGTGAGCGAAAAGCGTGCGCAAAGTGGCCTAGCTGTCACCAGGGATTCCCTTAGAGAGGGATCACTATTGGTAAATCGGAGGTCCTATAAAGAACCCAGACTAACTTGTCATGTTTCAGTCTTATTACATATATCAGTTCAGGACACAGGTTCATGGCTTCTATGGGGTCTATTGCTTAGTATAGTATAGTATAGTATAGTATAGTATTTGAGGTTGAATAAAGACATACGTCCATCCAGTCCAACCCATCTAGCAATATCCTCATTTCCTGCCTAACTGTTGATCCAGAGGAAGGCAAAAAACCCCCACCAAATTTATGAAGGGGGAAAAAATTCCTTCCTGACTCCAAGTGGCAATCGGAAATTTCCCTGGATCAACTCTACTTTATATATCAATACCAGTAACTTGCAACATTCCTTGTTTGCAGAAACTCATCCAGCTTTTTTTTGAAACTGACCAATGAACCTGCCATTACAACGTCCACTGGAAGACAGTTCCATAGCTTTACCGTTCTCACAGTGAAAAACCCTTTCCGAGCTTGAAGCCTAAACCTTTTTTCTTCAAGTCTTAAGGGATGTCCTCGTGTCCTTTGACATGTTCTCTTGGTGAACAATGCCCCAGATAGTTTATTGTATGGCCCGTTAATGTATTTATACACAGTAATCATATCCCCACGCAAGCGCCTTTTCTCCAGCGTACATAATTGTAACTTTTCCAGTCTCTCTTCATATTAAAGCTCCCCCAATCCCCTTATTAAATTTAGTTGCCCTTCTCTGAACCCTTTCCATTTCAAAGATGTCCGTTTTGTACACAGGATTCCAAAATTTCACTGCATATTCCAAATGAGGCCTTACCAATGCTTTGTAAAGAGGGAGAATTACATTTTCCTCCCTTGAATCCATACCTCTCTTTACACAAGACAATACCATGCTGGCTCTGGCTGTTGCCACCTGGCACTGCTTGCTACCTTTAAGTTTGTTATCCACCAAAACTCCAAGATCCCTTTCCAACAGGGATTCACTTAACACAGAGCCATTATAGTATAAGTAGCACAAGGATTTTTAAGTCCAAAATGCATCACCTTACATTTATCAACATTGAATTTCATCTGCCACTTAGCAGCCCAATGTGATAATCTATCTAGATCCCCTTGCAACGATTGCACATCCTCTGAAGTTTTTAATGGTCGACAAAGTTGTGTCGTCAGCAAACACAGAAACCTTGCTGACAATACCCACTTCCAAATCATTAATAAATAGATTAAATAGAAGCGGCCCCAACACAGAACCCTGTGGCACCCCAGAAATGTATTTTATCCGTCCAGGAGATTTATTAATATAACCTTATTTATTTCTTTCTGTACCATATCCTCGGTTAACCAAAGTGCACTTGAATCTTTATACCATTATTGCTACTATACTCTATGATATCTGTACTTGGATCTTCTATATGTATACAGAGGAAAAAAAATTCAAGACATTTGCTTTATCGCCATCCTCCGTAACTAACTTATCCCCATAATTAATGGTGCCACATTCTCAGTCCTCATTTCTTACTATTAATATACTTAAAAAAATTTTTAGGCTTAGTGATGCTTTCTCTCGCTATCCTAACTTCATTATTTTTTAGCTAGTTTGATTGCTTTCTTACACTCCTTGTTACAGTTTTTATAATCCCTAAAGGCCCTTTCCGTTCCCTGCCTCGGCTAAAGGTTTTAAAGGCCTTTTTCTTCCTTTCCATTTGCCTCTTTATCGCAGAATTCAGCCACAGGGGCGCGGATTTTTTTTTTTTTTACATTTATTTCCCAAGGGGATAAATTTAGAGTGGAACTGGCTAAAATCCCCTGAACACAGTCCACTCTGTTCAGTACATACCTGAATACATATCCCAGTTGACATTCTGAAAAGCTGCTTTTAACCTGGGAAAATTTGCTTTCCTGAATTAAATGTCTTTGTACCCAGTGCACTTTCCAAAGGCCACTATTTCATGGTCACTATTCCCAAGCCTCCATGTACCTTTATATCTATAACGCGCTCCACAATGTAGATATTACCAAATCCAACAGAGCTCCTTTTCTAGTAGGAACCTCAACCACCTGTGAGAGAAAATTATCCTGCAGAATTCAGGAACTCATCGCCTTTTTCTTGTGATGGCAGTTCCACCACCACACAATCAATGTCAGGGTAATTAAGTCCCCCATAATGAGCACACTCCCCAAACTTGCAGCCCTTGCCACCTGCATATGAAGTTGACTCACCTCTCTGCTAGCTAGCTTGGCGGCTATAGCAGAAACCAACAATGACATTACCTACCTCTTTCCTGTTCCTAATTCCCACCCATATTGCCTCCACTTTATCATCCATATCACCAGTTCTCTTTTAAATTTGGCTTCAATTCTTTTTTAACATAAACACATATCTCCTCCCCCCCTTTCCTTTTTTTTTTCTGTCCAGCCTAACAAGGCATATCCTTCTATATTTACAGCCCAGTCGTGAGAACTGTTCACCACGTTTCTGCTACACCTATTACATCATACTTTTCATTCAATGCCATCATTTCCAATTCACCCATTTGGTCAGCCAGGCTTCTCGCATTTAAACATACATTTTAGATTATGATCCTGTAATTTAAATGTATAACACCATTAACAAACCTCTTCATTGACCGAGAAGCGGGCAGGGATAGTTTTCCTTTCAGTCCACTATCATATACAGCAGGGATAAGCAACCAGTAGATCTCTAGATGTTTGAAAACTACAACTCCCAGCATTCCTCTACAAGCAATCTGTAGTTAGGGAATTCTGGGAGTTGTAGTTTCCAAAACATCTGGAGATCTACTGTTTGCCTATCCCAGATCTATAGATATCTCTACTGTCCAGCAAACAGCAGCTCTCCTTTGTTTCTATTGAGAGGGGAGGGGTGGGGTGAGGTAGAGGCTGACATGTTTTACAAAGGAAGGGATATAGGTCTTGCAACTTCTTACTCCCTACTAACACTCAGAAAATGTTTTGATTCTCTAACACTGCTGTCAATCTAATATTAGCACACCCATTGGATACAACACAAAAGGGAAGTTAAACTAAACTTCCTGGGGTGTGGCTTAACAGTCCATTTTGAAGAGTGCATAACAAAACAGGAGTGGGGACTACCAAGTACTTTTATTTATTTATATATATTTTGCCTTACTTACATTTCTATATACTTTAAGGTCATTACTACTATTTGTTTTTGATATAATCATGTATTTAGTGCTAAACAACACAAACAGTACATAGTACTTCCAAAAAACTAATGCATTCTCCTGAAATTAGACATTTATTATATAATATGATAAAAAAGGTACAGAAATGCATACCGTATCTACTGGAGTATAAACAAACGAGTTTTTAAGGTTTAAAAAATCATTAAAAGCCTGGGCTCTGTTTACACTCGGGTCAAGAAAAAAGGATTAAGATTGGTATATATAATAGAAGCCGGTACCTCTCTGTGGAGAAATCTGAGTCCAGGAAAAGGATTAAAGTAGTAGTCCAGGAGAAGTGAGACCGGGTCCAGCACCGGAGCACCCACCGGAGCAGTAAGAGGCAGAGCTCACGGGACTTGCGTAACTTACTGTGCCCCGCAATCTGCTTACGTCATCAGCCTGTCCCTACCAGGAATACTGTAGAGAATGAAGGATTCTTCATGGAGCCGGACCGGAGAATAGGTCCAAAACCTGTCAGCACCGCTAGTAAGGAGGATTCTCGTTACAAACGAGATGGAATTAGATATAATCAGCATAGCATAAGGAAGTCTGTGAGTGCCCACCCCTAAGCCACCCCAACAACAATGGTGGGCTTAGGGTGGGCACTCACAGACTTCCTTATCACAGTGGAGGGTGGGGGGTTATGGCTGCTGGTGGCACTGTACAATATGTTCATATGGTGCTTAAGCCAGGTCATATGCTTTTTACTTTCAGTTTTAAAACATCTTGCCACTCCAGATGTTTAGAATCTATAACTCCAAAGCATGCTGAGAGTTGTAGTTTACAAACATCTGGAGCGCAATGGAATAGTTGTTACTAGATTATTATTAAAGTATGGTATTGGGGCCAATAGCTCTTATACTGCTGTATGAAACAATGAATATTGCTGTTCATTCCTGTATGCTTATGGTTTATCATTGCCTCATTTTATACTTGAGTCATCATTTTACTAGTTTTCAGGTCAAAGTAGGAACCTCTGTTTATACTCAAGTATATACGGCAACCTCAATTCCTAACATGTTCTTCCAGTTTGCCAAGAGAATCATACTAGGGGAAAAAAGGTTCATTTAGCTTTGTGAACACAACCTTTAAAGGATTGGCGTAGATAATTTCTTTAAGGGTCTGTTGCAATAAAAGGGGAAGGATTTCTCTTATACTAGGAAAATGTTACATATATATTAAAATATATGCAGCAGGAGAGCTGTCTGGAAATTTATCAAACAAAATCACTCTTCCTACCCTCCAACCTGGAGAGTTACCATATATTTTAATCTAGTAGGGACAACAATTTAAAACCAAAGAAAGCAAGACAGTACAGCAATCCCTATTTAAAATATCAAAATAGTTTATATGCACACACCCTTTATTTAATTATACTTATAAGGACATGAGGTATAGCACAGGACAGTAAAGATTAAAACAAAAACACATACAAACATGCATGTTCCCTATAGTAGAAAAAACTCCTCTGCCACATATAGATGGATTTTCTAATTAAAAACTATATACCCTGGGGGACTTAATGAAACCCTTTTTATGATGACAACCTTTTTGGATTATACCTACATTATATGCTATGCTGATTATATCTAATTCCATCTCTCGTCGTGGTTATAATACCCAGATATAGGGCTTCAGCACTGTAGAAATGGAACTTTCAAATTGGAGTGGGGCCCCGCTCACACACACATTACCAATATACTTGTTATACATTTCCTATGGTTTTCTCAGATTAGACTTTTTCCATCAGCACATGTGGCCAACGCTGCTGATTGTTATCAATACTTTACCATATGGATCTGCACACAATTTCCCCTGCGACACTTACCCAACACACTTTATCCAAGGCGAAATATAAGTAAGAAGATATGTATTTACATTTAATCTTTGCACTGCCGGTCTTTGACTGTGGTTAAAGGTAGATTGTGACCTTGATCCTTACCTGTGTGAAGAAATCCTACTATTCACCTTATTCCCCTCTATGCATTGATTTTGGACTTTAAACCTGCCATCAATGGACTTAATTTTATAACTGTAATTAACAGATACTATTACATTTTGTTATTTATTTTGTTCGTTATTTTTCATTTGCAAAATTATATATAGGATTTGATTCTCATATTTATTGTTTTGGTCTATTTTCCTTACTGTTCCTTTAATTATGTCCAACTGATGTTTCTTTAAGCATACATTGTATGTCCCCATGAGCCATTTATATGACTTGGTATTAAGTATCTGACATTTTTGTTGGAAGTCGCCTCTCTCTCTCTCTGCTGTGGTCTCGCAGGATCCTGGTGTTGTGTCATGCATCTCGCAATGCTTTACACGCTATAAAAGTATGCCGGCAAGACCTACTTTCCTGCACGCGCTGCTAAGAAAGCTTAATTGGCGGGCAAAACGCGTCCGCGTTTACACTTTCTTTTGTTCCTACCTGACTCTCCTCCATGAGAAACACCCAACTTGGGTGACATACTGTGACTGACACGGACAGATAGTATGACCTTAATACTTTTGTGTGGGATCCCCTATAGGGCAACCAATAGTTTGCTATTTATAATAATGAAAATTCATTTTAGTAGTGTGCATCTCCAGAGTACCCGCGTTGCCCGGTTTTTGTAAGAGCAGACCCGAACCTGCATTCAAAATTCAACAAACCCACCCACCCTTTCTAATCAAACCTGATCACCTTTTCCTCTCTTTGCTCCACTACTATAATGCCCATGCAGCCCTTATATGTCCAGTCTGGACTACTGTAGCATTATGCTACTTGGATTCCCGACCTGTTATCTCTCTCGCCTCTCCATCTCGGATCACTCTTTCTAAAAGAGAACTCACAACCCGATATGTCAGTCCACAGGGTGGCTTTCCCATCAAGAACCATTCAATATAGGAGTGTGAGTGTGTAAGATCAAGTGATTAAAAGGACACCTCAAATACAGGAGGAGTGGTAAAAAAAAATTTAACATCGTTTAAATCAAACATTGTAATACATTTCTATTGTCTATGACAACAACTTGTTCAATTTCTCATAAACATAAACCACCCTTGAAAATGTCTTAGTGTAAAGATTATTCAACAAGGAGAGAATTGGCCAATAATGAAAGAATTGTCCCATAAGAAAAAAAGTCCTTTAGTCCATTGTCAATAAATAGGGAAGAACAAATGGTTCATAGAAAAACACATCATTGTCCATATTCAGTGTTAAATATACAAACCGTCAGTGGGACACATTGCAGTAGTTCTTTTTAAGAGCTTGTTATCTATAAAGACATTTAACTTACAATACATATGTGCAATACAAATATATCGTGGTACCAATAAAATTGTTTAAAAACATTGCTTAAATTTCACTTTTGAAAAAAACACTAGGTGGCAGCAACATCACTTTACTTCATGAGACAAGTTGTATGATGTACCTTTGGTAACCATTTCAATATGAGTATTTTACCTTTTTTTTTTACCCTTTGGCAAACTTTTCTCAAATCCTCCACTATATAGGTGCTAAAGAGCATCCAACCTCAGTAATCATCTGGTTAGAACCGATTTAGTACCACCCTTTGAAGAACAAACACTCCTCCTCCATTGGGTCCCACCACAGGGCACGTTTCCACGCAGAAATTGTGAAATATGTAATTCCATTACAGTGGCAACTACGTACACCACCCCATAAAGGCAACAAATAAAGATTAGAGTTTTTGCCACATGTAATATACAAATGGAGTTATATACTACATTAATGTCCCTGTGGAAGGTTACATGGGTAAGACCAAAAGAGAGGTCAAACTAAGAATTACGAAAACAGGAGGGATATAACTAATATGATGGCAATAACTAACACTAAACTCCCATTAGTAAAACTTTCCTTTCCAAAACAAAAACACCAGGTAAAAGGGTAAAATGGCAAGTGCTGGAAATTGTAAACACACAATAGAGGGAATTTTGACAAAATACTTTAAAAAGAAGCTTTATGATTCCATAGGCTTAACACACTCGGTCCCTTGGCCTATAATAAGAATCAGCCCAATAGATTTTTGTAATATTAGGGCCACCATGCATAAACTTTCCATCATTAGGCAACTTACTGGCCGTAGGCCTTCTGATGTGATAAAGGGACATTAAACCAATATTGAAAGGGTACAATACCATTAAGGATGGACCTTTGGTAACCATTTCGATTTAACTTTTGGCTCTGAATAAAGTGATGTGGCGGGCCACCGATGGTTTTTTTTCAAAAGGTGGAATCAAGCAAAGTTAAAACAGACAAGGTGTTGTTATAATGGTTATGGGGCACGGAAATATCTGGTGCGGGTGGGGATTTTTGTATTTCATCATTCGTATTAACATTATCCCTCACTTTTTTATAGTATAAGTAGCACAAGGATTTTTAAGTCCAAAATGCATCACCTTACATTTATCAACATTGAATTTCATCTGCCACTTAGCAGCCCAATGTGATAATCTATCTAGATCCCCTTGCAACGATTGCACATCCTCTGAAGTTTTTAATGGTCGACAAAGTTGTGTCGTCAGCAAACACAGAAACCTTGCTGACAATACCCACTTCCAAATCATTAATAAATAGATTAAATAGAAGCGGCCCCAACACAGAACCCTGTGGCACCCCAGAATGTATTTTATCCGGTCCAGGAGATTTATTAATATTAACCTTATTTAGTTCTTTCTGTACCATATCCTCGGTTAACCAAAGTGCACTTGAATCTTTATACCATTATTGCTACTATACTCTATGATATCTGTACTTGGATCTTCTATAGTGTATACAGAGGAAAAAAAATTCAAGACATTTGCTTTATCGCCATCCTCCGTAACTAACTTATCCCCATTAATTAATGGTGCCACATTCTCAGTCCTCATTTTCTTACTATTAATATACTTAAAAAAATGTTTAGGCTTAGTGATGCTTTCTTCAGCTATCCTAACTTCATTATTAATTTTAGCTAGTTTGATTGCTTTCTTACACTCCTTGTTACAGTTTTTATAATCCCTAAAGGCCCTTTCCGTTCCCTCGGCCTTAAAGGTTTTAAATGCCTTTTTCTTCCTTTCCATTTGCCTCTTTACGTCAGAATTCAGCCACATGGGCGCGGATTTATTTTTTTTACATTTATTTCCCAAGGGGATAAATTTAGATGTGAACTGGCTTAAAATCCCCTTGAACACAGTCCACTTCTGTTCAGTACATTTACCTGATAATACATTATCCCAGTTGACATTCTGAAAAGCTGCTTTTAACCTGGGAAAATTTGCTTTCCTGAAATTAAATGTCTTTGTTAACCCAGTGCACTTTTCCAAATGCCACTATTTCATGGTCACTATTCCCTAAGCCTCCAGTTACCTTTATATCTATAACGCGCTCCACAATGTTAGATATTACCAGATCCAACAGAGCTCCTTTTCTAGTAGGAACCTCAACCACCTGTGAGAGAAAATTATCCTGCAGCAAATTCAGGAACTCATCGCCTTTTTCTGTGATGGCAGTTCCACCACACCAATCAATGTCAGGGTAATTAAAGTCCCCCATAATGAGCACACTCCCCAAACTTGCAGCCCTTGCCAACTGCATATGAAGTTGACTCACCTCTCTGCTAGCATTTGGCGGCTTATAGCAGAAACCAACAATGACATTACCTCCTTTCCTGTTGCCTAATTCCACCCATATTGCCTCCACTTTATCATCCATATCACCAGTTCTCTTTTAAATTTGGCTTCAATTCTTTTTTAACATAAACACATACTCCTCCCCCTTTCCTTTTTTTTTCTGTCCAGCCTAAACAAGGCATATCCTTCTATATTTACAGCCCAGTCGTGAGAACTGTTCAACCACGTTTCTGCTACACCTATTACATCATACTTTTCATTCAATGCCATCATTTCCAATTCACCCATTTTGTCAGCCAGGCTTCTCGCATTTGCAAACATACATTTTAGATTATGATCCTGTAATTTAAATGTAATAAACCATTAACAAACTCTCTTCATTGACTCAGAGAAGCGGGCATGGAGATGTTTTCCTTTCAGTCCACTATCATATACAGCAGGGATAAGCAACCAGTAGATCTCTAGATGTTTGAAAACTACAACTCCCAGCATTCCTCTACAAGCAATCTGTAGTTAGGGAATTCTGGGAGTTGTAGTTTCCAAAACATCTGGAGATCTACTGGTTGCCTATCCCAGATCTATAGATATCTCTTACTGTCCAGCAAACAGCAGCTCTCCTTTGTTTCTATTGAGAGGGGAGGGGTGGGGTGAGGTGAGAGGCTGACATGTTTTACAAAGGAAGGGATATAGGTCTTGCAACTTCCTACTCCCTACTAACACTCAGAAAATGTTTTGATTCTCTAACACTGCTGTCAATCTAATATTAAGCACACCATTGGATACAACACAAAAAGGGAAGTTAAACTAAACTTCCTGGGGTGTGGCTTAACAGTCCATTTTGAAGAGTGCATAACAAAACAGGAGTGGGGACTACCAAGTACTTTTATTTATTTATATATTTTGCCTTACTTACATTTCTATATACTTTAAGGTCATTACTACATATTTGTTAATTTGATATAATCATGTATTTAGTGCTTAAACAACACAAACAGTACATAGTACTTCCAAAAAACTAATGCATTCTCCATGAAATTAGACATTTATTTATATAATATGATAAAAAAGGTACAGAAATGCATACCGTATCTACTGGAGTATAAACAAACAGAGTTTTTAAGGTTTAAAAAAATACCTTAAAAGCCTGGGCTCTGTTTACACTCGGGTCAGAGAAAAAGGATTAAGATTGGTATATATAATAGAAGCCGGTACCTCTCTGTGGAGAAATCTGAGTCCAGGAAAAGGATTAAAGTAAGTAGTCCAGGAGAAGTGAGACCGGGTCCAGCACCGGAGCACCAGCACCGGAGCAGTAAGAGGCAGAGCTCACGGGACGTGCGTAACTTACGTGCCCGCGCAATCTGCTTACGTCATCAGCCTGTCCCTACCAGGAATACTGTAGAGAATGAAGGATTCTTCATGGAGCCGGACCGGAGAATAGGTCCAAGAACCTGTCAGCACGCTAGTAAGGAGGATTCTCGTTACAAACGAGAGCATGGAAATTGAATAATAGCATAGCAAAGGAAGTCTGTGAGTGCCCACCCCTAAGCCACCCCATACAATGGGGTGGCTTAGGGGTGGGCACTCCACGACTTCCTTATGCAGTGGAGGGTGGGGGGGTATGGCTGCTGGGTGGCACTGTACAATATGTTCTAATGTGTGCGGGGTTAGCCAGGTCATATGCTTTTACTTTCAGTTTTAAACATCTTGCCACTCCAGATGTTTAGAATCTATAACTCCAAAGCATGCTGAGAGTTGTAGTTTACAAACATCTGGAGCGCAATGGAATAGTTGGTTACTAGATTATTATTAAAGTATGGTATTGGGGCCAATAGGCTCTTATACTGCTGTATGAAACAATGAATATTGCTGTTCATTACTGTATGCTTATGGTTTATCATTGCCTCAGTTTATACTTGAGTCAATCATTTTTACTAGTTTTTCAGGTCAAAGTAGGAACCTCTGTTTATACTCAAGTATATACGGCAACCTCAATTCCTAACATGTTTCTCAGTTTGCCAAAGAGAATCATACTAGGGGAAAAAAATGGTTCATTTAGCTTTGTGAACACAAGCCTTTAAAGGATTGGCTGTAGATAATTTCTTTAAGGGTCTGTTGCAATAAAAGGGGAAGGATTTCTCTTATACTAGGAAAATGTTACATACATATATTAAAAATATTATGCAGCAGGAGAGCTGTCTGGGAAATTTATCAAACAAAATCACTCTTCCTACCCTCCAACCTGGAGAGTTACCATATATTTTAATCTAGTAGGGACACAAATTTAAAACCAAAGAGAAGCAAGACAGTACAGCAATCCCTATTTAAAATATCAAAATATGTATATATGCACACACCCTTTATTTAATTATACTTATAAGGACATGAGGTATAGCACAGGACAGTAAAAGATTAAAAACAAAAAACACATACAAACATGCATGTTCCCTATAGGTAGAAAAAACTCCTCTGCCACATAAGTAGATGGATTTTCTAATTAAAAACTATATACCCTGGGGGACTTAATGAAACCCTTTTTATGATGACAACCTTTTTGGATTATACCTACATTATATGCTATGCTGATTATATCTAATTCCATCTCTCGTCGTGGTTATATTACCCAGATATAGGGCTTCAGCACTTGTAGAAATGGAACTTTCAAATTGGAGTGGGGCCCCGCTCACACACAATTAACAAATATACTTGGTTATACATTTCCTATGGTTTTCTCAGATTAGACCTTTTTCCATCAGCACATGTTGGCCAACGCTGCTGGATTGTTTACATCATACTTTACCATATGGATCTGCACACAATTTCCCCTGCAGACACTTACCCAACACACTTTATCCAAAGGCGAAATATAAGTAAGAAGATATGTATTTACATTTAATCTTTGCACTGCCGGTCTTTGACTGTGGTTAAAGGTAGATTGTGACCTTGATCCTTACCTGTGTGAAGAAATCCTACTATTCACCTTATTCCCCCTCTATGCATTGATTTATGGACTATTACACTGCTCATCAATGGACTTAATTTTATAACTGTAATTAACAGTACTATTACATTTTGTTATTTATTTTGTTCGTTATTTTTCATTTGCAAAATTATATATAGGATTTGATTCTCATATTTATTGTTTTGGTCTATTATTTCCTTACTGTTCCTTTAATTATGTCCAGACTGATGTTTCTTTAAGCATACAATATGTATGTCCCCATGAGCCATTTATATGACTTTGTATTAAGTATCTGACATTTTTGTTGGTAAAGTCGCCTCTCTCTCTGCTGGTGTCTCGCAGGATCCTGGTGTTGTGTCATGCATCTCGCAATGCTTTACACGCTATAAAAGTATGCCGGCAAGACCTACTTTCCTGCACGCGCTGCTAAGAAAGCTTAATTGGCGGGCAAAACGCGTCCAGCGTTACTCACTTTCTTTTTGTTCCTACCTGAGCTCTCCTCCATGAGAAACACCCAACTTGGGTGACATACTGTGACTGACATCGGACAGATAAGTATGACCTTAATACTTTTGTGTGGGATCCCCTATAGGGCAACCAAATAGTTTGCTAGTTTATAATAAATGAAAATTCATTTTAGTAGTGTGCATCTCCAGAGTACCCGGCGTTGCCCGGTTTTTGTAAAGATCAGACCCGAACCTGCATTCAAAATTCAACAAACCCACACCCTTTCTAATCAAACCTGATCACCTTTTCCTCTCTTGCTCCACTACTATAATGCTCATGCATGCCCTTATAATGTCCAGTCTGGACTACTGTAGCATTATGCTACTTGGATTCCCGACCTGTTATCTCTCGCCTCTCCATCTCGGATCATCTCTTTCTAAAAGAGAACTCACAACCCGATATGTCAGTCCACAGGGTGGCTTCCCATCAAAGAACCATTCAATATAGGAGTGTGAGTGTGTAAGATCAAGTGATTAAAAGGACACACTCAAATTACAGGAGGAGTGGTAAAAAAAAATTTAACATCGTTTAAATCAAACATTGTAATTACATTTCTAGTGTCTATGACAACAACTTGTTCAATTTTCTCATAAACATAAACCAACCCTTGAAAATGTCTTAGTGTAAAGAATTATTCAACAAGGAGAGAATTGGCCAATAATGAAGAAATTGTCCCATAAGAAAAAAAGTCCTTTAGTCCATTGTCAATAAATAGGGGAAGAACAAATGGTTCATAGAAAAACAACATCAGTGTCCATATTCAGTGTTAAATATACAAACCGTCAGTGGGACACATTGCAGTAGTTCTTTTTAAGAGCTTGTTATCTATAAAGACATTTAACTTACAATACATATGTGCAATACAAATATATACAGTGTACCAATAAAAATTGTTTAAAAAACATTGCTTAAATTTCACTTTTGAAAAAAACACTAGGTGGCAGCAACATCACTTTACTTCATGAGACAAAGTTGTATGATGTACCTTTGGTAACCATTTCAATATGAGTATTTTACCTTTTTTTTTTTACCCTTTGGCAAACTTTTCTCAGATCCTCCACTTATATAGTGCTAAAGAGCATCCAACCTCAGTAATCATCTGGTTAGAACCGATTTAGTACCACCTTTGAAGAACAAACAATCCTCCATTGGGTTACCACAACAGGGCACGTTTCCACGCAGAAATTGTGAAATATGTAATTCCATTACACGTGGCAACTACGTACACCACCCCAATAAAGGCAACAAAATAAAGATTAGAGATTTTGCCACATGTAATACAAATGGAGTTATATACTACATTAAATGTCCCTGTGGGAAAGGTTACATGGGTAAGACCAAAAGAGAGGTCAAACTAAGAATTAACGAAAACAGGAGGGATATAACTAAATATGATGGCAATAACTAGACACTAAACTCCCATTAGTAAACACTTTTTCCAAAACAAAACACCAGGTAAAAGGTAAAATGGCAAGTGCTGGAAATTGTAAACACACAATAGAGGGAATTTTGACAAAATACTTTAAAAAGGAAGCTTTATGATTCATAGGCTTAACACACTCAGTCCCAGTGGCCTTAATAAAGAATCAGGCCTCAATAGATTTTTTGTATATTAGGGCACCATGCATAAACTTTCCATCATTAGGCAACTCATACTGCCAGGTCTTCCTTGAATGTGAATAAAAGGGACATTAAACCAATATTGAAAGGGTACAATACTCATTAATGATGGACCTTTGGTAACCATTTCGATTTAACTTTTTGGCTTCTGAAGTAAAGTGATGTTGCTGCCACCTAGTGTTTTTTTTCAAAAGTGAAATTCAAGCAATATTTAAACAAGACAATGTTTTTATAATTTTTATTGGTGCACTTAATATATTTGTATTGCACATATGTATTATAAGTTATACCTCACTTTATAGATAACAAGTCTTTTTATTTTAAAAAGAAAACTACTGCAGGGGGTGTGACCTGGACCTCAGCCAAGATGGCAGCGTAGCACGATAGCTCCGATCCACGTCTCTCTCGTCCTGCTTCCCGACTGTCCCGAACAGCAGACCTAGCAGCCTTAACACTAAGACAAGCTCGGCAGAACTCCCCATAATGCTGAACCTTTGGAAAAAAGCAGAGGGTCCGACAATAATGCCGCCAATGTTCCAACCACAGCCTACCCAGAGAGAACCACCTCCAGGTACAAGCTCTGCAACCCCCACAACAAGGGGAAGAATTGACAACCCCCCTGCACAAAACCAGACATACATGAACTCAAAATGTTCAGGATGGGCTTTAAAGCAGATATCCAGTTAGACAAAAAACACCTTAGCAGACAAAGGAAATCAGGGTAGACATGAAACTAGAGGAAGTGGAGCAGGAGGGCATACAAAACAAGCCCAACTAGATAATCTTGAGACTCAAATTACGAGACTTGCAATATCAAATAACAGAACTGCAAGAATCTCAGGAGGACCAAGAAAATAGAGCAAGGCGAAACAACCTTTGAATAAAAAAAGGTCCCTGAAACAACTGATCCAGAACCCTTCTTACACCATGTGTTCACCATCCTGCTTCCCCAGATCCCCCCAGAGAATCTATTAATGGACAGATGCCACAGAGCGCTACGTCCTTTTCAAACCGCCCAAGAGAGACATCATAATACGACTACATTACTTGTAAACAAAGAAAGGCCATCCTCCAAGCCTCAATAACAAAAATCGACCCGATGGAATAACCCCACAAATACACCCAGATATAGCTCCAGCAATACTTCGCAGGAGACAAGCACTTAAACCAGTCACAGAAGTACTTCACAACCATGACAAATACAGATGGGGCTTCCCCTTTAAATTGATGGTACTCCATGAGGGCCGCTTAGCAAAACTAAAAGACCCAAGAGAGAATGAAAATGGTCCTTCGTCACTTAGGCCTTCTTCCGACACCAGAAAACAACCCAGAGGAATCGCCAGACTAACATCTACAGACTGAAATAAGTATAACTCCCTCATATATTCTCAAACACCGTAGCTAATCAAAAAAATAATAAAAGGAGAATAAGACTAAGGCAATAACGAACAATAACTTAAGCACCACAAAGCTAACAAGGTCTAGCACCTAATTAAGACTATCTCCTTGGATTCATTGGAAACTACAATATTTACTGGTTTAAATCAATGTTCTGTTTTTAAAACAAAAAAGTTATTGATAATAATGGGATCGGCTGGAGGGAGGGGAAGGGAAACTGCTACTTGGAGAGTTCTAGAGTTTCCTTCCCAGGCTCTCTGAAGTGAGTCCCCAACAAGCCCGACAGGCTCCTCTTGCACTCACTCACCACAGAAACAAAATCTAAGAAACAAAGAAATTTCTTACACCCAGGTTCCCCAGAGTAAGGGCCAGAGATATGCAAAATACTCCTTTATGTACCTTAGCTTATGCATATATATTATATAGCTCTATATAAGGGACATAAGAGTATTTTGCATATCTCCGCCCCTTACTCTGGGGAACCTGGGAGTAAGACATGACTTCTTGTTTCTCAGATTTTGTGGGCAATGCTATTCATATAGCATGAGACTGCAAGATGCCTTCTGTTATAAGAAGGTGTTTCTCCATTTTTATGCTCAGTGGAGGGCTTTTTGCTCCTTTTGGCCCCCCTCTCCCTAAGCTTTCTAGCTGCCTTGCCTACTGTACGCCCAAGTCCTACACCATAGAGCCATGAATCTATCTTGCACTGACAAGATCGAAACATGTTATTTCTGCAGGTCAGATGAATGGCTCTATATATTAGGCAATATCGCATGTTATTAGGCCGACGGTTCTGGACACATGCATAAGTTAAGGGACATAAAGGAGTATTTTGCATTATCTCCGCCCCTTACTCTGGGGAACATGACTTCTTGTTTCTTCGATTTTGTGAACAATGCTATTCATTTCAGCTGTTTCTCCATCGATCCAACAAACAATCCCACTCACAAAAGAAATATCAGACCAATAGAAGCTCAAGCTTCTTTAAACGAAGCCCTAGCACACCAAGCAGCCCTACACATTAACAGAACCAAAGCATTATTACCAATTCGCTAACAAAACCTCATACCTTTTTAGCATGTAAAGTATACTCAAAACCCATCCAAAAACCAATACTAACACTAAAAGACAACAAAGGAAATAAAATCCAAAAACAAATATTGGAAATCTTCAAAAATTACTATCAAACTTTATACAATAATGACAAAGCACCAGATGCCCAAACCAAAGCTCTCCCAACAACATAATATCTCTCTACCATCCCATCCAGTGAACAGGACTATTTTTCACTCTCTCCGAACCACTCAACAAGAGAACCCTCACATTAAAAACATCAAGTTAAACACCTCTCCAAGCCCAGATGGCTACTCATACAAATACTATAAAATATTTGCCCCTGAACTTTATCACACCAAACAAAACTATAAAACTCATTCTTTAACGACCCCTTCCCAAATTTACATATGAATACAGCCGCAATCACTATGATCCATAAAAAAGGTAAAGATCCTACCCCTTGCACAAATTACCACCCCATATCCTTAATAAATACCGATTTAAAAATATTCACAAAGATACTAGCCACTCGCCTCAACCAAGCCCTACCATCCTTAATTAACCTTGACCAATCTGGTTTCATTCCCAACAGGCAAACAACTGAGAACATTAGAAAAACTAGAAATGTAATCTCACACGCACATACAAAACAAACCCCCTTCCTCCTGCCATCTCTGGACGCCAGAAAGCCTTTGACATGGTTGACTGGACTTATTTTTGCAGTACTCCACAAATTCCAATTTCCGTTTTCATAAAATTTCAGCACTTAAACTCTACAGCACTCTGCAGGCTTATATCCAACACATGGGCTACTCATCAGACCCTTTCCCAATTAAAGGAAGCACCCCTTTAATTTTTGCATTAACCATCGAACCGCTTGCTGAATTAATCTGCTCCTCTACAGGCCTACAAGTCTGCCATGACACCCACAAAATATCCATGTTCGCAGACAATATTCTTCTGTTCATAATAATTCCCACTCTCTCCCTAACCTATTTAACCGCCACCTGTCTTTCCAGCGGGTCTCTGGATTTACAATAAACCCCCAAAAAATCTTTAAGCCCTTTCAATCTTGATACCCAACGAAGAAGTCTCATCTCTAAAACCCCATTTCCAACTGCAATGGAAAACAAAAGACCTTAAATATTTAGGAATAACCATTCCCCCCCCCCCCCCCTTACCACTCTCTTCACCAAGCAAACAATCCTCCATTAATACAAACAATCAAACATGATCTGGAAAATGGAACTCTTATCCAATCTCATGGCTGGGTCAAATAAACACAATAAAAATGAACGTTCCAGATTGCTCTCTCTTCCGGGCCTAGCCGCTCCATGTTCACTGGAAAGTCTTCCACAACCTCCAGAAAGAAATAAGAGCATTCATTTGGTCCCACAATAAATCTCCAAATATTAACCAAACAACACCATGGTTGAGGACAGGGTCTTCCAAATATTCAGCATTACTATCTAGCAGCATAAACAAATTCAATTAAACAGGCTCTCTACCGACAGTGGTAAATACTGGTCAAAAATAGAAAACCTATACCTCACGCACATCCCATGGTACCTATTCATATGGCTTCCTCCTAAACAAAGACAACTTCCTACCCCAATTCTGCCTCCCACCAAAAACTCCCTCTCCATCTGGAACTACTCAAACACTTTAAAATAAAAGAACTTAAAAGAACCCCACAGTTTACCCCCATATTCTTCAACAAAAATTTCCCCCCAGGACTCTTCCTCAAACTTCCCAAAATAGCACTCAAAGAAAATTTATAACTGTGCTCAAATTCTCCACACTGACAATACTCTTCTCAGCTGGGACAATTCAAAAGAAAATACCAACTACCTCCGTCATCATTCTTCCCTTGCCTGCAACTATGTAATTTCTTCTCTCACCAGCGATCCATCACAAAAACTTCAAACTTTACTGAACTAATACAACTTGTTATAACACACCTCAACAAAAACTTCATATACAAAATCTACAGCTATCTGGTAAACCCAAGACTCCGACCCTACTAATCCAAAAGGAAAATGTTGGATGAAAAATGTGAAACAATTTGGAACCAAGCTAAATCCATCTCAATCTGCTCAACCAAAGTTAAAAGAACTTAAATAATGAACAGATGGTATATTATGCCAAAGCATCTTCATAAACATGTTTCTTCCACCGTCTCCCTTCTCTGCTTCAGGGGGATGTCAGGAGGTAGGATCATACATACATATGTGGTGGATGTGCCAATCTGTTTCTTACCTATGGAACGATACTCAACAGTTACTGAAATCTATTTTGCGTATAACTTTCCCATTGAATCCTCTCATAACTTATCGGATTACCTTATGAAAACCTACCAAACAGCAGAAACTCGCAAACTTCATACTCTTATCCACAAAATCAATAATATCCAAAATCAATAATATCCAAAAACTGGAAATCACTCATAACATATTCCATCCCACAATTCACTCGCTCTATGGAATACATAAAAGCTACAAAACAAGGCAAAACCAAAAAATTCTATTTGAAATGGCTACCGTTCGATGAATACATGGAAAAATCATCTCAACCTAACCCTCCATAAGATATAGTTTATATATAGATAGTTTATATAACTAATATACAGTATATCCCTTCTCTTCTCATCTTCCTTCTATTTTCTTTTTCTCCCTCCCCCCCTTCCAAAAGAAAAAGAAAAAAACAGAAGAAAAACAATTTATGTAATATATGTAACTGTATTACAACACTATCATACAACAAATGTTCTCAAACAAATATTGGTGAAAAAAGAAAACTACTGCAATGTGGCCTACTGATGGTTTGTTAAAGAACACAGATTGAAAAAAATGTTTTCTATGGATCATTTGTGCTTTCCCTACTTATTGACAATGGACTAAAAGGACTTGCTTCTTATGGGAAAATTTCTTCCTTATTGGAAATTTTTTCCTTGTTGGATAATTCTTTACACCAAGACATTTTCAAGGGTTAGTTTACGCAAGAAAAAAAATTTAATATGTTATCATAGACACTAGAAATGTAATCACAATGTTTGATTTGCACGATATGTTAATTTTTTTACCACTCCTCCTGGAATTTGGGGGTGTGTCCTTTTGATCACTTGACGTATTAATAGGGAAGAGGGTTGCATGGGAGTTACACCTGATGAAGGGGACAATGCGATCCGAAACGTTGCTTGTGATTTATAACAAATGAAAATTCACTTAAATAGTGTGCATCTCCAAACTTTTGCTTGTGCTATAGCTTGGGGTCCGGAGGTAGAGGACCATTGGAAGTCGCACATACATCTTCATTGGCTAATTGCCACAGGAGTGCCTAGGCTCAAACAAAACTGTATGATCCCCTATAGGGGATCACTTTGGGTTGGAGGGCTGCACTGGGCTTTCTACCTATAGGATTAGGGAACATGTATGTTTTGTGTAGTTTTATTTCATTTTTTTTTTTTTTTTTTTTAATCTTCTACTGTCCTGTGCTATATCCCATGTCCTTATAAGTATGATTAAAGTGCATGTCCACCCCCAAAACTTTAATTTAACCCACTACTGTCCCCACTGTGTAGTGTAATAAAATCCTTACCTTACATCCCTGCTCCAAATGGCTACCCTGCTATGCCCCTCCAAAGTCCCAAAAATTGGCTACCAGGAGCCTGGCAGAGTCTATATAGTACTCCCCCGGCGTTCTGGATAGCCGAAAGCCGTGTCCGTGATTGGCTGCCTCTCAACCAATCATGGACCTGGCTGCCGGCCGGGCCTTTGCTTGCAGTTTCATGTAAGCAGAGGGCCGGGACAGTACGCCGAAGGAAAGAGGCAAGGTACCGTATATACTCGAGTATAAGCCGAGGCACCCATTTTTGCCTCAAAAATTAGAAAAGATGATTGACCCGAGTATAAGCCGAGGGTATACAGTAACCCTAATACCTTTCCACTGTAGATGTTTGGAAACTACAACTCCCAGCATGCTTGGTTGCTGGGAGTTGTAGTTTCCAACCACCTATAGTAGAAAGGTATTGTGTTTGAAATTACAGAGCACTTCGATTTTTTTCTTGTAATTGCACTTATGCATGCTTCCGATTTGAGTTAGTTGGTGGACATGTCTCTGTGTGCATCCACACATATAGCATACCGTTTGATGCAGGATATGTGGGAGATTGCTATTTAGTGGTTTTTTTTGCTTGTCAAGTGGGTTTAGGTAGGATTTCAACCCTTGAATCATCTTATTTTATTTTTCACAAAACCTCCTAAAAACACAGAGTTCTTTGGATCACTGGGTCTGGAATTCTTCGTGTATGTATAAAAGCATGGCACCGTAATGTAGCTGAAGATGTGTAGATTCCAAAAATATATAGTTTGTGGGGGGAATTTCCAAGTTTCAGGACGGTTTCCTTAGAAAAATGGTAGGCTGTTCAAATTACAGAGCACTTTGATTTTTTCTTGTAATTGCACTTGTGCATGCGTCCCATTTGAGCTAGTTGGTGGCCACGTCTCTGTGTGCATCCACACATATGGCATACCGTTTGATTCAGGACATGTGGGAGATTGATATTTAGTGGGTGGTTTTATTTGTGGGGGGCATTTCCAAGTTTTGGGTCTGGGCTGTGTTGAAATTACAGAGCACATTTGGTTTTTTCTTTGTATTTGCATTATGCAGTCCCATTTGAGCTAGTTGGTGGCCACGTCTCTGTGTGCAACCACACATTATGGCATACCGTTTGATTCAGGAATTTGGGGATTGATATTTAGTGAGTTTTTCGTTTGTCAAGTGGGTTTAGGTAGAGATTTCAACCCGGCTGAAGTGAATTGTTATGTTAGTTTCACAAAACCTCCTAAAAACACGGAGTTCTATGGATCACTGGGTCTGGAATTCTTCATGTATGTATGAAAGCATGTCACCGTAACTTAGCTGAAGGTATGTAGATTCCAAAAATATATAGTTTGTGGGGGGAATTTTCAAGTTTTGGGACTGTTTCCTTAGAAAAAGTGTAGGCTGTTTAAATTACAGAGCACTTAGATTTTTTCTTGTAATTGCACTTGTGCATGCGTCCCATTTGAGCTAGTTGGTGGCCACGTCTCTGTGTGCATCCACGCATATGGCATACCGTTTGATTCAGGACATTTGGGAGATTGATATTTGGTAACTTTTTTTTCATTAGTTGGGGTTTTGGCAGGGTTTTTAATTTTGAAACTTGATGTTTCTTTATTTTTTTTCAGAAAATATGCTAAAAGTGCAAGAATTCTATGAAGATCTGCGCACACACAATTGATGGTATGAATGAAAGAATGGCACCGTTGCTTAGCTGAAGGTATGTAGATTCTGAGAATATATATTTTTGGGGGGTATTTTTGAGTTAGAGGGGTGTTGTTTAGATTGTAAAATTTAAAAGTTGCTGTTATTGGGCCACTACACATTGGCTCACTTTGTGGACTAGTGGCTTTCATGTCCGTGTGACCATGCATATGGCAAACCGTTTGATTCAGGGCATTTGGAAGATTGATAATTGACAAGTTTTTTTTACATGACAGGGAAATTTGCCATGATTTCTAACTTATATAGAGGGGGATTTAGTCTGACAAATCTGAAAAGTTGCTGTAATTGGGCCATTGTTCATTGGCTCACTTTGTGGCTAGTTGATTCCACGTCTGCGTGTGGAACCATTCATAGGGCATACCATTTGATTCAGGACATTTGGGAGATTGATATTTGGTAACTTTTTTTTGCGAACTTCTACAAAGAACTGCGCCCACACCATGATGGTATGAATGAACAAAAATACAGTGTTACATAGCTGAAGGTGTGGTAGATTTCAGGAATGTATAGTTTGTGGGTGTTGTTATTTCTAAGGTACGGGGGTGTTTTGTGGAAAAAACTGCAGACTGTTCAAATTCAGAGTTGGCTAAATATTTTCGCTGTTTCTGAGCCATAGTGCATTGTCTCACTTTGTGGCTTTTCGCTTCCACGTCCGCGTGTGTAAACACACATATGGCATACCATTTGATTCAGGACATTTGGGAGATTGATATTTAGTAATTTTGTTTTTACATTCCATGAGGATTTGGTATGATTTCTACCTTTTGAAGTTATTTTTGGTTAATTTTTTCAGACAAATGTGAACTTCTACGAAGAACTGCGCCCACATCATTGATGGTATGAATGAACAACTACAGCGTTACATAGCTGAAGGTGTGTAGATTTCAGGAATATATATTTTGTGTGGGGTATTTCTGAGTTACGGGGGTCTTTTGTGGAAAAAACTGCAGACTGTTCAAATTCAGAGTTGGCTAAATATTTTAGCTTATTGTGAGCCATCGTGCATTGTCTCACTTCGTGGCTTTTCGCTTCTACGTCTGCGTGTGTAACCACACATATGGCATACCGTTTGATTCAGGACATTTGGGAGATTGATATATGGTAACTTTTTTTTACATTCCATGGGGTTTTAGCATGATTTCTACCTTTTTGAATGTTATTTTAAGTTCATTTTTTTTGAAAATCTGGTAAAAGTGCAAACTTCTACGAAGAACTGCCCCCACACCATTGATGGTATGAATGAACTAACTACAGCGTTACATAGCTGAAGGTGTGTATAGTTTGTGGGGGGTATTTCTGAGTTGGGGGGGTGTTTTGTGGAAAAACTGCAGACTGTTCAAATACAAAACTGGCTAATTTCTTTTTGCTGCTACTGACATTTGGCACTGGTCACGCTCTGTGTTAGTTGGTAGCCATGTCTCTGGGTATACCCATGAATGTGGCATACCGTTTTATTCGGGAGGGGTTAGGCTTTCATATTTGAGATGCATTTGAACTTTCCTCCACAGTTTTTAGCTGAAATTCCTATTTGATTTTGTCTCTGATTATACAGTTGAGGAAAAAAAGGAAAATGTGAGAAAATAACTTACAATTG